>CM052711.1:66835636-66936160 GCA_028551405.1 Uromys caudimaculatus | reverse complement strand
GTGTGTGTGTGTGTGTGTGTGTGTGTGTGTGTGTGTGTGTGTGTGTGTGTGTGTGTGTGTGTTTGTGTGTTTGAGTTCATGTGGGTTCGTGCATATATATGTGCATGTAGAGGTCAGAAGTTAACCATGAGTGTCATTCCTTAGGAACTACCCTTCCTTTTTTTTGACACAGAATCTCTCATTCACTTGGGACTCACATAGTAGGTTAGGCAAGCCAGCCAGCAGCCCTGGGGGTCTTCCCTATGTTTGTGAGTGTTTAACCTGTGTGTATAACTGTGCACCACTTACATGCCTCATGCCCATAGAGGCCAGAAGAGGGGAGTCAGGTGTTCTTGGACAAGAGTTAGCCATGACTGTGAGCCTCCCAGCAGGTGCTGGGAACCAAACTCAGGACTTCTAGGAAAGCAGCTTAGCTGTGGAGCTATGGCCCCAGCTTCTTATCTTAGTTCCTGGCGTAGGGCTCAGGTCCTCATGCTTGCAAGACAAGCACATTCCTGACTTAGCCGCTTGCCCAGACTGAAGAAAATGAGAGCAAATGGTATTTGATGAGCACTGCCCCATGTCTTTGTCCCGTGGAGCATAGACGTCACACCCCCTTCCAAGGAAGGACACTGCAGCTCAGCCCGTTCAGGTGCCCGGAGTCCCTTACAGCTCACACCACAGACTAGGAGTTCATATGTTGCTGCCTAGAGGTATCCAAATCTAAATTCACTTAGAAAATTGACCCCTGGGAGATTCTGTAAGTAAATACCTAATGGCATATTTATTTTTAAAGCCATATCGATCCAGGCATGTGTTTCAGTTTTTTTTCTTAGGAAAGTGTTTTTTAAGAGACCAATGTTGTTTGACACCTGTCACATAATAATCCAGTGCTAGGTAACAGGTGGTTTGTGTAAGCGCTGTGAATGGCATTCAACCTAACAAGAAATTAGCTTCAGCTGGGTGAAAATTCCTTGACAGCTTTACCGTCTGACAACAACGGAGATATGGAGATAAACTATATGTGTGTGTGCGTGTGTGTGTGTGTGTGTGTGTGAGAGAGAGAGAGAGAGAGAGAGACAGACAGAGACAGAGAGAGAGAGAGAGAACAAGTAGCGAAAAAAATGCCTAACAAGTAGGTAATAAAAGCCTAACCATTGAGCTATACCCTCAAGCCATACCGACCACAAGGGGAGATGATAGTCACAGACTGAAGACAACTAGTGTGTGTGTGTGTGTGTGTGTGTGTGTGTGTGTGTGTGTGTGTGTGTGCGCGCGTGCGCGTGAGAAGAGAGAGAGAGAGAGAGAGAGAGAGAGAGAGAGAGAGAGAGAGAGAGATCAACATGCATGAAGTGTTCTCCCCAGCTGTTCTGCACCTTTCCCTCTGATACCCGGTCTCACTGACCTGGAACTCACAGTCAGTTCTTCTAAGCTGACTAGCCAGCAAGCCCCAGGGTCCTCCTGTCTCTGTTCACCCAGCACTGGGATTACAAATGTATACCACCATGCCTTTTTTTAATGTGAGTTTCGAGGGATTGGTGTCAGGTCTTCATGCTTGCAGGACTAACACTTCACTGACTGAGCATCTATCTCCCCAGCCCCAAACTCAGATCTTTTAAACTTAAGTCATTTGGGGGCTGGAGAGGTGGTTTTGCAGTTAGCTGCTCCTTCAGAGGATCCACAGAGCGGCTCACAAGTGTCTATAATGCTAATTCCAAGGAAGCCTCTTCTAGCCTCCAGGGGTGCCCAGCATGTATGTGGTACACATACACACCTGTAAGCAAACACTCATACACACAAAATAAAAAGAAAGAAGCTTCCAAGCTAGCTGTTCAAAGAAAGCTTAAAATGTATCAGAACTACAGGGTATCTTCAAGGAAGCTAGAGAAACCGAGTTCCGTGGCGGCTATGGTGCCCAGTCTCCTCACACACACAGTGCTATCAATGGATTAAAACCAGAATTCCCTGCTCTGTACAAACGCTCACGATGGGTGGTGTGTGCCGTTGCCAGGGTCAGAGCGATAGCTGGGTATAGTTCCAGCTGTACGTAGCTTCATGCAGTCACCGTTTTCATGTTTTCTTTATGATTTATTTATTATTTTGCATGTGCGTATGTATGTGTGGGTGCTTGGATCACAGTGGGGGTGGTGGTCAGAGGACAGCTTGTGAGAGCTGGTTTCTCTCCTTCTGCCCTGTGGATCTTGGGGATGAAAGTCAGGTCGGCAGGCTTGGCCGCAGGAGCTTTACCTGTGCTGTCTTGCCAGCCTTG
Source organism: Uromys caudimaculatus (assembly GCA_028551405.1). Lineage (NCBI taxonomy): Eukaryota > Metazoa > Chordata > Mammalia > Rodentia > Muridae > Uromys > Uromys caudimaculatus. Next base: position 66,933,912 of record CM052711.1, on the reverse strand, counting down.
TCTTGTGTATTCATTTTAGGTTTAAAAACAGGAGAACTACTTTGTCTGGGTGGGTGGAGGAGGTGGGAGAGAAAGAGAAAGAGAAAGAAGGGAGGGAGGGGGGAAGAGAGAGAGAGAGAGAGAGAGAGAGAGAGAGAGAGAGAGAGAGAGAGAAGAAAGAAGAGAGGAGAAGAGAGAAGAAAGAGAGGAGAGACAGGACGTCTCATCTTTTCTGTGTGAAGGTTGCATGGCTCTCAGAATGTACTCTCCTGCCTGCAAACAGTGAAGACATGCAACTGATGTTGGCCTTGGTTAATTACAGAAGCTGTTCTGAGGGAGGAAACTGCTTTAAGTGAAGGGAGTCCGATGGTTTAAAATTGGTGTGTGTGTGTGTGTGTGTGTGTGTGTGTGTGTGTGTGTGTGTGTGTACAACTTTGGGGACTTGGTTCTCTCCTACCATGTGGATTCCTAGGATTGAACTCAGGTTATCAGATTTGGCGGCAAGTGCCTTTAGCCACTGAGCCATCTCACCTACCCTGAGTTTGGTGTCTAGAAACTGCTTTATCTCTTGCAATAGCAGGGCATCTAAGAAACTACCTTCACCATGCTCATGAAGGTCTAGGCTATTTCAACCTGTGGTCACCTGAGGCTAGACTTTTGGGGACGCTCCAGTATCAAAGTTCAGTCCCACTTGTCAAAGTATCAACTTCAGTTTGGGGATGGTGTATATCAGTAGTAAGATCCTCAAGTTTGAATTCTTAAATATTGTAAAATTGCGATGGATGTAAAGAAGGAACAGGGGAGAGACAGGAAAACAGAAAGTAAGGACAACAGAGTGAGGAGAGAGTTGGAGCCAGTGCAGAGGCTGGACTGGCTCCCAGGAGTGTGGGCAGAGGAGGCTGTAGCAGGGAGGGTGGAATGGCTTCTCCTGCCAGCGTATTACATAACCCACAGAATGGGAGGGCAGGGGTAGCCACCCAGGCTGTTGGCTTAGCTCCTGTGTTTCCCCGACTACAAGTCACTGAGGCCACCATGGGCATCCAGCCAAAGCCTCAAAAGAGACACTCTCAGCAAAAGAGATGTCTCAGACAGCTGGGAATCCAGAAAGAGCTCTGTGCAGATTCCCTGGGCATGCCTTGGGCAAGCATGGGGCTGTGATGGTTAATACTCATCAACAGCTTCGCTGGAGCTAGAGTCACCTAGGCAACACACCTCTGGGTATGTCTGTGAGAGAGTTTCTAGATCTGGTTAACTGAGGCGGGAAGACCCACCATAAAGGTGGATGTCACTGTCCCATGGCCTGGGGTCCCAGGCTGATTGAAACATGAGAAAGTGAGCTGAGCCCAGCACTCTTCCCCCTCTGCTTCCTGACTGTGGATGCGATGGTGAGCAGATGCCTTGTGCTCCTGCCGCCATTGATGGACGACACCCTCAAACCGTGGGCCAGAAAAGTCCCTTCCATCTTGAAGTGGCTTTGGTTAGTGTGTTAGTTACTTTTCTGTTGCTGTGATAAAACATCATGACCAAGACAACTTATAAAAGAAAGCTTTTAATTTGAGGATCATGGTTCCTCTGTGGCAGCCGTTCTCCAGGGACAGTCCATGACTATCCTCGTGGGCAGCAGAGCACCAGGCAGGCAGACATGATTCCGGAGCAGTAGCTGTGAGCTCACATCTTAATCCACAAGTGTGAGGGAAAGAGAGCTAACTAGAAATGTCATAGGTTTTTGAAACCTCAAAGTCATCCCCTACTGCCACATCTCCTCCAATGATGCCACACCTCCTAATCCTTCCTAAACAGTTCCACCAACTGGGGACCAAGCATTCAATTATATACACCTAATGGGGGCTATTCTTGTTCAGACCACCACAGTTAGATATATTTGTCACAGCAAGGAGGAAGGTAGATCATATAGAGGCCTAATTGTGAATGGTCTAACTAACAACTTGTGCCACCCTTCCAAGGACGCTGGACTTTCACAGTTTCCTTCTGTGTACATTCTCAAAGAGAGAGTATTAGACATGAAATTCTTCAGGAGGGACTTAGATGAATTCTCCCAAGGGCAGGGTAAAAGAGGCTTGGGTCAGTTGGTAGAATACTTGCCTTGTACACATGAGGCCCTGAGTGCATACTATAAACATATATATATATATATATACACACACACACACACACACACACACACACACACACACACACATACATATATGTATATATACATTTATATGTGTATACATATACATCATATACATACACACATATACACATATGCATACGTAAACGCACGCGTGTGTGCGCATGCGCACACACACATATATATATATATATATATATACACACACACACACACACACACACACGAGCGTGTTTACCTGCACACACTGGCAGTTTGGGGTTATTATTCCCCCTTCATCTGATTCTTACTTCACAGCCCTCAGCACTGTAAACGGATTACGTTTTAAGCCACCTTCCTATTTTTGCTGTTCTGCCCTTGGACTGATTATGCAGAACTGCGTGGCATGTTGTTGCCTCTGTGGCGCCCTTTCTCCAGGGACAGACAAAGCTCTGCTTTCAAACCATGCCCTTGACACTCTCCGGGGGGTGGAGGGGGGGACGCACAGGTGCCTGCCCTGTCCACTAAGACCCCAGAGACTGACACTTTACATGGCTTCTCAGACGAGCCACCCCAGGCAGGGGGCTCAGAGGCGCCAAGATCCCAGACCTATTAATACCTTCTAGCCCTGTCTCCAGTGTGGAGGAAATAGGTGCATGGAAATCAAGAACAAACCTGCCTGCCAAAGAGGACAGAAGGCAAGGCAGATGTCCCCTGGAATCACCTCCGGGGAAGTGCTGAGTCACTCCCAGATCAAGGACAGCAAGGAGGCCTGGTGAGTGACAGTCCTGTCCTGACTATGCCCCTGGACAACAAAGCCTCCAGTCAAAGTGAAAACAGATTTCTGCATCAGAGTAAGGTAGATTGCGAGAGCTTTCTCTCTTCTCAGGGAAGATGGCCGTGAGCACCACAGAGGGTACCTGCTGTCATGTCTCATTTATGTTGGTTACTGTCTTAGTTAGGGGTTCCAGTGCTGTGAAGAGACACCTGACCAAGGCAACTCTTAGAGAGGACATTTAATTGGAGATGGCTTACAGGTTCAGAGGTTCAGTCCATTATCACCAGGGCAGGAGCATGGCAGCATCCAGGCAGGCATGGGGCTGGAGGAGCTGAGAGCTCTACTTGTTGATCCAAAGGCAGCCAGGAGAAGATTGTCGTCCAGGCAGCTAGGAGGAGGGTCTCAAAGCCCACCCCCACCGTGACGCACTTCCTCCAGCAAGGCCACGCCTCCTAACAGTGCACTCCCTGGGCCAAGCACTCAAACACATGAGTCTATGGAGCCAAGCTTATCCAAACCACTATAGTTACTCAGTACTCCTCCAACCTACTCAACTTTTTACATCTTAATGGCCCTTCCAGAACATCACAGGACACAGACAGTCATGTGTAACCATCCTGGAAGGCATAAAGATATTCTAAAGAGACATTGTGCTTGTCACTTTGGTTATTAGTGGACCGCACGAAAGTAGAATTTCCCCAGGAGTCTCCTGTTGGGAGAAGGGAAAGACTTGGAGTGGTGCCTGCCAGGGTGGAGCATGTCTCCAGGAAGAGACTTCACACAGCGCTGACAACCTGTCAGACCACATGGCAGAGACTGGAGCTGAGGCAAAGATGGGTCAGTGACAGGCAGGACCACACCTCGACCGGGTCAAGGTGTGGTCCTGCACATCTCTTGCCCTCTGTTTTAACCTGAACCTCATGCCAGGACTCAGAAGCTGGATTTGCAGGGCGCAGGACCTTTTATTCATCCCTTTTCTCAGTGTGGCCACAGCAAATTCTCTGCTTTTCACTACTGTCTGTGTAGCTGGCCTCTGAAGGATAGTTTCTCAAGCTGAGTCTCACTGCAGGGACCCAAGCTCTGACCCTAGCTGCTCCAGTAATGCTGGTGAGGTGGGACCTGAGCCCGGGTGACAGAGAGAGAAGATTGCCCCGAATTCTCTCACAGGTCTTCTGGCTGAGGGAAGAGGCCGTCTCAGCCTGCACCACATCTCCTCAGGCTCAGCCTCCTTTGAGAGGTTTATTTTATAAAAGAGAAGACATGTTCTCCAATAAGTTTTCTAGACAAATAGAATTTAGCTGAGAGCATTTTGTATAGCACCTATGTATGTGCATGGAGCACATGTGGAGGTCAGAGCTGTTTCTCTCCCTTCTACAATGTGGACCCCAAGAATCGCCCTTGCCCTCAGCCTTGCACCGCAAGCCCCTTTGCCTGTTGGGCCAGTTCACAGGCTTTATTTTCTTAGTTACCTCCTTCAAGTGACACCAAGAAAGTATCTCTGAATTATCTCGAGACCGATGACTCCGATTCTGGATTGATCTGGCTCTTGCTTTCTGACACTTTCCCAAAACTACTCCCAGACAGCGTGGGTAAGTCCTGGAAGGGTGACAGGAAGATAACAGCAGGTTCAGTGACATTGAACTGCTGTGCTCTGGAACATGTGTGCCTACACCTGCAGGTGCACCACAGCTGTCCTGTGTGCCTACACCTGCAGGTGCACCACAGCTGTCAAGTGTGCCTACACCTGCAGGTGCACCACAGCTGTCCTGTGTGCCTACATATGCAGGTCACCACAGCCATCCTGTTTGCCTACACCTGCAGGTGCACCACAGCCATCCTGTTTGCCTACACATGCAGGTGCACCACAGCTGTCCTGTGTGCCTACACCTGCAGGTGCACCACAGCTGTCAAGTGTGCCTACACATGCAGGTCACCACAGCTGTCCTGTGTGCCTACACGTGCAGGTGCACCACAGTTGTCCTGTGTGCCTACACGTGCAGGTGCACCACAGCTGTTGTGTGTGCCTACACATGCAGGTGCACCACAGCTGTCCTGTGTGCCTACACATGCAGGTGCACCACTGCTGTCCTGTGTGACTACACCTGCAGGTGCACCACAGCTGTCCTGTGTGACTACACATGCAGGTCACCACAGCTGTCCTGTGTGCCTACACCTGCAGGTACACCACAGCTGTCCTGTGTGCCTACACCTGCAGGTGCACCACAGCTACCTGAATTAATGGCTGCTGAAAGCTGAAAGTGGATTTTTATTCATTGTATGCAGACCCTCCATATTCTTCACTTAGAACAAATGAAAATTCCCAAATGCAAATCCCAATAATAAAAAGCCCACCATGAACCTAAAGTACCACAGGGCCTTAAATACTGCATATGAGGCTCCTATCTTCTTTGCTTCCCTAGAAGTAAACAGTAGCCTCGGGGCCCGTGTGGCTTGTTTGGTAAAGTGCTTACCAGCATGCTCGGCCCAGTGCTTGGTCTGCAGCATACCATAAACCAGGCATGGTACACATACCTGTAAGCATAGCACTTGGGAGGTGAGGCAGGAGGTAGTTCAGGGTCTCAGGTGCGCAGCAAGTTCTAGGCCAGCCTGGATACAGGACATTGTCTTAAATGAACAAATAAGACAACAACAAAGACTGTCCTGAACTTTGTTTTCAATTTTTTAAAAAACACAATTTTAAAAATCACATATCTAGAGCTGATAGGGTGGTTCAGTGGGTAACGGCGCCTGCTGCCAGGCCTGGCACCCTTCATTTGGTCCCCAAATCCCACAGGCTGGAGAGAGAACAGGCTCCCGCAAGGAGTTCTCTGACCTCCACATCAACACTGGGGCACGCATGCACACGTTACACACACACAGTAAATTAAAGAAATGAATAAATAAATGTGATTCAAAAATATTAAATCATATTGCTAAATGATAGTGTTTAGTCTGTGGTGTCTAATTATAAAAACAGTGTAAAATAACGATAGAATCTACCCTAAATTTGTTTTTAGCTGTCATGCTTCCTTGAAACACAGCTTTTTTGTTTGTTTGGTTGGTTTTGGTTTTTTGTTTGTTTGTTTGTTTTGCCCTAGCTGTCTTGGAATTCAATTTGTAGAGAAGGCCGGCCTCAAACTTACAGAGATTCTCCTGCCCCTGTCTCCTGAGTGGTAGAATTTTGGGTGTGCACCAGGGCTGTGTAATTATGCCCCCTTAAACAGTGTTATGCAGCTTCTGCTTTGCACCTGAGGCTTATGCAAACAGTGTCTTATGACATCCTGGGTTCTGTTACTTGCCTTTCCCCCATCCCATGCTATGCTTGTAAGTTTTACTCAGCTATAGGCTGTTCATCATCTGAGCGGCACAATTTATCCATGAAGGCCCCTACAGATTAAATTTTGGTTGCTTTTCAGTTTGGAGAAATTATGCACAATGTACACTTAAAAACACTTATTTGTGCGTGTGTGCGTGTACGTGTGCCTGTGCCACAGCATATGCGTGGAAGTCAGAGGACAACCTATGGGAGTGACTTCTTTCCTTCCACTGTGGGGGTTCCAGGGATGGAGCCTGGGTCCTCAGGCTTGGCAGCAAGCACCTTTCCAGGCTAAGCCATCTCACCAGCTTACTAGGAACAATGTTTAAAGTGACAAGGGATAGTAAAGGAAGAGAAGACAAGAACCTACCAGACACAGTACGTCTAAACAGAGAGGAGCAGGGAGAACAGAGAGAACTGTGGAGACGTGAGGCCTGCTGCAGAGAGAAGATTAGGGGCAGCTATCAGGAAGGTGGGAGCTTGCTCTCCACAGGGAAGGGAGGAGCAGCAGGCTTATGGGGTCAGAGCAGCTTGCTTTTCATGGACTGTATGAAGTGTTTGTCTTTCTGTCTCATTAGCTGTTATCTTGCTTTACGCTGAATGCACACTTGTGTGAACAGTTAATGGCTAGATGTTTTTCTTTTCAGCTCTTTGAATGTTAGATACTTCCAAGTCCTTCTTGGGGGGTGGGAAAGGAGGATACACTCTGACTTTAAACATAGTAATTTTTATTATTCCTTGAGATTCTATACTTGCATACAATATATTTTGATCATATTTACCCCAAGTTTCTCAGACCACACACAGTTCTCTTTCCTCTCTCCTTTCTCTCTCTCTCTCTCTCTCTCTCTCTCTCTCTCTCTCTCTCTCTCCTCTCTCTCTTTCTTCTCCTTCTCCTTCTCCTCCTCCTCCTCCTCTTCCTCCTCCTCCTCCTCCTCCTCCTCCTCCTCCTCCTTCTTCTTCTTCTTCTTCTCTCTCTCTCTCTCTCTCTCTCTCTCTCTCTCTCTCTCTAGCTCAGTTTGCCCTGACTCTTATCTAATGACCGAGGCAGCTACACTGTGACGTCTGAATGAGGTCTGTCATGGCTTTTACAAACATCTCTGGCTGAGCACTGTGGTGTGTGCCTATAATCCCAGCGACATAGGAAGGTGATTTGGGAGATCTAGGGCACTATACACATGTGACACATAGACAAGCATGAAAGAAAATCACTCATACTCTTTAAAAATATTTTTTTAAGTGGGACCTGGTAGCATACAGTTGTAATCCCAGTGCTGGAGAGAAGAAGCCATGAACTCACTGGCAAGCCAGACTGGTAAGCTGCTGAGCTCCAGGTCCCAGTAAAATCACCTTCCTCAGAAAGCAAGGTGGATGGCTCACGCGGATTCACAGCGGACGTTGTCCTTTGGCTCTGTAGGTATACACACACATACACGTTCATTCCGACACACACAAATATGCACACATATGGACACACACAGACACACACAGACACACAGACACACAGACACACACACACACACACACACACACACACACACACACACACACACACACACTGTCTTAGTCAGGGTTTCTATTCCTGCACAAACCTCATGACCAAGAAACAAGTTGGGGAGGAAAGGGTTTATTGGGCTTACACTTCCATGCTGCTGTTCATCACCAAAGGAAGTCAGGACTGGAACCCAAGCAGGTCAGGAAGCAGGAGCTGATGCAGAGGCCATGGAGGGATGTTACTTACTGGCTTGCTTGCTTCTCCTGGCTTGCTCAGCTGGCTTTCTTATAGACCCCAAGACTACCAGCCCACAGATGGTACCACCCACAAAGGGCCTCCCCCCTTGATCACTAATTGAGAAATTGCCTTACTGCTGGATCTCGTGGAGGCATTTTCTCAACTGAAACTCCTTTCTCTGTGATAACTCCAGCTTGTGTCAAGTTGACACACAAAACTAGCCAGTACAATTGACCCCTTGTCAACTTGACACACAAACACATCACCAATAAACCTCGACCCTTACTTCCTTATTCATCCCCAAGATCTAAATAACTTTAAAAGTCCCACAGTCTTTACAAATTCTTACATATTAACATTTCGGTCCCTTTTAAACATCCAATCTCTTAAAATTCAAAGTCTTTAAAAATTCAAAGTCTCTTAACTGTGGGCTCCACAAAATACCTTCTTTCTTCAGGAGGGCAAAGTCACAATCAAAAGCAAAATCAAATTCCAACTATCCAATGTCTGGGATCTACTCACGATCTTCTGAATTCCTCCAAGGGCTTGAGTCACTTCTCCAGCTCTGCCCTTTGTAGCACACAAGGCTCCAGATGCCTGTACTCCACTGCTGCTGCTGTTCTTGGTGGTCATCTCATAGTACTGGCATCTCCAAAACACTGCTGTCTTCCACTGCACCTAGGCTTTACAAACAGCTTCTCATAGGCTCTCTTCATGGTGCCAAGCCTCACCTCCTTTGCATGACCCCTTCAGTCCTGGGCTGTCAATGCAACTGAGGCTGCATCTTCACCAATGGCCTTCCCCCAGCCTCTCACAGTGCCCAGGCCTTAGCTGCTCTTCATGACTCCTTCATGCCTTCAAAACCAGTACCACCTGGGTGACTCTTACACATTACCAAGTCCAGCCACAGCACAAGGTACAACCCTGGCTATCTCTGGAACGCAGCCTCTGTGCTCTCAGAAAACACTTCCCAGAAGATTTCTATCCCAATGATGCTGGTCTCCTCTCAGTCACTGCCAGTTTCCCAGCTCCAGCCAACCAGCATCAATAGTCCCAGCAGTGTAATGGTTTTGCTTTAGTAGTTCTGGTATCTTTGTAATTCACAGCTGATCCTTCAGCCCCAGCTAACCAAAACCACAGAATCTTCACAGTCAAAATAGCAATGGCCCTGATAAGAATATTTAATCTTCCCTCTGAAATTTCACATGCCAGGCCCCATCTTCTGCACTGTTCTCAACATTATCTTCCAAGCTCCTACACAACATTCCACAGAGCAGCCCAAAGTTCCAAAGTCCTTCCACAGTCCTCCCCAAAACATGGTCAGGTTGTCACAGGAATACCCCACTACGCTGGTACCAATTTGTCTTAGTCAGGGTTTCTATTCCTGCACAAACATCATGACCAAGAAGCAAGTTGGGGAGGAAAGGGTTTATTCAGCTTACACTTCCATGCTGCTGTTCATCACCAAAGGAAGGCAGGACTGGAACTCAAGCAGGTCAAGGAGCAAAGCTGATGCAGAGGCCATGGAGGAATGCTGCTTACTGGCTTGCTTGCTTGCTTCTCCTGGCTTGCTCAGCCTGCTTTCTTATAGAGCCCAAGACTACCAGCCCACAGATGGTACCACCCACAAGGGGCCTTCCCTCCTTGATCACTAATTGAGAAAATGCCCTACCCCTGGATTTCATGGAGGCATTTTCTCAAGTGAAATTCCTTTCTCTGTGATAACTTTAGCTTGTGTCAAGTTGACACACAAAACCAGCCAGTACACACACACACACACACACACACACACACACACACACACACACACACACACAGGCACACCAGCACAGCCAGTTAAACAGCACATAGCTCTGTTCTTCCTCACATTCGGCTGTTTCCAGCATTAACCCCAGATGACTGTAAACATTTGAGTCATTTCCAGAGTTCAGAAAAAGTAGATCTGCCCATCTGGGGGCAGTTTTTCTTTCCTCTTTAGTATTTCTTCATTCACATACCCTCTGCCTCTTCCAGCTCTTTCCCCTCCTCCTCCATGGCCCCACATAGCACACTGTGGCCCCGAACTCCTTATTTATCTGGGGGTCGGGGTGGGGATTTTACTCTTCTACAAAAGATGAAACTGTGAAGCACTGTTGGGCCATGCTTTGAAAACCTGCATCTTGAGGCATGAGTAGACAGTCGAGATGCAGATCTTATGTGTGGCTTGGTCCTCTCTAACTGTATAAGCCATATAACCCCCACTCTTTCCCATACGACCCAGCACGCCCATTGTCCCCAAAGGTGCTCATGTCCAAGTCCAGTGGCCTCTCTTCCTGTTCGTTACAAGTTCTTTTCCATGTCTCTCAGCTTTGCCGTCCTCAGGCGTGTGTGGATTCTGACTGTGTCCTGGTTCAGCACAAAGTCTTTGTTGATGAACCAATAGTTGTATGTATCAGTAACTCTCAGAAAAGTGATGAACTAGTTTTCGTTGTTGTTTTGTCTAGAATTTTCTTCCATACTACTGATAACTATTCTATAAGTTATAGTAAAAGCCCTTTTCTCCCTCCTTCCCTTCCTTCCCTTCCTCCCTCTCCCTCCTCCCTCCTTCCCTTCCTTCCCTTCCTCCCTCTCCCTCCTCCCTCCTTCCCTTCCTCCCTCTCCCTCCTCCCTGCCTTCTCTTCCTCCCTCTCCCTCCTCACTTCCCTTCCTTCCTCTCCCTTTCAGCCTGTACTCCAGGCTAGCCCCAAACTTGCTGTGTAGCAGAGGATAACCTTGAGTTCCTGATCTTTGGACCTTGACCTTTCAAGTGCTGGAATTACATGCTTGCACCACCATACTGTCCAAAGTCCCTGTCCTGATGTCACCAGCAGGTAGCTATAGCTGCTTCTTTATGCTACTCCCTAAATCACTTCCTGCCTGAAAGATCAGGTACAAGAAGGGGCGTGCAAAGCTAGTGCAGGGGCTGGCAAGGTGGCTCAGCGGGTGGAGGTGCTTGCTGCCGAGCCTGACGACCTGAGTTTGATGCCCGGGTCCCTCTGACCTCCACATGTGCCCTGAGGCATGTGTGCACTCACACACGTACACGTGTTCACACACACACATGCACGTGAGCACACACGCACACACACAGAGGAATAAATAAATGTATAATTTATATAAAAAAAACAAAAACCCAACCTTATGTGGGTGGTAACAGTTTAGTAACTGCTCACCAGTGGTGCTGCAGACATTATCAATTACAAGAAGTGTTCTAATTCCAGAGAAATTAAAATATGTAAAGTATGTGTCTCTGAATCAACAAAACATGGTGCCTCAGGTTTCCGTATCTGTGTGGGTCTGTTTTTAGGTTTTCTGTTCTATCTATTCCTGGGCTTCCACCACCTTGTGTTAATTAGGATAACTTTAAAATACATCTTGATATTTGGTAGGGTGCATCTCCGTGCCTGATTTGTCACGAGCCCCTTAACTTGTCTTGGGCGTTTGGCTCCTCTGCTGAGATGCTGGCACCAGCTTCTTCACCTGTGGCTCCAGCTTCTGGGGATTCTGTACTTTCACACCCGCCCTACCTCTGCCTGCTAGGCACACCTTAATTTGGACAACTTGATATGATGATCAAGCCGCCTCACCTTGGCCCCTTCCTTCTCTGTCACCCACCTTCTTCTGGGGTGCACATTGTGTGTGTATATGGTGTGTGTGTGTGTGTGTGTGTGTGTGTGTGTGTGTGTGTGTGTATGGTGTGTGTGTGTGTGTGTGTGTGTGTGTGTGAACATGCAGAGGACGATGTCAAGCATTCTGTTCTGTCCTTCACTGTACCTGGTGCCAGGTGGCACCAGCAAGCCCCAGTGCTCTTTCCAGTTCTCCTTATAGGACTGGAGTTACAGAGGCATGCAGACAAGCCTGGCCTTTTTTTTTCTTTTTCTTTTTCTTTAAATTTACTTATTCTTGTTTTGTGCATATGGGTATTTTGCCTGTATGTCTGTACACCATGTGAGTACCTGTTGCACAGGCCAGAAGACAGTGTTGGATCCCCTGGAACCAGAGTTATAGACAGTTTCAGTGGGTCCTGAAAATTGGACCTGGGTCCTCTGGAAGAGTCAATGCTCTTAACTGCTGAGCCATCTCTCTAGCCCCCATGCCTGGCTTTTTGTGGGGGTGCTGGGATCTGAACTTAGGTCCTCATGCTTGCATAGTGAACACTCTTACCCACTGAGCCATCTCTCCAAGCCACATTTCGAAACAAAATCCTCAGCATGTGCTACTTCTGTTTTGGGGTCTCACACTTCAGATCTCTTTGTACCCACATGGTTATCTCATAGCCAGATACTAAATACCCAGAGACAGCCCATATTCCCAGGGTCCACTGATATCCTAAACCTGCTTGCTCCATGGTGCCAATTCCCTCTGGTGGACACCATGATGAAAACAATTGCCCAGTCCCCTTGTCCTGCCTCCTCACTGACTCCAGTGCGCCCTCCTGTGGTCAACTGCAGCTGATGAATCTCTTGGACTAGATCTGTGAGTAACACACTATTGGCAGTACTATAATAAAATAATAATAAATAAAACCTATTAAACTAGATGGACCGTTTCTTTTTAAAAAAGATTGGATTTTTATCTCATTGAATACATAAATAAATTTAGAGAAAACAGGAATTTTTAACATGGAATTTTCCTTCCAAGATCTTATATGATGTTTTCAATAAAATTCCATCCTTTGGTTATAGGTCTTCCCCGTATGTATTAGATCTTATTCTATACAGCTTATATTCTTATCACTGTAAAAGCCATTTTCAAGAAGTGGTTTTTTTTTTTTTTTTTTACCACTGTTGTTAGCATGTGAGAATTCAGTATTTTTTATTTTCTTGAGAGAGGATCCTGTAGGTTGAACAATCTATCTATCCATCTGTCTATCTGTCTGTCTATTTATTTATTTTGGGGCAGGGTTCCACGTAGCCCAGGATGACCTCAAACTCCCTAAACAGTGGAAACTGACCTTGATCCTCCTGCCTCCACCCCCCTCCCCATGAGTGCTGGGATGGAATCACCAGTCCTGGTTTATTCTGTGCTGGGAATAGAACTCAGGGCTTTGCAGGCGCTAGGCAAGCTCATCACTGACTGAGTCAAGCTCCAGCCTCAGCAGATCCTTGTGTTAATGAAAAGCAGGCTGGCTAGAGGCTCCGGGTGGCTATGAGAATGTTTCTACTCTTCTGATTTTCCAGGAAACAGTGACTGTGTCATTCGAGAGTCCTGAGAGGTCATCTTCCTTGTTGTGTGTGGCTTTGCCTCTCTAACCATTTGGCTCTTCTCTCTACGATAGATACAGTCTTAAATAGAAACGGTGATGATGAGCGCTGTTGATCTGTTCTTTAATTAATTAACTAATTAATTAAAGCATGGCCACACCGGGGATGGAGTCCAGAGCTCTGAGTATGCTAGGTCAATGCCGCACCGCTGAGCAGCTCCCCCAGCCCTAGTCCTTCTTCTTGATCTTGACATGAAATGTGACAGATGTGTCAGCATTGAAATGATTATAGATGGTGTAATGGGTTAAGATAAAAATAATCCTTCCAGTTTCTCTTTTCTAAGAAAGTTCTCTCTCTCTCTCTCTGTCTCTCTGTCTCTCTGTCTCTCTGTCTCTCTCTCTGTCTCTCTCTCTTTCCCTCCCTCCCTCCCTCCTTCCTCTCTTCCCTCTCTCCTTGCCTCCTTCCCTCGTCATGAATGGTGTATTAGTCTGTTTTCTGCTGCTATAACAAAACACCAGAAGTTCAGTAATTTGTGAAGAAGACAGGTTTTGTTAACAGTTTTGGAGTCTGACTGTCCTCAACTGGACATCACCATGGACTTGGGTTTTGATAGCTTTTTGGTAGATGGTATCATGATGGTGGGGGCATGTGCGGAGGGAGAGATCTCATGTGAGACAGACAACTGGACACCAAGAAGGAAGAAGCTGTTCTTTCATGTGCATGCATGTGTATGTGCGGTGTGCATGTTTGTGTGTGTGCAGATCTATGTGTATGTGTGGTTTGAGAACACGTGCATACATACGGAGGGCAGAGGAGAACCTCAGGTATCATTCTCCCTGTTCTTAGATTTTAGAGACAAGGTCTCTTATTGACCTGGACCTTTCCCATAGGCCAGGCTGCCCAGGCAGTGAGCCTCAGGAGTCTACCTGTTTGTCTCCTCCATGCTGAGATTACAAGTGCACAAACCATGCTTGGCTTAAAAAAAAAAAAAAAAAAAAAATGTGTGCTGGTTAACCAAACTCAGGTCCTCATGCTTGTAAGCTGAGGACTTTACCAGTTGTGCTGGATGGTTTTGTGTCAACTTGACATAAGCTAGACTCATCTGAGAGAGAATGAACCTCAGCTGAGATATTGCCTCCATAAGATCAGGCTGTAGGCACCCCTGCATTTTCTTAATTAGTGATTGATGGCGGAGGGCCCAGCCCATTGTGGGTGGGGCCATCCCTAGGCTGGTGGTCCTGAGTTCTATAAGAAAGCAGGCTGAGCAAGCCATGGGGAGCAAGCCAGTAAGCAGCATTCTTTCATGGCCTCTGCATCAGCTCCTGTCTGGTTTGAGTTCCTGCCTTGGCATCCCTCAGAGGACCGTGGTTCAGGATATATAAGCCAAATAAACCCTTTCCTCCTCAAGTTGCTTTTGGTCATGGTGTTTTATTGTATCAAGAGTAACCCTAACTAAGAGACCAACAGAGCTGCCTCCCTGGCCCTGGTGAGCTTTTGTTGATTTGGTTTTATTTTCTGTTGCAAATTTTTCTGTCAACTAAGTCCTACAGGCTACTTATGTCCCTTGAGTCCTATGTTAATCCCCACCCCATGACCCCTTATAAGGCAATGCTCAGTGATGAGCTAGTCACCTTCCCCAACAGACCTCACTCCTAAAGGGTCCCATCGCCTCTTAATAATGCCACATAGCAGACAGGTTTCCAATGCATGACCTTCGGAGGACACATTTACATGACATCCAAACCATAGCAAATAGATGATAAATTTTATCATTTTCTTTTTTTTTCTTGCTATTAAGATGATCAAAAGTTCCACGTGGTGACTGTGGTTAGTGGTATTTATAGAATCTACATTAAGATGCACTTGCATTCCTAGAATAAGCCAAACGTAGTCACATGGAAGGTCTTGGTCACATCACGAGATTAAGCCTACTTTGCTTGCAGTTTTAAGAGTGGAGTACACTCTTCTTTTATCATTTATCATCTCTTACTGGCCCTCATGGTCTCTTAAAGTAAGTTGAGCATGGTTTGTTTTAAAAAAGGAGTCTAGAGAGATGGTGCTGTGGTTCAAAGCACCTCCTGCTCTTGTAGAAGACCTAGGTTCAGTTCCCAGCAGCCGCATGGCCATTCGGGACTGTCTGTAACTTCGATTCCTGTGGAGCTAGCGTTCTCTTCTGGATTCCCCAAGTACTGCACACACATGGTTATAGCCTCATTCATTCGGTCCAAATTTCCAAACTTTATGTGTATAATCTCACATGTAAACTCTTTTTAAAATTTTATTGTTATTATTTTTAATTGTGTATATTGTGTAAGTATGTGCAGATGAGTGCAGGTGCCCTCAGAGGCCAGTGCTGCCCAGTCCCCTGGAGCTGCAGTGGCAGGTGGTCGTGAGCCACCTCACACATTTGCTGGGAATTGAACCAGGACCTCTGGAAGAACAGTAGGTGCTCTTAACCACTGAGCCATCTCTCCAGACCTCATATGTAATTGCTTATGGTCTCTTAAGAAATCTGTTTCATCTGTACTATTGTCTCCCCTTAAGTTTTCAAATTTGAATCTTTGTTTTTCTAGTCATGATCAACCTTATCAAAGATTCATTTATTTGATTAGTCTAATTGAAAAAATAATGATTCTCAAGTTTGCTGCCTCCTCTACTGAGTCTTTGTTTCTTGCTTCATAAATTCTGTTTATCCTTCTCTGTACTGTGGATTTTAAATTTTTCTTTTTTTGTTATTTTCATGTGGTTATTTAGTTGTGGTTCCTGTCAAGGGTATTGATTTCCTTCTAATTAGTACTTGTGTTGCATCCTGAACTTTTTGGTAGAAGTATTTAATAATAATCCAATTAAAAATCTTTGAAAAGTTTCTATTACAGTTTTCTCTTTGATAAATGATCTAATTAGAAATGAATATTTTAAATTTCAAATGTTTGGACATTTAAGATACCACGTTGTTCTTGGAATCTAATGCTTTTTTCATTGAATTTAGAGAATGTATTCTACACACTTATTTTTCTGTACTTGTTAAGATTTGCTTTATGGCCTGATATGTTTTCTTGGGTACAGACTGTGACATTAAGCTTCTACTGTTAAACACACGTGTAATGTTTACCTGTTGGGATTTACTGTGGTGATGGCCTCACTTTCCCTCCGTCTACCTTCTTGCCTCCTGGCAGGTTGCCAACCTGGCTGGCTGTTACCATCAACTTGACACAAGATAGAATCATCTTGGAAGAGGGGATCTCAGCTGAGGGATTGCCTCCTTCAGCTCGCTAACAAGCAACTCTGTGCCTACTTACTATAGGCAGTGCCACCCCTGGGCTGCATGAGAAAGTAGCCTGAGCAAGCCACGGGACACAAGCCAGTGAGCAGAACTCCTCTGTGGCTCCTGCTTCAGTGCCTGCCTCCAGTTTCCTGTCTTGAGGTCCTGCCCCAACTCCTGTCATAATGTGAGGTGTAAGAAGGGATAAACCCTTTCTTCTTCGAGTTTCTTTTGGTCTTGGCATTTATCACAGCAATAAGGAGCAAGCTAGGATGCATCTTTTCCTACACACACACACACACACACACACACACACATTTAAATTATATGTATGCAAGCGTGTCTATGTGAGTCCGCATGTGGGAGTGCAGGTGTCTGGGGAGCCAGTGGGGTTGTTGGAAACCTCTGGAGCTGGAGTTACAGTGATGTGAGCTGCCCACTGTGTCCTCTGCAAGATCAGCAAGTGTTCCTAACCACCGAGAAATCTTTCCAGAGCCTCTTCATGTATTTTGAGGCAACATTATATAATGCATTCAATTATAAATATTTAAATATTTTAACATTATATAATGGCCCTCTCTACCCCAAATAATGCTTTTTGTCATAAACTATTCCTAATGTGATAACCTAGCCACTCCTATCTTAATGTTTCTTTCTTCCTAACACATTTTCTTCTACATTGTAAGCAGCTGTACACATAATTAATTATATGCATAACTAGATTGACACAATCCAATCAGTCTCCATCTTTTTTGAAATAATAAAAATAGAAAGTTAACCTGAGTTTGAGAAATACCTTAAATGTCTTTCTTTTTATAAAGCTTAGTCTTCATATTGTGTACTTTTCTTTGTTACAAATATCTGATGCATTTATTATTTACTATTGTTGTTTTTATAATGATATTTTAATTAATGTATTTATTTATTTACATCCAGAACACAGCTTCCCCTCCCTCCTCTCCTCCCAGTTCTTTCCCCCTCCCCTCTGCAGTCTCCATCCTTTAAAATAGATTTTTGTTTATTCTTTCGGAATAAAAACTTTATTTTCTATTTATCTCACACATGCAGGACAACGTGTTCTGATGGACTCGGTCCCTGTTCCTTCCCCTTCAACTGCTCCAGGCCTGCCCTGTCATGTCCTCCTCACAGTTTCATGATGTCTTTTGTTTAACTCACGGAATCTAATTAGTGCTGCCAGCATGTGCCTGGGTGCAGGGTCACCCACTTGGAGCAGACCGACTTCCCTTCTGCGCCTGCCAACGCTCCCCAGCCAGGCTGTGGTTTCACAGCTTACCCTCCACAATCCCTTATCTTTTGATTGAAGAGCACAATCTATGTATGCTCATTGTGGGGATTGCCCATCCAGCCTTGGCTAACATCAGAGGTCAGCCTCAGGTGTCAGTCCCAATTCCACCTTGTTTTGAGACAGTCTTTTGTTCACTGCTGTGTACCCCAGGCTAGCTGGCCCTTGGACTTCTCTTGTTTTGCTTCTCATCCCCCTTGGGCAGCCCCAGGATTACAGACACCACATAGCCTGCTTTTTATGTGAGTTCTGGGATTCACATTCAGGTCTTCCCACTGAAGGGCTGCTTTCAGTGTCCCTTTGGTATAAAACCTAGAGTGGGTGCCTTCTGAGCTCCCGAGCTGCACTGAGGAGGGGACCCAGGGAGGCTGGTTTAGGGTCCTGGCCCTGTGCTGAGGGGCAGGCTCTCGATGCCAGGCTCCTGTTCATTCTGGGAGCAGAAAAACTGCACTCTTTTGCTCTGCCTCAGTAGATACTGGTGTCTAGGTTTATGCAAAGGCCCAGGCCACTTCATCTGTCTTAGAAGACCCTGTCAAACTTGGAGACTCAGGGGAGTTAGAGATCTTAATGGAGGCCAGGCAGTGGTGGCGCACGCCTTTAATCCCAGCACTTGGGAGGCAGAGGCAGGTGGATTTCTGAGTTCGAGGCCAGCCTGGTCTACAGAGTGAGTTCCAGGACAGCCAGGGCTACACAGAGAAACTCTGTCTTGAAAAACCAAAAAAAAAAAAAAGAGAGAGAGAGAGAGAGAGAGAGATCTTAGTGGACATTAGTGAGTTTGCCTCAGTGCACAGTGGCTTCCTGGGGTCCTGGGGATCAAACTTGGGTCCTCAGGCTTGGCAGCAAGTCCCTTTACCCCCGGAGCCTCCTCATTGCTAGGGGTTTTTATTTCCTTTCAGCCTCTCCTCTGGGATCCTTTGCCTTCTCACCAAGCCTGTCTTTAGGGAAGAACTGCTGGGAACCTCTTAACTTTTGTTTCCTGGAAACACACTCATGTTGCCCTCATTTCTTTCTGACAAGGTCACATGCATCCCAGGTTGGTCTTGGACTTGCTATATAGCCAAGAATGACCTGGAACTACTGAGTCTGCTAGGTTTGAAGGATCTAACCCCATATCTGGTTTAAGTGATGCTGGGGATCAAACCCAAGGCTTCATTCCTGTCCTTCAAATTCTAACTCGAGCTGGGCCTGCTGCATGCACTTTAAATCCCAACACTTGGGAAGCAGAGGCCAATGGGTCTCTCTTAGTTCAAGGTCAGCCTGGTCTATGTAGTTACAGGCTGGCCAAGACTACATAATAAGAGCCTGTTTCAAGACGTAATAAATAAATAATGCGTATGTAAGTAAGTAAAGATGATCACTCATTCTCTGTCTTTTGAGAGCTGTAGCCACCCTTTGCTGATTGCCACCGACGTGTTAGGAACGCTCTTACCATCCACAGCTGTAGGTGACGTGCCAATTTGTCTTTCCCGGCTGCTTTTCAGAGCAGCTTGCTGGGTGTGAGTGCGGCTGACTTTTGCTTCCCTGCCTGCTGGTGACCCCTGTGCTTTCTGCTTTAGTTAGACTCCAGGCTTACTGGCTTTAAAGATCTTGGTTTTCACCTCGTCACGATTTGCCTTCTGACAATTCTTTCCTTGGGCGACTCCCACGGTCGGTGGCATGGGAGTCCTCTTTCTTAGGATTTTGTTCATTTACTTTATGTGGATGACTACTTGGCTGTGTGCAGGTCTATGCACTGCATGTGTACCTGTTGGGTCTCTGAGAGGGGATTACAGAGGTTTGTGAGCCACTGTGTGGGGGCTGGGAATCAAACTGGGTCCTATTCAAGAGTAAGTGCTATTAACTTACGCTTTCCAGCACTGAGCCATCTTTCCAGCCTGTTCCCCTTTCAAAGATGTTTTATTTGGAACATATGAAGTGTGTGTGTGTGTGTGTGTGTGTGTGTGTGTGTGTGTGTGTGTGTATGTTTGCCACATATATGCAGGTGCCTCCTGAGGCCAGGTATGGTCTCTGTAAGTTGTATTCACAGGTGCTCATGAGCCATCTGATTCAGACCCTGGGAACTGAACTCCTGCCCTCTGCAAGAGCAGCAAGTGCTCTTTACCTGTGCCATGTCTCCTGCACTGCATGCATACTTGGTGCCTGCAGAGGCCAGAAGAGGGTGTTAGAGCCCCAGGGGATTGCGGAGAATTGTGTGCCATCACGTAGGTGCTGGAAACCGAGTCCCAGTCTTCTGGATGAGCAAGTGCTCTTAGTGGAAAAGTCCTCTCTCCAGCACCTCTTTTAAAAATACAATATTTTAATCAATTTCTTGAGAATTTCATATGTGCATACAATGTATTTTGAGCATATTTACCTCCAACTGGTTCCTCCAGTGTTTCCCAAAGCGTCTCCTACTTCCTACCAACTTCATGGTTGGTTGGTTGGTTGGTTGGTTGGTTGGTTGGTTGGTTGGTTGGTTGGTTGGCGTTATTGTTTTATTAACCCACTGAGTTCAGTTGGAGCTGTCTGTGTATTCATAGGACCTGGACCATCTACTGGCACATGGTTAGCCTACCAGTGGCCACACCTCTAAAGAAAACTGAGTCTCCCTACTCCAAAAGCCACCATCCGTCCATAGCTGCTCAGCTGAAGGTGGAATGCACTCCATGCTGGGATGCTGAGTGGCTCCATCTTGTTCAGGCAGCCGTAGCTGCTGTAGGTTCATGAACGCCTTAGTTCTGTCATGTCTAGAAGACACCAGTTCTTCTCTTTAAGATCCTTGAGGATGTCCCTGTGCCGCCTCACCCGTGGTTTGCTGATGGTGGACGCTGAGCTCCTACTGATCTGGTGTGGATTTCCACTAGGAAGCAGCCAGCAGTCAGGCAGCTCTTTGCACATCTGTATGCCCCCCCCCATTTATTTTCAGCCCCACTAACTGCCTTGCTTCCTGAGAGTTCAGTGAGGCCTTAAAAGAATGTCTCAAGGTCAGTGAGATGGCTCAGTGAGATGGCACTCACTGTTTCTAAGACCCGTGTTCTATCCCTGGAGCCTACTTGGAGGAAACAGAAAATTGACTCCTTTAAATTGTCCTCCCAAGTTGCACACATGTGCACAGTCACACACACACACACACACACACACACACACACACACACACACACACACACACGCCACACAACACTCACACATAATGTATTGAAAAAAAAAAAGTATATGTTCAGTCCAGAGACTGGATTTAGCAGGAACGATCCTCTGGAAGGAGAGACCCGATGGGTGGGGACATATTTCACGACTAAGTGTTTTGAAGACCAGGCTCTGCCTACAACAGGAACTTACAGAAACACGCCAGGTTTCTGGTCCACTAAATGAAACCAGCGCTTGGTAAGTAAGCAGGGCCTCACTATGCACCTCACGGGAGGGGAGGGAAGATTCACGTGGCCAGTGTGTCTGAGGGGAGGGTTGGATGGTCAGTGTATCCAGGTTTCCACTGTGGGCGAAGTAGAAGCATTTCTGAGCAACTGTTGGAGATCTATTTCAGCAGAGATAAACCATCTGAAATTGTAGACATTTGCGAGACCAACAACAAACAACACTTTACGTGCTTCCCAGGAAATAAGCAGTTTTGTGTGCATGTGTGTGCAGGGTGGTGGACAACCTTGACTCATTCCTCAGGTGTTTTGCTCTGTACAACTCAGATTGTGTTGTGGGGACCTCGCCTGCTCCATCACTGGCCAGTCACTCCTCTGCACAGCTGCCATTCCTCAGTGGCCACCTCTGGCACAGATTAATGTTCACCTTGGCAACCCTTCCATCTAATGTATGACTGAGTGAGCACAGGCCCCAGCCACAAAAGGAACCATTGCCCATGTGGCCCTACTGCCAGAAAGGAAACCTGGCGTTCACACAGTGGCTGTGTACTGTCACTTCTGAAAGATGAAACAGGAGCCGTGTCCACCACAGATAGACTTTGCTTGTCCACTCAGGCTGTGGCATTTCGTTTCTAGAGCACTGGGCTGGGGTACTCTGGGACCTTACCAGGCATAGAGAGTGACCAGCCTCCTGGAAGCTGCTGACTGCCCAGGGAGATGGGGAGAAACAGGGAGGGACAGATGCAAGATCGCCTGCCACCTATGAGCTGATTGACAAGTATCCACTTCCCATCTGATAAGCAGCTGTGGCAGCAGCAGGGGGGAAAGAAGTCAGTGTTCCCTCTGTGGGTGCCTTTGCTACAGTGGGTGCCTTCGCTACAGTGGGTGCCTTGCTACAGTGGGTGCCTTTGCTACAGTGGGAGCCTTCCCTACAGTGGGTGCCTTCGCTACAGTGGGTTCCTTTGCTACAGTGGGTACCTTTGTTACAGTGGGTGCCTTTGCTACAGTGGGCTTCTTTGCTAGAGTGGGTACCTCTGCTATAGTGGGTACCTTCGCTACAGTGGGTGCCTTTGCTACAGTGGGTGCCTTTGCTACAGTGGGTGTCTTTGCTACAGTGGGTACCTTCGCTACAGTGGGTGCCTTTGCTACAGTGGGTGCCTTTGCTACAGTGGGTGTCTTTGCTACAGTGGGTACCTTCGCTACAGTGGGTGCCTTTGCTACAGTGGGTGCCTTTGCTACAGTGGGTGCCTTTGCTACAGTGGGTACCTTTGCTACAGTGGGTACCTTCGCTACAGTGGGTACCTTTGCTACAGTGGGTATCTTTGCTACAAGGAACCGTCTCCCTCCAGAGAGAGATGGAGAAAGCAGTAGATCCCCACCAGCTGGGACCGCTTGTGATTTTCAGTGTTTTTCCTGTTTGCAGTCAGCAGGGAATTCATTGACCCCTGTTATGCTGGTATCTCTGCTTTGCCTCCAGTGGTCCTCTCTGTAGGCCCTGGCTGGCGCCAGTTCAGGTCATAGGCCCTGGAGCATGGAATATTGGTTGCCCATACCTGCAAGAAGCAGCTAGACTCTCCAGTGTGGCACCTCTGCCCTATATGGGCCTAACAATAGGGTTTTGCACTGGGCTCTGTCCCCTTTTCACTTAAAGACCTTTATGATGCCTCCCTGGTGGGAAGAGGGACATCTCATCCGGTGGACTTTGGCTGATCCTTCTTCCTTCCCTGTGTCAAAAGATGCTTCCTGGCCCAGGGGAGCCAACAGGGTCTCTCTTATGTAATGATAGATCACTCAAGATCCACAGGATTTGGGGGACTGGCTGACTCTTTCCTCGTAGATGGAAGTCACAGGGCTGGGAGGGTAGATGTGCCATGCCCTGGCTATGGCCTGACCCTGTGTTTTGGAGCAGCAGAAGTTTGACCCTTGTAGCTTTGGCAGAAAAGCCCCCCCAGTTATTTTGAATTATAATACAGGAGTCTATTCAGGATCCCAGAGACTGCAGATAACTGAAACAGATGTGAATACTTGCATGCTTGGCATGAGTGTGTGTGTGTGTGCGCGTACACACAAGCATATGTTACATTTCTCCTATACACACCTGTGATTAGGTCTAATTAATAAACCAGGCACAGGAAAGCTTGAAAATAACAAAGGACAATTTTAACTATTGTAATAAAATGAGGATGTGGTCTCTTTAAGAATTCAAAAAACAATATTTGCAGACTTTTGTGGTTGATTGTAACTGGGAGGGAGGGAGGCAAAGCATGGGGAAGGGGGCTGTGGAACCCCCCGAAGAGCATGGGGCCACTGTGTTTTTTGGGTGCTCAGAAGGTAGGTTCTCTGCCTCCAGGCAACAGGGTAAATTGAAAGGGGTTCCTATCATTCTCCTTAGGGACCAATTTATTGAAGGCAGGCCTGGGGCACGTCCAAGGGGAGCTTCGATGGTTATTCTCTGCAATCTCTAATGCTTCCCTCCCTCCTTGAACTGCCCTGAAAAGAGTCCATCCATGGAGAGGATGGAAAAGGTGAGAAGGCACGGTGGTTTAAAGGAGGGTCACCACCAACTTAATGGAGAGAAAACAATTACACTCCTCCCGAATCGGGTTCATTAATGGCTCTGGCGAGGCGGTGACTTCACACCTCCACAGAAGGATCAATTTGCAGGCTTCACGGTGACTCTGGACTTTCAGGGAGTGGGGAACAATCTCCTCAGCTCAGCTAGGATCAGATAGGGCAGCTTCAGACCCTTCCCTGAAGAAAGGACAGACTTGCAAAAGCTCCTGCCCAGGAAAAGAAAGCCCAGACCTGGCCCCTTTGTTCACTGAGGCTTCTTTCTTAGCCCTGGGATGGGGTTGGCTGTACTGGAGTCAGTTCTTGCCCCAGCTCTACAGCAACTTTAGGATGTAGCTAACAGGAACATAGAGACTAAAGGGTAGAACCCAGAAACATACAGTCTCTCCTATACCACAAGCATCTGTCTGCCTCTGCAGATACCACAAGGGTGGGATCTGCTGTTTAATGTGTAGCACTTGCTTTGAAATGCTTAAGTTGAAATATAGGGACCCCCCCTTTTTTTTTTTAGCTAAGTAAGAATAGCAAATCTTATTATATATGAAGTATATGTGAGTACATAGCACACGTGTGGGGTGTCATTCTGAGTCTCTCAGCACACACCTGCACCCCAGGAATCCAGATCTCAGCCACCCACACACATATCATCAGTCCACGGTACAGCATCCAGAAAAGAGATCCGACCCCAGCTCAGGGTCCCCCCAAGCTGTGCCTGTCTCCATTTCCAGGGCCTCACACATGGCTTGTTTTCTCTCCCTGTGTGTGGCCGGCGGGCAGCATGAACCTGACAGCACCCTCTTTCTCCCAGCCCCTGCGGATCTTGGTGAGTCTGCGGCTGAGACAGGGTAGGAGGAAGAGGCCCTTGGCCAGGACGATCACACAGGGCAGCAGCAGCGTGAGGGTGAACGTGGGCGGCAGGTAGAACTTGTAGTGGTTTTCCTCAAAGGCACGGGTCCAGCCGTAGGTGAGTGTGTGCATTGTGCTCAGCATCAGGGCCACGAAGCCCAGCGTGGACTGTGGGAAGAGAGAAGGCAGGAATGAGAGGACGGCCCCTTAGGCCAGGGTTCAAATCCCAGCCCTGTGCCAACTTGGAGGAGTTGTTTTCGCCTTCCACCATGTAAGTCCCAGGGATCAACTTCAGGTTGTCAGGCTTGGCAACCATCGCCTTTACCACGTAGCCATCTTGTTGGCCCTGGCCACAATCCCCTCCCCTACCTCTTCCTGACAGGGTGTCTCCTCTCTGGTCTACCCTCAAACTCCGTATGTAGCTAAGGATGGCCTTGACCTCCTGATCTTCCCACCTTTCTCTCACAAGGGTTCTGTTGGGGAGAGAATCCAGGGCTTCATGCACGCAAGGCAAGCTCTACTCCTGAGCTGTAACCCAGAGCCCTCAGTTCTTCTTGTGTATGATGCTATGATTGCTTCCTAAACTATCCGGGCCTGCATTCCCAGCTGACAACGGAAGCCACACCGGGATAAAGGTAAGTAAAGATCGACCCCGGCAGATCTGACAGACGACCATGCTTTCTGTCCTTTCTGTTGCTGCTTCTTTACTTGCAACAATGCTTTTTGGAATTCTGATGACTCCCAGCAAACTTTTAAATGGAATTACCCTGAAGGAGCTTAAGAAAAAGCACTCTATGGATTTTATGTATATTTTCATATATATTAGAATAGAAACAAGGTCTGCTGGCAAATCCAAATCAGAATTTTACAGATAATACCTAACTGAGGTAAGGCTGGATTATAAAGGGAATTCATTATAAATTGTCTTAAGGAGAAACACAAGGTAGCTAGGTATGGTGGTGAACTTCAGAGAGAGGGAGAGCATCATTCAGAAGGTCATTCCTTGTGATGTTCTAGCTTAACATTACAACATGCATTTTCTAAGGGCTGCACACTGTCTTCATGGGCAGCTGCCATGTGCGTGCGTGCGTGTGTGTGTGTGTGCGTGCGTGTGTGTGTGTGTGTGTGTGTGTGTGTGCGCGCGCGCGCGCGCCTCGTCTCACCAGCCGGCTTGCTTAGGGTTCCCATCTCCACCTTCTGAGGTTGGAACTGCAGATAGGCCCCATGCCTACGCAGCATTTATGTGGGCTTTGGAAACCAAAACTCTAATCCTCAAGTTATGTGGCAAGCGCTTTAACCAACGATCCATCTTCCTACCTCTGCTCCCACTGCATTTTTTAAAAGTCTAAGTAAAATACCCAAATGCAACCAGGCAGTGGTGGCACCTACCTTTAATCCCAGAACTCAGGTGGCCAGCCTGTCTACATTTCGAGTTCCAGGATAGAGGAACCATGTCTAGAAAAGCGCCCCTCCCCCCAAAAAACCCCAATGCAATGAGATACCCTGTCTTTTTTCCATCTGATTTTATTTCTGAAAATCGATCAGTCAGAGGTTGGTTTCGAACTGATGCTGCACATCAATATTGCCCAGGAAGCTTAGGGGAAACACGAATGTCAGTCCTGCCCTCAGAAATTCAGATTCAACTGGTTTAGGGTGGAGCTCAGTCATCTGTTGTTTTTCAGAGTTCAGCAGATGAGACAAATGTGTCACCAGGACTAAGCGGCTAATTTTGGAAACTCTCTCACCCACACCCTTCTAGCTGGAGGTTGAGGAACCCACGCAGGCCCCCAGGGCCCAGGCTGGTTTATTGGTGAGGGCCCAGCTCTAGCTCCTCCAGATGAGAGCCACGGGCCACATGCAGGGCGGGGCTTCCTTCACGGTCCAATGAAGCAGCAGTAAGAACCCACTCAGGACAGGAGGCCCAGTATCTCTCCCAGGGATACACCCTGAACTGCCAGTGTTTGACCCATGTGGGCCAGTGTCTTAAGCACTGAGGGATGAATATGCTGACCCATGGAGACCTGCCCAGGGTCCAGCAGCCACAGCCAGAGCTTCATATAAAATATCGCTTCTTTTCGTTGTTTTCTGAGTTAGTTCCATGATACACGTGGCAGTTATCCTAACTTTGGGCTAGTAGTTTCTATTGAGGGTGGACAGCCAGAAAGCCTTTAGATTTTCCAATCCTGCTGGGAAGTCTGGATGTTTTCAGAGGATTTGTTTTCCCTAAAATTCTCTCTGTCCTTGGAAACAATTTTTAAAATTTCTAGAGGACCAAAGGAAATTAGAAGGAAAAAGGTTGTCAAAGAGCCATCAATAACCCCAACCCCAGACACACACACAGCTGGGGCCATTTTTATTACACAGAAGCTTGTTAGCCGTGGTTCCTGATGGCACTCAATTACTACGGCATGAAGGGGGTTTGGCCATCACTCACCAAGTGGGGGTCCGGCTGGCCCTTGTCATTATTTCAGGCAGTGTCTGCATCGAGCAAGGTCAGAGGAAGCGCCTGTAACTCAGGGACAGACTTGGGGTTTCAGGGCTGCACTCTGGTTTCTACACAGATGCATTATGTCCTCCTGGACACTTTACAGTATAGTTTAACTGAATAGAGAGAGTCCAATACAGTCGATGCCAAATAAAAACAAACACCCCACCCCCAGACCAAAAAAAAAAAAAAATACAAACACAAATCGAAAACTTTGAAAACGGTTATGGAGGGCTAGGGATATAACTCAGGAGTAGACGGCTTGCCTAGCACGTACAAGTTCTGGGATCCATCCCCAGCACCTCATAATCAGGGCATGGTGGTGCACACCTGGAATCTCAGCATTTGGGAGGCAGAAGCAGGAAGATCAGAAGTTCAAGGTCATCCTCAGCTACATAGGCAGTTTAAGGCTAGCCTGGGCTTCATGGGATCGTGTCTCAAAAAGGAAACAAGCAAACAAAAGAGTTGCGGGTATAACTCAGCTAGTCAAAGGCTTGCCTAGCATGTACAAAGGCCCAGACTTCATCAGAGTACCGCAGATGCGTGTGATGGTCCATGCCTGGTCCCAGCACTTGGGAGTTGAGGCAGAAGGGTCAAGAACCCATTCAATGTGTTCCTTTACTACCTAGCTCAAGTCTGAGGCCAGCCTGGACTAAATGAGACCTTGTCCCTGAAACTGAACTGGACTAAACCAAACCAAACTAAACTAAGTGTAACAAAACAACACCCAAATCACCTTAGAAACAGAAGGCATATGGGATCTTTTAAGAGGATCAATATTTCAGTGGCTCTCAGATCAGCTAAATAAACAAAGCATTCCAGGCCCAGGGCTTGGTCCAGGGTCTTTGGAACACCAATAGATTTCTAAATCTGATAGCTTCTCACGTGAACTTGACAAGAGTCAAGGAGGCCAGACCTTCCTTCAACACCCCCCCCCCCCAGGCTGTTATTGGGCACAGAAAGCCTACATTTTACCTGTGTCCTACTCACAGTCTCGTGATGTTCTGGGTGGAGACAGGGACAGGTGATGAGGCAGAAGCTCCAAAACGTGAAGCTGAGTGGGGGACCGGAGTGGGGGGTGGGGGCTGAGCAATGGGTGCTTTGGAACTGATCCTGTGTTCCTGCCACTGGAGGGCAGCATGCACGTTTACGGGCCACCTAGACTTCCAGGCTGTCTCTGAGTATCTGAGCAGGGAGGCCTAGCATCTGTCTCTCTCAGGAAGAGCTTTGTGGCTTTAGAACCTTCCCCCTACTCCCATTGTAAACACTGTTGATGGTGGCTGACAAAAAGAAATGTATTGTGTATTTCACATGCCCAGTGGACAGTCAGGAGTAACAGAGAGAGAGAAAGAGAGAGAGAGAGAGAGATTGAGAGAGAGACAGAGACAGAGAGAGAGACAGAGAGACAGAGAGATTCAGAGACAGAGACAGAGACATAGGGACAGTAGCAGTTGGGAGTTGGGTCTGTAGCATGCATCTGTAGTCCCAGAGAGGAGGATCTTGAGCCCAGGAGTTTGAGGCCAGCCTGTGTAACACAGTGAGACCCTGTCCTCAACCAAAACAGATAGATAGCTAATGCTTGTCAGAGATAGTGGGGGGTGACCAGACACCCCAACAAGAGTAGCGAGACTTCTCATCTGCCTCACAAACATTTCTCTTACAGAATTCATTTCATTTTTTCAGGAGTGTAAATTGTAGATTGGGGGCAGGGGCATGATCTGCCCACACCCACAGAGCAGGTGGTGCTGAAACTGGCATCAGGGGCCCCTGGCAGACCCTCCTCCATACTAGGGCCCCCAGGAGAGGGAGCTGAGGTTTCTGAGGCTAGAGCACAGGCATCAGACACCCACAAATGAACCCCTGCCTTTTCACTCGCTTCAAAATGTAAAGCAAAGCATGACTTCTGGAGCCCTAGCTGGCTTTTGCTAACAAAATCAAATCCATAGGCTTCCTCCAGCAGCCAGAGTTGGAGCATGTAATTTACAGCTGCTTAAGGAAAGAACTTTCTGGAGAGGGAAGCTACCCACAGCCTGTTTTAATTGTGGCCAAACCACATACCCGGGATACTTGAGGCGGGAAGAGAAAAATCCGAGATTTGGGTATGAGACAAACAGGGATTAGTCCCAGATCAAGAAAAGTCCTTTCCTTCCCACCCTCTTAGGCCAGTGTGCGTCAGCCCTGAGCCCTCCTCCAGGGGCCTTCTGGGAGAAGCAGAGCCCTTGAGATTCACAGCCGTGCTTTAAAAACCAACCACAACTGTTTGGTTCTAAGGTACACCAAGGGTCCCTAGTCACAAAGAATTAATTCGGGTTATATAAGAGCAGTATTCTGTCACTGTCCCTCTGAGTCCTTGTTGAACAGAGAAGCTACGACAGATTCTGGTTGACAGTGGGGGTGGATATGAGGCTGTTCTCTGTCCTGACACAACTAGCAGGAGCCAAGATGAGCTAGCCTCTATCCACCAGAGGGACGAGTTGGTCTGCAGGAGCTGACCTTCCTGTGCCTTATGAAGAATAGTGGGAGGTGCCCAGGGAATCTGAGACAAGTCCCCCAGGTGGGTCCCTTACAGGCTCTGCTCACCTTGATCCCAACTGCATCCTGGGCCTAGAGTGCCGCCTGGTGTGCGGTTATGTGCTCACAGTGACCTCTGCCTTTCCCAGCCTCACTGGCCCCCAGAATGTGGGCAGCTGTCGGCCGAGAGACAGCATCAATGTGGCAATGCTCACAGATACCTGGTTATCAGAAGTCTGTGTGTATAAACTACACCAGAATCTCCAATGTGCCACCGTATACCGTGACTCTCTTAGGGGCAGTAAATCCATAATCTATTGGAGGACTATCATTGTCTGTCTGTCCATCTGTCTACCTATCACCATCAATTCACACATGCACTTGTTCATCTATCTGTCATCCATTCATACACCTATATTAACATGAATCCACTCATTATCTATCTCATCTATTTGCCCATCCATCCATCCATCCATCCATCCACCCACCCACCCATCCATCCATCCATCCATCCATCCATCCATCCATCCATCCATCCATCCATCCATCCACCTATCTATCCATCCACTCTATCATCTATCTATCTATCTATCTATCTATCTATCTATCTATCTATCTATCTATTTAATAGCATGCACCTTGCACCCTTGGCAAGTGCTCTACCTGTAAGTGACACCCCAGTCCACATTCTTTTTTTCTCTGGTTTTGTCTAAGGAACAGCACCATTTAAGACACACTGCTTGATCCCATCACACAGCAAGCCTCACCCTTTGCTCCCACTGCCCCACATGGGGTCAGAGCACAAGTTGAGCCGAGGGTGTGTGCTGGCAGAATTTCCAAGCTAAGTCACAGCTCACTGCCTCCCATGTACACCAGGACCCTGCAATGACTCTGTACGGAAGCACCGTGTCCCCTGAGTAAGTTCAGCCTGGGTTCCATGCTCTGTCCTCCATTCTTGTCAGAGCCTCTATATGACAGACTTCCCAGGTTTAGAAAGAGTAACTTGTCCTGAGCAAACTGAAGCAGGATCAGGAGACTGGGAGACCCTGCAAGGTGGGAAGTTCTCAGCACCTGACCCAGTGCCCTTCCTATGACCAGGGCCAAGCTGCAGCTGGCTCTCAGGGGGAATCTGCTTTACCTGCACGAAGCTGAACTCCTTCCAGTTGAGGGAGTTTGCAATGGACGGGAGCGAGGTGACCGCCAGCAGTGACAGCATGCCCAGGGCCAGCACACCCAGGGACAGGTATATCTCCATCCGCCAGACTTCTTCCTCAACCCAGAGGCGGCTCTTGTTGGCCAGGACCTGACAAGAGGAAAACCATGAGCGCTGTAGCCAAGGCTGGCACCCTAGAACACATGTGACTAAGCACCAAAGGACAAGAGAGCCACAGTTATGTTCAAGCTCTGCTGGACAGCTAACATGTGCCAGGCACATGGAAGTCATTAACTGGCTGTAGAGATGGCTCAGCAGTTTAAAGCACTTGCAGCTCTTACAGAGGAGCCAGGTTTGGTTCTCAGTGCCCAAGTCAGGCAGTTCACTACCACCTATAACACCTGCTCCAGGGGCTCTGACCCCCCTCTTTTGGCCTTCAAGAGCTCTTGCACTCATGTGTACATACTCACACACAGACGTACACACATAAATAAAAATAAGTCTATAAGCTGGGTGGTGGCAGTGCAGGCCTTTAATCCCAGCACATGGAAGGCAGAGGTAGATGGATCTCTGTGAATTTGAGGCCCATCTGGTCTACAGAGTGAGTTTCAAGCCAGGACAGAGAAATCCTATCTCTAAATAAATAAATAAATAAATAAATAAATAAATAAATAAATAATCTTTTTTTTTTAAATTTTGTTTTCTTTGGTTGCCTTTTTTTTTTTAAAGAATTATTTATTTCATGCATATGAACACACTGTAGCTGTCTTCAGACACACCAGAAGAGGGCATCGGATCCCATTACAGATAGTTGTGAACCACCATGTGGTTGCTGGGAATTGAACTCACGACCTCTGGAAGGGCAGTCAGTGTTCTTAACCACTGAGCCATCTCTCCAGCCCAAACAAATAATCTTTTAAAAGTTATTACTCTCCTGAATACTCCTTAAGATAGAGATCACTATGTACCCATTGTAGGAATCAAGGAAATAAGACAAAAGTTGAGTTGCTTTCTCAAGACATGGCTTTCTTCCTGGGTGCTGGTCAAGCATAAGGGTCGCCTCAGCTAGAGGGTAAGAGATCAGAGAGATTGACAGAATACACGGACCCTCCGCTAGGCCTGGTGGTGCGTACCTATAATCCCAGCACTTGGGAAGCTGAGTCAGGAGGATCATCCGTTCAAACCTAGCCTGGGCTACACACTGAGACTCTGACTCATATCTCAACCCCCCACCAACCAAAGAAATTTATGTGTCCCAAGCATGGCTGTACCACACTGTTTCCCAGCACCACGGTGCAGGACAGTGGAAAGGAACAGTTTCAGGGCCGCATCCCCTCTCTATGGACCCATAACTCTGCCAGCTACCTCCCCTCCCAGCCTGTTTCAACCTGCTTCATTACTGGCTCGAGCTCGTGACACTCAATGGTATCCCCTCCCTGCCATCTGAAAACCCTCAGACCTCCTTCTCACGTGTCCTTCTCTCTGAGGCACATAGTTCTGGCTCGACTGTTGCCAGGTAACGGACTGACATCCCTTCGCCAGTTCAGCAAGCACTTAGGAAGTCCCTACTGTGTGCTGAGCCCTAAGCTGCAAAGAATGAGAACATGCTCTGTCATAAGTGGTGTCTCCCATTGAGCTGCAGGGACACAGGTCCATCAGGGATGCTCTACCAATCCCAAGGTCTCCCTCCTCACCCACTGGCACTCCCTGACCCAGCGTCAGCATGGGGAGGAACTTAGATCAAGGTCCTTCCATTAGGACTGTCGTCCTGTCCCACTTCAGCCCTGAATGCTTGTGCTTCAATCTACCATCAGAAAAGCAAAAGCCTCCCCTGAGAACAGATGACTAAGCAGGCTGCTCTCCGCCTCTCCTAACAGAGTGAGTCAGTGAGTCGGGTGTGTGTGCATGTGTGACTACTTCAGCAGGAAAAAAAAAACCCCAAAACTCACATAAGCCCATTACTGGCATAAAATATTAAAAATGAATCCAGGGGCTAAGCAAAGATGGCTGTGAAACCTAGAAACTAAAGAAACCAAGAAAATGCCATCTACGGCCACTCTGCCCGCAGAATGTAAACTGATGGCCTGGCTTCTTGGTTTTTTTTGAGACAGGGTCTCATG
This sequence comes from Uromys caudimaculatus, assembly GCA_028551405.1. Classification (NCBI taxonomy): domain Eukaryota; kingdom Metazoa; phylum Chordata; class Mammalia; order Rodentia; family Muridae; genus Uromys; species Uromys caudimaculatus. Next base: position 66,901,174 of record CM052711.1, on the reverse strand, counting down.
TAGTTCAGGCTGACCTCCAACTCACAATGTAGCCAAGGATGACCTTGAACTCGGATCCTCCTGCCCCCACTTTGCAAGTAAGTGCCATGATCTCAAGCATGCACCACACTGCTAGGTTGAAGGCAGTGCTGGATGGAACCCCAGGCTTTGAGCACGCTAAGCAAGCATTCTACCAACTGAACTGTACCACCAGTTCCCTCTCGCCCCTGACCCCCGACCCCCACTCTGTATTATTTTAGGATAGGCATCTTCATATTGGTATCTGAAAGCCACGAATGGACCAGGAGCTGGGAGATCTGCTTCTTTCCTGGCCACCAGCCATGTGGAACTTTGAAACGCCATCTCTGGACCTGAGTTTCTTTACCTGACAGAGCCAAACAAGCTGGGATTCTGCAGGCAACTACAATATGGTAAGATCAGCCAGAGCAGCGTTTGCTAGTGGGGAAAGACTGACCTGACCTTGCAGAGGGCACAGGTCCTTGCTGTAACAACCCCCAGACAAGACTGACTCACGGCTGGTGGTGGTGGCTAAGCAAGTCATCTCCACGTGGTCTGCTGTTCACTCATTACTCATCTGCTCGCTGAGCTCAGGTGGTTAATATCACAAGTCCGGCTTTGTATAACTGCAGTGTAGTCAACAGTGGCTTGCAAAACTGGTAGCCCCACCCCCCCACCCTGCAGTGATGAGCAGGAAAGAGCAGGGAACACGCCTGGGGGTCTGAATGTTACTGAACTTGGAACTTGGCAAGTAGGCCAAGCTGTTGGTCAGAGAGCACAGGAATCTGGCTGTCTCTGTTGCCTCCTCAGCACTGGGAGGACAGGCAGATGTCATCACTCCCAGCTTTTTATATGGCTTCTTGTGACTGATCAAACTCAGATTCTCAGGTTTACAAGGCAAGTCCTTGGTTGGATGCTTCTCCTCAGGCCCACAGTCAGCTAAATGTATCTTTCTCTGGTGGTCCCACACTGGTTAGCTTTGGAATGAGGAAGACAGTGGTCAAATGTTGCTTTTCACCTTGACTTCTGAGTAATCTGGAAATGTATCTCTACGAACTGCACAGGTAAGTCAGAAAGCCGTGCCAGTGGCAGTTAGAGAGAATAATGATGCTCTCAGTAAACATGGTCTTGAAGGCTTTGGCCTGCCAGTCTGCACTGTCTTAGGATTCAAGGAAATCTTGGAGGGGTTTCCTGTGCTCATGTAATGTTAATGTGTCCTCTCTTCCCACAAGGCCCTGCAGCAGCCAGTGTGAGCAGTAGCCACAGGGAGGCACTGTCTGAGGTGGCCAACAGCAACCAAGGATCACTTGATCCTATGTAAAAAAAAAAAAAAAAAAAAAAAAAAAAAAAAAATCTGAACATGACACATGCTTGTAACCCCAGCACTGGGAAAGCAGAGACAAGTGGCACCCCCAGTCTCCCTGGCCAGACAGCTTAACCCACTTAGCAAGTTCCAGGCAAGTGAGAGACCTTGTCTCAGAAAACAAAACAAAACAAAAAGTACCCCAAACAGCAAGAACAAAAACCAAGGTAGAGAGTGCCTAAGGGTCCACAACTGTGGTGGTTTGAATACCCTTGGCCTGCGGGAAGTGGCACTATTAGGAGGTGTGGCCTTGTTGGAATGAGTGTGGCCTTGTTAGAGGAAGTGCATCACTGTGGGGGTGGGCTTTGAAGGCCCCTAGTGCTCAAGCTCTGCCTCCTGCAAACAGTCCTCTCCTGTCTGGCTTCATTATCAAGGCTCCTCCTCCAGCATGATGTCTGCTTGAACACTGCCATGCTTCTCACCATGATGATAATGGACTGAACCTCTGAAACTGTAAGCCAGCCCCGATTAAATGTTCTGTATAAAAGTTACCTTGGTCACGGTGTCTCTTCACAGCAATAAAACCCAAACTAAGACAACAACCTGGGCTGTCTTCTGCCTCCGTCTGCACAGGCACATAGAGTTGTGTGCAGACACATGCATGTGTACCTGAACACAGATGAGCATGCATTTCACACAGAGAAAGAAAATTAGGCAGTTGGGGTCAGGGCAGTGGTTTCCTTTGTGCACTGGGAGTGGGTGGGCCTTTTCTTCCTCAGCTCTACCTGAGCACCCAGGGCTCCAGCCCCTGCACCCACCGTCTCCAGAGCAGGATACTCTGTCTGAAGCCCATTCAGTAGTACAGGGTTCCCACACCAAGAGAGCTCCCCCTGTTTTAGAAGAAAATATCAACCTGGACTTGAAGGTGGAGGTCTGTAAGCTCAACTACCTTAGGACGCTGAGGCTGTAGGATTACAACTTCTGGGCTTCAGAGTGAGCTCAAGGATACCCCAAGCAACTTAGTGAGACCCTGTCTCAATATTTAAAAAAAGAACACCAAAGCAAAGCAAAAAGGTTGGGATGAAACTCAGTGGTAGGGTTCTTGTTTAGCTTACGGGAGATCCTGGGTTTTATCCCTAGTCCGATAAAACAGCAGCAACAGCAGCAGCAGTACAGAGCATCCAAACCATTAACACTAGGAAAGACAAAGACTTATGCATTGGGACCCCAGGACAAAAAAGCTTGACACTTGTATTGATTGCTCTATTTGTATTGATTAGTTCCACTATTTCATTATTTTGTTTTTGAGACAGGATTGCATGTAGCTCAGGCTGGCCTCCAACTCAGTAAATAGCCAAGGATAGCCTTCAACTTCTGATCCTCCTGCCTCCACCTCCTGAGTGCTACTCCTACAAGCATTCACCACCACCACCTCCAGTTTATGTGTGCTGGGACTCAAAACAGGGCTTCACACACATGCAAGCACTCTCCTGGCTGAGTCACACCCCTTCCCCCTCCCAGCCCAGTCTAGGTTCTAACCAGTGGTAGCGGATGAGTCTGGGGCTCTGGCTGTCAGGCCTCTGTGCCACTGCATACCAGCTGAAGCCTTTCTTACTCATACCTGGGGCACCAGGGCCTTATAGAGCAAGTACCTGGTAAATGAATGAAAGAAAGAAAGGAAGGAAGGAAGGAAGGAAGGAAGGAAGGAAGGAAGGAAGGAAGGAAGGAAGGAAAAGAAAGAAATTCTAAGATAATTTACTCAGCTATTAATTTAGCTTGTTTTTCTGCAGAAAGTAATACAGGTACCAGCATGGCTCTGTTCTAGTTCCCAACACTGCTGTGTGTCTTCAGTCTAGTTACATAACCTCTCAGTGCCTTGGTCTTTCTCATCTGTAAAGATCAGTCTAGCACGGCACTTGCCTTAAGGAATGAATGGGGGAGGGTACAGAGGAATCCACCACGGGTTTGCACAGCTCTTCTAGTGTGCCTGGAGCACAGCGAGCTCCTTTGGAAGAACTTGTGACTATTATTTTTTCCCTTCTCAGTTCCAGCCAGGACCTCGCTCCTCTGCCTGCATCTGGTGCTTCCTCTCCTAGCAAAGCCTGAGCCCACAGAGGCCGTGCCAGGTGCTTGAGGGAGGGAAGATGGAGGCCTCAGAGAAGTCACAAGCAAGGAAGCAGGAGCCTGAGGTGGGCAGGGGAGGAGGCCTGTGGTCCAGCAGCAGTGTGACCTCACTCCCGTGTCCTCTGTGGCTCTTGGGGAGCATGTCAGGGAGGGGCCTTGCCTCATGGGGTCCCTGCACCCTGAGCAGCTTATGGAGGTAGAATGAGGGTGGGTGAGATGTGCTTTGATAGCACTGGACAATTCGTGGCCTACAAGAGCAGTCAGCAACCTGGGGCCCAAGGCTGACAGAAAAAGAAACGCAGAGGCATGTACAGTCCTGAGCTTGGAGTTAAGAGTAGAGAACCAAGCTGGAAACCAGACGAGATGTCGGACTGCTTCTGTGTGCACCACTGCCTGCTGATGCTGCTGTTACTACTCTCTTGGCTTAAGGACCTCCACTGTCCATGAACCCACTGGGCAACGTGGTGGCATATGGCTTTCTTAAATGAGTAAATGGGACCACAGCTAGTTAAGGATGAGAGCTGAAGTGGTATCTCAGATGGTAAAGTGCTTGTCTTGCAAGCATGATGGTCTGACTTAGAATCCCAGAATCCATGAATAAAAAAGCTGAGCATAGGTTGGGGAGATGGGTCAGTGGGTAAAGTGCTTGCCACAAAAGCGTGAGGTCGCACACATGTTTGCACACAGACACATGCACACAGTTTTAATCCTAGGGATGCCGAGATGGGAGATGGAGACAGGTGGCTGCCTACAGCTTGCTGACCACCTAGCCTAGCCTGTGTAGTGACATTCTAGGCCAATGAGAGACCCTGTGTCAAATAAAAAGTGGGTGGCACCTGAGAGATGGCACCTGACGTTGTCTGCTGACCTATACACATGTGCAGAAAACAAACTAGCAAGCCAACAAAACCTCATAACCCAAAACCAGTTCCTTGCTCTTGTCCCCTCTCAGCAGGGGGCAGCTCCATTTCTGGGGCTCAGACTCAAACCCAGACCCACCTTAAAACTCCCCACCCAGATGCCACATCCATTCCTTTGGCAATTCTGTGTGCTTGACCTTAAAATAGGACCTCCATATTCCTACCGCAGTCTCTCATCCCATGCCATGCCTCCACGGCCATGCATGTGGGGGCATATGAGCCACCTTTGGGGTCTCCAGTGTCTGCCTTTGACCCCTCTTGTCTGTCTGGAATCTCCTACCAGCCAGTGGCCAGTCAAGGCATCAGACAGATCCTTGCCCCGCAAATCTGAACGCTCCCTGCCTCCATTTCCCTCTGGGCCGTATGCTGAAGCTCCTCCTCAGCCTTCTAGGCCCCAGGTCTTACTGCTGACTCCACGTCTTACTCTTGATATGCTCCCTTGGCTGTAGCTCCCCAGCGGCCCAGCTGCTTTGAAAAGGGCTGTCCTTGCTGCCTCGGCCTATAACAGCTATCTAGCTCGCCTCTGATCACATGCCACCCAAGCAGCAAAGCCTTTTTTGAATGTACCCAAGGCTGGGATATGGCTCAGTCTGTAAAGTGTGTGTCAGGCAAACATGAGGATCTGACTCAGTCCCTTGGAAGCCAAGTTTTAAAAACTGGGCTTGGTGGCATGGTATCTATAATCCCAGTGCTCAGAAGGTGAAGACAAGTGGACACCAGCGCTCAGTTATCCAGGCAGCCTAGCCTATGTGGTGAGTTCCGGGACACTGAGAGGCTGTTTTGAAAAACAATGGTGTAGTTGGGCGATGGCTCAGTGGGTAATTCACTTATTGGGCAAGCCGTGACAGTGACATCTGACTTCAGAACCCCAGAGCCCACATAATGCTGGGTGCCATAGTAGACATCTGCAGTCCCAGCCCTTGTGGAGAGAAGGGATAAGAGACGGGTGAGTGTCCAGAAGCTTGGGGGACAGCAAGTGTAGGGTTCACAGAGGCCAACAAGAGTAGACCCTGCCTCAAACAAGGTAAGGGCCAACTCTAACCTCTACAAGTGTTCCATAGCAGGTACATACCCACACTTACAGGCAGCAACAGGCACACACACGCACACGCACACGCGTGTGCACTGACCCCCTCCACCACTCGCGCACACACACATACATTGACACCTCTCTCCCTGCTATGTCTTCCTCTTCAGTGCTCAAGAACTTCTAAGTACTTGCTCTCCCTTGGCCTTGCCTTGTTTAAGTCTGCATGAGTAAGGACAGACACATTGGTACCCAGCCAGCTCCCAGGGATAGCAGTAGGTTGTACCTGCTTCACAGCCAGATTGACCAGATCGTAGCGGTGGGAGCGGCGCAGCGGCAGGCAGAAGCTGTAGAGAGCGTGCAGCATCGCGAAGAAGAAGCTGAGCAGCCCAATCTGCTTACGATGCTGCAGCCAGTGGTCCAGCCAGTCTGGGAAGCGCTGGTACTTGGTCCCCCTCTTCAGCTGAAGGGCAGCTGCCAGCACACCAGGCAGGTACACCAGGGACAGCATCACGTAAGCCACACAGGGTAGTGTGGTATTGACCACAGACAAAGGCATCTTGTAGAATTTGTTTTCATCTTTCCGAATGTATGGCTGTAAAACATCCCGGATGACGTTGTAGGCATAGAAGCACACAAAGAGCCCCAGTGCCAGGAGGGTGGGCACCTTCCAGGATGGAAGGAGGCGCAGGGGTATGGCTTCTACTTCCCGGGCCGAGGCCAGGGATCCCATGTCCACGGGTGTGAAACCCATGGCGCGCGCCATCTCTGAGATGGTGCACTTGGCCTCCAGCTGGTCACCGCAGATGAGCACCTGTAGGAGAGAAGGGGACAGTTGTCCAGAGTCACAGGTGTGGGCATGGCTACGGTGACCACCAGAGTCACGCTCCTCAGTGAGGTGAAGAAACTGAGGAGCAGGTACCAGTTCCCATAAGTGGCCAATTAATGGTACAAGTGGAAGTGCAAGATGGCTCTGATGCTCAGCCCAAGGGTGTTCCCAGAGGCCCTGTGATCTCCCCTTGAGACCCACCACGGGAATAGACAAAGCTGTCCCTGTAGGTGTCCAGCTCAATGGCATCGCTGTCATGCTAGATAGTCAGATAGCCCCTGTCACCTCTGGAGCAGCTGCTTCTGGGGGTTAAGTACTGAGTGACCACATCTTACACGTGGTCCCTGAATGGGTAGCAGCAATTGAAGATCACCCTTCAGTACAGAGGTGTTCTCTCTATGAGGCTATCCCTTGGTTCCACAGAGACCTCAGTCCCCAGCACTGCTGGCAGTCTCAGCCTGTAAGTCCACTGTGCCTCCTGAGCTCTAGTGGAAGACACACTGGTGTCTTCAGGTCCCCAAGAATCCTGAGGGCCCTTGTTGACACAGCTGAGGTCCAACTAGTCTCAAATAGTAACTGGGCAGTTAATCTGTCTGTGGAGTGATCTCAGTCTTCTGCATAGCCTACAGGTTAGTACTATGGCACCCATCTTTCAGATGAACAGACTGAGGTCTCAGAGCCCTGTTTTTGTTGTGGTGGTGGTTTTTAAACTTTGGTTCCTTCACAGGTTGTCAAATCAGCCTGAAGTGTCCTCTCTGCTTCCCAAACCTGAGTCTAAGGCCAGCTGAGAGTCTTAGACGTCTCTAGCAAGTCTTCTTGCTCTGTCCCCTCCAAGCCCTCTGTCCTAGTCAGCTCTAGCTATCAACATGGCTATTAAGTCACCTGAGGAGAGCCCAATTAAGGAATTGCCCAGATCAGATTAGCCTGTGGGCATGTCTAGGGGGGATTGCCTTGTTAATTGATGCAGGAGGGCTTAGCCCACCATGGGCGGCACCTTTCCTAGGCATGTGGTCCTGAGCTTTGTGAGAAAGCATGTTAACCATGAGCCTGAGTGAGCCAGCAAGCAGCGTTTCTCCATGGTTTCTGCTATGCTTCCTTGGCTGTGAGTGAGTTCCCTGCACAGAGGTGATGCTGCATGGGATAGCAAACAGGCCTGGGTGCTTACCCTTACTTACTACAAGGATGGACTGTGACCTGTAAACTGAAATAAACCCTTTGCTCGCTAAGTTGCTTTCAGACAGTGTTTTATCACAGCAACAGAAATGAGAATAAGTTGTCTCATTCTATCCTCCTTTCTTCCTTAGACTGGTTGGTTACCAAACTCCAGGGGTCCCTGTCTCTACCCCCTCCACCCCCACCTCCCTAAGCCCTGGAATTACAGCCACTACATCCAGTTTCCTTGTGGATGCTAGGGAGCTAAACGTAGGTTCTAATAGTTTGATAGCACGTAATTTTGCCCACTGTGCCATCTCCCTAGACCCCAAATATCTCCCCCTTGACTCCCAAGTTCAACAGCTGTCATCTTTTCCTCCTTACTCTGAGGAAGCCCAGTTCCCATCTCAAAAAGAACATGGATCCCATGTCTATATAAGCAGGGTTCAAATTCCAACTCACCAGCTCTGGGTTAAGATCATTAACGTCTCCAAGCTTCAACTTCCCGCTGTGTGAGATGAGATTTTTACAGTTGCGTGAGGGATGCTGGCAGCCATGCCCTAGCACCTACCTGCCTGTTTCCATCCCTTGGGCCAGCCTGTAGGGCCCATGCAGAGATGACATTGAAGGCCTTGACCACGGTGCAAGCAGGGAAGAGTGAGGCCAGGTATTCAGCATTAGACTGGCGGTGCTGAAGATGCTCCTTCTCCGTGGGGTTGCTCACATCCACTAGAATCTTGCCAGCCAACTGGTCCCCAAGGCTGCACAGCGAGGAATAGTGCTCCCGGAACACAGCTACAAAGATGACCTCTGGACAGCTCACCGCCTCCTCCTGGAAAGTCACGTGGGCTAAGGCGGGGAAGAGGCCAGCCGTGCGTTTGGGGTTACGGCTCCCCACCACCACACTGAAGCCAGAGCCCACCAGGCGTGTGGCCAGGGAACGGGCAAAATCCCCGCTGCCCAGGATGCCCACTTTGGGGGCCTCCTTGGGGACCTCAGCCAGACTGCCATCACTGTCCACCAGGCGGCGACTGATCAGTGGTTTGTCCATCTCCCCTGACATAGCAGTGCCTGTAAGGGAATACAGAGACTGGGTCACTGGAGGGCTCCCAGGGTCCCTGGTCACTGGAGGATTCTCAGGGTCCCCAGTCACTGGAGGATTCTCAGGGTCCCCGGTCACTGGAGGGCTCCCAGGGTCCCTGGTCACTGGAGGATTCTCAGGGTCCCTGGTCACTGGAGGATTCTCAGGGTCCCTGGTCACTGGAGGGCTCCCAGGGTCCCTGGTCACTGGAGGGCTCCCAGGGTCCCTGGTCACTGGAGGGTTCTCAGGGCATCTGGCCTTCTACCTACCAACTTGTGTCAAAAAGGCTGGCTAGGCCTTCATCCAGCACACAGCAGTGAGTATTCTACTTGCAAACACAGGGACTAGAGGAGCAAGAGCAGTCCCTAGCCAGATGAGGGCACTTATGCACAGTGTGTGATGACTCCTACCTGCTGAGGAAAGCTAGAAAGACATAGAAAACAAAGACTGGGAAGACAGCTCTGGAGGTAAAGCCCTTGTCATGGGAGTACAAAGGATAGAGTCTGGATCCTCAGCACCCACATAAATGCTGTCTGGGTATGGAACTCAGAAATCAGAGAGAAAGGATGCCTGGAGCAAGCTGATTAGTTAGACTAGTCGTTTTAGTGATTGCTGGGTTCACCTTGAGACCCTGCCACACTGAATAAGGTGGAGAACAACAGGCGTACACATACTCGTGCACACACCACACACAGGCACTGCAGGGGCACAAGTCAAGAAAACTTAAGAGGGCATGAGGAAGGGGAAAGGAATCTGGGTGAAGCCTCTCACCAGCTGAGATGCAGGGATTCCAGCACAAGGCGCATCCGTCCTGCCGGCTGCCGGCTCAGACAACACTTGTTTTCTACAGAGAGGAGCTGGGTTGGGAGGCAGCTCAGTGGAGACAGTGCTTGACACACCAACTTAAGAGGATCTGAGTTGGGATCTGCAGAACCCGCGTACAAAAGCCAGGCGTGGCCACATGTGCCTGTACGTACAGTCAGGCAGGTCCCTGGGGAACCACAGGCCTGCCAGTCTAGCTGAATCGGTTTCAAGTCCCAGTGAGAGACCCTGTCTCCAGAAATAAGGTGGAGAGTGACTGAAAAAGACACGTGACATTGTACCCGAGCGCGCGCGCTCGCGTGCACGCGCACACACACACAAAGAGAGAGAGAGAGAGAGAGAGACAGAGACAGAGACAGAGAGACAGAGACAGAGACAGAGAGAAAGAATAGTGCTTTCCTTATAAGGTTGCAACAATAAGTAGAACAGGAAAAGGTCTGGGCACATCTACACTCGCAGGTGTCATTAGTAAATACTGAGCGAGCACTGGCTGCAGGAGAAGCCCCTCTGCACCGATGCCAGGCCCCCCTCAGGCCCTAGAGGTTAGAGATGTGGCCCCAGGGGGATCAGGAGCAAGTGAAGCAGTGGAGACCCTCTGTCCAGCCACCTGGAGCCTGGGGCATCCTGCAAGGATTCCAGACTAGTGTGTCCACATTTGCTACCATCTGTGTGACCCCAGAAGCCTGGGTGGACAGAAATGTCTGCTCTCGAATTGCTGAGGCAGGAGAATAGGGCAGACAATAAGGCTGGGGAAGGCTTTGTGCAAAACCTTACGAAATTAGCATGTAAAACCCTTTGCCTTGGCATTAAATCAGGTCATTAGCATAGGTGCAGGGGTGTGTGTGTGTGTGTGTGTGTGTGTGCGCGTGCATTTGTGTGTAGGGGTCTGGATATGTGTGGACAGAGGACAGCCTCTCTACCATGTATGAATCAGGGCCTCTTTGTGGTTTTTTTGTCGCATACATTATGCTAGCTGACCCATGACCTTCCCATCTCCCATAGGAATGCTGGGATTACAGATGCTCACTACATAGCTAGCTTTTTCGTAGGTTCTGAGGATTTGAACTCAGATCCTCATGCTTGCACAGCAATTGTTTTTCATCTACTAAGGCATTTCCCCAGCCCCTGCCCTCACAGTCCTTCATGGATAGGGCCACACCCAAGGACAAGGCCTACCACTGCTCTGAAGGCCATAGGGAGGCCCAGAAGTCACCGCCTGGGTGTTTGGTGGAGCTAAGAGTTTGAGTCTGGCCTCTAGCCGTGCCTCTAATGTGGGATCTATTTATAGACTGAAGGCACAGAGGGAGAGACTATCCAGTTGCAGCTGTTGAGCCTAGGTCTGTAGCCTGCACTACTCTCCTCCCTGCCGAACTACAGACAAAAGAGCACTGTGCCTGGGATGATCCTGTTCCCTCTGGGTCTCTACCAGGCTGCTTGTCCCCTCCTACTTCCCAGCAGAGCCAAAACCACGGGCTGCAATTCTGGCTCTGAAGTACAGCCAACCAGCCAGGCCTGCCAGCTCCTGGGTACACAGGACTGAGGATAGTTATGCAGACAATGGCCCCAGCCTTTTCTCATGGGTTGTGACAGTCCTTCAGCGTCTAAGCAGTCAGGGATGGCCTGCATGATTCCCCGGGGTGCAGTTATCCTCCCAAATTACAAGACATACTATAAGAAAGAGCAGGCAGATTCCAGAACCTGGGATTACTCCTGCTTCCAGGGATGCCCCTGTGTTATCTTTGAGTGTGTTCACTCTAAAGATGAAGCCCAAGGCTTCCCACATACGAAGTCTCGAGTTCATTCTATTACCGAGCTGCATCCTCTGCCCACTTACTTTTCTTAACCTTCACGTGGGGGGTGGGAGATGTCGTGGGGGGAGGGTTACGTTGTGGGTGGGGTAAGAGGGTGTGTACTCACCATAGGTCAGAGAACAACCTCAGTGTTGGTCCTCACCCACCACCTTCTTTGAGATGTCACTGTGCACAGCAGTTGTTTACAGTGCACAGCAGGCTAGGTGGCCTTCACGCTCTCATCTCTGCCACTCATCTTGCCATAGAAACACTGGGATTACAGACACACACCCCTGCTGCTAGCTTTTATGTAGGTTCTGGGAATCTGAACTCCGTTCTCCATGGTGGCACTAGAAGCTCTCTATCTGCAGAGCCATCTCCCCCGTTCTGTTTTGTTTTAACTTTAAGAAGGGTCTTATGTAGCACAGGCTGTCCTCAAACTCATTTTGTAGCTGAGGATGACCTTTAACTTCTGATCCTCCTGCCTCTACTTCCTGAGTGCTGGGATTAGAGGTGTGCAGCATCACACCTGTTTTATGCAGCGATGGAGATTAAACCCAGGATCCCTCATTCATGTCAGGCAAGCACTGTATCAGACACTGACAGCCATATCCCCAGCATCCCTATGTTTGATAGAACATTTTTGTCCATCCTCGGCCTCCTTTCTCATGGTCAGGACTGTGTTGAAGATATTTGCCTCTGCCAATCCCTGCCTAGACTCAGGTCCTCTTAACCTGCTGCTCACAAGTCACCTGTGTCCACCAACACACGAGTAAAACTCTGACCCACAAGAACAGGAGAGGACCTTGATCTCGTCAGCCCAGAAATCAGAAGTTCACACAGTGCGCCGCAGCAATGGAAATCAGTACAGCCACCGTGGAAGGAGGTCTGTCTGATGGGTCCTCATAAAGTGGAGCAGAGAGTTTCCCACTGCCCCAGCCAACCTGCTCCCGGGATAAAGGAATACACACCCATACAAAACACATCAACAGTGCTCGTAATAGCGAGAAGCAGGAATAACTGAAATGCCTATTGACTGACTGTTAAGTAGAGTACTGCTCAACTGTAAGGGGAGCTACGCACTAATACCTGCTCCAACATGATGACCCTTGCCGCCGTGTGCTGCCAGCTATAGTAGCACATGGCTACAATGCAAGCACTTGAAAGGTGTAAGCAGAAGAACTTTGAGTTCAAAACCAGCCTGGGCTACTGCTAAGACCTGGGTCAAACAAACAAATGAAAGCAGATGCTTAGGAGTCAGGCAGTGGGAAGGGCCGTGTATCCTATGAGTCCATCAGTGCGAAGGCACCGCAAGGAAGCAGATCTGCAGATAGAAATCGGATTAGTGGTTGCAGACAGAGGAGGGAGGGCTTCAGGGAAAATGGGCAGTGAGCTCACCAGCACGGGGTTTCTTTTTGCAGTGACACAAATATTACAAAATCGATTGTGCTAACAGCCGCACAATTGAATATATGTAAAAAAAAAGTGAACATATGCAAATTGGGCATATGCAAAATATATGCTCAGTGGTGGCTCAGTGTTTTAGACCACACACTGCGTTTGAAGAGTAATAAGTTTGGTTCCTAGCACCCACAGTGTGTGGCTCGCACCTGTAACTTCAGTTTAAAGAGCATCTGATGCCTCTGACCTCTACAGGTGCCGCATTCATGTGCATCTATCCACACAGACAATTAATTAAAAATAAAAATAAAACAACAATTTTTTATATGCTTATTCAGCATATAGAGAGACCCTGGGTTTAATCCCAGGCATTACACATACAAGTTTTGTTTTTGTTTTTAAAGAAACTAGGCTTCCAGGGGCTATTATTTCTGTAACTGAAGAGTAAACATGCTCTGGGGGTGAGCCTGGGTTCTGTGACTCACTGACTCTGCATCCCAAGGCTGTTTCCCTGTTTTCTACCTAGTAGAGCCCTGCAAGCCCCGTGACCTGCAGAGAAGCCAAGCTTATGCAACAGCGTTGCCGCTGTTAGCTGTTGGAGAGGAGCCACGGTCTGGTCCCTGCGACTCAACAACGCCCTTGGCTAGACAACATCCCTGGTCCTGGAGGGCCCTGGGGCTTGTTTCTTCCTCTTCTGAGTCCATCATTCCAGGGTCTTATGGACGGATCTATGTGTGAGTGAAGGTCTGGGGGCCACCACACCACTCCCAGAGTGGTCTGGGGTTAAGACAGTTGTGCTCCCAGTGGGAGGGACCAGAGGTAGCCTCTGTTATTCACTGAAAGTCTGGGGTTGAAATAAGGACGTGCAGCTGGATAGGGCACACAGCTGCAGATCTAGGTATGATGCATCTCATTTCTCCAACTGGTGTGAAGGAGACATTTCTCCTTGCCTCTGGCAGGAAGGAGCGTGTGACTCTCTATTGACATATACCTGTGATTGCATATCAAAACCCACACTGGTCTCCAGGTTCCCTCCGTCCCTACCCACAAGTACCCACGATATATCCCAAAGCTCCCACACTAGCCTCCTGGCCTTTCTCACCTCCTCCCCTACCCTAAACTCTAGAGCCCTGCCCCAGCTCATAGGTTCCCCCACCCCCCCACTACTCACCCTCCTTAAGATCCAAATGGTTTTTCCACCCTGTGTTCTCTGGAGGACAGCCCTGATCACGGCCAATCGGCTTCTTTCTGTCTCTGCTCTGGACTTTTCCAGATGCCTCTGCATATTATCTCTCTTATTGACAACACAACCTTCCCCTACAGACCCAAAGAAGCTAAACAAGAAGGAAGGGCCAAGCTAGGAAGTTTGGATCTCACTTAGAAGGGGCAATAAAATAGTCATAGGAGGGCGGATGGGAGGGAAATGGGGGGGGGCAGGAGAGATGGTCATGCAAATGAATGGAAATCCGCAACTGACAGGGGTGAGGAGGTGGGGGCATCTCCAAGATGCTACAGAGACCTGGGATAAGAGAGGCACCCAAGAATCAATGGGGGTGGCCTTAGCTATGACTCACAACACTGGGGATATGGAACCTGAAGAGGCCACCTCCTGTAGCCAGGCAGGAACCCCAGTAGAGCAATAGAAATACCAACCCACCCACAAAACTTTCAGCCCAAAATTTATCCTGTCTACAAGAAATGCAGACACAGGGGATGGGGCAGAGACTGAGGGAACGGCCAACCAATAACCAGCCCAACTTGAGATCCATCCTGAGGGTGAGCATCAATCCCTGACACTATTAATGATATTCTATTATGCTTGTAGATAGGAGCATGTTGTCTTCTGAGAGGCTCCGCCCAGCAGCTGACTCAGAGAGATACAGACACCCACATCCAAACAGTGTAGGGAGCTTGGGGACTCTAATGGAAGAATAGGAAGAAGGATTGCAGGCTTTGAAAGGGATAGCAACTCCTCAGGAAGACCAACAGAATCAAGTAACCTGGACCTGGGATCTCAGAGTATGACCCACCAACCAAAGAGCATACACAGGCTGGACCTAGGCCTCCCTGTACCTATGTAGCAGATGTGTAGCTTGGTCTTCATGTGGGCCCCAAACAGCTGGAGTGGGGCCTATCCCAAAAGCGGTTGCCTGTATGTGGGATATGTTCTTCTAGCTGGGCTGCCAGTAGGAGAAGTGCCTAGCCTCGAAGAGTCTTGAAGTGCCAGGGTGAGAGGCCCCCACCCGCTCACAGGAGAAAGGGAGAGGGAACAGGGAATGGGGAAAGGATTGTAGGAAGGGGTAACTTGGTGGGGGGCAGTGAGCAGGATGTAAAATGACTAAGTCATAAATAAATGAATACGTACATGCAAAAAAATAAGATAAAGTTAAAAACAAAACCACGCTCTACTGGAGCAGCCATTGTGGCAGTTTCCTTGCTACGCCCCGTGCATACAAGCACATACAAGTGAGTGGGTAAAGGCACATGCCGCCGAGCTTGACAACCTGAAGTCTATTCCTAGGACCCAGTGGCAGGAGAGAATCGACTCCTGTAAGTTCACTTCATCTAAATCCAGCCTCTTCCTTACACAAGGGCTTCACAATAAAGACTCAAGTCTGTGCCCCGCCCCTCCCTGAGACAGGTTTCCCTGTATGGTCCTGGCTGGCCATTAAAGATATGCACTGCAGCGTCTAGTCTTTAGGATTCTTAAGTTCACTGTCTTCATTTCACTCCTCTGTCTAGAGTTTAAAAAACAGACAACGACAAACCCTCCATTCTGTGTCTTGTAAAGCAGAAATAGATCTCCAAATCAATATGGCACATTTTCTATACTGTGCTCTGAGATAATGGCCCGAAGGCACACATGCATTTCACCCAAACCAGCTTAATGGGGTGAGGAGGAGGGTCGGGGTGTGGCCAAGTCAGTAGAGTGCTTGCCTAGCACACAAGAAGCCCTGGGTTTGACCCCCTGCCCCCTGCACTCAGTAAACTGAAGTGGGGGTGCATGCCTATAATCCCAGAGGCAAGAGGACCAGAACTGTGAGGTCATCCTCACCCACAGTTTGAGGCCAGCCGAGGTTACATGAGACCCTGTCTAAAAGAAAACAGAGGCAGCCCAAAAGAGGCAGAGGCTGGGAGGAAGTGACGCCTCAGGTGGTGGCACAGTAGGAAGATGGGCAGGGCACCAGCAAGTTTAGAAGTGGAGCTTTGGGTGCCGGCCAGCGACAGTCCTTAGGCCCCAGGCTACCCTTCCCCTTCAGGATCTCCAGCTCCCAAATCAAACCCTCAACTGCTATGCCTGTGCCTCCCTAACTTCTGCTCTGCCATGCTGTTTTCCCCACTCCTGCCTGGCTCCTCCCCAGGCTCCAAGCTCCTCCAAGGAGGGAACTCAGGACTTTTGGTTTGGGGACTCCAGCACTTAGTGCCTCCTGACACAGGAACTTCAAGGAAGTCACATTGGCATCTGCTGTGGCTGCAGAATCTACTGCAGAGTTCCTGAAACTCCAGGGGTCACACTCTGAACGCCACTGTGGTAGGTAGGACAGTAAAGAGCTGGGGATAGGGCTGAGGAGTACCCAGTAAAGTACTTAGCTAGGGTACTTAGTTCCTTGTCTGTTGCTGCGATAAACAGCGCAGTGACCTGGGGAGGGAAGGGGTGACTTCAGCCTAAATTTCCACATCATATTCCATTACAGACACAAGTCTGCACAAGGCAAGAAGCCTGGAGTCAGGAACCTAAGCATAGGCCACAGAGGAACACTGCTTCCTGTTGCTCCTCCCCTGCTTCCCAGCACCCAGGAGCACCAGCCCAAGGGTGACACTGCCCCCAGTGGGGTGGACCTTTCCAGACCAATCAAGTCAGTGACTCACCGACTTTCCTGCAGGCCAACTTGACGGAGGCATCTTCTCAGTTGAGGCTTTCTCTTCCAAAATGACTCTAGCTTATGTCAAGTTGATTTGATGCCCTATGTCTGCTCACTAGTACCACATACACTAGGCAAGGTAATCCCAGCACTCTGAAGGTGGAGGCAGGGGGATCTCGGTTCAGAGCCTGACATCCCTAAGTATCACACTATTGTAGTTTTGGACCACTACCCTGGCCCGTTTTATGGGACTTTTTAGAGGAAAGAAATACCTTAAAAGCAATAACTGGTTTGACATGATTTGGAGAGGAAAACCCAACTTACTCCATGAATATGATACCTACTCATAAATATTCATAAAAATGTCTTTAAAATCCATAAGAACGTACTAGGCTGTTCCCTGCCTTGGGGTAACCTACTCAAATCTCTCTTCAGAGTGTTTGTTTAGCTTAGTTTTATCCAATAAACTTCTGCTTAAGCTGTCTCTTGACTGAATCCCTTCCTTCAAGACAATACTGTCAATATTGTTGATAGGATCTAGAATAACTTAGGAGACAAACCTCTGGGTATGTGCAAGGGAGTTTCTAGATTAGACTGAAGGGACACGATCCACCCAAAACGAGAAGGGCCAAGCACATGGGCTAGGCCTGGAATCAATTAAAAGAGGAAAATGGGGTATGCACCAGCACTCATGTCTCTCTGCTTTCTGACTGTGGATACAATGTGACCATCTGCCTCACACTCCTGCCTCCATCTCTGCTTCCTGACTGTGGATACAATGTGACCATCTGCCTCAGGCTCCTGCCTCCATCTTTGCTTCCTGACTGTGGATACAATGTGACCATCTGCCTCAGGCTCCTGCCTCCATGCCTTCCCCACCTTGATGGACCTTACCCTCATACTGTGAGCCAACATAAGCCCTTCTCCCTGAAGTTGCTTCCTTCCCTTAGGTGTTTGTGGAGACAGTGAGCAAGGTCACTAATAACTATTCATAACAGGAGTGAGGAGAGGGGGACGGGGCATTTCAGTCCAATCAAACCTAAAGGTCTCCACTTCTGCTGCAGGTAGGTCACCAGGCCTACAGCAGGCTTGGGAACAAATGTGAGAAGTGTGGTATTGCAGAGTCACAAAGGCTGGAAGACCGTATGGGAGGATGTTTTCAAAGGACTGAGCATTTTGGCTGAAGAGCTCTCACTTCAACTCAACAGTGAAAGTCAGAATGGCTGCTCATCAGGGCAGCTCAATTCAACTTGTGGCCATTAGACAGAGCATGATGGTCAGTGCTGGCTGGGAGAGGGGAGGGAGTTCCTGTGTCAGCACTAAGGCTGGGGCATTGGCCAACCCCTGCATCTTCTTCATTTTCTGTACACAGCATCATTTACACAGTAATTCATGTGCAGAGCGCCCCCTGTGGTTGGGCAGTGCACAACAACATTCAGTCTTGCCATACCTCCTCAGAGGAATCTCCTCAGATATTCCTTGAATCCCCACTGTGTGCACAGGGGAAACAAGATACTAGGTCCAAGAGATCTTAGGAGATGGGCTGGTTCTATAATACAGCTGGAAGCAAAACAACAACAACAACAACAAACCTCTGTATTAGTTCTTTTTTTGTTTCTGTGACAAAATACCCTGACAAAAGCAAAAGGGTTTATCATGGCTCATCGTTCAAGGGTACAGTCCACATGGTACCCACAGTCAGGAAAGAGATGAATCCTGATGCTCAGCCCACTTTCTCCTTTTTTAGGACTGGATCTTCCCACCTTAATTAACAGACTCTAGCTCCCTCAAAGGCAGGCCCAGAGGCTAATATAATTATAATAGGTGTGTCCAGAGTCTTGTCTTCTAGGTGATTCCAGACCCTATCAAGTTCATAATCCGTATTCTACCATCACAGACTTCAATAAGAGCCTAGCCGGGAACCATGAGAGCCGGGGAGGGCCAGCCTAGCTGTGCCCAGAGAACTCCAGGAGAGGGCCTGTGAGTCCACCAGCTCTTGAATGGCTGCTTAATCCAGTCAGGCTGGCAGTCATGGAAAAACAACACCTGAGCCTACATCCTCAGCACCTGAAGAGAGGCAGCCTATTGCTTCCTGGGAGACTGGAGCTGCAAAGCCTGGAGCCCATGCGCCCTGAAGGCCGTGGCTGCTTGCCGTGGGGAGGAATTTGAAAAATCAGAAAAAACAAAACAAAAAAAGTTTGGCCGAGCTTTGCTCCTGGGCTGGGAAGCATGGAGGTACAGAAAAGGCAGAGGTAGGTAGCCAAGACACACAGAGACAGCTCCAGGCCTCCCTCCTGGGACTCAAGGTTGATGACATCACTTCCTCCCGTTCTGTCTGGTTATGAGTTTCTTTTCCAGAAAGCCTTTGGGGGAGCGTCTCCTGCCTGCCACTTCCTCTGGACTCTTAAGGACACTGAACTTGGTCTCCACACCCTCACCAGCTGTTCTGGGGGGGGAGGGGCCTAGATCATAGAGCTGATCCCCAACCCCTGCCATACCTGAGCAAGCTCTTTCACAGGACTCAAAAAACTAACCCTAGATTTCCCCCTGGACTAGGGCAGAGGGGAGCCTTGGACTCCGTGACTCGCTCTGCCCACTCCCTGCACGAGGCAGAGGTTATCTTTTACTCATACTTGTATCTCCAGCACTTAACTCAGAGCCTGGCATCCAGTAGGTGCTCAAGTAATATTTGTTTGAATAATGTAAGTTCTGGTTTCTGTGCCAAGGTCAGGATGTACTTGTGTGTCTTAGCTGTTCTCCTAGAACCTAGCTGGCCCTGCATCCCAGTGGTCATGAAATAACACAAATTTCAATCTCTCTCCTCTCTCTTTCCTTCCCTCCCTCTCTCTATCCCTCTCCTTCCTGTCCCCTCCGCTCCCCTTTTTCTCCCTTAGGGATCATGTTTGGTTTTCTGAATTAATCTTTTTTTTTTTTTTTTGGTTTTTCGAGACAGGGTTTCTCTGTGTAGCCCTGGCTGTCCTGGAACGAATTAATCTTTTTTTGCCTGCAGATCTTCTTCCCTCCATCTAACAAAATTCAAGGTCTGATCTAGTTTCTCTTGCTATAAAACTCATTGGCTTGGCCAGGCATGGTGACACACACCTTTAATCTGAGCCCTCAGGAGGCAAACGCAGACAGATCTCTTTTGAGTTCGAGGCCAACCTTTTCTACGTAGTGAGGTCCAGGACAACCAGGGCTATGTAGAAAGACCCTGTCTCAAAAACAAACAAACAAAAGCCAAACAAAGGGGAGAAAGGACCCTGAGTAAAAGCAGCCTGGGGGGAGGGAGGGGTTTCTTCGGTAATACTTCCAGATCATAACCCATCACTGAGGGAAGCAGGGTAGAAACTTAAGCAAGAACTCAGGGTAGAAGATGAAGGAGCTTAGCATGTTAGCTAAAACTCTACTCACTCACTGGGTCGTGCTCAGCTAACTTTTAATATGTTTTAAATATTTATCCATTTACTTCATATGTATGGGTGTGGAGTGACTGCAGAGGCCAGACGAGGGTGTTAGAAACCCTGGGCCTGGAGTTATAGAATGTCATGAACTGCCTGCCATGCTGAAGCTGGAACTCAAACCCAGGTCCTTTGCAAGAGGAGCCATGCTCTTGACCACGCTCCATCCCTTCAGCTAGCCTAGGGATGACGTCACCACAGTGGCCTGGAGAATCAACATGCCCTTGATGCTTCAAGAACAGTAAAGGTATACTGCTGGCCTTGCTGGCGAAAAGCAAATTGCTTCTGATGGTCCTTCTGAACAAAATGCTGGGGGGGTTGGGGGGTGGTAGGGTACCAGAAGGTGTGTTAATCTGCTCAAGTAAGGAAAGCAGGAATGGTGGAGCAGCCTTCAGGAGTCAGCCATCCCCAGACAATCTATCTGTCTTCTACAACATGCTGAATAGGAGAGTCAAAAGGAAATGTGGTAGGGACCCCTACCCTTGCATCTCTCAAGTACTTGATGGTGGCACTAATGTACGTAATCCTTCTAAGGATATTTTTACATCACTGTTTTCCAATGTCCAGTTGAACACCAGTGTCCCCAAGGTCTGACCCAAGGGAAAAAGCAACAACAAAGCTCTTCAAATGTGCTGGTGCACCTCCCTCCATTTACCGTCTCCCAGCATTCGTGAAGGGCATGTGTGCTGGGCTCTTCTGCTGTGGAGGATTAGGTTTAACACAATGGATCCACTCTAGCCTTCAAATTTCCCTAAACCTCCAAATCCCTGCATCAACACTAAGACAAAGGATATCAGCCATCTCCAGCTCATTCTCAGTAGGCCTTTTTTTTTTTTTTTTTTTTTTTGATAAATACTTCAGGCAACATATCAATAAAATCTTCACTTATTTATTTATTTATTGATTGATTGATTGATTGAAATAGTCTATGTAGTCCCATCTAGCCTGAAATTCAGAGATCTACTGCCTCTGCCTCCAGAGCACTGGGATTAAAGGTGTGAGCATCCATGCTCGGCACTTTAACTGTATGCAGGTCCATTTAAAACCTAAAATCTCTGTGTAAGGAGCTCATATGCATTAACTCTGGCCGATCCGGTCCTTCCATCCTTCTGCCATTATCCCACACCCCTCACATCCACTCTCACACATATTCCGCAGACTTCTGCTTGCACAAATTAGCAAACTCATTAAGTTCTTCACTGATGTGGCAAGCACACCTCTTCATATCAAGGCCTGTTGAGCCCCGAGTCCCGTTACACATGTACAACAATTCACAGACTAAGGGGCGTCAGCATTGTCTTGTCCAGCATCTCCTACAGAGAAAGTCTCCTTCTACAGTCTCCTTACAATTGCAAGGGTAATTCCCCCAGGCAAGGGTGAAGAGGGCGGTACTGCGGGGGGTGGGGTAGGGGCACATCCTCTGAGGGTTAGGAGGCTAGTTCTTCAGATGAAGAAATCTGAAGAGCCAATGCCTTCTACCTCTTTAGGGTCCTCACACACACACACACATCTCCATCCTGAGCCACAGGATCACTTTTTTCCCCCTAATCAGTGTCCTCACTTTAGCTGCTGACATCCCTCAGGTCTGAGACTTGAGTTTCTGTTGTAAGTTGGCCAACCTTAAAATAAGGGGCTTGGGTTTGATTCTCAGCAACTTGAACTTTATGGCTGCTGGGGAGAAGATGTCTTCCAGGACACACCTAGAAAACCCTAGCCTGCTGATGTGCGTCTGGGGTTGGTTAATTTTATCACTAAGTTTTCTTTTGTCACTTCACCCAGAGATTCTGGAAGTCACCAGCTAGCACCATTATTTTCCTCATTTTCCTACAAAAGTGTTATGGACAGAGTCACTAAACTACTTGCTCCTCACAAGAGATGAAACAGAATGATTTTTAGATCGACTTGCAGGATGTGGTCCAGGTAATCCAACAGTGGCTATCTCATGCTAGAGAGGCCAGGAACCCAGGAGTTGCTCAGTGTACTGGCTGAGTATCTCAGCAGTTTCACACTGTCCCTACGGGTCTAGAGACTCCTGGAGAGCCACTGGGCTTTAGTCTATGATGGAAACCCAGAGAAGCTGGTTCTAGCATCAGCAGGGGAAGGGGGGGTATGCTGCAGCAGCAGGATAGATGAACTTGCCAGCAAGACTCAGGGCAACAAGGCAAAAAGCAACGGTTTCCTTCTCCATGTTCTTTTATCTGGGCTGCCACCAGAAGGTGCCACCCACATTTAGGGTGGGTCTTCCTGACTCAAATAATCTGACCAAAAGAGTGTCTCTCTCTCTCTCTCTCTCTCTCTCTCTCTCTCTCTCTCTCTCTCCCTCTCCCTCTCCCTCTCCCTCTCCCTCTCCCTCTCCCTCTCCCTCTCCCTCTGCCCAGCATGGTGACACACATCTTTAATCCCAGCACTTAAGAGACAGGCAGGCAGATCATTGTGAGACTGAAGACAGCCTGGTCTACATAGTGAGTTCTCCGCTAACCAGGGCTACATCATGAGAACCTGTCTCAACAAACAAACAAAACCAACATAAAGTCCCTCACAGCAGTGCCCAGCAGCTTGCAAAACTATCCGCTCCCAGGTCCAGTGAAGTGTACAACTAGAATTAGCAATTACAAGGCCCAACAGAAGGCCCAGCTGGGGCTGGGGCTAAGGCGGTAAAGTGGTTGCCTAGAAAGTATGAAGAACTTGACCCCCCACATCCACACACAAATCGGAGCATGGTGGCTTGCACTTGTGAACCCAGTGCTGGGGAGGCAGAGACAGGATGATCTCTGAGTCAGTTGATGAGCTCCTGAAGGTGTCACATGATGTCACTCTCTAACTCCATATGCAACCCCCCAACACACACATGTTAGTGTAAACGCACACGAGCATACAGACATGCATATATACATACAGTATCCGTACATACATGGAGCACGCATACACATATGAGCACACACACATGAGCACACACATATGCATACACTTTTTTAAGGAGGAAGAAGAGAAGCCTCCCAGTTCCTCTTTAAGACAAAAATCAACGATTTTGTCCTCTGATCCCCTGGGCTCTCACAGGGATGGAGCAAGTATACAGTGCCATGCACCTTCCCTTAGAGTGCTGGGAAGCCCCGTAATCTCCCATCATCCCTTCCCACACGTTTATGGCAATGTTAAACCCAACAGCCTTTGATATGAATTTACAACCCCTCAGGCAGGTGGAGAGAATAATAATGTCTAGAAAGTCTTTCTGGGCTGGGAAGATGGCTCAGGGGTAAAGAGCATGCCATGAAAGTACTAAGACCGGAGTTCAGATCCCCAGGACCCATATAAATGCCAGATAGGAGTGGTAGGTAGCCTGACTATAATCCCAGAGATCGAGACAGAGGATCACCAGGTAAGACTAGAAAAATTTCCAGTGACAGTCTCTGATCAATATATATGGCAGAGAGTGATCGAGAAAGACTTCTGGCCTTCACATGAATGTGTCTATATGTGATCTCACATGTGTGGACATACAGACACACACAAGTCACACACACACATACACACACACACACACACACACACACACACACAAGTCTTGCTCATTTTATGGACCTTGATTTACAGTGGCGTGACAGCTAGCAAATCCACGTAAGTCGATGATGTCGTGAGTTGAAAATACCCAGAAAACATCCAAATTCACAATTTGAAGAACGTTTCCACTGAATGCTGTTGGTGCTGTACCTCCCTAAAGTTGACAGATCCTACGTCAAGCCATCATTAAACTGGGGATTGCCCACACAGCCTGAATGAAAATTACACCCTTGCTATGCAAAAAGAAGAGATTCCCAGGGACAACGCCTTCTCCCCCTTTCTGCCACATGACTTCCCCAAGTAGTAATCCAAAGTTTCCTTGGGGCATAAGGCTACTACCGAGGGAAGCAGCCAGCACACCCCAGCACTCTGTAAGAGCCTCGTCCCTATACAACCCAAACCCCCAGGGTCAAATGAGAAGAGACTAGAAGACAAGGCCAGATCTGTGCAGCAATCCATGTCCTTGGATACGTGCTGGGATATGACATACAGAAGATGCTTCTACTTCACACATCACAAACCAAGGCTCAGACAGGTAAAGGGACTTCCTCCTGGACCCAGAGCTGGCTCTGCCTTCATCTGATCTCTGCATCCAACTGATGTCTTGGATGGTGAGGGCGGAGACTCTGTATTCGGGTGCTACAGATGCCACCTGGCCGGCACCAGGTTCTAGATTTATGTGTTTTCTTTCTGTGTTCAGAAATTGTTCCTGCAGAGTGGGGCTGTCCTCCATCCTGGGTCTTGAGTAGGCGTTCACTCAGACCCAGGCCCTTGCTCTCCTTCCTAGGCTCAGGGATCACAGTCTCTCTCGTTTCCCAACCCTGCCTTTACCTCCCAAGGTGAGGGAAGAGAAGAAAGGCTGCCAGTCTCAAATGAGCATGTAAAAGCTAGTGGCAAATCTGGAGATGCAGGCCAATTGGTAGAGAGCTTACAGAGCATATGGAAGCCCTGAGTTATATCCCCAGTGCCATACAAACGGCGTGCTAGTGTGTGTTTGTCATTTCCATATTTGGGTGGTAGAGGCAGGAGGATGAGAAGTTGCAAATCTTCCCTGGTTACATGATGAGGTTGAGACCAGCCTGGGCTACAGAAAGCTCTGCCCCAAAGCAAAAGCTAATGACATCAAACATGTTTTAAGTGGCCCACTTCAGCTTTCCCTGTGGCATCTCTCCTATCAGATGGACTCTTACAAACGTTTTGCTGTTACATTTCTTGTAATACCACCTGGGATTGTTATTTAGACATCATAAAAATCTTTTTTTTTTTTTTTTTTTTTTTTTTTTTAAGGAAGGCAGTTTTGTGCCTGCTGAAGAGAAAACAAAGTCCATGCACATAAGCCAGGCCCCACACACGTACACACACTCATGCACACAAGTTTGATCTGTCAGAAAACAGCATTTTCTCCCTGACATCACTTTGCAGAATAAAAGCGAATGAATAATTGATAGAGCTTTTACAAACATCTAGCTTTTCAAATCCTTCTAGAAAAATCCAGTTCGATTACTCGCAGCCAGCAGTTCTGTATAAAATTTATAATTCCCAACGGGCCCACATTCCTCAGAAATACATCATGAACATTAATTTTTTTTTAAAGCAACACACACTAAAACCCACAAAGCTGCTGCTTTCTCTGTACATGCAAACCAGAGCCCTACACTCTGAACAGGCTCTTGTATTCACTACCTGAACGCCCTCCCTGAGAAGGTGGCCCTGAGATACGCACAGCAGACAATCAATCTCCCGCTTTATTTTGACAAGATCTTATTCTACTGTGCTCTTTGCTGCCAGGCTGAGGCTGTGCAACCGTCAGGGAAACACTGTTCTCTCTGGGCTCTGGTAAATCTGCGGACCTTCACAGAACAGCACTCTCAAGTGAACCAGAGGATGGTGTACTAGTTAGTGAACCAGGTGGCTGCCCTGGAGCCCTGATCAGACAGACTTACCGACAACAGGTGACTGCGCCATCTGGCCTTCAGGGGAACTCTCAAGTTTTTGAGTGCCCGGACAACTCCACTGCAAGCCGCCTCTTCTGACTAAAGTCTCCACCTTTGGCAGTCTGACTGTGGTTTTTCAGAAACGGGGCAGCCACTGGCCCTTCTAGGGTGTGGGTAGCTAACTGGGACACCTCCCCTCTCAGTTTGCCCGCCTACAGCTGGCCACAGGGACTGGCCCTGGAGAGGTGGCTGATGTTCGGTTAGAGAGTGCCCTGAGAGAGCAATTCTGCGGGAGACTTCCTGTTTGGGGAGGAAACCTCACTGAAGTAATTAGTGGCTCAGACTGTAGAGTCTTTGGTACAGGAATTGAGGCAGGATGGCAAGCTGAAGCCAGGATGCATAAAATGAATAAATGTCATGGAGCATAAAGGAGAGGGCGGGCAGAGACACTGAGACCCTTCGAGGTACAAAGCAAGCATTATGGTAACAGAAAGTAGCAACTGATCAATTTCTCAGAGGGTAATTCATTGCAATCACCAAGGCTCTTACCGGCTTCTCGAGAATTCTTTCAGCATTTTGTGCTGATAGGGGAAGCTTTGTCACTACATGCCAGAAAGTGCCCATAGCAGAAGGTGACGGACAGACAGCTCTATTATCATTTCACTGGAAATGGTAGATAAGGGAACACGCCCATCCACAGCTGGCGGCTTACTGCTAAGTCCCAAGGTTTTATGGGCAGCCCAGAGTTCACAAAACTTCTGTGTTGTTGATGGGAACCATGCAGTCTGGGCTTGTGCATGGGCATATCCGTCTGTCTTCTTTCTCCCTGTCAGAGAACTAGCACATTTTCAGTCCAGTGAAGTCTATTTCTAAGCACACAGGACCAACAACTAGAGCAGGGCCATATTGCTCTGCTTGGTGGTCCTCTATGCCTGTCCCTAACAGTAAAGCCTCTTGGGGGTGGGGGGGCAGGGCTAGATTCTGGAATCTCATACAGTCCAGCATGGGCCAATGCGGGGACTGCTTTTGTTTTCTCTTTCTTCATGCCCTGACTTGGGACCCCCTTGCACTGGGCCTGTTCTTTACATCTGAGTTTGAACCGTAACTCCTGACTCACCCAAATCCGACTTCCTTGGAAATCCAACCACCTGCTGTTAAACACTTACCGGAGCTGCATCTGTCAGCTCCGGTAGCTCTGGACAACATTTACCCACTCTTCTCAACAAGTAAGGCTGGCTTAGCAGTTGGTTGCTGTACTCACACAGCCCTGAATATGAACTTGAGTTTAACCACAAACTAACAGTATGTCTAGTTTATGTGGGTCTTTGGTTGGAGCCCAGGACTTCATACGTGCTAAGCAAGCACTTTGCCAGCTGAGCTACATCCCCAGTGTTCCCTCTGTTTTGACCATTAAGTAAAGACAGTGACTATAAAAGCCTTTAAAGCCACAAGTTATTCAGTGTCTGGCTGTTGTCTGAATCTGCTCTCGTTGCTGGGGGTACCACATGATCCCTGGACAATATCAGCTGAAGATAGAAACCTGTGCCTGTGGAGTCAGTAGAGTTCAAGGAAGGCGCTCCATCACCAGTGAGCCCTAGAGTCACCCGGAGAGCTGCATAGCAGGATTTGGGGCAGAATTCCTGATTCACTCAGTACAGGAGCCCTTTAGCATACTGTGTCCCAGTCAAGGTTGCTGGATGATCTCCAGGTCCCCTTCGAGTGAGTAGCTGCTCTGAGAAGAAAGGACACTTCCCCAAGAAAAGACACCTGCTGGGTAAAGCAGAAAGAACCTAACAGACTCTCTCTGCAGTTCCTTAGGGTTCCACCTGCTCCCATGGGGCTTTGCTTAGGGAGACCCTGAAAACAGAGGTGCATTAAGGTTTCCATCTCCAGCCACAGAGCCTGGATCCCTAGAAGCAAGGCTTTCCAGAATGCCACCCTTGGCCCAATCAAAATCCATAGTGACTAGGCTGCAGCTGCTTCCTCCACTTCTAGCTCTGGCCAGTCTGGGGCCATCTCTATAGGGACTCATCTTTTATAGTGGCTCAGTCTTCATGAGGACCCAGATTTGCTGGGCACAGCCACTGCTTCCAGTATGCTTCTGACCCTTGCACAGGCTTGGCTGGTACCCAAACAACTGAGCACTGGCTCCTCATCACATCCCACACTGTCCAGGTCAACTCTCTACCAGGAGGACCTGAATCACAGCCACCTAGAACAAGTTTGCCCTCAGAGACATCCAACCTCACTGTTGGGGTCCTGCTACCTCCATAAGCCTACCAGGAAGAATGACAGACCTATTCCCCCACACAGCCAGACAGCCACCCCACAAATGTCAGATGCCGATAGTGTGGGGAGGGGTCATCACTGTCGAGGGCCTGCTCACCAGCCCTAGGAGGGCCTTGCTGTCTTCACACATCCTGGGACAGCCCACTCCACCCTTCCCTGATCCTCATATTCCTTCACATTTGTGCCACTGGCTAGTGTGATGCTCTTGGGACTGTCTCCTTGTTTATACAAGATTAATCTCCTAACTGATAGCTAAGCAATTAGAGCTGGAGAGCAGCTCAGTGCAAGAGCACTTGCCCAGAATCCTCTAGCCCTATGTTTAGTTCCCAGCATGAAAATAATGTCTAAACACCAGGCTGCTGGCATGGAGCGGGAGATGGACATCCACCTGACTATGGAACAGTGATATTCACAGTTGCTCCTGTGGGTGACCAAGGTGACAGGTTTTGGAAGAGCTAACTCTCCTGGTAGAGGGCTTTTAGACCTGGGCAGAGGTCTACTCAAAACAGTGCTCTAGAGGGCTAGGCACATGGAAGGGAGGCCTTTCCTTACTTGTGCTCAGAACTACAGAGGGTTCAGATGAGTTTGGGAGTATAACCATTGGGTGGTACTCCCAACTGTGCTGGGCAGAGTGCCTGGCACCTAGTTAGTGCTCTGCACATGTTAGTTGGATGATGGCGCAGGAATTGGACAGACCTAGAGTGAGTGGCAAGGAGTCTCTGGTTTGGGGTTGAAAGAAGGCTAATCTGCTCTTAGAAAAGTCACGTGGTTGGGAGGATAACACCATTGCTTGGGCCAGGCTCGGGTATGTGGGGAAGTTAACTGTTCAGGAATGAGGACTGTCATTTCAGGAGGGATGGCATCAGTGCACGGCAGGCCAAGGACAGGAAGGGAGATGAGCTGCAGTGTTCTGTCAGAGGCCAAGTGGGACAGTATAGGCCCAGCTTTGGGAGTCAACCAGAAGATGTGATTTCCTGACTGGATACCTGCATATCATGTAGGGAGCCCCCCATAATCTTCACAACCTCACAGATTAGAATGGGGTTTCACGGGTGAGGCAGGAGCAGGAAACACGGCTAAGATGGCTCCGTGGTTAAAGTACTTACTGCACAAGCCCTGGTGACCTGGTGACCATGTAAAGACAGAAGAGGAGAACCACAAGGTCTCCCAAGTTGTCCTCTGACCTCCACCCGTGTACCATGGCATGTACATGTCTTCACATATCAGAAAACAGAGGCACACACCTATCCCTTCACAAAGGCAGAAAGGAGCCAACATAGGTTCTAAATGGGCAAACTCCCTCCTTTTAAATCCAGAGGGCCATTCCTGGTCTAGGCACTAGAGAGAAATTTCATAGAGTACTTAAAGTACCCACCTCCTGCCTGCCCAACCCAGCAAGTCCTAACCACTCTGTGGGATAGGGAAGGCAGCGAGAGGCAGCAGATCCAGTTTCAGTTGGAAGGCAGAGAACCCACGTCCCAGAAGACCTTCCACCCCTGCCTCAGCCTATTAAGGTTTCAGTTTGCAGACAGCAGGAAGCACAGAGACTCTTTCCTGTCCTGGAGGTAGGTGCCCAGACTCTCAGCAAGGGTTCCTGGGGCCTGGAGCTGGGACCAGCCCTGTCACAGAGAAGGGGATCTCAGACTCCACTCTGGGCTTCAATGGCTTTCTCTACATGAGCCTGGAAGGTCCAATCAGATTAATACTCAAAACTGACATGGGGAAAACTCAGTTGATAAAGTGCTCGCCTTGCAATCGAGGACCTGAGTTCAATCCCCAGAACCCATGTAAAAAAAGGTAAGCATAGTGGTTCACACTTGTAATCACAGAGCTGGGGGGAGCAGATGAAACAGGCACATCCCTGGGGCTCACAGGCCAGCCAGCCAGGCTGCACTGGCAAGTCCCAGAGCAGTGAGAGAGCAAAAGCAAGAATGACAGCTGAGGCTGACCTCTGGTCTTCACACTCATGTGGGCACACACTTGCACACCTGCACACACATATATTCACACACCCCAACATAGACATAAACCTAAACACATAATATTAATATTTAAACCTGTGGGAGCAGAGTGAGGAATCTGATACTTAAACTCCAATGACAACTTGGAGTTCTTTATAATAAGTGCCCGTGGCTAACACTCTCTCTGTCTGATGAGGCTATAGTGCTTCGGGGCCCAGGCAAGGCTTACCAATTGAAGAACCAAGCCCAGAGAGCCAGAAGACTACGGTGTTGGCTGAGATTCAGGCTCACTGCTTACTGACGACAAAGCCAGACTCTCCTACAGCCCACTACCTGCCTCATCCCACCCACCATGAAGGGGTGTGGCTTTGGACTTCGATCAAGAACTTTCACTTTTTAACACCCTGAAACCCTGCCCAATACTCTGTCTCTGAAGAGGATAAGGAAGGAGCCCTAAAACAAGGACAGAAGATAGGCCGGGCCAGGAATCCATCTACCTGGTGTCTTCAGGCTGGAGAGACACAAGTTTAACCAGATCAGGCCCGGCGGACCTCAGCAGGCTTCAAGCAATCTGATCAAACTCTAGATGACCAGTTGGGCTATCCTGAGCTCTCAGCTGGCTCCGAGGCCACTAGCCTCCCATGCCAAGGCCTCCCTTGGAAAGCGTCCCCATGCCCACCCTTCCCCCATGACACTGCTTGTCCCATTCTGTCTCTTCCTCCATGCAACATTGGTTAAGCATTTGCTTCCTGCCAACCCCTTTGAGGACCACTGGTGACAGAGATGAGTTAGACAGACAGACACACAGCTGAGCCCTCCATGTGCTTCCGACCCATTCAGTTGCTTGCCCAGGAGGACTGGACATCTGTTTTTAACAGCCCTTGCAGGGCTGGGCAGATGGTTCAGTCAGTGAAGTGCTTTCTGTGCCAGCACAAGGAACTACGATTGGATGTCTAGAACTCAGGTAAAAAGCTAGTGCCCTCATGCTCACTAGGAACGGTAGCACAGGAGGATTCCCAAGGCTTGCTGGCCAGAGAGCTTAGCCAACTGGTGAGCTCCAGGTTCAGTGAGCGATCCCATCTTTCAAACTGTGCCAATCAATAAAGGAAGACACCCAACATCCACTTCTGGTCTCCACATGGACACAGACTATACTTGTCCAGCACTGCATTCATTGGGCTGTCCAGACATTCTGAGGACCTGGCCTCCTTTACCTTATAGAAGCCCTCTTTGCTGGGAAAATCTAACAACTTCTATGATTTGCTACCTGTGTCCTTGCAAAACACTGGGGATCTGGAAGGCTCAGCATTCCTCTGAATAACAAAAGAACAGGGTCTCCTGGCTGCCAGGATTAGCTGGACTAAAGTGCACAGAGCCCCTACATGCACTCTGACATATGTAAGTGTCAGAGAAATGTTGGCTGCTAATTACATGATAGCAGCACTCTGCCTGACAAACCCCGACTTCTGGATCCTGTCTTAGAGGCGGCTCTGAACACCTGTTAGACTTCTTGGTACCCACACACCCCCCATGCCCGACCCTCACCAGCACAAACTGCCTCTTGATGTAAACAGCCTAAGACACAACCTCCGCTTTATCTAACTAGAGTGGCCAAAGTTACCGCTACACTCCTGCAGGGAGCCTACTCCCAGATTTCATTGGGCAGGAAGAACTTTCCAGGCTAAGGTTCCGCGGGCAGAGGCGGGCACTAGGCAGATCTGCCTATTGGGAACTAGGCACACCCTCTCCTGAAACCCGCTGAGCAAAAGACGAGCACGTGGGACCCATGGCAGTAGTTCAGGGCTGCCCTCAGGGTGGCTAACAAGTGCAACCCGGGCTCCAGACACCTGCTTTCCCTAGTCGTGAGCACCCGCTGGGATTTTCTGCCACCAGGCTCACATGGCTTGGTTCTAGGGGACGAGGTTTCCCGACCTGTAGTGACTGCTCAGAGTGAGTCAGAGCAGGCACGCTACAAGGGTCCCGGGGATAGTGCACAGCCTAAGGCACGCGAGCCGGGATAGGGTCACTCACCTCGGCAGCCGGCCGCCTGGAGGAGCCTTGGCAGCTGCAGGTCGTGCGAGGAGGCGGTGGCTCGGCCTCAGGCTCCTCCTCTCCTTGCGCCCCGCCCGCCCGTGGGGCCGGACCTGGCTGGGTAGTGGCCACCCGCCAGCTCGCTGCCGTTTATCCAGCAGTGCCACTCCTGCTGGCCTCAATCGCTGTCCCCGCCCTGCACTTCAAGTGGAGGAAGTCACCAGCCACCACCCCACGCGGTTCCCCTAGGGAGTCTCAGAGCCTGTCTTGTCACTTCCTGGTCTGCCCACAAGCAGTGAGCAGAACCGACCACCCCAACGAGGAGGAACTGGGAATGGGAGGATGTGGTGACCTCTGCCCGCCTCCCCGACTCGAAGAACACTAAAATTCAAGGGCGGTTTTTGATCAAGGTCAAAGTGGTCATTTAGGCAGCAGGCTAGGGCTGCACAGGTGGGTGACAAGTGGGGGTGGGTTTCTTCCCTCTTGTGCAGTGAAGGCAAGAACAGCAAACCCCTCCTGTCTGCAGCAAGGGTGCACAAGTTTGCAACCAGAACGGGGTGACTGGAGCTGGATCACATCTGCATCCTCTGTCCCCCTTAGATGGCTTTTGACTTGATCTTAGAAATCTTCAGGTTTCAAGACCCCATTGGTTTTGTGGTGGTACACCAGGGCTCTCTGGGAACTACTAGAACCCTACACACACACATCTGAGTTCCAAGATTCCACCCTGCCTTGGGACAGTGCCCAATGTTGTGCCTGCACAGTAACACACTAGGGCACAGCATAAAGATGTCATTTCAGACTTATGCTATCACCTTTCCTACCCGATATTGATGGCCCTAGGGGCATTAACTTCACACTCAGTTTATGGGAAATGGGAGTGTGGTTTTCCTGACTCATGGGACAGGAGACTTTCCAGACTTCCTAGAGGTCAGAAGAAGGATAGTCCATTAACTCCTACTAAGGAGCTTTGACTTTTACAGTGCACTCAGGAGGGTAAGGAACCCGTAAAGGTGTTTATATATGTGCACGTGTGTGTTGGGGGATGGGCGCATGCACAAGTGAGCATGTATGCATGAGGCCACAGATCAACCTCAGGTCTTCCCTTTACTTGGATTTCCACAGCGTCCCTAGCAGAACCTGGAGCTCGCTGGCTCAACTAGGCTGGTGGTGAGCCCTGGGGCAGTCCTATCTCCTTTGCCCAGGGCTGGAATCACAGGCATTGTGCACTGGCTTTTTACAGGGGTACAGAGGCCCGGGATTTAGATCCTCCAGCTTGCTTGGCAATGCTTTACCAATTGAGCATCTCCCAGGCTCCTTGGTCTGTTTTGGAAACAGTGCCTCCTTTACAGGCCCAGATTGGCCTTGAACTTCTAGCAATTATGGCCACAGCCCCTGCCCTGCAGGAATTACAGGTGTGAAGCTTCACAGCTCAGTGGGCAGTTACTTTGAGGAATTCTAAGAATCCATATCTGGAGCTAAGATTTAGAGAGCCCAGAAGTAAGAAGGCCGGGCCTCAGGATGGCTCAGGAGTAAAGGCAGTTCCCCTCAAACCTGAGTTCAGCCCCCACCCCAGGACCACAAAGTGAAGAGAGAACCAGCTTCTAAAAGTTGTCCTCTGACCTCCATGTGTGTACTGTTCAAGCTTGTGTACACACGCAATAAATGGTTTTTTTCTTAAAGGTACAGTGGGGTGAAGAAGCAGAGTTCTGTGCTCTCTGTGAAAGGAAATGTAGCTCTTAGGGACTTCCATGCTCTCCCAGTAACCCAGAGCTCTCACAAGCATCCTGAACTTTCTCTTGGTAGGGGCTTCCTTCACTGTTCCACAATGTGCACCCCAACTCTCACACCCGCCGCCAGCTCTCTATTCTGTCTGCTCAGTGTCTAGATCCTTTCTAACCTCCTTCAAGGGTCTCACCGTCCAAACATGCACCAGTAAACACATCTCCGAGTTCCTGTGGCCATTCTTAAAGGTTGTCTATCCATTCAGGCTATAACACCCCAAGGTGCCACACAGCGTTTCAAAGGGTGGGCAAAATGCAAGGGCTGGCCCCTGTCTTGGCAGACAAGAACCAGTGTCTAGTATGAAGCCTCAGCATGCTGCCCACACACAGTGCTTGGTTTTGAAAAACTGTCTGGGGAAGTGAGGACAAGGCTCAGTCAGCAAAGTGCTTGCCTTACACACATGAGGACCTGGGTTTGACCCATATGAAAGCCAGGCATGATGGCCCAAGCTTGTAAGCCCAGTACTAGAAAGGCAGATGGGCAAATCTCTGGCCAGATTACTTGGTGAGCTCTAGGTCAGTGAGAGACCTTGCCTCAAAAAGCAAGGTAGATGGGTACAGCACCCAAGGTCTGGTCTCTACATGTAAGCACATACATGTACACGTCCATCTACACACACACACACACACACACACACACACACACACACACACACACACACACAAAGATTCTGCCAGTGACCGGTTCTGGCTATTCTGTTCTCCTGCGTACCTGGCTACATTGGAATGTGGCAGGTACAACAGAGGCCATACTTACAGTGTCTGCACATTCAGTTGCTGAATGGTCTATTTACAGAATGATATGTTTATAAAAATGTAAAGAGATATATATGTTCTATGAAGGTGTGGGGAAGGGAGGTGGGGGGGGGGAAGGGTATGCCTCAGCAGGCCCATGCTGAGACATCCCTTCCCCCTGAAGGACCAGCCACACACCAAGGTATAGTATAGTGGGCCAGGCCCACCTGGTTGTTGCCAGGCAACTGTGGGGAGGAGCATACCTGGCTGCTGCTGTGGGGTAGAGTTTAGACAGAATGCTAACCCAGAGACCTTGAGATAGCTCTTCTACTTAAAGACAAGGCTAGCCCTTTGGCTAAGAGGACAAGAGCATCCAGGAGGAAAACCTAGATTATTTGTCTTCTACTTGGCCCAGCAAGGAGTGTGATATTGTTCATTTTCCTATTCTTGGATTGATTACCCCACCTATAGATGAGACAGAATACATCTGTCTCTGTGTACAAAATATATGTTCTACTTGCCTGCTAAAGCTAGATGGCCACAGGAAGCCACCATGTTTTCTGGCTGCCATGGTCAAGAGCCAGGCCACTTGAATCTGGTCCTGTCTGGCTGAGGTCCAGGGAACATCCTATTGTCTAGCTGTGCTCTGTCCCAAGTAAGTCAGGCACCAAGAGACTTCCCATGCTTTGGCAGCAGGGGGTGCATGGGTGGGTGGGGGGTTGTTCTCTTCTATATGAGAGATAAGCCACACTTGGGTGAAAGATCGTGAGGCTAACCCAGAAAAGTGAGGAATCCTTTGTTATTAACATAACCCGGTGGGTAAAGGCCATCTCAGACACACCCAGAGAACTGAGCCAGGCAGGAGAGGATGGACGGTCCCTGAGGCTAGCTGGTCTTGGACCGGAAGGTAGATCATTGCTATTGTGACCTAGTATGGTGCATCGCTCAGTACTGTAAGGTGTGGCTTATGAGACACTGGGAACCACCTTGAGTATTTCCCCAATTCCTTGCGCCTTGATTGCTGCCCCACTATAGCATAAGGTTACCTTTCTATTTCTCTACTCAAGTAGAACTTTTTTTTACTGAAGTGATTTTTTTTTTTTTTTTTAAGATAAGGTCTCCTAAGTCTGGCTGGCCTAGGTACTTCCCTTTGGTTTGGGACCCAAAGACAGAGGTGCATATTTTACATATTAAAGCAACCTGGCCTCCAGGTTCTCCCAGCATCCCTCAGTTCCTACCTGGCATATCCTGCCCCGACCTTGAACTTTCCTGCCCAGGGGCTGGACTGCCATTCCCCCAGAGACTCCTCCCTGTATAAGCCAGACATTTTGGTCTCTTGCTCTCTTCTCCTTCTGTCTGTGCTCTCCCTTCCTCTCTTTTTCTTCCCCCACCCCCCACCATCCCCCACCATGGCGACTCCCCTGGCCTCAATCCTGAACTCTCCTGAAAGCAGCTTCCCAATAAACCTGCCTTCGATATAATCTAATCTGGCTTGAATTGGCTCATTTCACCGGAGAAATAACCTATGACCTGATACCAAAATTTTTATATGCAATCAACAGTCCTTGCTTGTTGTTAATCAGGGAGATGTGCTGACACCCATATGTAGAACAGGGAGATAGTTCTGCAGGAAAGCTGCCAAACTTTCTAACCTGAGTCAGTTCTAGAACTCATGACTCTGACCTACACACACACACACACACACACACACACACACACACACACACACACACACACAATTTAGTCTACTCCTGAATTTCTGAAAACATGGAGTAAAGACTTCAGCCTTCAGACACTCAGTACCTGTTAAAGCTTCGGGGAAAACACTTAGAGAGCATGAGAGCAGCCGTCATAGAGCTGACCTTATTGCCTTCTTCATCTGATGACAAGGACGCAGGGCCATGCTCCTGACAATGCTATCATTATTATCCTATTAGCTCAGTTGGTAAGCTTTTCACTGTGAGCCATGCCTCTGGGTCAAACTCACTCCATCAGCAAACAACACACTGGTGCTCTCTTTCTCCTTTCCTGTAATCCAGAAAGAATGAGGTAGGCTGGGGAGATAGCTGGGTAAGTTCTTGAGATGCAAGCATGAAGATCAGAATTAGATGCCCAAAACTCTCCTCATAGGCACGCGCACACACACACACACACACACACACACACACACACACACACACACACACACACAAAGCCAGAGGCAGAGGTATGCCCAGCTCCCTGGAGGCAGTGACCAATATTCCCTGGAACTCTCTGGCCAGCCAGCCTAGCTAATCCAGTGGACTCCAGGCCAAGTGGGAGACTTAAAAAAAGTAAGGCAGAGGTTGAGGTTCACACACACATACACACACACACACACACACACACACACACACACACACACACACACACCAGGCATGAGCCTACACATGTACAAGAAGAGCATACACTTACTTAAAGGAAGCATGCCACCATGGACTTCTGGGGTTTCTGAGAAAGGAACCCTCGAATTTGGAATCAGTCCATGCTGGGCAGAGTTGCTTAGAGTACTTACGCTGTGCCCTGCTTCCTCCCTACCACACAGACCCCAGCTCACCAGGTCTAGAGTAGGCCGCACTGCCCTTCTTCTCTGATGAATTTTCACAGCCCTCTGAGGGGATGATTGGGCAAGAGCCCTGCAACCCGTGGGCCTCTGCAGCCATTTCTTCTGAAGCTGGGTAGCTGGAGCTCACTGCAATGATTGAGCAGTGGTAAACAGTATAAGCCAAGTTCCAGACAAGCAGGTCACAGCCCCGCCCAGGACCTGGTGGGATGTGGAGGGTGCTGGTCAATGACCTCAGGTCATCCGCAAGCACACCGAGGTCAAAGGTGGACACAAAGCCTCTACTGTGAAGGTTGGGATTCCCCCTGCCCTCTTGTTCTCTACTTCCTGTGACTTGGTCCTGCAAAAGGAGGGGAGAGAAGGGAAGCGGCCCACATTTGCTAAACTGGTAACAGCTCCATGTTTCGAACTCTGCAAAATGACTAGATCAGAGCTGGATGTAGTGATACAGGCCTTTAATCCTAGCCCTTCGAGGAGGAGGCAGGCAGCTCTCTGTGAGTTCAAGGCCAGCCACTGCTACACAGTGAGACCATATCTGTCAAAACAAAACAGACAAAAAAGACAAAAAGGAATGGACCAAGGTTGATGAGAAAACTCAGAAGGTGACAGCTTCGGGGTCAAAACCTGACAGCCAGAGTTCCATCTCTGGGACCAACTCCTTCAAGATGACCTCTGACCTCCACATGTGGGCCCCCCACATATACACAATAAGTAAATAAAGATAATAAAATATTTATGTAATAGAAATTTAAGAACAAAAGAACAGCTAGGCAGTGGTGGCGCACGCCTTTAATCCCAGCACTTGGGAGGCAGAGACAGGTGGATTTCTGAGTTCGAGGCCAGCCTGGTCTACAGAGTGAGTTCCAGGACAGCCAGGGCTACACAGAGAAACCCTGTCTCAAAAAACCAAAAAAAAAAAACAAAAAAAAACCCAAAAGAACAGATCAGGCCTGTCTTTCAGATAACAGAGTGACTCACCATCATTAGTTGAGATGTGGCATATCGGAGATTTGAACCAGGTTCCTCTGAACCCTGGATCACTTTTAACCCCTCCTTCCCAGGCGGAGGGCTCCAGGAAGCAGTGGCCTCCTTACCTAGGGATAGTCCTTTAGCTCAAGGTCTGAGATAATGAGTTTGAGGCCTCTCAGGGGTGGTGCATGCTGAATGACTGGAGGGAGATAATGCTTTCCCACAGACACCACACCACAAACCCCACCCCTGCTTAGGGAGAGCTCAACAGCTGTCCCCAGCCTCTTAACAAGGTGGCAGCTCCGTGCTTCAACTCCGTAGCGTCACCTAGCTATTAAGTAAGTACATGGAATATCAGGTAAGTCACCAAGAGTGGTTCTGCCTGGCGACACTGACTTCATAGACACCCATACAGGCTGGCCTTGCTTCAGAGCCATCTTGAGACTTGGTTTCCATACACAGGAGAAACCGAGGCCTAAAAAGATAAAGGCAGTGACAGCCTGGGACATGCTATGTGCCCTGGGCTCTGTGTTCTATCTAAGCAGTCAGATTGGGGCCTCTAGTAAAGAGGGAACAAGAGGCACCTCAGTCTTCAGAGTCACCCAGGAATATAGAACATGCATGGGTTCTGCCCCTTGGGGCTGAGGTTCCAGACGTCCTCTGTTGTGCCTGGCTTTGGCTGGATGCTGCAGTTGCTAGTCAGGCTGTCATGCTTGTGAATCCATCTTCCCAGCCACTCACAGACTCTTCACCGGCCATCTAGAGGTACCCTAGGTCCTCGAAGAAGAGACACCCCACTGCAGCAAAAGCTCCTGGAAAAGGCTCCATCCTGTGACAAGCTGGGGGACTTAGCGGTTCTATAGTCCTCCAGGCAGGAATGAAGATATTCTAAAGACACAATAGTCTTTAGCTCTAAGACTATTGAAATAATGGACTCCAAGAAATTGGAATTTCCCCAGGTATCTTGTGCTGGGAGAAGAGAAAGCTTCAAGTGTGGTGGCCTCTGGGGGAACTAGTTTCCTGGAAAGAGATGTCCTATAGCTCTGACACCATGTCAGACTACCTTTGCAGGAGAGACTGAAGCCCCAACAACCACAATAAGCAGACCCTCACCGTGACCAGGGCTGCCTAGCTAGGCATGCCTCTTGTCCCTTTTTAAAACCTAAACCTCATGTCAGGACCTGGAAGATGGAGCTGGAAGTGTCACTGAACTTCTTTATTGGTTCCTCTTTCCAACATTACTACACTGAATAAAGCTTCTTTCTCTGCTTTGTTGTATAACATACTTTTCCTGAGAAGATACAACATACACACACCAGATCAGGAGCCAACAAAGACCAACATATGTATACGTATGCTGCCTATATGAAGCAGGGATTTATAAAGTAAAAGACCTTATAGAATGATATCTCTCTCTACACACACACACACACACACACACACACACACACACACACACACACACAGGAGATTTATTTGAATTACTTACAGTCTGCAGTCCAGAAAGTCCAGGACAGAAAGTCCAAAAACCCAGTAGTAGCTCAGCACATGAGTCTGGCTATTT
The DNA here is from genome assembly GCA_028551405.1 of Uromys caudimaculatus. Lineage (NCBI taxonomy): Eukaryota > Metazoa > Chordata > Mammalia > Rodentia > Muridae > Uromys > Uromys caudimaculatus. Next base: position 66,862,001 of record CM052711.1, on the reverse strand, counting down.
CAGCTGCTCTTCAGTAGATGCTGGAATTCCAAAGAAGTAGGCCCCAATGCCAGTGAAGGAATGGATGTACTGGCAAGGTGAGGACAAGCAGCCAAAGCACATGTCTGTGCCCTTATACCTTCCAGCAGAAGGTGTGGCCCAGATTAAAGGTGTATCTTCCCCCCTCAAGATCTGGATCGAAGGTGTATTGTCTTCCCACCTCAAAGATCTAGAAGTGGATTTACCTACTTCAAACCAACCAAAAATAATCTCTCACTGGTGTGCTCTCTATTTTTTGATTATACTTCATTCCAGATGTATTCGGTTGACAGCAAAAATAGCCATAACACCACCCAAGTTCAATTTGAGTTTTACTGGAGTTGTATCTTAGACACTATTCTATTGCTGTGAAGAGATACCATGACCAAGGCAATTTTTATAAAAGAAAGCATTTAATTGGGGGCTTACAGTTTCAGAGGTTTAGTCCATTATCATCATGGCAAGGTGTTGTACTCTCTCACGCAGGGAGAAACGCAGGCGCGGGCGGGGTCCCCTGGCTCCAGTGTTGGGCCTGCGCACCGCAGCGGCCCTCCGTCACAGGGATGAGACCGGGGTTGAGCAGCCCTGGCCCCGATGTTGGGGCGTCCGCCGACTAGGTGGCCAAGCCGCCCTTTTTGGCCGTGGTGCAGGGAGGGGGCGCAGACAGAGACTAGCTGCAGGCACTCTCCAGTTCCATTGTGCTCAGAGCACTCGCCGCCCTGCGCCCCCGCCGTTAAGGGCGCTCCACCCGCCGTAGAGTGGGTCTCCTCGAGAGCCCAAGTGTCACAACCCCTTAGACAAAGTTCTCCGACGCCAAAATAGTTTTTCTCTTTATTTGTTCTGGATGGTGGGCAGTGCTCACGGAGCAGGTGGGTGGAGAAGGAGGGGAAAGAGAGAGAGAGAGAGCTACTCAGGTCAAGGTGCTCTATTTATAGCTCTGAGAGGAGGAGACAGGGGTTTGGTAGCCTATACTTTCCATTGGCCAGCTTGGGGACCCTTTTGGTGCCTCATTTGTTTTGCCCGGGACTCAGGGTTGCTTTTTACGTGACACAAGTCTCACACGCCAAGCCTCTCTCTATACAGGGGTCATAAGAGCTATGGGAATCTCCTGGGAGCGTTGGCCAGAAGCATGAATTCTGGTCCCTCGTGGAGGTTCCACCGGGTCTCCCAGGGCTTCCAGCCTATGCTCAACTGGGCGTTAGACTGCCTGACATAGATCACTGCCCCACAGCAAGGAACATGGTGGTAGGCAGGTGCTGGAACAGTAGTTGAGAGTTTTACATCCTGATCTGCAGGCAAAAAGAGAGAGAAGGCAGGAGGGAGGGAAGGAGGAAGGGAGGGATAGGGAGAGAGAGAGGGAGGGAAGGAGAGAGAGAGGGAGGGAAGGAGAGAGAGGGGAAGAGAAGGAGAGGGAGGGAGAAGGAAAGAGAGGGAGGGAGAGAGGGAGAAAGAGAGAGAGAGAGAGAGAGAGAGAGAGAGAGAGAGAGAGGGAGGGAGGGAGAGGGAGAGGGAGAGGGAGAGGGAGAGGGAGAGAGAGAGGGAGAGTCTAGGCCTAGCATGGGCTTTTGAAACTTCAAAGCCCAACCCCCAGTGACAAACTTTCTCCAAGGAGACCACACCACTTAATCCTTCTGATCCTTTCAAAGAGTTCCACTCCCTTGTGACTAAGCATTCAAATACATGAACCTATGGGGGCCATCTTTTTCAAACCACCACAGATTACTTACAGGAATATGGGTGAAGGGTTACTTACAGGAGAAGAAATGACCCAAATACAGCTACATTATCTATGCCCACCATAAAAGTTGGAAACCTAGTGCTCACTGCACAGGCCCCAGGCAGCTCAACAGGTTGGAGAGTGTCCTTTCCAGGTGGTGTAGTTGGCCTAAGCCCTTCCAGATAGCTCAGTTTCTGCTTCTTCCAGGCAGGGGTTCTGGTATTAGTTTTCTTTGAAGCTTATCAGAGATTGACTCTCAGCAGCCTTTATTGTTTACTCTTGGAAAGGAAGACCCTAGTAAATCCTGTCAGTTTCAGGGACTTTCTGAAGCCATTTTGAGTTGACTACTCTCTGTCTTAGAAACTTCCCTGCAGGATGAAATGTCTCAGTCTTAGAGGACACTGTTACAGAACAGCTGTTTACTATTATTTGTGTGTTTGATTGGCCTTTTGAGGTCTGGTTACCCAGCCTGGCCTGTTAGGGATACCAAAGCCACCATAACTCTGCAAGAAGGGGCTGGGGAGAAAAGGTAGAGGCGAGGTAAGGTCTGGCTTGTCTTTGCTACCTCCTGCTGGCAGTGAGATCCAGGGAACACTGAAGAGAACTGTGTCTGTGGTAGATAGGTAGCATTGCTTTGACTGCTTGCTACACAGCAGAGACTGCATTTTGCATTGTGTTATAGCTATGTTCTCTCTTTTAATCTTTCTAGTCACTAGAATCGAGTGCACTTTGCTCATTTTCAAACAAGGACCCTGAGGCATGAGAAGGCTAAAACAGCTGCGTGGTGTGACACAGTTGGCAGTCAAATTCATGGGACAGTCAGCTCATGCCTTGACTGTCATTGCGTTCTATTGTCTATGTTATCTCTAGAAGTGACTCTGTTCCTCCCAGCTGTGAGATAGTGGACCCAAAATGGAATTTGGGGATGTGGCTTAGTAGGCTCAGTTCTTTCTTAGAGTGCAGAAGGCTGCTTCCATCCCCAGCACCACACAAAGCAGGCATGGTGGCACCCAGAACTTGAGAAATTGAAGCAGGAGGCTCAGAAGTTCAAGGTCATCCTTGGCAACATAGCAAGTTCAAGGACAGCCTAGGGTTACATGACACTCTGTCACAAAACAAAACCAAAATAAAATGAAAGACATTTTGGGATAATTAGCAATAGCCAGGTGGATGAGTTCTTGTATCTTGAAGCTTCTCAGAAGACACGATAGATCTTGTGTGTTGGCAACTTGTCCCCAAGGCTTAGAGTGACATTCGGAGTTCAAAATAGCTGCCTGCAGCTGCCCCTTGACCCAGACTGAACAAGCAGTTTAACCAAGATCAGATGTCCCTGGTGTGTGCAGGAGGGAGAGGCGACTGCTGCCCATCAACCAGCTTCTTGCATAGAAAGTATGCCTCCAGCTCTTGCTTTTCATTCTGTAGTCAGGGGAGGGGGTTACAGAGGAAGTTGCGTCTAGAGAGCAGAAAACCCACGAGGCCAAATAAGGTCCCACGGAAGCATATCAAAGAACCAGAATGTGAGGTTCCAGATTCTATCTTACATGTGTGTACATGTGTGCATGTGAGTCTGTGTGCATGTGAGTGAGCATGTATGTGTGTGCGCACACAAGTGCCCATGCACATTGGTAAGTGTGTGGTAACGGCCAGAAGACACTGTAAGGTGTCATTCCTCAGGTGCTTGCAGCCTTCACTCTGTCTCTCATGAACTGGACTTGTTGCATACCCTTCACGCTTCCAGGGAGCACGTTTCCATCTCTCATCAAGCCACTTTTAGTATCTCAAATGTGCCCAGTTGCACCTGGCTTTTTATGTGGGTTATGGAAATCCAAGCTCCCATCCTCACACTTATTAGGCAAGTGTTTTACTGATGGAGTCATCTCCCAGTCCCATGATGCTTCTTTATGGAAGGCAGAGCTGCCTGAATGAAATGATAGGCAACAAGACCCACCGGGAATAGAGGACTTGTACGGTTATGCAAATGACATGCAAATGAAGCTGCCCTTAGGGTGGGTTCCCAGGGATAGTGGCAGCTGTTTGGGGATAGTGTGTCCCCTCTCTTTTCCTGCTGAGTTTGCCTTAAGCCTCTGAGGACTTTACAGGGACAAGCCCACTGACTTCCTACTGAATAGTCCCTCTTCTCAATGGGCTTCAGCAGGAGACAAAAAGCAACTATATAGCATATACTGTGAGTAGGCTCCACAGAGCAAGGACTCTGAGACACAACAGAGGGGCAACCTCAAGTACATCTTTAGCCTCAGCATAGTCTGATGCAGGAGCGACATCATTTATTAGGAAGCACTGTGGTGCTTGGAAAGATGGCTGTGAGGTTTCTTGTCCCGTAGCTGGAAGCGGGAGCGGTTCCGAAATCCCACCCACACCTGCCTGCCTGATTGATGGCTTGCTGCCATTGTAACATCACTATTTAAGATACAAATGTGGTAAAGTCATGGGCATGTATACGTGTGTGCATGTGCGTGTGCGTGTCAATGCTAGAGTGATTGCCCAGCACGTATGAGGCACTGGATTCCAACCCTAGTACCAGAGAAAGAATGAGGGAGGCACTGGAGGGAGAGAGAAAAAGGAAGGAATTTGTGATGGTTTGTATATGCTCGGCCCAGGGAGTGACCCTGTTGGAGTAGGCGTGTCACTGTGGGCGTGGGCTTTAAGACCCTCATCCTAGCTGCCTGGAAGCCAGTCTTCTGCTAGCAGCCTTCAGATAAAGATGTAGAACTCTCAGTTCCTCCTGCACCATGCCTTCACAGACACTGCCATCCATGTTCCCTCCGTGGAGATAATGGACTGAACCTCTGAACCTGTAAGCCAGCCTCAATTAAATGTTGTCCTTATAAGAGTTGCTGTGGTCATGGTGTCTGTTCACAGCAGTAAAACCCTAAGAGAGAATTAAATGTTGGAAATAGCTGATGTGCTAGCATACATACATGCATGTGGGTATGGGGACACCTTAGATCCCTCTGATAGTCTTTCCTGCCCTATGGGATGTCTTGGCCTCCCGAGCGCTGCAGTCTAGTTACCACCTGTGTGCCTGGCTCAGAGAATGTTTCTCATAAAGTATGGAAAGTTGTCACCGGAGCCTTAAAGTCTGTTTTAGTTTGTTTTGTTTTGTTCCTTGGTGGAAGGAAGTTTCCCAGATCTTGCGTGGGCTAAGCAAGTCCTCTACTATTGAGCCGTACCCTTAGCCGTTGCTCTCTTCGGACAGTTTGACTATATCTCGGACTGACATGCAAGTCACTATGTAGCCCAGGATGGGCTTGAAGTCCAGATCTTACTGCCTAAGCCTCTTCAGATCTGGGATTATTGATAGGTGCCCCCATGTCTGCCTGTCGACTGTTTGTAAGTCAGCCCTGTCCAGGCAGGAAATTGTGCTCCAAGGCAGTTGGAGTAGAGTCTTCTGAACGGAGAGAACGGGGTTGTTCATTAGCTAGTCCCTGGGGGAAGACTTCATTGCTGAAGTTTGGCATAGTCTTTGATTGGGGAGGGAGGCCTCTTGGGGCCTGAAGACCTCTTGGCCTGAAGATAGAAGAGCGAGTGGCTACCTCCCTTCTCACGTCCACTCCCCCCACCCCCAGGTACTGTGGGAGAGTCATGTGGATTCAGGTAGGAACTGAGTGGATCTCTGCAGCCAGGCTTGAGGCCTAGGAACCCAGGACTGAAAACACACACACACACACACACACACACACACACACACACACACACACGCACACTGAACTAGAGATATTTGGCTCAAAGTCATAACCAGCTGGAAAGACCTTGTCTCAGGGCGTCATTCACCTCATGAGATATCAGTGACTGGATCCGAGGCTGGAGGAAGGGTCCTTAGAAGGTTCCTGTCTTAGTCAGGGTTTCTATTCCTGCAAAAACATCATGACCAAGATTCAAGTTGGGGAGGAAAGGGTTTATTCAGCTTATACTTCCAATTGCTTTTCATCACCAAAGGAAGTCAGGACTGGAACCCAAGCAGGTCAGGAAGCAGGAGCTGATGCAGAGGCCATGGAGGGATGTTTCTTACTGGCTTGCTTAGCTTGCTTTCTTATAGAACCCAGGTCTACCAGCCCAGGGATGGCACCACCCACAATGGGCCCTCCTCCCTTGATCACTAATTGAGAAAATGCCTTCAGCTGGATCTCATGGAGGCTTTTCCTTACCTGAAGCTCCCTTCTCTGTGATAACTCCAGCTTGTGTCAAGTTGACACAAAACCAGCTAGTACAGCTCCAGAGACAGATATTTGGGATGGAGTGGGGGGGCACTCAGAATCACAGTGAAGAGGTAAAGTGTGTAGCATGTAGTTTTGCTCTCTCTACCTGCCTTTAGCTCCGGGAGGTAGCTCCAAGCTACCTGCCCCCCTTCCAGCTTCCCTTGAATCTGCAGATAAGACACACATATACATCATGGCTGACATTATAGTGTAGCTGTATCATCTAAACAGAAACCTTCCCTTCAGGGGGAGGAAAGCATGTAAGACTCAGGAAGTAAACAAAATTTACAAGGCTTGAAAGCTCCAAAAGGTACAAGATTCACAAGACCCCTGTGGTGGTTTGAATAGGTTTGGCCCCCACAGACTCATGTGTTTGAATGCTTGACCCAGGGGAGTGGCACTATTAGGAGGGGTGGCATTATTGGAGGAGGTGTGGCCTTGTTAGCAGATGTGTCACTGTGGGAGCTTTGAGGTTCCTATGTGCTCCCTGGCTGCCTTTGGATCAAGATGTAGAACTTGCAGCTCCTTCTCCAGCACCATGCTGGTCTGCATGCTGCTATGCTTCCTGCTAGGATGATAATGGACTGAACCTCTAAACTGTAAGCCAGCGCCAATGAAATGTTGTCCTTTATAAGAGTTGCCTTGGTCATGATGTCTGTTCACTGCAATGAAAGCCTAAGACAGTCCTTCTCCCAGGTTATGTAAGCAGTGGCCATTGCCATGGAGACCAGGCTGCTGTGGACCTACCTCCAGGTCCTGCAGGGGCCTCAGACTTGGTCTCTTTTTGAGTCACTATCGATGCTGTCACCCATGCCCCTGTTGAATCAAGGAACTTTTATAAGTAACCCTTCACCCATATGCCTATATGTCATCTCAGTAAACCCATTCCTTCACCAAGCTAGACCTGGGTGCAACTGTTTCCTTGGCCCGTCCTGGCACTTTGTTAAGGGTGGACAGATGTTCATTCGTGTCTCCCCAGGAAAAGTTTCACGATTGTTAAGAAGAGCTCCCAAATCCGTATTTCCCAGTTGAGAATATTTATATTACAGAGGTTTTTTTTTTTTTTTTTCTTACTTTATGGCAAGCAGCAGAAAGTAAGCTGGAATTTTCTTGATGTAAACATGCATTCCTAACATCCATTCAGTTAGTTTCTTGGGCAGTACTGGGAGTGGAAGCCCAGACCTGTGTGTGCTAGGCAAGCACTGTGCCACCGAGCCCAAGTGTTTGTGTTTTAAATGCTACACACACTATCTGTTAAAGGTAAACATATACAAACAGCATTTCAGGGGCTGGAGAGACTGCTTTTGCTGCTCTTACTGAGGCAGGAGTTCAGGTCCCAACACCCACAGTGACTGTAGACCCAGGAGATCGGAAGCCTTCTTCTGACTCCAGAGCCTCTTTCCTGCACACACAGACACATACGAACCTAACCGTAACCCTGAGCCTTGTAAGGGCTTCTACGGCATCACCATTGCCCTCTTCATCAGGATTCCTGACTGTTGCTACAGTTTTAAATAGATTTTTTTTTTGTTTAAGCAGTACATCTAGGAAAACCTGAAAAAAATATAAAAGATATGCATATAAATAATTGCATAGCCAGACACATTAACTGAAAACAGTAAAAAAATGAAAGTCAGAAATAGTATGAGATATATACAAAGGTTCAAAATTAAATATACAAAGATACAAATAATTAATCCTTTACACAGTATTTTAAAACCATCTTTTTCATGGAATCTTGCTTGCTAATTGTTAGGCTATTTCCTGGTTGAGTAGAATCCAGCTGGGAAAGAGCTTACTTCTGCCAACTGTGTCAGGGGTCTCTAGAGGAGCATAACTCATAGAACGAACACACACACACACACACACACACGCACACACGCGCACACACACACATGCACGCATGTGCATACACGCATGTACACACACATACAATGCATACGCGCACACACACATGTACAAGCACATATGTACACACACATACACGCACACACTCACACACACAAGGAGGTTTATTAGAATGGCTTACAGACTGTGGTCCAGCTAGCCCAACAATGGTTGGCTCCCAGTTGAAAAGTTAAGAATCCAATAGTTGTTCAGTCCATGAGGCTGGTTGTCTCAGCTGGTCTTCAGTCGATGTCGGAATCCCCATAAGTAGGTTCTAATACAGTGGAGGAATGCCTTAGCAACGGCACGTACAGGACAGATGAACTTGGCTGGGAGAGTGAGGGCAAGCAGGCAAAAAGCAAAAGCTCTCTTCTTCCATGTGGGCTGCCAAGAGAGGGTGTGGTTCAGATTTAAGGTTGGTTTTCCAATGCAAATGGTTTAACCCCCCCCCCCCCCCCCAGTAAAACCTTAGTTTACACAGAGGTCCTTCTGCATTCTCGGAATTTAAGTGAATAGTGACCCCCTTTCTCTTTCCTTCCTTTCCTTTGTGCCAGTTCTTTTAAAACTGGAGTGAAAGACTGTGAGGCCAGACCTCGGCCAATGGGAAAACGACAGTCACTACTTTGCCTTAGAATAAAAACAAAGTGCATTTTCTGTCCCCACGTGCTTGCCCTTTGATCGTCCCTTCTCGATCAAGAATGAAATTTTGATTTGTTGAGACACTTCAATTGGAGCGAGGGTCTCTATATTCGTTATCCCAAACTTATTTCTGAGCATGACCACCGCATCTAGTTTGGAAGGAATTTCAAGGAGCCTGTTATTGGACTTATTACAGTCAGAGCCTGCTCCCTGTTAGCCCTAACAACTGAGGCTTGGCTACCGGTCCTCAGCAGGTAAATGAAACAGAAAATTAATAGTTAAAAGCAGAGAAAAGCAATTTGTTCAATGTGGCCACCCAGGGAAGAAAAACAAATAAGGAGACCTGGTGAGCCTTGCCCCCAACCCTGTCTTCAGAGTGCTGACACGGTGTGTAGGCTTAACTAGAGAGCAAGAGTTGTTCCTACCCAAGCAGTCCTGGCCACAGTGTGGTCCCCCCCCAGCACTGACCCACCATCACCTCAGCTCCAGCCTCTCCTGCGAGGGAGGCGCTCTGACAGGTTGTCAGAACTGTGTGAAGTCTCTTTCTGGGAGACATGCTTTCCCCATGGCTGACACAGGGTTTTAGCTTCCTGTCTCTGAGCATGAGACTCCATGCTGGGGGGAAATTCCAGTTCCTGGAAGTCATTGTCTCAATCTTCTGAGAGTCAAAGGGAGGGGCACAAGTGTCTCTTTAGAATTTGGTTACAACCTGCTTGTTAACTCTAGCCCAACCTTTCCGCTTAGAGATGAAAGAGTTGAGTTTGTTTATTGAACACATCCATTTTATGCCACTGCAAAGTGAGAGGTTAAGCCAATTGGGAAGGTGGCCAAGGTGGTCAGTGAGGTGCCACTAGGTCCTAGAAAGGTGTGTTGGATGGGGGAGGGGTAAGAGTGGGCAAGGCAGGCTTCCAACAAGCACTTGATAGACCCTGACTATCACAGCGGGGAGTCCTCATCATTGTTGATAACTCTAAGAAGATCTAGGGTCTTTCTTAGTCTCCAATACTCCTCCTCCTCCTCCTCTTCCTCCTCCTCTTCCTTCCCCCCTCCTCCTCCTGCACCTCCTCCTGTTCTTCCTCCTCCTCCTCCTCTTCCTCCCCCCTCCTCCTCCTCTTCCTCCTCTTCCTCCTCCTCCTCCACCTCCTCCTCCTCTTCCTTCCCCCCTCTCCTCTTCCTTCCCCCCTTCACCTCCTCCTCCTCTTCCTCCTCCTCCTCTTCTTCCTCCTCCTCCTCCACCTCCTCCTCCTCTTCCTTCCCCCCTTTACCTCCTTTTCCTTCCCCCCTCCACCTCCTCCTCCTCCTCTTCCTCCTCCTCCTCTTCCTTCCCCCTCCTCCTCCTCTTCCTTCCCCCTCCTCCTCCTCTTCCTTCCCCCCTCCATCTCCTCCTCCTCTTCCTCCTCCTCCTCCTCCTCTTCCTTCCCCCCCTTCTCCTCCTCCTCAGCATTACCACCACCACCACCACCATCATTATCATCCTTGTCCTCCTCATCCTCATCATCAGTGGTCTGAAACAAGATCTCTTTTAGCCCAGTCTGGCTTTGGATTTGTTATGTAGCCAATAATGATCTCAAACTTCTGATCCTCTTGCCTCAACCTCCTAGGTGCTGGTATTATGAGTGTGTTCCTCATACTCAGTTTTATGTCGTGCTGCGGATAGAACCTAGGACTTTCGACATGCTCTCTACCAATTGAGCCACAAACCCAGCACCACCACCACCATCACCATTGCTATTATTAGTGCATATGTATCTGCATATAAAGGCTGACATGCAGACCGTGTGGACTTTGTAGGAGAGTCTCCTAACAACACGACATGATTCCGCCCTCTTCTTACATGAACTTCCAGTTTTCTTTTCAAATTGTTTTTTTTCTTTCCTTCCTTTCTTTTCCTTTTAAATATAATTTCCTCTTTCTTTCTTTCTTCCTTCCATCCTTCCTTCCTGTTTGTCTTCCTTCCATCCTGTTTGTCTTCCTTCCCTCCTTCCTTCTTTCCTTCTTTCCTTCTTGTTTGTCTTCCTTCCTTCCTTCCTTCCTTCTTTCCTTCCTTCCTGTTTGTCTTCCTTCCATCCTTCCTTCCTGTTCATCTTCCTTCCATCCTTCCTTCCTGTTTGTCTTCCTTCCATCCTTCCTTCCTGTTTGTCTTCCTTCCCTCCTTCCTTCCTTCCTTCCTTCCTTCCTTCCTTCCTTCCTTCCTGTTCATCTTCCTTCCATCCTTCCTTCCTGTTTGTCTTCCTTCCTTCCTTTAGCAATCCCCTTGCCTCATCCTCCCAAGTGCTACAGGGATCACCACCATTCACCGCCATGCCCCGCTCCATTTCTATGTCATTACTTTGGACATCTCATCATTCCTCTCTCTGAGCCTGCTTTTCCATGTGTGTAACCCCACCGAGCCTTGCTCAGAGATTGATGGCAGACTGTCTGGACTCAGTATATGGGCTACAGAACCATTAGTACACAGCATTGTGGCGAGGAGAAAACAGAGTGACACCCTTCAGAAAACGGGCTTCATTAAGAGCGAGGACCAGCCAAGCTTGGTGGTGCGTGCCTTTAATCCCAGTACTGAGGAGACAAAGGCAGGTGGATCTCCGTGAATTTGAGGCCAGCATGGTCTACATAACCAGTTCCAGGACAGCCAGGGCTATATAGAAAGCCCCTGTCTCAAAGAGAGGTGAGGGGGCTGCCTCATAACCATAGGGGCCATGGGGCCTTGAGGTAAGGGAACAACATGAGGGACAGTACATCATAGCAGAAGCAGCGTGGCACAGACATGAGGCAGGTTATAGACATTATAAAAACATCAAGAACCTTCACTTCCTGTGAAAGAGCAGAAGCAATAGTGTCATGGACCCAATGAAGGGGACCTGATGCAGGGGGATGGAGAGGGAGACAGTGGGGGTGTTGCCTTTTTAACTTTTTCTAAGGGTAGAGAGTCTGGCCATGGTTCAGACAGTTTAGGGGCAGAGGCATCTGGTCACATGTTCAGACTGTAAAGCAGCGTAGGCAGCAGAGATAAGGAAGCCTGTTTGTTTACTGTTACACCGGCCTCAATTGGAGACTAGAGCAGCAGAGGAGGTGACCTTGTTAGGTTTACTACCACAGCAATGAAACACCATGAGCAAAGCAACTTAGGGAGGGAAGGTTTCTTTGGCTTACATTTCCATATCACTGTTCATCATCAAAGGAAACCAGGGCAGGAACCTGGAGGCAAGAGCTGATGCAGAGGCAATGGAGGGGTGGAGGGATGTTGCTTACTGGCTTGCTCAGCCTGCTTTCCAATAGAACTCAGAATCATCAGTTCAGGGTGGCCCCACCCACAATGGACTAGGCCCTCCCCATCGATCACTTATTAAGAAAATGCCCTGCCTACGGGCTTGCCTGCACCCAGATCTTATGGAGGCATTTTCTCAACTGAGGCTCTGGCCCTCAGATGACTACAGCTTGTGTCTAGTTGATATAAAACTAGCCAGCATATGGAGGTATGGCCTGATTTCTGAGTGCATGTGAGGTTTGGGGGTGTGTGGATAGGAATTAAAGGTCTATGCCACTGTGCCTGGCTCTAACTTTCTCTCTTAAAGATGAAATGGAGGAGAAGAAGATCTCTCCCAAATACTCATAAGTAAATGGGAGAGGTAGACACTCAACCAATGTCAGGAGACTAGCATCAGAGCAGAGAGGTCCTTTGGGTCAGAATCCGTGCTTTCCTCTGAATCCCAGGGTGCAGCAGGTGTGTGTGTGTGTGTGTGTGTGTGTGTGTGTGTGTGTGTGTGTCACTTGCAAAAGTGTGCATGTGTGTGTGTATTTAAGTAATCTGAAATCCCAGCTGTCCCTCACAACAATGTTTCCCTTCAAAGATCATTAGGGTTCCATTCACACAGATGGGGACTCTGATGAGCTGGCATAAGATATGGGCTTCTCACTGAATCTAGGGAGTGTGAGGAGAAGCAGGCAGGAGTCACAGGGAGACAGATCTCTTGGGTTGGAGACTGCCCAGCAGGACATTATGGCCACCTAAGTAGACAACAAATACCTCTGTCCTTGCCTAGAGCATCTGCCTGTCTGATCGTGGGACACTGCCTGCTGCCCAGATGCTTCGTGCAGCCAAAACAGAGCCTTCTCAAATCTCCCCCACACTCCCCAAGGCCCATTCTGAAATCCAAGAGAATCCTCTTGTGTTTTCTGCGTCCTCTGGCCTTCCTGCATCTGCCTGAGCCCTTTGTCCCATGTAGGGGTATTTGTAATGGGGGTGGTGGGGTAGGAGAAGTGCCCTGAGTGTGCCTAAGTTCCTCAGAGCCCACTGAGAGGGCACTGCCCAGTGGCTGTGAAGCTTTTTTCATAGTTCTTTAATTGTGCTAGAAATGCTAATTTCCTGAATACAAAATATTATGCCAGGGCTTTTCCTTTCTGGTGGCAGAGTTGGCCTCAAAGGCCTGTTAGCCTTCAGGATGACAACAGTCAGGGTGAAGGGGGGACATGGGAGCTTCCCTCTGACTATGTACTCTCTCTCATTTGGAGCTGATAGGTCCTGTGGTGATTTTGCTCACCCAACAGGAAATGGCAGTGGCCCAAATAGATCACTCTAAGCAACAAATTCCTCCACTTGCTACTAGCCGTATGTGTCTATCACTAACCTGTCCATCCATCCATCCACCCATCCTCCTTCCATCCAACTACCATATACTTACCCATGCATCCTACCATCCATGCACGCATGAATACATCCATCCATCCAACCATCCATCCATCTGTCCATGCATCCATCTATCCATCCATCCACCCATCCATCCATCTGTCCAAGCATCCATTCATCCATCTGTCCATCTACCTGTCCATCCATCTATCCGTCCATCCATCCATCCATCCATCCATCCATCCATCCATCCATCCATCCATCCATCTGTCCACCCACCTGTCCATCCATCTATCTGTCCATCCATCCATCCATCCATCCGTCCGTCCGTCCGTCCATCCGTCCGTCTGTCCGTCTGTCCGTCCATCCATCCATCCATCCGTCCATCTGTCCATCCACCTGTTTATATGCTCATTCCTGCATCCAAACGACAGTATTCACCTGTCCATTCATCCATATATCCATCCATCTTTCTACTAGTAGAGAAAAAATCCAGGAGGTCATCAAGGAGACAAGGAAAGGCAAGCTTTATAGGGGTCAAATCTTACTCCAGGAAGGTGAGGCCTTAAGGAGCTTTGGACTTAGATTTGGGGCAGTTCTGGTGGCCGTGGCAGTTTTGAGCAAGGATTTCAGGGTTTGAGCTTCTTCCTCTGATGCCTTTGTGGCCTTTGAGGAATCACTTGGCTTCTTTCTCTTTATGGCTGTTGTAAGGACTATGTGGTGGTTTAAATAGGAATGATACCCATAAACATAGGAAGTGATACTACTTGAATTAGGAGGTATGGCCTTGTTGGAGTAGGTATAGCCTTGTTGGAGTAGGTGTGGCCTTATTGAAGTAGGTGTGGCCTTGTTGGAGGAAGTCTGTCACTGGGGGTTGGCTTTGAGGTTTTAAACGTTCCAGTCATGCTCAGTGTTTCTCTCTCCTGCTGCCTGAGGATCCAGATGTAGAATTCTCAGCTCCTTCTCCAGCACCGTGTCTGCCTGCATGCTGCCATGCTTCTTACCACGACAATGATGAAACTTCTGAAACTGTAAGCAACTCGCAATGAAATTTCTTTTTTAATAGTTTCCATGGTCAAGGTGTCTCTTCACAGCAATAGAACAGTGACTAAGACAGACACAGTAGTTAGGAAAGTGCTTGGCACAGTACCTTTTACCTTATGGAAAGTGCCACTTGCTGGCAGTTGGTGTCATTGCAGCAGGTCAAGGCAGGAAGTATAACTGGAAAGGCAAGTACGGAGAGATAGAGAATATCTTGTCCCTTACTTTGGTTAGGAGATCATTGCCAAAATGAACCCCAAGACATGGGAATTGCCCCAGGATTTTCTGTGCTGTGAGAAGAGAAAGCATAAAACCTGGGCTGGGAGAGAGAGAGAGAGAGAGAGAGAGAGAGAGAGAGAGGGAGAGAGACATTGGTGGGTCAATGGTGGTGGGACCACGCCTTGCCTGGGACTGCAGAGCTACGCAGAACTCAGCTTTGACTTAAATCTTAACTTCATTTCAGAACCTCCAAAGATGGGCTTGGGGGTAGAGGGTGCCACTAGATCTGTCTTTTCAAGTGTGGACACTAAAGCGCTCTCTCTCTCTCTCTCTCTCGCTCTCTCTCTCTCTCTCTCTCTTTCTCTCTCTCTTCCTGTTTCACTATTAACTTAGCTATTTCAACTGGCTTCTTGAGCCTTGGTGCCATCAGAAGCTACATGCTTAAGAAGACAGTGCTACAGATGGAAGGAGCCTGTACTGACTGGTTTTCTGTCAACTTGACACAAACTGGAGTTATCACAGAGAAAGGAGTTTCAGTTGAGAAAATGCCTCCTTGAGATCCAGCTGTAAGGTGTTGGAACAAGCCTGGCCCGGTAGAAAGAAGCCCCACGTGTCTGTTCCAGGTGCTGCAGCTGTGGGTGGGACAGGAGACACTTCGGGAAGTGGCCGAGCGTCTTCTCACTCAGTCCGACAGGCAGGTGGGGGCTGTGGGAAGCCTTTGTGGGCCCTGCCCGTGGGTGGCAGAGGGAGCCATTCTCAGGGAATTCTTGGCAGCAGTCTCTGTGGGTTCTCTAGCACGGGGCACCACAGTTACCGCAGGGTGCTGCAGACAGGCTAACTGGAGTGCAGCTGGGGTTCCCGCGGAGAGCGGTTTTGGTGGCTTGGGTTGCCGGGCTAGCTGCTTAGGCTTGGGTGAATGGGTACCATCTAGGAACACTGGGAAGCTTTCAGTGAGAGATTAGACACGGCTCCTTAATCGAGGGCTGGATCCCTCCCTTCCCACAGCGGGTCCAGATGAAGAGACAGTCCATAATTCTAAGATGTTTATTGTCATCGTGTGGAGAGTGGTGTGGATGGAATTGTACCCCCGTCCCTCTGGGAGAGGCGAGGCAGATATAGTAACTGGGAAGGGGCATGGCTAAGTCTCTAGGTGTCTCATTAACATGGGGATGGCTTGGGTCTGTGTGGCCATGCCTCTTCCTGAGGAGGAGTGGTATGTGACCTTGACTGGAGCCAAAAGCCTTCTGGGAGCGTTGGCATAACGTTTTCTTGTCCCTTGCATATTGTTCCTCTGGATGGCCCAGATTTTACGCCTGTGCTCAACCGGGTGCCAGATTGCCTGTCACAGATCACTGCCCCACAGTAAGGTATTTTCTCAATTAGTGATCAAGGGGGGAGGGCCCCTTGTGGGTGGTGCCATCCCTGGGCTGGTAGTCTTGGGTTCTATAAGAAGCAAGCTGAGCAAGCCAGGGGAAGCAAGCCAGTAAGTAACATCCCTCCATGGCCTCTGCATCAGCTCCTGCTTCCTGAACTGCTTGAGTTCCAGTCCTGACTTCCTTTGGTGATGAACAGCAGCATGGAAGTGTAAGCTCAATAAAGCCTTTCCTTCCCAACTTGCATCTTGGTCATGATGTTTGTGCAGGAATAGAAACCCTGATTAAGACAAATTGGTACCAGCAGAGTGGGGTATTCCTGTGACAAACTGACCATGTTTGGGGGAAGACTGTGGAAGGACTTTGGAACTTTGGGCTAGAAGATCCATTCAGTGTTAAGAGCTCTGTGGGATGTTGTGTAGGAGCTTGGAAGATAATGTTGAGAACAGTGCAGAAGATGGAGGCCTGGCTTATGAAGTTACAGAGGGAAGATTAAAGACTCTTAACAGGGCCATTGCCATTTTGACTGTGAAGATTCTGTGGTTTTGGTTAGCTGGGGCTGAAGGATCAGCTATGATTAACAAGATACTAGAACTACTAAAGCAAAACCATTGCATTACTGGAAATATTGATGCTGGTTGCCTGGAGCTGGGAAATTGGTGGTGATTGGGAAGAGACCAGCATCATTGAGGTAGAAATCTTCTGGGAAGTGTTTTCTGAGAGCACTGAGGCTGTGTTCCAGAGATAACCAAGGTTGTACCTTGTACTGTGGCTGGACTTGGTAACGTGTAAGAGTCACCCAGGTGGTACTGGTTTTGAAGGCATGAAGGAGTCATGAAGAGCAGCTGAGGCCTGGGCACTGTGAGAGGCTAGGGGAAGGCCATTGGTGAAGGTGCAGTCTCAGTTGCAATTGATGGCCCAGGACTGAAGGGGTCATGCAAAGGAGGTGAGGCTTGGCACCATGAAGAGAGCCTATGAGAGGCTATTGGTAAAGCCTAGTTGCAGTGGAAGACAGCATTGTTTTGGAGATGCCAGTACCATGAGATGACAACCAAGAACAGCAGCAGCAGTGGACTACAGGCATCTGGAGCCTAGAAGACAAGGTGTGTTCTACCAAGTGCAGAGCTGGAGAAGTGACTCAAGTCCTTGGAGGAATCCAGAAGATTGTGAGTGGATCCCAGACATTGGGCGGTTGGAGTTTGATTTTGCTTTTGATTGTGACTGTGGCCTGATATTTTTCCCTCTTGAAGAAAGAAGGTATTTTAGTGGATCCCACAGTTAAGAGACTTAGAATTTTTAAAAAGACTGAATTTTAAGAGATTGGATGTTTAAAAGGGACTGAAATGTTAATATGTAAGAATTTGCATAGACTGTGGGACTTTTAAAGTTATTTAGATCTTGGGGATTAATAAGAAAGTAAGGGTGGCCAGGCAGTGGTGGCGCACGCCTTTAATCCCAGCACTTGGGAGGCAGAGGCAGGTGGATTTCTGAATTTGAGGCCAGCCTGGTCTACAGAGTGAGTTCCAGGACAGCCAGGGCAATACAGAGAAACCCTGTCTCAAAAAAAAAAAAGAAAAAAAAAAAAAAAAAGAAAGTAAGGGTCTAGGCTTAATGGTGATGTGTTTGTGTGTTAAGTTAACAAGGGGTCAATTGTACTGGCTGGTTTCGTGTCGACTTGACACAAGCTGGAGTTATCACAGAGAAGGGAGCTTCAGTTGAGGAAATGCCTCTATGAGATCCAGGTGTAAGGCATTTTCTCAATTAGTGATCAAGAGCAGAGGGTCCCTTGTGGGTGGTACCATCTGTGAGCTGGTAGTCTTGGGCTCTATAAGAAAGCAGGCTGAGCAAGCCCGGAGAAGCAAGCCAGTAAGTTACATCCCTCCATGTCTTCTGCATCAGCTCCTGCTTCCTGACCTGCTTGAGTTCCGGTCCTGACTTCCTTTTGTGATGAACAGCAGCATGGAAGTGTAAGCTCAATAAACCCTTTCCTCCCCAACTTGCATCTTGGTCATGAGGTTTGTGCAGGAATAGAAACCCTGACTAAGACAGCTTGTTAGGGGCACAGTCTGTGATCTTAAGCCCAGAAACAGAAAACCTTGTGAAGGGTGCCCATTGCACTGGTTTCTCTGAGGAGAAGGGGGCCCAGGAGTGGGCAGAGGGGAAGATTGGGTCATGGGAAGAGAAAACAGGTCCTAGAGGTTGCGGCAGGTACACAGGCTCAAAGAGAGGATGGTCTGCATGCTCAGAGGAACAGTGTCCCTCACTGGCGAGGGTCTGAACACTTTCCCATCACCACGAGTCTGAGTCTATTCATGGCTATAAACTGTGGGATGACACTAGATTTTCTCATGAAGTAAATGGGATAACAAAATAATTGAAAAATGGATTCTTGTCCGGAAGGAGTGGAATTGTTCCCTGGGCTCTTGTCTGTGTCCTGCTTTCTCAATAATGTGCCAGAGACAGGCAGACAGTGTCAGGATCAGGAGTGATGAGAAACTGGGTTAAAAAGAGCCGGAAATTACCAGTGGCTGTAACAAGAGCCTTTGTTTCCTGAGAAGCAGGAGCTAAAAGCGCCCTTAGTGTTTCCTCGGGGTGGGGTTGCGGGATGGGATGGGGGTTGGGAGCAGAGGGAAGGAGGATGGTCACAGTGAGGCAGAATCTCAGAGTCCCAGTGCTTTGCCTAGTGGGAAGACCAGGGGAGCAACTGACCCTGCTGGATAGCTACAGAGGCCCCGTATGCTGAGAAAACCTGCTGGTAAATTCATCTGCCTGCCTTCTAGGCTGCTGAGATTTAAGCCTCAGCTTAACATTAAGCCTGTCTTCCAGTTCAAGCCTCAGCACACCCACCAAGCCACAGCTTCCCTTGGTACCATGGGTGATAGTCTAGGAGGCAGGTCTTGTGGGGAAGCCTGGTTTTCTGGGGGACTGTTCATGGACAGGATAGGTTATGTGATGGCTGTCTTTGTCAGCTTGGCACTGATTTCTCCACTGGTGAAATGAGCCATTTCAAGCCAATTAGAGCATATTAAAGGAGGGTTTATTGGGAAGTTTCTCTCAGGTGGTCAAGTTCACTGGCCCCATGGACTGAGACCAAGGGAGTTGCGATAGGGAGAGGGGTGGAGGAGGGAGAAGAGAAAGAGAGAAAGGGTGTGCACAAAGCAGAAGGAGAAGGAGGAGGGAGGGAGGGGGGTCTGGATTCTATAGGGAAGAGCCTCAGGGTGAAGGGCAGTCCAGCCCCTGAGCAGGAAAGTTCAAGGTTGGAAGCAGGGTATGTCCGGTAGGGACTGAAGGATGCTGGGAGAACCTGGAGGCCAGGTCTGCTTTGATATGTAAAATATGCACTTCAGTACCTTGTCCCAGGTGGAAACCAAACAGATACAACCTAGAATCATGTGGGAAGAGAGAGAGAGTCCCAGAGAGGAAGTTTTTATGTTGTGTTGGCCTGTGGGCATATCTGTGGGGGATTATCTTAGTTTCATTAACTGATATGGGAAGACCCAGCTCAATGTGGGCAACGCCATTCCCTAGTTAGGGGAGCCTGAACTGTCTATGAGTTGAGAAACTGAGCTAAGCAAGCAAGCAAGCAAGCAAGCAAGCAAGCAAGCAAGTGAGCGAGCAATCAGGTAAACAATCAGGTGAGCATGCACGCATTCATTTTTCTCTGCTTGTGACTGTAAATGTCATATGACCAGCTGTTTCAAGCTTCTGTTGCTGTGACATCACTTACTCAAGTAATGAAGTATACCATGAAATCATGGGTTAAAATAAACCCTTTATTCCCTAAATGAGTTTTGTAAATTGTATTTCATTGCAGCAACAGAAATGAAGCTAGAACACATGGAAACTACTCCCACCTGTTGAAAAAATGTTGGAATGGGTCGGATATGTGCTGTGGTGGAGATGGTCGTTGAGGAACCTGGGGAACCTGGCTGGAGACAAAAGAAAATTTTCCACTTGCCCTCTGACTAACCCCAACCCTCAAGAAACTATATCCATACACCCATAAATTCCGGGAACTTATCTTGTACCCTCCCTTCTGAGAATGTTCTGCTCTGTGGTTTCTGCCGCCCAGATAAGCACACCTGTACATCTGTCCCTGGTTATGCTGACATGCTTTATGGTTTCTGCCGCCCAGATAAGCACACCTGTACATCTGTCCCTGGTTATGCTGACATGCTTTATGGTTTCTGCCACCCAGATAAGCACACCTGTACATCTGTCCTTGGTTATGCTGACGTGCTTTATGGTTTCTGCTCTGTGGTTTCTGCCTTTAAAAACCCTGCCTACCCCTCCACCAGGGTCACTTCCCCTCGCCTCTGCGTAGGCAGTGGGTCGACCCTGGTGCACCAGTCCCGAATAAACCTCCCGCTTTGCACCGAGAAGGCTTTCGTGCGTTCCTTGGCCGCCGCAACCCAAGACTGAGTAGGGGTTCCCCTCGCGGGAGTCCTACAGTCGTCTCTTCTAAAACCACACCAAACCAAACAGTTCTACGTGGGGGGTTTATTGGAAGGGGGGGACAAGGTAGTGGCGAGAAGAAAGAGGGGAAAAAGAGAGAAGAGAGATAGGGGTCCTCTGTATATATAAGGAAAGTGACGCAGCATGACATAGCCACAGGTAAAGGTGGGCAGTGGGCCAAGGTGAATTCTGGGAATATGGTGGCTGTTGCCTTGGCAACAGGTGGGCGGGTCGCACTGTCACCTGGGTGTCGTCACCTGGGTGCGATTTCACCGGTTTGGCGGTCCTGATGCCAACACCACCCCATTCTGGAGAGTTCCTACTGAGATGCTCCTGAGTCTGGAATAATGAATTGGATCAGGGACACATAGCTGATGAGTTCTGATCATTTCTTAGCATTCATCTACTCCCGTGTTCGTGCATCCTGGACTCTCCTCATGCCTTTTTTGATTGTTTTGTTTTTGTTTTCGATTCCTATAACCCAGGCAGGGAAGGGTTTCTGTTTCTCTGCTGATGTCTCTCTATATCATTAATTTTCTGCTACAGGATGCCAACCTAAATTGGCGCTCAAGGGCTATTCCTGGTATGTGAGCTTTTATGCTCAAAGCCTGGACTTTGGTAGCCCCAGTAAGCAAGGCTCACTCACCCATCCCAATATGCTAATCAAAGAGACAAGCAGGAGTGAAAATCAGAGAGAAGGGCTTGTTCTGTTGCTAAAACTCCTTCCCTGTGGATGCTATAAACAGTGCCTACCCCTCCTTCTACAGTCCCAGCCACAAACCAAGGCACCGAGTTTTGTCTGAGGAACCAACGGGTTTATTAGGCTTACATATAGAGCAGTGGACAAAGGGTTATGGGCAAGAACATGGAAGGGGTTATGGAGCCACACTGGAAGGTCTGTACCCAGCACAGATAATGACTCCCCTGTGGATACACAGATGGAGCCCCTGCCCTACCTTAGCTTACAGGCGATTCTGCTAGGCTCCTTTCAGGAACCTAGCAAGGCTTATGTCATCATCTGCCACCATTATCTGCTGCCTCCAGGTGCGGGTGTATAAAAGGACTGTGGGCCACCCAAGTCCCAGTTCTCTCTCCCAGTCTCTCTCTCTCTCCCTCCCTCCCTCTGCCCCCTGCCATTCTCTGCCCCCTCTTCTCTGCCCTGTGGTGCTGCTCTGCTGCTCTCATCTGTGCCTCTACCCCTTCCCCAAACCCTCACTCCCCTCCCTTCCCCCAAATAAACCTCCTCCCTTTATACCGGATCTATTGCATGGCATAATTTCTCAGAGGAGTTCCCTTGGCATGGGCCTGCCAGATACTGCCTCATTGCATCATACTTCATAACACCCTCGTCTTTCCCCACCTATATTCTTTAGTCCTTCCCTGAGACCCTGAGGCCACATACACCTGGCTGTAAAGGATGCCTGAATACTGAATATCTGAAGGAGGAGCCCATGACCCTCATCCTTCTATAGGGGAACATCGACAGTGAAGAAGTCCATCATTGCCGGGCAGTGGTGGCGCACGCCTTTAATCCTAGCACTCAGGAGGCAGAGGCAGGTGATTTTCTGAGTTCGAGGCCAGCCTGGTCTACAGAGTGAGTTCCAGGGCAGTCAGGGCTACACAGAGAAACCCTGTCTTGAACCACCCCCACCCCCCAAAAAAAGAAGCCCATCATTGACCCATCACTGTCTGGGTTCCAGTGTCTCAAAATGGTCCGATAAGCTGTCAGAACTGCATGAAACCTCTTCCTGGAAGACAAGCCTACCCTCTAGCGGGTACTAGAGTATTAGTCTTTTCCTCTCCTCAGATTTCTCAGGGAGTTCTAATCATTTGAGGTCCGTTGTTTCAAGTGTCTGATAGCATAAATATCTTTTTAAAGTACATCTTCTCCTGCTAGGATGACTACACAGCATGAACTCCAAACACACATCCTGCCCAGCCCTGTGAAACGAGCAGAAGTAGATGGATTTCTCTTATGGTCCAGGCACTCCGAAGCAGCAAGCTGGCAGCAGGGGCCTGCTGGTGTTTATGAAGATGCCTCTCCCTTTAAAAAGTCAGGATGGGGTAATGCTACTGAAATAAAATAAGTGCCACAGAGTGTTGAAAAAGTGGTTCCCAGCTGGCAATGCTGTTTCAGGAAGTTGTAGAACCTTTAGGAGGCGGAGCCTTGCTGGAGGAAGTGGGTTTCTGGGAGCTTGAGGATTACAGTGTGGACCCCATCTGCCTCTGCTAGCTGGTCTACAGAGATGTGAACAAGCAGCCCTGTGCTCCTGCTGCTACAGCAGGGAGCTGTCCATATCGATCTCTAAACACAGCAGGACACAATCTGGTGACATAGAAAGAGGTACAAAATTGTCTTTGTGTTTCCCAAAGTGGAAACAATGTAGTTCTTCTTTTTCTTTTTCTTTTTTTTTTTTTTTTTTTTGGTTTTTCCAGACAGGGTTTCTTTGTGTAGCCCTGGCTGTCCTGGAACTCACTCTGTAGACCAGACTGGCCTCGAACTCAGAAATCCACCTGCTTCTGCCTCCCAAGTGCTGGGATTAAAGCATGTACCACCACTGCCTGGTACAATGTAGTTCTTTAGTAGGAGTCCTGAGGATTTCTTTGCTTTGTGTAAAACACAGAGAGCAGCAAATGAAAGACCTGACCCCCTTATGAGGAAAGTTAGACCCCTAGCACATTGGAGCCAGAAACAGAAATAGGACTGAAATTGCATGCTTGGCCAAACCCCACCTGGCTGCATTCTTTTCCCTAAGAAACAGGTGACCTTGGCCTGGCCCCAAGGCCAGAGGCACAATGTTTCTGGAACTAGCTAACAACAGAAATGTTTGTGCAACTGCCTTGTGACTAACTTAGAACATTCTGTACTTCCCCATAATGCAAAATCTTTCCGTTCTTGTGGTTTTTTCCTTTAAATACCCCTGACTTCAGCTGCTCAGGGTTGAACTCCTCTGCCCCTGCGTGGGACACGAGCTTGGCCCCAGTGCACTGGTTCCCTGAATAAACCTCATGCGTTTGCAGCAAGAACGGTCGTTCGTGAGTTCTTGGGGGGTCACGCCATCCCGAGACTTAAGTGAGGGTCTCCCCAGCTTGGGGGTCTTTCACAAGTACTAACAGAAAGAGAGAGAGAGGGAGAGGGAGAGGGAGGGAGGAGGAGATTTGAAAAAGGAGGCCACTGACTGGGGAGGAGGGAGGGGAGGAAGGAGTGGGGAAGAGGAAGGGAAGGGGCAAGAGGGGGGAGGGGCTTCTTTACATCATTTGTTTCTCACCCCATCTCCATCTGATGTCTATCAAAACAGATTTCATGCTTTAAACAGAAGAAACATGCTGGCACAGTCACTTCAGTGGCTTCAATAACGCAATGGTTAGAATTGTCAAGTTAGGAGGACCTAGAATCACCCTTGGTCATGTCTCTGAGGGAGTTTCTAGATTGGGTTGATGGACATAGGAGACTTACCCTGAATGTGGGCTGCACTTTCCATGGGCTGGGGGTGAGGGGAGACTGCATACAAAGGAGAAGGTGAGCCCTCAAGGAGAGACCATATTCCAGGCTCCTGAGCACCCCCTATGCTTTGCAGACAGTTTTTTCCCTCTGTGTGCCTTGCTGTGTGTATTTCCTTGTCCCTCATAAAAGTCTTTCTTTATGGGGGAGAGAGGAGAGGGAGACAGAGATCTGATCAGCAGTAATCATCTCTCTCTGCTTCCTGACTCGATACCATGTGACCAGCTGCCTCACACTCCTGCCGTGATGGATTGCTCGTATTCTCAAATCGTGAGTCAAAATAACTGTTTTGTTTTGTTTTGTTTTTTTATGACAGTTTCTCTGTGTAGCCTTGACTGTCCTGGAACTTGCCTTGCTTTGTGGATCAGACTGGCCTGGAATTCAGAGATCTGCCTGTTGGAGCCTCCACCACCTGACTAAACTCGTTTTAAAGCTCCATTTTTTTTCTTTTTTTTTTCTCTTTTTTGGTTTCTCGAGACAGGGTTTCTCTGTGTAGCCCTAGCTGTCCTGGAACTCACTCTGTAGACCAGGCTGGCCTCAAACTCAGAAATCCACCTGCCTCTGCCTCCCAAGTGCTGGGATTAAAGGCATGCACCACCACTGCCCAGCCTAAAGCTCCAT
Organism: Uromys caudimaculatus; assembly: GCA_028551405.1. Lineage (NCBI taxonomy): Eukaryota > Metazoa > Chordata > Mammalia > Rodentia > Muridae > Uromys > Uromys caudimaculatus. Next base: position 66,837,685 of record CM052711.1, on the reverse strand, counting down.
TTTGTTAGTGATTTTATTGTAGTCATGACAAAACTGATGCAATTGTCTTAGCTATGATTTTATTGCTGAACAGAGACACCATGATCAAGGCAACTCTTATTAAAGAAAACATTTAACTGGAACTGGCTTACAGTTCAGAGGTTTAATCTATCATTGTGATGGAAAACATGGCTGCATGTAGGCGGACATGATGCTGGAGGAGCCAAGAATTCTACATCTGGATCCAAAGGCAGCCAGGAGGAGACTAAGATTCCACAGTGGATGGAGCTTAAGCATAGGAGACCTCAAAGCCCATCCCCATAGGGACAACACCTCCCCCACAAGGCCACGCCCAGTCCAGGAAGGCCACACCTCCTAAGAGTGCCTCTGCCACGGGTGGGCCAAGCATTCACACACACAAGTCTATGAGGGGCCAAACCTACTCAAACCACCACAGCCACATATAATAAATAGGGTGCAGGGACAGCCAATGCCCCTTTGTGGGACTTCCTGTTGCCTCTAAAACCCAGGAATCATCTGACCATCTTCTGCATGTGACTATGGAAACCCTGTCTCTTTCATGGAGCTTCCCAACCAATCAGAAGGTCTGGCTCAGGTCATCGAGAGGGCTCAGTGGATAAGGCCACTTCCTGCCACTTCAAGCCTGATGACTTGAGTTTGAATCCTGGAAGCATAGGAGAGAACAGATTCCCACAAGCTGTCCTCTGAGTGCCATGTGCTGGCAGCAGCATGCATACTCCCACAAAATAGCTTTCTCCACTTGCTTCTAACCTGAAAACCTCCTTACAGGGCCATCTATCCAGCCTCTTTCAGATTGATAGGGAATGTCTCACATTCTTGGCTGATCACAGGCTATAGCAAATATTGGTGTCCACTGCCTTCAAATAGAAGGTTCCCATCCAGACCAGCTGCTTAGGAGCAGGCCCAGCAGAAAGTCTAGTTAGTCTCTCACAGTCCAGCCTTCTGGGCTGAGACCCTGATTGGGCCATTTGACTTTCCACCCTTCTGTGCCTCTCTGACCTTCCTCTTCTAACAGCTTCCATTTGTCTGAGGTCACAGAATCTCAACAGACACCCCCACAAGAAGAGGAGAAAACAAGCAGTGAGAGGCTAGGCTGACTCTGTGACAGGCTTCAAATGGGCAGCTCAAGAGACTAGGCCTAAATCTCTGTTTCTAAGAACTAGGCAAGCCCAGGCCTCAGAAGCTGGCCTAACACCTGGGCTTAGGCAAGGACAGTGGGTCAGCAACAGTTTCCAGCCCCCCAGGCCCCAGCGATGATTCTGGAATGTCCTTAGGGATAGAGCAAAGATTAAGATAGAGGTCACCTACCCCTACCCAGAATTCCCAATGTGCTTTAAATCAGGCCTGCGAGCTCACTTCAGGGTCTCTCCATCTTAGTAGGTGGTAGACCCCAGCATACTGGACTTCCGCAGAATAAAACACTCTTTGCATTTATATACTATTTGAGTCTTGGGGTATCATTCTTTGGTGAATCACGGACCCTTATGGCAGGTGACTGGGTGTCCCTCTCATTATTCACATACACAGAGACAACGCTATGATGGTTAATGTCATGTATCACCTTAATCTCATGATATCACCACAGAGAACACCAAGCCCCATGAGCCTTAGGGAGCAAACCTTATGTTGTTGAACATGAAACGTTCCTTGCATATCTGAATACTGGTTCCTGGCTGGTAGTGCTGTTTGAGAAGCTACCAGACCTTTAGGAGGTGGAGGAAGTCTGTCACTGGGGTTGGGCTTTGAAGGTTTATAGCTTGGCCTCACTTCCTATTTTCCTGCTCTCTGCTTCCTGACTGCTCCTGCAGTTTGTCTTGTTTGCCCTGTTATAATAGACCATATTACCCCTGAAAGTGAGGTAAAGTAAAACCCTTATTCCCCAAGATGCTTTGTGTCCAATATGCTATCGCCACTGTGACAGAAAAGTAACTAAGGCAACACAAGCCAGGCAGTCTCCATAGGGTAGACTGTGTCAGTGACAGCTTCCTCTTCTGTCACTCTGTTGTGCTCTGCTTCTTTTTAGTTCTT
>CM052711.1:66810005-66835136 GCA_028551405.1 Uromys caudimaculatus | reverse complement strand
ACACATCTATGGACCCATGGCATGGACCACATATGTGGCAGAGGATGGCCTCGATGGCCATCAGGGAGAGAGGAGAGGCCCTTGGGCCTGAGGGTGTTAGAGACCCCAGTAAAGGGGAATGTCAAGGCGGGAATATGGGGATGGGTGGGCGGGTGGGTGGGAGGTGGAATTCCCTCATAGTGGTGGGGAGGGGGAGGGGATAGGGGGTTTTCAAAGAGGAGACCCAGAAAAGGGGAAACATTGGAAATGTAAATGAAGTATCAAAAAGAAAAAGAAAAAAGAAAAAAAAAAAAAGAAAACTCTTCAACAACAGATGTTATCAGTGAGGAAAGGCAAGTCAGCTGGAGGGATGGCTCGGCAGGTGGAGGTGCTGCTGTGGAGCCTGAAGACCTGAGTTCTATCCCCGTGACCCACACTGTAGAATGAGAGAACTGGCTACTGCAAATGGTCCTCTGACGATCACATGACAGCATGGTGAAGATGTAAATAAATAAATAAATAAATAATAAAATATAGAACAATTTTGTAGAAAGAATAGGTACAGTAGGTGTGGAAAGAGATGGAATGCAGAAAGCTTCCCATGGTATTACCTATCATAGTATTATCGGAGTGCTGGGGAGGTGGCCTAGTGGTTTTGAGCACTACCTGCTCTTACAAAGGACCAGAATTAGGTTACCAGCACGCATCTGGCAGTTTACAACCACCTGTATCTCCCACTCCAGAGGATACAGCACCCTCTGCTGGACTCTCAGGTACTGCATATATGTCTCACATATACAGAAATCAAGTTATAAAGTAGTATTATATTGTAAGTGACTTCTTACTGATAGCATCCCGGGACCTAGATAAAATGCTTTTGATAAGAATAAAAAGGACTTAGCATAACACCCCACCCTCCAAAGGGAAAAAAAGTAAAAATACCACAACGGCAATGGAGAGAAACTAGATGACAGTCCGCAGAAGACACTAGGTTGATAGTACTTATCGACATGTTCAGGGAAGAGCTAATGGTACTCTCATACACTGCAGCTGGACTACACACAGAAAGTGTGCGGAGCTGCTGTGCTCAGGTCAGCCCACTTGACTGGCAGAGCTAGCTGCATTCTGGTGCCCCTTCTGAATGGATTGCATTGAACTTTTGTATGTGATATCCCCACTTGCCAACACCGTAGACTTGTGTGAGGATAAGAGGCCAACAACCTCACAGTATGTTAACAGGGTTGGTTTTAACCTTATGAATGCTCGGAAACTGTCTCTTAGACCAAGTTCCCAGGCACACGCCAAAGATAGTGCGAGCGGGATCAGTATCAGTCAACATGGATTTGTGTTTTTAACAATATTCTGAACTTGGTGCTTTGGTCTGGCTCTTATCTAGAACATGGCATAAGAGATTGCTTTCAGAAAATTTATATTGGGAAAGATTCTAGGGAGGACAAGTCTGGGTACTGGGAGAAATGTGTGGGAAAGCTGAGGAGTCAGTAATCCCTGTGGGGACTCTCAGCAAGATCAGGTGGAATTTGCCTTAGAATTATCTGATGCAGACCTAGAGGTATGCAATGTTTAGTCTCTGTCCCATCTTCTATTGGGCAAGGACTTTTTGAGGGAGAGTCACTTCCCTGAAACCTCTGGATTTGCTAGTGTAGTGGAAAGCTAGGGTGGAAAGGAAGATAGCTATACTAAGTGTTGCTAAGGGTAAGCCGGCAGTCACACCTGGAAAGAGCTGGTTGCCACAGTAACTGCTGTGCACAAATAAGCCAAGAGAATGTGAGACCAGGCTGAAAAGATGTCTGACATCTGTGGGAAAGTTCCAGAATAATACATGAAGAAAGACAATATCTCTGCAAATATTACGAAATAGCATGTATTTTCTCTATGTGTAGTCATGCATTGCATAATGACATCTGGTGACTAAGGGATGCCTAGAGACAGTGGTCCCATAATGTCTTATCCATTAGTGGCATTGTAGCTGCCTTAGTTTCTGTAAACACATGCTGATGTCCACACAAAGATAAAATAATCCAACAAGGGCTGGGAATGTGGCCAAGTTTGTAGATTGCTCCCTTAGCATTGTCCTGTGACACTTACCCTGCAGAGATGTGAGCAGAAGTCTTTTCACCTTTTCTAGGCCATAGTGTAGGTCTGAGCCAAGGAGAAGAACTTCACGCAAGGATGAACTTTGTAAAGTTTAGACAGGGCTGTCCTCTCACGCTTGAGAACACTACCAGGATTAAGTGCTGCAAAGTGGTTGTGAAGCTACTGCCCAGGCTGTCTGTCACTCAGAGCCAGGATAAGGATACCTGATAGTACAGGGCAGAGTTGAAGCCATTTTTGACTGTGCCGACAGAGTTCTGCCATCCTGTGAAGCTTCCAGTCTTACCTGCATTCAATTTTATATAGCCAGGCTGTGGTTGTGCCTGGGGTGGCAGAGTGCTTGTGTTGGGTTTTAAATGTGAAATGTCTCTCATAGGTACATGTATTTGGACACTTGCTCCCCAGTGGGTGGCACTGTGAGGGAAGGCTGTCAACTCTTTAGGAGGTTGAACCTTACTGGAGGAAGTTAATCGCTTAGGTGGCACCTCCAGGTTTTATAGCCTGCCCCAACCAATGCAATGTGACAACCCAGCTTCATCAGGCATTTTATCACAGCAGTGTGACAAGTAGGATGCCTAGCATGTCTAACAGAGACCAGACCCTGTGTTCAGTCTCTGGTACTTCCTAAACTAGACTTGGTGGCCCATGCCCTGGACTAAGGGGATGGAGGCAGAGGGGCTTGGAACTGCAAGACCATCACTGTCTGCAAAAAGTCAAAGATCTTGAGGTATATGAGACTCTATTGCCCCACCCCCACCCCACATCCCCACCCCTGCTGCCAAAAAAGAATTACATATAGCAGGGCCCTTGGTTCATACTTACCGATATTTGAGAGGTTAAAACAGAAGGGCAAACTCCTGTGGTTTGAGATCAGCTCTGGGAATATATATAGAGAAAAAAAGAAAGATAAATAAATAAATAAACAAATGCAGGAGAAGCCAGTGAAGATATTCTTTATTCGTTCTGTTTTTAATTAATTGTCTTACTTGGGTCTGTGCAGGCCCTGTACACGCTGACACAGTCTCTGTGAGTTCACATAGACGTCAGTCCTGTTGTATTTGGAAGACACTGTTTCCTTGGAGTCTTCCATCCCTTCTGGTTCTTACACTCTTTCTGCCTCCTCATCTGCATATCTCCCTGAACCCTGAGGTGAGGGGAGATAACCCAGTTTTAATCAGGTGTTCAGGCACCTTTGTGAAATAACATGGACAGGAAGAAGCTGCTTGGTCAAACAGCAGATCTCAGAGTGTGTTCTGGAACGGGTAGGAGCTTTGACATTTGGGCAACATCTCAGTTAGAGTTTCTGTTGCTGTGATAAACTATCATGACCAAACACAGCTTTCAGCTTACAGCACTCAGAACACATTCCACTGTAGAGGGAGGAAGTCAAGGCAGGAACCTGGAGGCAGGAACTGAAGCAGAGGCCACGGAGGAGTGCTGCTGACTGGCTTGTTCCTCGTGGCTTGCTCAGTCACTTTATTATACAACCCAGGGCCACCAACCCAGGCATGGCACTGCCAGCAGTGGTCTGGGCCTCTCTTTATTAATTAGCAATCAGGAAAACATGCCACAGACTGGGGTTATCTCATGTGTGTGTGTGTGTGTGTGTGTGTGTGTGTGTGTGTGTGTATACATGTCTGTGAGGGATAGAGTTCAACCTCAGATGTCATTCATCAGGATCTGTGTATCTTATTTTTTGAGATGGGATCTTTCATTGAAACCTCTCTCTGTTTTTAAATTAGGCTAACTGCTCCGTGAGCCCTGGGAATCTTTCTGTCTCACCTCTCCAGCACCGGGACAGTGAGTGCACACCAGGCTTGCTTCTTACATGGGCGACAGAAAAGCACTCAGGTCTTTATGTTTGTGTAGCAGGCACTTCACCAACTAGCCCTCTCCCCGACCCCATGGATGGGTTTCACACTGAAAGAACCCTGATGTCCCATGCTACTCTTTGAAGCCCCATGAGACTTTCATGCAGGGTGAAAACCTTTTAAAACCTTAAATGTCATTCTGTGTGATATTTATGCTTTGAGTAGCCTTCTGCATGGTTTTAATACTCAGACTCGACTAGGAACGTAGCTACTGTGTCAACCAAGGGACAATTGTACTGTGTATTGTTCAAAGCTCCATACGGAGCTGTTTCCCACCTTAGAGCATCGCTTTGTAAATGGCAGTGTCCTTGTGCTTGCTGCGTCATCCCTGCCTCCCCGTGTGGTAACACTGGCTCAGCCTTGGCATTTCTAATACATCTGCAAGCACCTGGCTCCCTTGGAGCATCTTGCAGGGCCCTGAGCCGCTGCTTGGTGAAAAAGCTATTCTTTCCTCTGAGCTGTGACAAGGGATCAAATGCTGGGCTTTGCTTGTACCAGACAAGCACTGTACCACCTAGCTACACCCCCAGGTCATAAATTGCTTTTAATTCCCTTTTTATTACAATGAGGATTCATTCTGATTGTTTTTTGAAATGTGTTTTTGTAGGTGGATTGTGTTATCTATGAGTTTTGATTTGGGGATTAGAGAACAGTCATACGAATAGTCATTTTCTGAATGAGAAGGGTTATAAGAATATTGTTTTCAAGAGGGGCAGCTGCTTGGATATCCTGCTTGCTCCAAGAAGTTCAAGGCAGTCTCTTTTCTTTTCCAGAGATGGTGGTGATTATGGATGCACGATGTACTTTTGTCCAGTGAAGTAAGTTGTGTGTGTGGGTAGAGTCCTCTAGTCACTATGGGGCCCCTCCTATTTTCTTTTCCTCTTTCTCTCTTCAGTAGTTTTTATTTTACCCCAAAATATTGGAAGTTGAACTCTGGCCTTTACACATGCTAGACTCTTGACCTATAGCACAGTACTTCTTAATTAAAAAAAAAAAAATTGTTTGGAGACAGTCTTATAAATTTACTCAGGCTGATCCTGAACTCACTATGTAGACCAGGCTAGCCTTGTGATCCTCTTGCCCCAACTCAGTCTCCCAGAAGGTGTGATCATAGGCTTGAACCACCAGGCTCAGCTTTCTTTTCTTCTTGGGCAAGATTCTTGTATGTAGTCCAGGCTGGCCCACAAACTGGAGATCCTTCTGCCTTCACCTCCTCAGTACTAAGTTACAGGTATGGAGCACTGTCTAGATTTGAAAGTTTTCTTTACTCCTAGAAATGGAAGGGAAGACGTCTCTTCTCCTCTGGCCACATGCTTGGGTCCAGGCCACAAGGCTAAGAAGTGAGGGACAAGGTCTGGAAGCCTAGGTGGCAGAGCTCAAGCAAGCAGAGGTCACCTCACCTGCCACTTTGCTGAGCTGCTACACAGCCAGCCCCATGGGACCACTCTTCATTGGTATTTAGTCTACTTGTGAATCAGAAGTTAAGAGAGACTCTGAGAGGGTACAAGGACTGGATGTCACTGCCATTTGGTTTTGTTATTGTTAAAAATTTGCCTCCCCAGGCAAAACAAAACCAACAAAACCCAAATCCCCTCCAACGGCAAAAAGTAATAACACACCTGATTAAAGCAAAACACAATGAAAAGTGGCTTCTCTTCTAGCTGACGCCAATCTGACCTCCAGAGACAACCAATGCCACCAACTCCTGCACATTTTTCTAGAAATAGCCCACGCATATACAAACATGCACATCTGTGTCTACCCACACAAGTGCATATGCTGGGGTTACGTCACACTTAATCCACCTTCAGTCAAAGGCCATGAGTAAAGTAGCTGTGTATGGTGCACACACCTTTAATCCCAGCACTTGGGAGGCAGAGGCAGGTGGGTCTTTGTGAGTTTAAGGCCAGCCTGGTCCATACAGTAAGTTCTAGGCCAGCCAGGGGTACACTGTGAGGTCGTGTCTTAACAACAACAACAAACAACAACAACAACGAAAACAAAAACAAGAGTAAGTGTGGCTGGGGAGTTGGCTCACTGAGTAAGAGCACTTACTATGCAAACATGAAGACCTGACTTTTGATCCTCAGCAGACACTAAACCCCAAGTGTGCCTGTAACCCCAGCGGAGATAGAAATGGGGCTTGGTGGCTGCCAGTTTACACGAACTCCTTGTCTCAAGGGGAGAAGGCAGGGAGTGATAGAGGAAGGTACCAGCATCCTCCTGGGGCCTCTGCACACTCTCACCCCCAACCCCATCTGTACAAGAAAATATCGGTAGAAAATTCACCGAACAGGCTGGGCAGTGGTGGCGCACGCCTTTAATCCCAGCACTTGGGAGGCAGAGGCAGGTGGATTTCTGAGTTTGAGGCCAGCCTGGTCTACAGAGTGAGTTCCAGGACAGCCAGGGCAACACAAAGAAACCCTGTCTCGAAAAAACAAAAAAACAAGCAAACAAAAAAATTCACCGAACAAGTCTGGCTCACCACAGAGTGCAGTTGCTTTTTCACTGTGCCTGGGGTGCTGCCATTAGCTGACAGCTGAGCAACTCAGCTAACACAGGCTGGGTTTTTCTTTTTCTTTATTCTGTTCTTTTAGAGACAGAGTCTCTTGTATCTCAGGATAGCCTCAAACTTGCAGTGTAGCCAAGAATGACCCTGAACTTCTGACACTTCCGTCTTCACCTCCACGGTGCTGGAATTATAGGTGTGCACCACCAATCCTAGTTCTGTGGTACTGGGGATGGAACCACAGCTTTGTGCATGCCAGGAGAGTGTTCTACCCACTGAGCCACATCTCCAACCCATAAAGCCTGGTTAATGTTCAGTGCTGAAGAGCTCACTCCTGGGATTTGCTGAACCTTGGTAATCCAAACCTTGATATGTAGCACCCAGCGGCAAGAGAGAGAAGAAGGTCTTAACTTCTAGTCTAAGAAAAGACTAACACTCAAAAGCCAAAGTTCCAGCTAGGTATGGGGCCTATACATTTATGATTCTTGCATTTGGCTGATGGAGACAGTAACACTAGAAGTTCAAGGTCATCCATTACATGGCAAGTTCAAGGTGGTCCAGCCTGGGCTATATAAAACCCCATCTCAAGAGAGTCAAAGTACTGCTTCTACTGGGTGTATATAGATGTGTACATAGTTCTTACCCCACAGTGAATGTTTGTTTAAAGTGTTATTTGGGACTAGAGAGATGCTTAGCATCTGGCTATTCTAGAAGACTCAGTTCCGTTTCCAGCATCCACCCAGTGGCCCACAACCATCTGTAACTGCAGTTCCAGGGGATCTGACTCCATCTTCTGGCCTCCAAGGCCATGAGGCACACACATGGTACCCAGACATACATGCAGACAAAACACTCAGATTTAAAGTGTTATCCAAACCATGTAATTCTGATTCACGTGTCTACGCAGCCACTTTTTAGAAACTCACATTCACTGACTTATCTGTGTCTGTGTGAGCGTGTGTGGTACGGCATATGTGAGGAGCTCAGGGGGAGTCGGTGGCACTGAGGGACAGCTTGCAGGAGTTGATTCTCCCCTGCCAGTTTGTGGGGCTTGGGGATTGAACTTAGGCCATTAGGCTTGTCTGCAAGTCCCTTTACCTACCGAGCCACCTTGACAGCCCTTTACTGCTTTATTTATTTTGGCGGTGTTTGTTGGACATTAAGCCCAGGTCCTTGTTGGTGAGCGCTCTACCACTGAACTTCTGTGCCTCATTTTTACATCTGCTTCTGTATGTGGATTCCCTCTTTCTTTTCTTTCTTCCCTGCTGAGTGATGACATCACAGCAAGGGGGACTGGCCTCTGGGGTAATGTCCTGCTTGGAGAACAGCAGAAGTGGCTCTTTTCTCGGTAAATGAAAAACTCTTTGTGTTGGTGTTTTCAGCCCATTTCACCCTTTATTTGCTAAGGCTTTAATTTTACTTTCAAAATTTAAATGTGGAATGTTCATTATAGAAATAAAATCTGGCTGGGTGCGGTGCTAAATGCCTTTAATCCCAACCTGCAGGCAGGCGGCAGAGGGGGGTGGGTCTCTAGGAATCCGAATCTGAACCCAGATGTAAACCTTTGGGGTAAGGTGAGAAGCTCCCTTTCCTGGTCTTGTGAGTGATATGTGTCAGTGTGTAGATGGATTCGTCTGTGTGGCCGTACAATGTCGTATTTATAATCAGCGAACAACTGGCTCACAACCCATGCCGACTTCCCTGGCTGTAATTCACTGAGTTCTGTGACTTCATTCGCTAGGTGTGGCCATGGGCAGTCACAGGTTCTTTTATTCCAACCCCAATGACTAATATTTATGTCAGTTGATGCATTGATTAACCTCAGAGGGGCATCACAAGCATTGAGTCTTGTTAAGGACAGGAGACAGGAGCCTCTTCTTGGAGTAGTTTTGCCCAGAAAGCACTGAATTTGACGTCTCCACTTCTCTCCTGCTCTTTCTGTTGTCTGCCTGTTGGTAGTCTGTAGTTACTGGCTGTCCTTGGTTGTCTGTTGAGTGTGTCTGGTCTGTCCCTGTTTGCCTGCGTCTGTTGAGTCAGTGTCTGAATGTCTGTGCCAGGTTGTCTCTAACAAAGCTTTGATTGTATATAATGAACTGCACCGGAAACGTGGTGTGGGAAAGGAACAAGGGACACTTTTTTTTCTTTCTTTTTTTAAAGAAATAGAAATCTTTCACAGAGTCTTACAAAGGAGAAAGCTACTTTCCTGACCCAACACAGCACTCAAACCACACACAGATGCTCTCTACCTTTGTGAACATGGTGCTTCCAGCATTGATGGTATGTATTGTTTAAGGCTGCTTTCAGCAAATGTTTACCACAACACACACACACACACACACACACACACACACACACATACACACCACACACACACACACACACACACACACACACACACACACACACACACACATACACACACAGACATTATTTCTGGGTATGGGTTGTGGAAGAATACATAACTCAAGATTAAAGCTATGCATTAGTTTAGGTTATACAAGCTGGCTTTATGTAAAGTACAAGCATAGAAAGGCTGTTCACATTGTTCTCTTTAAGGCAAGTTAAATGTAAATAACTTGAGTACACAGTAAGACAGCGGGTTAAGCCCATGGTCTTAAATGCTTTCACGGCATATTGTTAACTTGGTCTGGAAAAAGTTCATTCTCTTCAAAGGTAAGAGATATTTTAAGAAAAAAGTATTAATATTTATACACTATTATGTACAGTAATATATATAATACAAATATTAATTCTCTGATCACATGCTTCACTCTGATACAGAGGTATGTACATCTGCAGACACACATGGATGGCTTAGAGGGGTTTAAAGAGACTGCAGAGTTAGACAAGCTGAAGCAGGATGTAGACAGACTTGAGAAAAGCCTCTGTGGGGATTCAGATGCAGAGTATTATAAAGTATTATAAACCTCTAGCGACATGCGGAGCTGGCAGCAGGCAAACCCAAGTGTCAATTTGAAGTGGCCACGTGTTTCAGGCAGGGGACAGCGTTTGAGCTGGGGCTCCAGGACTGAGAGCAGTTTGCATGGTATGGTAGTTTTCTTGAGGTAAGGCTTGCAACAAGTGAGCATGCTCGCCATGCTTCAGTCTTGAGGGGTGCTCCCTCGTTAGAGTCCAGGCGAGGTGCTTTCAGCTGATGTGATTGATAAGTTTATGTGTTCAGTGTCACTGATATGGTTTGATATAGTCCCAGGTGTCACTATTTATTGGCACAAGTATGTTATCTATCAGTCCGTGTTTCCTGGTGAGCTAATTTTAAAATAGAGTAACTCAGTTCAGAATTGTTGCTTTGGAGCCTGGAGCCATTCCAGGCTTGGCACAGTCTGGCAGCTGCCATTCTATACAAAGCATAGAACTCAGGATCCCAGGCTGCTCCCCTCAGCACCACAGGAAACTCTGAAACACTGATGAGTAACATAATAGAACACTTGAGATTCTCTCCAAAGCTCTGAGAAATGAAAAGAACAACCTTGAGTGAAGCGAAGGCAGAGCAGCCATGGAAAGGAGCGGAGCTCGGCCTGCCATGCAAAGGGGCGGAGCACAGGGCAGTCATGGGAAGGGGCGGAGCACTGGGCAACAATGTCTTGGGTAATGGGTGGCTGTTGCATCCTTGAGCTCTCTGCGATCATGCTTACCTACAGAGAACCTGCACAAGGCTGGGCTTGCCAACACTCCGCCATGGAGCGGAGAGGGCTCATTCAGCCTGTCCCCTCCCTGAGGACTTCTAGGCAGTTATTGTTGAGAGAGGGAGGGCCATTTTCTTCAGTGTTTTAGGTAATGGATTTCCTCGGTAATCGCAGGCTATTAGGTCTCTTATCTCTCAAGTTAGGTCAAAAAACAAGTATCTATGCAAAAATACAGCTCTTAACTCAGAGGGGATGAGAGATAATTTATTCTGGGCCCAAATATGAGTGACCATGGTCTAGGAACACAGATTTAGGACACCTTAAAGTTCCAGTGAGGTAACAGTTTCGTGGAGTTTTTATTTTTTATTTTATTTTATTTTATTTATTTATTTTTTTAACAATAGAACATAGAAACCAAAATCAAGACACTTTTCAAATACAAATGGGAATATCAGGTATGTACTTGGGGGGAGCAGGAGGGAGGGGTTACAGCAAAATGATGGGTGGAACTTTGTTATAGGCTTGGGTGCTATCAGGTAACTAACGCTCTCAGTTCTTGGAAAACTAGCATTCTGTCAAGTCAATGCACTCTAAAAGGTATTTATCTGTTTTTTGGGATGTTAGATGTGACTTCATCTGTAGAAAAAATATCTTGTGTTTGTGCAAATGTAACGCCTGCCAATAATTAATTTGATGGCCTACAGCTTAGGCAGGAAATAGGAGGTGGAACATCTTATAGACAGAAAGAATGCTGGGAAAGTGCCAGGCATGAGAGGGGATGCTGGGATAGTACCAGGTGTGGAGAGGATGCTGGGATAGTGCCAGGTGTGGAGAGGATGCTGGGATAGTACCAGGTGTGGGAGAGGATGCTGGGATAGTGCCAGGTGTGGAGAGGATGCTGGAATAGTACCAGGCTCAGGAGAGTCATCTGGAAAGATGTAACGAGGCTATATGGCCAAGGTATTTGTAAATATATTTTGAGTTTGAGTCTTATTTCTGGGAGCATGGGGCTGGGAGGAAGAACGACCTAACATCAACATACATCTGTTATTCACGAAGGTCTACACAGAGGCAGGCAAGGAATGGTGGGTTTGGAGGCTGAAGATAGGTCGTAGTTGTAGTTAGGCTCTGGACCTCCAACATCCCACCCTCTCCATATTGAGGTTTAAATCAGTCAACCAGCTTTTGCAGACACAGCTTCTTTCCTTGGATTCTCATTCACACAAGGATAGACAATGTGTAGCTACTAAGGGAGCTAAGGATAGCCCAATATAATTTGGCTCTGCACCTGCAACATCCCAACTCTTCAATCATATGTGTGCTAATCAGTTAATCCGCCTTGAAGAATCTATAACATAGGTGTGACATTTTCCCCCCTTGGGAACATCAGTTCCTACTTCCATGTCAGTATCTCAGAGCAGCATAGATGTTGGGAGAGACTTTTTCCAAAGAACCATATTTCACACATATACTCGCCCCAGGCAGGGCACTAACGACAGACCAAAGTAATGATTCCTCCACAGCCCAGCATGGAGCAGTGAACTTGCTGGTTTTGTTTATGTTTTGTTGTTTTGTTGTTTGTTTGTTTTTACAGGAGCATAAGTAACTCAAAGGCAAAGCATCACTCAAAAGGCCACTATGCCGTGGGTGACCACTCAAGGGAGCTGAGCCTGGGAGCCTTCAAGTAGCTGAACAGGTGGACCTCCTCCAGGCAGTTGGCCTCCTCTCTGCCTCTCTGCCTCTGGGGAGAGGCCTTGTGAGCCTTGTTAGTCTCAGCTCCAGAGCATTGGTATTTACCTCACTAGTTGTAGGCCTCCCTCCAGCCCAGAATATCTCTACTAAGGAAACTGCTGGACAGCATTGGTGGCCACCACATGGCCCCCAGCAACCAAAGTTCCTAGCTCCCTACTGAAAGGTTTGGGGTTTGAGGTTCGAGGGGGACACTGAGGCAGACTATCCTTTTGGATAAGAGAATTATTAGGAGAGTTACTATCGTCAAGCAGGCAGCAACATGGAGGGGCCTCTGGGGAGATTAGAGAAGGAAGACAGCAGAGATGGGAGACAAAGCACGGTCCCTTCTTGTTGGTCTCAGAAGTGGGAGGTTTCATGTCCTGTGGTTGATGAGCAACCGACAGCACACTGTTCCCAATCCCTGGGTGACGGGAAGGGGAGGGGACTCTGAGGAGGGAATGTGTGACTCTGAGGGTGTGTGCGGGAAGAGGCACATTTGGTTAAGATGTACCCATTATACAGGTGGGAAATGTTCCAACGTGAGTTCAGTAAGCCTCCTAAGGGCGTGAAAAATAACACATGCCACCCTTCTGGAATGCCTGCATTTGAGGACTCTGAGGTACACTGACTGGCTTTCCATCGGGGGCCTTGTCATTTCCTTATGCAGGTTGTGACTGTAAGAAGAGGCTGATGTTCGTGGTATTTGCTACCGCCGAGGGCCAGGTTGGGGTCTGTGGTCCTGCTGCATGTAGAGGCTGTGTTGATGCCCCTGGCCTGTGCTACTACCATGTGGATGTCTGTGGTCTGTGCCATCGCCTGAAACTGTGTTGATGTCTGTGGTGTGTGTTGCTGTCGAGGACCATGTAGGGATCCCTGGTCCTACTGAAGCCCATGGCCATGTTGATGTCCCTGGTCTGTACTGCCATCAGAGGCCATGCTGAGGTCCAGGGCACATGCTGACACTGGAGGATAGGTAGATGTCCTTGCTGTCACCAGAAGTCATGTGGAAGTCTATGATCCATGCTCGCATTGACCATAAGGGGCAAGGAAGCTACTTTTGAAGTGGTATCGATGACTGTAGATCACAGTTGAGAAAGAGAAACAGAGAAGACTTCCGTGACAACCTCCTCCTCCCCCACCCCACCTACCAAAAAAGTAGCAGCCTAGATAGGAAGCCTGATAAAATGTTATGTTAAAAAAAAAAAAAAAAACCGAAAGAAAGAAAGGGTACAGGCAGGTGGGCGTGGCCTATTTGCCTACAGTTGAAAACTAGTCCCAGCCTCCCACCCTTTCGCCGTTAAAATGTCCAGGAGCCAGGACCGAGGCAGCACACTGCACCCCCCCTAACAAGGAAAGGAAAAGCATCTTTTGCTGTCCTCAGCCATCACAATACGCCCACTGTCTACTTCCCAGCCCACAGCCTTTTGTCCAGTTCTTTACAGGCAAAACCTGGCTATCCCCAGATTCAGTTTAATTGACACCACTTGGATTTAGCGTAGGACCCGGGGTTAAGGGCTCAGTTTCGCAAGACTGACTCCACTTCAGATACCAAGCATGAGTCACAGATCACGACGTCGCTCACGACATCTGTCCCACTAGGTTCAAAGTTCCCATGACCCCCTTTGGGGGTTTGCTCATTGGGTAAAGTGGCTCCCAGAACCCATGAAAACAGTTCACTAACTATTGCAGACTTATTACAAAGGATACTATAAATATTTAATGAAGGCATTTAACAAAGGATATTTTAAATATTTAATGATATATTTTATTTCATTGCAGATGAATGCTAGATGAAGAAATCCGTAGGGCAGGGCTCAGAAGCTCCCTAAGTGCAGGTACTTTGGTCTTCTCAGAGTTGGGGTGAGTTAACTCCATCATTTTAGGCTTTTATTATAAGGTGTGATAGTTTAATTTTTATTACATTAAAATGGATTCTCATATGCGTGTGTGTTTACTTGCATGTATGTGTCATAGCACGCATGTGGAGGTGAGAGAGCACCTTTTAGGAGTCAGTTCTCTCCTTTGCCCGTGGATTCCAGGGATCAGCTCAAACTGTCAGCCTTGCCTGGTGATTGCTTTTACCTGCTGAGCCACCTGACTGCCCAGATCAAATGTTTCCTTTATTTTTCTTTTCTTTGAGACAGGGTCTCACTGAGTAGTTCTGACTGCCTTCAAACTTACTATGTAGCCAAAGCTGGCCTTGAACTCACAGAGACCTGCTTTCTTCTGCCTCTCCAGTGCTGGGATTAAAGGTATAGATTAAACCTTTTGACCTTGGTGACCAGCTCAACCTTCTGCCACTCTCCTCTCCCTGGAGGAAGATGGAAGGTGGGAAGTATCAGACTGGAAGTGCTAACCTTCCAGTGTACAGTTGGTTCTCCTGGTAGCCAGCTCAGCCTGCAGTAAGCTAGAACCCTCAGCCACCTTAGCATGTAAAAAGACACTTGGCAGGTGGAACTGAAGTTCTCTGAAGAAACCACACATATAGCAAAGATCCAGAACATTCCTGGACCTCAGCTGTAGCATCATTGGTGTGGAGAGATGTAACCTTACAGACGTAGACATGGAATTAACTTGGGATGCCTTAAAGCCTTTAAAACTAGCCATCTAGGAGCTGGGGAGATGGCTCGGCAGTTAAGAGAGTGTTGTGTTAATCCCTAGCACAACAAAGTGAGAATAAGACCACTACCACAAATTTTGAGTCAAATTTGAAATAAGCTTTATTAAATACCGGCTCAGAAGATGGGCACTGGACAGATCCATACTGGATTCCCAGAGAGTGGCCATGTTAGTCTAGTGCCCATAAAGGCAAAACCCATGAGGTTATTTACTTCCCACCCTTGTCCAATCGGGGGCAAGCATATGTCCTGATGTACTTCCTGCCTACACACCTCCCACCCTCCTGTGGCTGAGCACATCCTGCACAGCTGGGGCAATCAACCTTGGCTACAGAAGTGAAAACATACGGCTTGTTATTTTACATAAACAACAGCCCCCAGCATTGCTGGAAGTTATCTGTCCTTGGGCAAGTGGGGCTTACAGGTTAGAGGCATTTTGTTTTATAGATCTCTTAAGCAGAGTAGTTTAAACTTACAGCACAGCTTTAGCCTCCACAGCTGCTCTTGCAGAGGTCCAGACTTGAGTTTTCAGCACCTATGTCATTCAGACAGCTCATGATGGCCTATAACTTCTGCGCCAGGGGAACTGATGCCCCCTCTAGATACTATGGGCACTGTACTCAGTGTGCAAGCACACAAATACACATGCACACAATTCAAAATACACCTTTTAATAAAATAGCCATTTGCTTTTAATCTCTATCTCACTTAACAGTCTCATGACTGTTATGCAAATATCTCATACTGTGTTGTTCAGCTTAATAGACCTTGAGCATCTACAAACCCTACAACTGGGGATGCTATAAACTAAGATCTGATAGACAGTATTATTTCCCTGGGACTGGGAGGTGGCTCAGTCAGTAAAGTGCTTGTCATGCAAGCACAAGGACCTGCATTGGATACTTAGAACCATGTTTTTTAAAAACGGCAGGATTGGCATGCGTTTCTAATCCCAGCACTGAGAAGACAGAGATAGGTAGACCCCTGGGGCCTGAGGAGCCCCCCTGAGATTGATCTCTGACTTTCATATGGAAGGGACAGGGGTAGAGGATTCCGACTCTGCTGTAGGTGGCTCACTTGATATCTTTCCACAGTGTTGTTAGCTATCCTGATTAATGACTTTCTTTGTTCTTTAGCTATAAAATCTCATTCTCTTTTATAGAAAACATATTATTTGGAGTAACTTGAATCTTGTTTTAGATCAATGAACCTTCTTATTTGGCTAAGAATAAACCATATTGTATTTCATTTAAAGTAGAGTTAGTTCACACCGACAAACACGTTGACAGTCCTGATCTAGATACATCATGGGATGACGTCCAGATGTCAGCTGGGGCTGCTGTCATAGAAAGGCTTGGTGGGGCTGGAGGGTTTGGTTTTACTGTAAATGTCTCAGTTTACTTTTCTGTTGCTGTGATAACATACTCTGACGAAAGCAACTCAAGGGAAAAGGGGTGTGTTTTAGCTCACCATGCAGTCTATCATGGTGGGGAAATCAAGGCAACAGAGTCTAAAGTGGCTGTTTACATAGGTCCACAGTCAGAGGAGAGCGCTCAGCTCAGTTTCTCCATGTCATAGAGTCTAGGGCCTGGCTGTAAGAAATAGATGATGGTCTATTTTCAATATGAGATGCACTTAGAATTAATCAAAGTTGCAGAGAGCAGGACACTCTGAGTCTTTCTCTCCCCTAGGTGGCATTTGGTGTCTGCTTGTCTTATAAATCTGAGACTAGAAGATTATAGACACTCTCAGAAAGGGGGAAGTCTCAAGTCCACAGCTATCCATTAGCTAAGATACTGTGACCTGAACCAATGAGATGGGAATGGCAGAAGGGGACAAGCTCCAGGCTACGGGAGAAGAAAGCAGGAATTTGGACTTTAAAAATCATGGCCTTGACCACATACACACCACAGCCACTCTCACCTTGTCTCTGTGAGGGGACACTCAGTGCAGAACTATACATTACAAGCTGACTTTATCATCTTATCTCCAGTACAGCCACAATCAAATTGGGTTTTCCTACTTCGATAACTCAACCAAGATACGCCCCACCCCACTCCCACCAGGCAAGCCCAGAGGCTCATCTCCCAGGTGATTCTAGATTCTGTCAAGGAGACTATTGCCACCACCAATCAGGTAGCTGTGTGCCATGAGTGTGGCATGTCAGGAAGAGAGTCATCGCTTGGTCAGTTTACAGCACACTGAGGTGCTTGTCCTTCAAGAAACACTTATGGAGACCTCAGTCCAGGTCTACCCATGCAAAGTTCTCAGATGAACACACATCTGGAAAGGTACCTGTAGGGTTGCCAGTGGCCAGTAGTGCTGCTGAGGGTCGCACATATGGACCAAACAGGCTCCTGGAGGATCTTTGTCAGAACCAAGAAGGGGAAGAGAAGGGACCGGTGCATTTAATAGGGCTGGCATTTATTGTCATGATTACCAATGCCGTCGTTTTATCTTTGCATGTATGTGAGTGGGGGTGTGTGGTACATGCATATGATGCATGCGTGGGATGTATGGTTGCATGAAGCCATGAATGCACATGTGGAAGTCACAGCAGGACATCAGGTGTCTTCCTCTGCCTTATTACATCAAGGGAAGGTCTCTCACTGAACTCGAAGCTCACCATTTTGGCCAAGTCAGCCAGCTAGTAAGCTTTTTTGACCTACCTGTCTCTAGCCTCCAGTGCTGGGATAGTGCACGCCATGCATAGCTATTTATATGGGTGCTGGGGATTTGAACTCGGGGTCTTTTGATTGCACAGCAAGTACTCACATCCACTGAGCTATCATCCCACTCCTTACTAGCAATACTTTTAAAAATACTTTAAAATATTTCTAATGTCTTAAAAATATTTTATTTTTAATTGTGTGTCTATATGCATGTGAGTGTGGGTTGGTACACACGAGCGCAGTGCCCATGGAGACCAGAGAGATGCCCTAGGACTGGAGTTCCAATCAGATCTAAGCTGCCCAATTTAGGTGCTGGAAACTAAACTTGGATGCTGACAAGTATACTTGGGTCTTCTGCAAGAGCAGCATATGTTCCCAACCACCAAGCCCTCTCTCCAGCCCCTACTGCCAACATCTTTTAGTGAAACTGTGCAAAGACTTTGCTGAGCAACCCTAACGAATCCAGCGGAAACACTACCTTGAAGGTTTAGGGTTGTAACAGTAGTAAGTGCTTGCAAATCACGTACAAGCCACAAAACATAGAAAGTACTCACCGTATAGCTTCCTGTTCTTTGCTGTGTTGTCTGCTGCACTGGCGGTTACATCCAGCACACTGGCAAGTGCCCTTGGCCCTTTTGCTGAGGCATATTTTGCATGTTCTTAAAATGTACATTACTTATTAATGCTCCAGTTCCCGGGGAAAGAGATGTAAATATGCTTATTGTGGGAAGCCTGCGATGGGTTTAGAATCTTGAAAGGCTGGGCTTGGTGCCCTGCAGCTACTACGTGGACTCCCAGTTGAGAGGCAAGGAAGCCCAGGGTGCCACAGCCTGGACAGCGCTTCAAGGAGATGGAGGTGGGCACCAGAGAAGGCGAGGGGCAGAATTTCCTGACAGATATCTCAGAGCTTCTGGTAAGTTTTCTTTTTTTTTTTCCTTTTTTTTTTCGAGACAGGGTTTCTCTGTGTAGCCCTGGCTGTCCTGGAACTCGCTCTGTAGACCAGGCTGGCCTCGAACTCAGAAATCCGCCTGCCTCTGCCTCCCAAGTGCTGGGATTAAAGGCATGCGCCACCACCACCCGGCTTCTGGTAAGTTTTCTAAGGCAGAGACAAAGTAAGCACAGCTTCTAGGCAGGTTATCTTCTTTTGGCGCTGGGAAGCCACCATATGCAGAGAGATTGGTACTGCTATAATTCAGATTTTGTGTAGGTGTGTGCATATGTGTGGTGTGTGGGTGTGTGCGTGCACACGTGCAAGTGAGTGTGCATGTTTGTACATGTGCATACATATACGTGCCATGACCTGTACCGCTTTGGGCTTGTTCTGACTGGGTAGCAGGGAATGAAGAAATGACAGACACAAGTCATAAAGTTGGGATCACGTGGGTCTTGTGCTTGGATGGAAAGCACCAGCAACCTAGATCATTAAGCTTATTACATACAGCTGGCCACAGAGGTGGGTTAGTTAATCTTGATAGTGGAGTCATTAGGTGTTCCCATCTTATTTTCTGAAGCAGGCTCTCTCAGTCATTTTGGGGCTCACCAATTTGACTAGACTCATTAGCCAAAGAGTCCTGGGGATCCTCCTGATGCTGGGATTACAGGAGTATACTCCTGCACTCAACTTTTTACATGGGTTCTGGGGATTGAAGTTGGGTCCTCCTGCTTGAGTAGCAAGCACTTTACTGAGACTAGGTCATCTCCTTAGGACCTATAGGTTGGCTTTTAAAATTCTCCTCAAGGCCAATCTTGGTCCCTAGGTTCTGGCACTAGTGGGAAATGGTAAAAAAAAATTAGGAAGTAGGGCCTCATGAAAGGAAGTTAGATTGTTGAAGGACTCCAGTTTCTTCCTATTTCATTAATTTCCCAGACATCATGAAGTGAGATGTTTTGCTTGGCCACCATGATGCCTCACCACAGACCCAAATCAGTCCAGCAATACTGTATAGCTCTTTGTTCTGAATGGAAACATTCCTTCCTGGAGGGAGGGGGCTCAGAAAATAAACACAACTGGCAAGTCTAGAAACCTGAAACTTACAAGATTCACAAACAGCATCCCACCTCCAACACCCAGCTGAGAGTTTTAGGGATACAGCTTTTGTCAGCTGTCACTCAGGCCAGGCTGGGCATGGCTTTCTGGTGATGCAGGTGTCTTTGAATCACCTCTGCTCTGTAAGTAACCCAGTAAGCTTACTGGTTCACTAAGGCTTGGACAGAATTGTTTCTTTGATCTATTGTCAACCACCTCTCTAGGGAGAGTAGATTTTTGTCACATCTCTCTAGGAAAAATCACACAACAATCCAGTGGCCTCTGGTTGGGGCTAAGAATGGAAATAAAACTTTTCTTTCTTTAATTTTTATGAGTATCTTGCCATAGCAATAGAAAGTTGACAAGTACAGTGGAACTTACTGGGTTTGATTTACTTAGAGTTGCCAAGGTCATTTTCAAACTGTTAGGTAAGGAGCCAACAGTGGACTAGGGCAAGAAGTAGGAAGTGAAGACAGGAGACCCGCCACCCTTTAGGACCCTAAAGAGGAGCATCAGGCCACAGAGGAAGCAGCTTGCACCCCCAACCCTTGGTAGAGTTCATCATTAGGTCCATGACTTGGAGGAGCTTCTTGGGCAAGCGTAACCTCAAGGACTGTCTCGCTCTGTTAGTAGTTACCTCTTCTGGTTACCTGTGCTGGGGAATATTCATTGTCCACCTGACTAAATTTATTATCACCGTGAAAACATACCTCTGTGTACATCTGTAGGGGTTTCTAGATTGGGTTAACTGAGGAGGATGGTGGTGTGGTGGTGTGTGTTGTGTGGTGTGGTGTGTGTGGTGTGTGTGGTGGTGTATGTGGTGTGGTGCTGTGTGGGTGGAGGTAGAACAGGAGGACCTTTGGAGCTCGCCCGCCAGGCAGCCTAGCCAAATCAGTGAGTTCCATGCCAAAGAAAGACCCTGTTTCAAAAAAAACCCAAGGGGAATGACTCAGGAGGAACAACACTGGAGGTCGACCTTTGGCCTCCACATGCATGTGCGCATGTGTGTATCAGCACATACGTGAACATGCACATATACTTTCACAAAAAAAACAATCAAAACAACGAGTCTGGATCCTGTGGCAAATGCAGGAAGCTGAGCATGCTTGGTGCTGGGGACTGTGAGTAGCCGAGAAGTTGCCAGCAGTGTGAACAGCATAATATCATTTGATCATCATGCCACCAAATATTAGTACCTTTTAAACACCAGGTTTGTCAATTCATTCTTTATCATGTGCATGTGTGTCCAGAATGTCATGTGAGTGTGTGAGCAAGTACATACTGGTGTGTGCATCTCCTTCCATCTTCAGGGGGTTCAAGGGATCGAACTCAGGTCGCCAGGCTTACTTGGCAAGTACCTTTACCCTCTGAGCCAGCCATCTTGCCAGCCCCATACCAGTTAAGATGTCCCTCCTGGGGACTGAGAGTAACAGAGAGAACTATGTGGGCGTGCCTTTGGCTTTGCATTCCTGTGTTTTATTCGACTGTTATTAAGGCAGATGTATTCATTTTGTTACATAAATAATTTCGGAGAAGGGAAGAAACACCATTCATTAGTTCTGCTCCCAGCCAGATGAATGGTAACTGGCGGAGCAGCGGAATCTGGGTGCTGGGAAGGTGCATGGTGGGAGGAGAGCAGGATTCTGAACCCTCTTCTGACATGTCACTGGCTCCTTTTGCCCTGGGCTCTGTTCTCCCAGGCATCTTGCTCTGTTCCTCTTTCCCTTTCTCTGCCTTTTTCTTCCTGTGTATAGCTTGTGACGGAGATGACAGGGTCAGTCTTAGAAGCATTCCAGTGCTCTGGCTGGAGGCATACATGCAAATAAATGTCTATGGCTGCCCTCGCAGCAGCCCTGGCTCTCTCCCAGAGAAATGTCCAAATTCCCTGGCTGCTCTATTGTCTTCTCTGGCTCCTGCCTCATGGCACATGGCCTGGTGAGCCCAGGCTTCCTTCCCCAAATCAGGGCAGGGGTAGCGCCAGGCGCAGCCTACATAACCAACAAAGCCCCCGGGGTTTGCTACAGCGGTGTTGAACTCAGAGCTGACAGACGGAGTCATATGGGAAAACTAATTATATTTTTTTCCAGTTTTTTTTCCCCTGGGTATTTGTGAGTCTGCAGGAGCTTAATTTATGTATTAATTACACCTCAGAGCTAAAAGTGGGGGCTGAGGCACCTCACACGGCCTCTGCGTTGTATTAGGAAACATGACACACGTAGTTGGGTTTGGAGGGAGAGAGCTTCCTGCAGTTTCCTTCTGAGAAGCCAGTGGGCCTCCAAGAAGCAGAAGCCTCCAGATGGCTCCGGAGGGGCCACTATGTGCCAGGCTTCCATTCTGCTCACACTCAGAGCTCCCCTGGGCACCTTCCCCACCCAGCCCCTGCGCTTTGGCACCGCCCCCTGTGTGAGACTCTTTTCTGATTGGCTGTGGATGGCTGTGTCTGACTAAGCTTCGCCTCCATGTCACAGGACCAGGGAAGCCTTAGACTGGTCTTTGGAAGGCTGTGATTCTCAGTGGGACATCTTCACAGACAGCCCCATATGGGAGGTTAGGCCTCCCTCACTGAGACAGGGGACGTCCCTGGATTGGACCCCTTTGTCCCATTTCCCAATGTGGTCATATTAATAAACTTCACTTTTCTGCTTTCTATTAATTAATTTGGTTCTTTTAATTGGCTTAGTGAGGACAGGCAGCTACACCTGTCTTTGGGGTACAGGTGGCAGCTCCCCCAAGTGAGTAACAGAAGCACTTTCTTTACAGGACTCAGGGAAGGACTACAGGTTGAGAGATAGGTATGCAGATGGTAGCAAACCCTGAGTGCTGAGCTGAGACACCTAACCAACCCATCTGCTCCTGGTTCGCAGTACACCAACATGTGGAGCCCTCAGATGTCCCTATCTATGGCTCTGCTTCTTTCAAGGGCTGGTGGGAACCCCACAGGATAGAGCCACTTCATGGTAAGAATGTGTACTTACACATGTTGTCACACGGACATGCAACTACACAGTGAGTTCATGACAGAGTTGGACATTCATGAGTGTCTAGTGATGAGGAAGGAATATATTGGGAACACATTTGCTCACAGGGCTCCCTCTATAGGTGATTTGCTGCATTCTGGAGTTCAAGGTTCAGGAGACAATGCTCAGAGATAGAGCACCTGCCTAGAATCCCCCAGTAATGGACGGAGGGTGTGGCTCAGCCGTAGAGTGCTTACTCAGTATGTGTAAGGTTCTGGGTTCCAGCCCAGAATCAAAGGAAAAGGAAAAAAGGAGGTTTTAGTGCAATTGCAAACGTGTTGGAATCTAAGTTCTTGAACACGCTAGACAAGCACGTTATCATGGTGCTACCTCTCAGCCCTGCCAGTGTGACTTGGATCAGACCTTTATTTAAGAGCCAAGGTCACAGGAAAACACCACGTATAGAGCAAGTGGCCTTTGAATGAACAGGAAGGAGGACCAGTATGAGAACTCTCTAGAGATGACGCCCAATCATCGTTCCGGCAGAGCTAGTGAAGAGGGAGTACCAGAGAGCCTCTCCCTTTGGCCTGAGGTCACTGAGCTAACTAAAGACTGGGCTTGGCTGAAAAGTCTTGGCCAGGACTCTTGGACCAATTTTCATTCTTTGACATAACCTGTGTCACACGGAACCTTTGCCTGTGGCATTCATGACTATAGCTTCCAACCAGTTGAGCTCGTTAAGTAACCTGCTTGGCCAGATGCCGTGGGAGATGTGCAGGTGATTTTTTTCCTGAGATGCTTGAGGCAAGACTGCAGGGGTGTTGCCTCTGTAGCAATGGAGCACAAGCAGGGGGGTGTAGGCATGAAGGAGTGGGTGCTGGCAGGTGAAGGGTGGGAAGGGGTACCAGGCTGGTGGGCTTCATTCCTGGTGTTCCATCTGTACCAGCTGCACCGCCAGCTTGTCTGTGGGGGGAGTGCGTGGCAACCGAGATTGGGGAAACAAGAGGCTCTGTGTGTTTACCTAGCTTCCCCTTCACCCACCAAGCAGCATGGTGAAAGTTTGGCTGGAAACTGGAGAGCTGGCTATCAAGAAAGTGCTTTGTATACCAGCATGAGGACCTGAGCTCCACCCCCGAAACTCACACGAAATCCCTAGCAATGCTGTCCTGTGCTTGAAACCCCAGCACTGGGGAGGCAGAGACAGGAGGACCCTGTTTACTGACTAGCTAATCTAGTCCAGGGAGCTCCCAGGTGGATGGCTCGTGCGAGCAACACCTGAGGTTGACTTCTGGCCTACATACACACCTGCACACAAGTGTGCTCACCCATGTGAACCCATATCAACACACGTGTACTCACTCAAAGCAAGCCTGGCTCAAGACTCTAGCAGACCAGATGAGCCATATGCTAAAATCTTCCTGGGGTTGAAAGTCAGACTTCTGGTCTCACCTCATGTAAGGCAGGAGCAGATGCTGCTTTGGCTTGACTTGACACCTTTCCCTGAGGGTCCTGAGCTTGTGGGCTCCTGGCTTCTCCAGTGTCCTCCTTGAAACCTCAGGCCAGAACTCCACAGCCCATTTGTTTGTTTACTTTTTGAGACAGTCTCTCATGTAGCCCAGGCAGGCATCCAATTTTTGTGTAGTCAAGGATAACCTTGCACTTCAGATCTTCTTGCCTCTAGCTCCCACATGCTGAGATTACAGGCTTGCAGGACTGCCCTGCCCAGTTTATGGGGTTCTAATTTGGAACCTGAGGCTTCATGCATTCTAGGCAAGAACTCTACCAAATGAGCTACAATCCCAGCCCACATCCTTCTTAAGATGGGATTGGAAGAACCTGCAAGATCTTCTAGGAGAGGTGGCCAGCGTGTCTGACAGCAGTGCTCTGGATCAAGGCTGTCCAAATACATTTGTCTTGTCCCCTCGAATGCTGCCAGCCCGGAGACAAGACTAACCCTTCCTGACAGAATCAGTTCAGCTCTGTCCTCTGAGCAGAGCCCAAGGTGGGCAGAGTGTGGTTGGGGCCAGCTGGGTGCTCTGCCCCTGATGGCTGGGGGCAGTGATATGACTTGATAGGGCAGATGATCAGGGCCCAGTGTAGAGAACTGAGAAGGAACCAGGAGAAGCTGGGATGGGCTCTGCGCCCATCTTGGAAACTCTAGGCAACAGTCAAAAGAACAGAGTGACAGGCTCCCCTCAGTGCATAATCTGAGTGTGTGTGAATGTGTATGTAAGTGTGTATGTGCGTGTATCTGTGTGTGAATGTGTGTGTGTCAGTGTGTGAATTTGTGTGCATATGCATGTGTGTGAATGTGTGTGCATGCGTGTGCATATGTATTTGTGTGAATGTATGTGTGTCTGTGTCTGTGTGTGTGAGTGTGTGTGAATGCGTGTGAGTGTCTCTGTATGTGTCTTGAGTGTCTGCGTGTGTATGTGTGTGCATATTTGTGTGTGTAAGTGCCTGTGTGTATGTGAGTGTGTATCTATATGTGTGTATGTTGACATTGGAACAATCAGTCTACTCTGTTGCATATGTTATCAAGCTTAGCACAACCAATTGTGTACAGAATGCAATAAATAGTTAATGACTACACTACTGCTCTATGTGTTTGGTGTATCACATATTTAATTATTAGTTTTCAGTGCCCACCTACTTATAGTAAAACTCCATTCCAGTAAGATGGCTTAGAGATAAAGATGCTTGCTGCCAAGCCTTGTGGCTGGAGTTTGACCTCCGTGACAAAAGTTAAGGAGCTGAACTGTGTGGCAGTGGGTTTGGGGTGAGGCAGCTGTGTGTGTGTGTGTGTGTGTGTGTGTGTGTGTGTGTGTGGTGAAGCAGCTGTGTGTGTGTGTGTGTGTGTGTGTGTACCTGTGACAGGTGAAGCAGCTCTGTGTGTGTGTGTGTGTGTGTGTGTATACCTGTGACAGGTGAAGCAGCTCTGTGTGTGTGTGTGTGTGTGTGTGTGTGTGTGTGTGTGTGTGTGTGTATGTACCTGTGACAGGTGAAGCAGCT
>CM052711.1:66781446-66809905 GCA_028551405.1 Uromys caudimaculatus | reverse complement strand
GTGTGTGTGTGTGTGTATACCTGTGACAGGTGAAGCAGCTCTGTGTGTGTGTGTGTGTGTGTGTGTGTGTGTGTGTGTGTATACCTGTGACAGGTGAAGCAGCTGGGTGGGTGGCTGTGGCAGCAAGCTGTCCTTTCTGCTGTGTAGCAGCACAAAGGTCCAGATGCTGTCTTGCAGAGTGGCCCGAGTTCACAGAGATGGGCAGGCCTGTGTCGCTGCTGCAGTCTTGTGAGTCCCATTACCAGGGTAAAACTGACTCTGGTCAAGGTGTCCTGCCCAAGCCCCAACTGTGACTGACTGCCGTGTGAGGTCTTGCTCCCTAAGCCCTTGAACTCTAGCTATCATCTATCTATCTGTCTATCTATCTATCTATCTATCTATCTATCTATCTATCTATCTATCTATCTATCTATTTATCTATCATCTATCATCTATCTATCTATCTATCTATCTATCAATCATCTATCATCTATTTATCTATCAATCAATCTATCTATCTATCTATCTATCTATCTATCTATCTATCTATCTACCAACTTTCTATCATTTATTGAGGCAGAGTCTAAAATAGCACAGGCTAGTATGGAAATAAGTTTGTAGCCAAGGATGACTTTGAATTCTGGATCCTCCTGCCTCCACCTCCCAAGTACTGAGATTTCTGGTGTGTACTACGACTTTCAACTTAGTAGGTCCAGGTGTCTGTTGCTAAGGCTTGTTACCAGGAACCCACATGGTGGAAGGAGGGAGCTGATGCAAGCTGTCCTCTGCCCCATACATGCTGGGCACAAATCCCCCCACTAAATAAGTGATAGATGTAAATTATTTGAAAAGCCAGGCATACTGGCACATGTGCGTAATCCCAGTGCTGTGAGGTGGAGGCAAGTGGATCCCTGGGGGTTGCTGGCCAGATAGCCGAGCCCCTTCATGAGTTCCAGGCCAACGAGAGGCCGTGTCTCAAAGAAATGACAAATCACACTCACTCACGCACTTAATAGCTGCATGACTTTGGAGAGGATGCTCAACCTTTCTTAGCATCAGGTTTTACATCTGTAAAATGGGGCCAGCTGTATGTATCTGGAGATGTTGCTTTGGGATTCTTAAAACAAACAAGCAAACAAACTGGTGACACGGCCCACAGGGCTGCAGAGATGCCACTGCCACCCTGTCCCTTCAAACCTGTTATGATTTTAAATAGAGGTCTGAGATTTAAATTCCCTGGTTGGTCCTGCTCTGGGTGGGGCCTCCCTTATGCCTAGTGCCCAATGTGGGCTGGTGCTTGGTGTGGGTGGCAGGGCCCCCCTGCCTGGTTCCCTTCTGGTCCCAGAGCTTATTGGTGTAGGTTTTTGGATTTCTTTTTTTGACTAAAGGTCTCTTTATGAATCATATAATCAGAGACCTGGCAGGAAGCCTTTGGCGTCTCACCAGTCTCCCCACTAATGAGGGCCCTGTGTGGTGCAGGAGCCTCCAAAGAGCAGCTCCTGATTCCCATGGCAGCTCTGGCCCCTTCCCCCTTTGTCTGTCTGGAAACACGTCAGGCTTTCTCATTTTAAGTAATTTTAAATTACATTTGTTTCTATATGTGTGGGAAGGGAAGCACCTATGACGTGCATTGCACATGTGGGGGTCAGATGACAACCTTCTATGGTCACGTTTTCACCATGTGGGTTCCTGGGAGCAAAGAAAATGTCAGGCTTGGTGGCACAGGTCACCTTGCTGGTTGGTCCCTGGCTTCTCATTTTTACCAGCCTGCAGGATTACTATGCCTTTACAGATGTTCTCTGAGTCTCAAAATCCTCTTTCGTTCTTTCTTTTTTTTTTTAAAAAAAAATCTCTTTTTGTTTACCTGTTTGGTCTGGTCTGGTTTTGGTTTTCTGAGACAGGGTTTCTTTCTGTGTGGCCCTGGTTGTCCTGGAACTGTCATTAGACCAGGCTGGCTACAACTCAAAGATCCACCTGCTTCTGCCTTCAGAGTGCTAGGATTTCTTTTAATCTCCTGGTTTATAAAACTCAGATCAGATGGTCCTCCTCTCCCAGAACTTTTCTGAACCTTGTAGGCAGAAGGAATACTTAACTATCCAGATAGTTTTAGTCTACTTAACCTAGGCAGAAAAACATTGTACGTCAATAAGTCTATCTGCCACCAGGGGGAGCACCGCAAGAAGCGTTCAAGGAGCACCTCCAAGGGAGAGCTTCCTAGTTTGAATCCCAAGTAGCAAAGAGACACGGCATCCAGGGTGTGGAGTGATGCTAGGCCGCTGGGTTCAGGGAGAAGTCAAGGGTGGACCAGCAAAGAGCCCGGCTGAGGGACCAATGGCATCTGTTTGATTTTGCAGAGCCTGAAGTACACAGAGCAGAAACAAGAGACCATGTCAGAAGTGGAAGGAGAGAGCTGACTCCAAACTTGTTTTTTGACCTTTGCCCTCATGCTGTGGTGCACTTACACACACACACACACACACACACACACACACACACACACACACACACACACACACGTACACACACACACACACACATACACACACGTACACATGTACATGGGCACGTGCATACACAAAAACATTACAAACAAATTACAGGCAGGTATGTAAGACTTTCTTTGCACTTGAGACAGCCCCAGCCAGTCCCCACAGACCTGTGAGCCAGTTGCTGGTGACAAATCTCTTCTCTCTCATCCACCTCAAGCTGGTTTTGTCTGTCTGGTGGAGTACTACTCCAGTGGGCCTATAGGCGTGTTCCTATTGCCTGGAGCTGAAGCAGGAGGCAGGCTGGAATAGGGCCTGTGAGGGGCGCTCACCAAGTGCAGAGGGATGCTGAGACAGTCCTCACATGGAGCCCCTCTTGGTACCAATAGAGGAACTATTACTCCTATTTAAAGCATTTCGAAAAGTATTTCATTATTTTTCTTGTATGGTTGTTTTGGCTGATCGAATGTCTGTGCATCCTGTGTATGCCTGGTTCACAAGGGGTCAGCATGGGTGTCAAATCCCCTGCAACTGCAGTTAAGGACAGCTGTGAGCCACCATGTGGGTACTAGAAAACAAACCCTGAAAGAGTGTCTTAGCCGCTGAGCCATCTCTCCAGACCCCAGTTATGCCCATTTTATAATTGAGGATATTGAGCACTGTGCAAAAAGCAAGCAATGGCCTAGAGGCTCCAGAGCATAAATCCTTAACCTCGTGTGTGTGTGTGTGTGTGTGTGTGTGTGTGTGTGTGTGTGTGTGTGTGCGTGCGCCAACAATCGGCTTTGCACCCTGATAACGTATTGCGTTTTTTCCTCTGAATAAATCTTTTTTATATGTGTAGAATAAAATGCATAATGTCACAGTAGAGATCATTCTAAAGATGGTTACCGACATACCCATTGCTTAGACAGAATCTCATGCATCTTGCATCTCTGTTGAACTCAACTGGTTATGTATCAGAGGACGGCCTCAATTCCTGATCCTCCTCCTCCCTCCAGACTGCTGGGGTTGCAGCTGTGTGCCATTGTTCCAGTTTATGTGCTGATGGTGATCGGATGCAGGTCTCAGTGCACGGTAGATAGGACTCCACTAAGTGGGCCACTCCTCCAGCCCCATGTGATTTTTAAAACTCAATACAGCTCCCAGACAGTGGTGGTGCCCTCCTTTAATCTTAGCATTTGGGAGGCAGAGGCAGGTGGATCTTTATGAGTTCGAGGCCCGCCTGGTCTGCAGTTCCAGGACAATCAGGGCTCTGTTACACAGAGAAATCCTGTCTTGAAAAACAAAATCAAACCAAATGAAAGCAATACAGTCCATTATCCTAACTACGGATAGCCTACATATCATGAGATTCTCTGCTGTGTGTCCATAGGGACTGTCTGAGACCATGAGAATATCTATGATTCCTGGTAACCAAGTCCTGTCTACTGCTAATACCAGTCCCCTGCTTTTTACTTCCTTGTATTAAATTATATTGTATTTGTGTGTGTGCACTAGCGTGAGTATGTGTGCATGTGTGTGTGTGTGTTTGTGTGGGTGGGTGTGTGCCTGCACGTGCATCACAATGAACATGTGGAGGTCAGAGGACTCTGTTCTCTTCTTTGACCATGTGGGTCCTAGAGATGAAACTCAGTTTATTAGGCTTGATGACAGGCACCTTTAGCCACTGAGACATCTTGCTGGTCCTCTTGCTTTTCTTCGCAATGGGAGAAAATGCAAAGGAAGTTTCAGTGAGAAATTCACAACAATTCAAACAAAGATATATTTTTCTCCTGTTTAAGTTCACAAAATCCTGGTGACCCCTGATTGAGGACAGACTTCTCCACTCTCTTGTAGCCTGCTTGATGGATGGATTAAGGTCTCAAAGCCCCAGCATGTGACACTTATAATTTCCCCTCCCAACCTGAGGCTCAGATGGCTTTACAGATGCAATCCCTGGGGAGCACACAGACAGCAGAAAGAACCTGCACCGGTGGCCCTAGCATCCTCACAAGGACACTGAGCCACTGCTATCACACATTCCCTGATGTCACTTGGAAGCTTGGATCCATTGCTCCTCCTAGAGACAGAGGCTGAGCCAGCCAGTTTTAATGTCAACTTGACATAAGCTAGAGTCATCTGAGAGGAGAGAACCTCAACTGGGAAAATGCCTCCATAAGACTGGGCTATAGGCAAGCCCATAGGGCATTTTCTTAGTGACTGAGAATCAGGCAGTGTCTCCCAATGGAGGTTTCTAGAAGGGCATATGGGACAATGGCGTCTACTGTCTATCCTAGATGCCCCCTGTTGGCTTCACTGTGGGGGCTCAGGTACAGCAACTGGGGAGCCGCTCTGGACCCTACACATCCTTCTTGTTGGTGGAACAGATATCACTGTAAATAAATGAAAAAAAAAAAAGAGAGAGATAGCGTATTCTGGAATCAAATATGAGTGCCTATGTCCGAGGTACACCTATGTTGGCCTTCCCAATTACCATGTTCCAATGAAGTGGCAATTTCGTTAACGTTTTAGAGTCACAGAACAGAGGAAATCATGAAACAACACACGTTTCAAATACATTGCTGAGAATATTGGGTAGTGGTGGTCATAGCAAGGCAGGGCAAGCTCTGCTCCAGGCTCTTGATGCTACTACCTGGCAGCATTCTTAGCTCTTGCATGGGTAGAAGTTAGATGTCTGTGCTGATTAGTTCTCTATCAACTTGACACAAACTAGGACCACATAGGACAAAGAAGCCTCAGTTGAGAAAATGCTTCTACCAGATTTGGCCTGTGGGCATGTCTGTAGGTGCATTTTCTCGGTTAATGATTGATGTGGGAGGGTCCAGGTCACTGTGGGCAGTACCATTCCTGAGCAGGTGGTACAGATTGTATAAGAAAGCAGGCCAAGCTGGGCAGTGGTGGTGCACACCTTTAATCCCAGCACTTGGGAGGCAGAGGCAGGCGGATTTCTGAGTTCGAGGCCAGCTGGTCTACAGAGTGAGTTCCAGGACAGCCAGGGCTACACGGAGAAACCCTGTCTCGAAAAACTAAAAAAAAAAAAGAAAGAAAGCAGGCCGAGCAGGCCATGGGGAGCAAACCAGGACACAACGTTCCTCCACGGCCTCTGCTGCGGTTCCTACCACCTTTAGATCTTGCCCTGACTTCCCTCCATGATGGACTATAATTAGACACTTAGGCTGAAATAAACCTTTTACTCCCCAGGTCGCTTCTGGTTATGATGTTTGTCACAGCAATAGAAATCCAAAGTCGCAAAACAATGTAAGGTCACTATAGCAGAAGGGAATAGAGGTATTAAGAGGGATCAGGACATAGAGCAGGCAAAACACCATTAGATTTAGCAAAAACAAAAACAAAGAGAAAAACCAAACAAAAACACCCAGAGCAACAACAAAAAACCTGCCAGTGACCTTTGAACTAGATCTCAGCTTATTGTGAAGGATTTTTTTCTTCACCTAGTTGTCTGAGGTTAGAATATAATCTGTTAAACACTTAAATTTTTTTGCTTAATGCATTATAATGGTAATTACATTCCTGTTGACATATTGATAACTTTTTACTGATTGATACTCTCTAGCCAAAGGTTGGTAAACTCTCAGTTGTCTTTGTGAGTACAGAGTATCAATGGGAAGAGTTGAAGTTATGAATAAGGTTGGTAAGCTTATCTATTTTTTTTAAATTGTGCATAAAATTTTATCTAGTAAACTTATTTTTAGGAATTTATGTTGACAAAAATATGTGTGTAATGTGGGATATCTATCGCAGTATTATATACGATGGTGAATTATGAGAAACATGCCAAAATTAAATACAGAAGTAATAAATTATGAAATTACTTGTAGGCATTTCTATAATAAGTAAAATGCTATTTTCTAGGCTAAAACTTTAGAAGCCAATATTATCATCATCTTATAATTTCACATTATAAATATGATTAAAATAAATCACTGTAAAAATATTATGCAACTGGAAATTATTTCTGACAGATCAACTCTTACAGTTTTATAGGCCATTCATTTTTTTCTCTTTTGAAATGACAAAGGAAAGTTGACTTCAGTCAAAATCGGACACAACCTAATCTCATAAGACACACATTAAATGTTACTTGTTTTCAGTAGGTTTTGAAAACCTTACTACTGTCACACTTAACTAGAAATAAGTTGACAACTCCTGACTACATTCAGAGAAAATAAATATTAGCCTTCTAAAATATACAGGACTCACCTCCCTAATGTGACCATAAAATTCAAATGCCTCCAATGTTCTCCCTTGAAGATCTGTTAGCTTCACTCTGAGCAAAGAGCAGCATTCCTTTGCGTTTCCCAAAGCCATTACACTGAGATTCATCAGATACCTATAACACTTGCTGAAGTTACCCCTTAAATATTTCTATTTGACCAGTATGAAGTGTCCTTCCTTATCTTTTTTGATAACTTTTAGTTGAAAGTTGATTTTATTCGATATTAGAATGGCTACTCCAGCTTGTTTCTTGGGACCATTTGCTTGGAAAATTGTTTTCCAACCTTTTACTCTGAGGTAGTGTCTGTCTTTGTCACTGAGGTGCATTTCCTGTATGCAGCAAAATGCTGGGTCCTGTTTACGTATCCAGTCTCTTAGTCTATGGCTTTTTATTAGGGAATTTAGTCTATTGATGTTAAGAGATATTAAGGAAAAGTGATTGTTGCTTCTTATTATTTTTGATATTATTTTTATGTTTGTGTGGCTATCTTCTTTTGGGTTTGTTGAAAGAAGATTACTTTCTTGCTTTTTCTAGGGTGTAGTTTCCCTCCTTGTGTTGGTGTTTTCCATCTATTATCCTTTGTAGGGCTGAATTAGTGGAAATATATTGTGTAAATTTGGTTTTGTCATGAAATATCTTGTTTTCTCCATCTATGGTAATTGAGAGTTTTGCTGGGTATAGTAGCCTAGGTTGGCATTTGTGTTCTCTTAGGGTGTGTATGACATCTGCCCAGTATCTTCTAGCTTTCATAGTCTCTGGTGAGAAGTCAGGTGTAATTCTGATAGGTCTGCCTTTATATGTTACTTGACCTTTTCCCCTTACTACTTTTAATATTCTTTCTTTGTTTAGTGGTGTTTTAATTATTATGTGATGGGAGAAATTCCTTTTCTGGTACAATCTATTTGGAGTTCTGTAGGCTTCCTGTATGTTCATGGTCATCTCTTTCTTTAGGTTAGAAAAGTTTTCTTCTATAATTTTGTTGAAGATATTTACTGGCCCTTTAAGTTGGGAATCTTCACTCTCTTCTATACCTATTATCCTTAGGTTTGGTCTTCTCGTTGTGTCCTGGATTTCCTGGATGTTTTGTGTTAGGAGTGTTTTGCATTTTGCATTTTCTTTGACTGTTGTGTGAATGTTTTCTATGGTATCTTCTGTACCTGAGATTCTCTCTTCTATCTCTTGTATTCTGTTGGTGATGCTTGCATCTATGATTCCTGATCTCTTTCCTAGGTTTTCTATCTCCTGGGTTGTCTCCCTTTGTGATTTCTTTATTGTTTCTGTTTCCATTTTTAGATCCTGGATGGTTTTGTTCAATTCCTTCACCTGTTTGGTTGTGTTTTCCTGTAATTCTTTAAGGGATTTTTGTGTTTTCTCTTTAAGGGTTTCTAGCTGTTTACCTGTGTTCTCCTGTATTTCCTTAAGGGAGTTATTTATGTCCTTTTTAAAGTCCTCTATCATCATCATGAGAAGTGATTTTAGATCTGAATCTTGCTTTTCCAGTGTAATGGTGTAGCCAGGACTTGCTATGGTGGGAGAATTGGGTTCTGCTGATGCCAGGTAACCTTGGTTTCTGTTGCTTATGTTCTTGCGCTTGCCTCCTGCCATCCGGTTACCTCTATTGCTACCTGCCCTCCCTTTATCTGACTGGAGCCTGTCCTTCCTGCGATCCTGGTTGTGTCAGAACTCCTCAGAGACCAGCTGTCTCTGGGATCCTGGGATCCTGAGATCCTGGGTGTGACAGAGCTTCTGGGAGTCAAGGTGCCTCTTTGACCTTGAGATCCTGGTGTGACCAAGCGCCTGGGATCCTGGGATCCTGGGATCCTGGGATCCTGGGCATGTTAGAGCACCTTGGAGTTGAGCTGCCTCTGGGTGTTGTGGGACTGGCTGAGGAGTTTGCACCCAAGGTCTGCTCAGGGCACCGACCCAGACCAGAAGGAACCCGTGTCACTGATCCGGCAAGGTTCCTGGGTCCCTGGATCCTGCTGGTCCCAGGTACTCCCAGTGTTGGGACAGATGTTGAGTCCTCCTCACCTCTGATCCTATGATCCTGGGCGTGTAAAAGCGTCTGAGAGTGGAGCTTCCTCCAGGTGTTGTGGGACTGACTCAATAAATTGTTTTTTAAAAAGATGCTCCAAGGCAATTTCCCTCTGGATCTGCAACATTCCAACCTCCCCACATCACTGAGGCTCCACTTGGTCAGTAAGCTTTTGTCTACAGCTTCAAACCATGTCTTGTTTTTTGACCAGTCTCCCAGTGATTTGGAAGTCAGCTAGTCCCAGGGACCAGGTGTATCTGCCTCCCTAGCTAAGGTTTACAAGCTCATTCTGTCATCTGCAGTGCCTCTCTTTCATTTTAAAATGGGTTCTGGGGATCAAACTCGGTCCTCATCCTTTACACAGCAAGCCCCTCCCAACTGAGTTGTCTCTCCAGCCATAGGAGATTAGACCTTTGTTGACAAGTGGAGGCAGAAGAGCTTTTCTGGTTGCCGGGGAAACCCTGAAATGAGGTCATCTGTGTGACCATTTCACAGAGCTACAAGCCTTTCTTCCTCAATGGGTCTGCCAAGATCCTTAGTTCTTGCAAACACTTTGCAAATTGAGAAAGCACTACTTCAGCTGGGTTTGCTGATGTCCTTCTGATCTTAATTCAGAGCTGTCCATCTTGTGGGCACAGAAAGCCAGGGGGCAAGAAGAAAATTTTCTGTGTCCCACCCTCGGGCCACCCTGCTCTGTGGGGGAAGACCTGGAAGGAGAGGCATATATGATATGTTTGACATTTTCACAAAGCTCTGGACTCACCCCCAAGTCAGGCAACATGAAATAATTCTTGGATCTGAGAAACTGGATTCTGTCCTGTAGAAGGAAGGCTGACCGCTCGCAGCTTTTAGCACCACGGACAGCGGCAGGACAGCCGGTGTACGTTGGGGAAAGAAGTGCCTGTCCTTAGGTGGCTCACAGAAGAATCAGAGGGCGTCTTATGTATGTTATGGTGTGGAGATGCCTGCCTGGACTCACTGCCACTTGCCTGTGGTCCCTGTGGGTGGAGGCAAGATGAGGATGGGTTTATACCTGTGCCCTCCAGGAGGAGGGTACAGACATGACTGAGGTTCATTAACTTGGTGGCACTACATTGCTTGAACTCCTTGCCCTGTGTCTTAGTCAGGGTTTCTATTCCTGCACAAACATCATGACCGAGAAGCAAGTTGGGGAGGAAAGGGTTTATTGAGCTTACACTTCCATGCTGCTGTTCATCACGAAAGGAAGTCAGGACTGGACTCAAGCAGGTCAGGAAGCAGGAGCTGATGCAGAGGCCATGGAAGGGATGTTACTTATTGGCTTGCTTCTCCTGGCTTGCTCACTCAGCTGGCTTTCTTATAGAGCCCAAGACTACCAGCCCACAGATGGCACCACTCACAAGGGGCCCTCCCCCTTGATCACTAATTGAGAAAATGCCTTACCGCTAGATCTCATGGAGGCATTTTCTCAACTGAAACTCCTTTCTCTGTGATAAATCCAGCTTGTGTCAAGTTGACACAAAACCAGCCAGTACACCCTGTCCACACTGTGTCTCCAGTGTCTGCTTTTCAGTAAATGATCCGGGTTATTTGATTCAATGAGAAGATGTGACTGCTAATATCAATTGTCAACTTGCCAGGGTCTAGACTCTAGAATCACCTGGGAGACAAACCTCTGACCTTGTCTTCGAGAGAGTTTCTAGACTAGGTTAACTGAAGAGGGAAGACCGCTCGAGATGAGTGCAGCCCCATCCCATGGACTGCGGTCCACGCATTTAAAGGAGAAAGGGAACTGAGCTTCAGTCTCCATCTCTGTCTCCTGAATGTGGACGCAATGTGACCAGCTGCCTCACCTTCCTGCTGCCATGGCTTCCTGACATCATGGATGGTACCCTCAAACCATGAGCTAAAATAAACCCATCCTTCCTTAGGTTGCTTTTGTCAGGTATTTTGATTCAGCAATGAGAAAAGTATCTAATATAGGAAATGAGCCTGACTCTATTGCCAAATTTGGTGTCTGCATCAACACAGGGCTAAGACTTCTATTGGTTTTGATCAAAGTCTGCCTCCCCGGCAATCCATGGGTGTTTGGTGAAAATACAAAAGCTTACTATTAATGGAGCTGCCAAGAACAAACAGCCTCTGGGGCTGTGAGCAGCTTACTGTGATGCCCAGGGGAAAGCATCCCTAACTCTTCTCCTGCCTCTGTGTCCCCAAATCCAGCTCTGTGGGGGAACCAAGACACTCAAGACAGGCTTTCTCCCGAAAGAATACCTCATCATAGAGGAAGAATTCCCTCATGGGAGGTAGGGTGATGCAAATGTCACCTGAAGACTGCCACTGGTCACATGTGTCCTGTAGCCCTGGGACATAGGTGGCTTGGCAGAGGTCAGATATGCATGAAGAGACAGTACCAGGGAGGCAGAGGAGGAGGTGGGCAGGCCACCTGCTCATTGGCTCATCTGGGGAGGGACAGACATTTCTGACTGGAATCCTTTCTGTCTTGTAAATGGTGGGCACTAAACAGTCACTTCATGCTGGGGCAAGAGATGAGGCAGTGCCCCTTGTGAGACAGAAGACCATGCAAAGCTCCAACAGGCAGTGAGCTGTGCTTGACTGGTTCTCTATCCAGCACGGATAGGCATGGCGCTGGCCCAGTGCAGAATACCTGCATAAATACCTTGGTTTCCGACATCTGGTTTACAGGTGAGGGGATTTTGGGAAACTTGGCCCCAGGAGGGAGCAGATCCAGGAACAGAAGCAAATCCTTTACTCTATGAATCCCCAGCTGGAGAGATAATTAGGGCTGTAGTCACTGCCGCTGAGAGGCCAGGCGAGGGCTTTCTGGGGCTGGCTGACCCTCTTGACTCAAATGTGTTACTGTGATCTAGCTAATAGGCCTGGCGGGCATCTCCTCACTGGACTCAGAATGAGACTGTGACCATTGTCAAGGGATGACACTGGAGACTTGGTCACCGCAGTTCCCCCCTCATTTTGGTTTCCGGAGCTAGGACTGGAAAATGGATGCTATCCCTGGCCATCCACTGTGGAGCACGAGCTCCTTCCTGAACAAAACTGAACAGGCCACAGTTCCCAGACCCCTGCATCCTAGACAAGTGCCCTCACCCAGAAGATGATGCTATCACCTTCCTCAGTATGCCCTGTGGTGCCAGGGACAGAAGGGGCTGTAAGACTGAGGGAGCACAAGGCATGCTTGCCTCTGTGGTGCCTTCACAGTCCCACAGTGAGGAGTAGTGATGAGCAGCAGCTGGAGAGCAGGAAGAATCTGAGAGAGGTGTTGGGGAAATGGCTCAGTGGGTAAAGTGCTTGCCTTCAAGTGTGAGAGCCAGCGTTTAAGTTCTCAGCGTTTGGGAGGTAGAGACATGGGATTTGGAGGCAAGCTGACTGGCTAGACTGACTGAACTGACAAGCTCCAAGTCCAATGAGAGAGCCTGCTAGGGTAAATAGAATGAAAAATGAGTGAGGAGATACTCAGCACCACCTCCTGGACCTCCACACACATGTACATAGATATATGCACTACTGCATCCTAAGTATGCTCAAATACACTTGAACATACATACATACATGCATGCATACATACATGCATACATACATATATACATGCATGCATATATACATGCATGCATGCATACATACATGCATACATACATATATACATGCATACATATAGACACACATGCATGCATACATACATACATGCATGCATACACACGTACATACATACATACGTGTATGCGTACACACATGCATGCATGCATGCATACATACATACCTACATACATACACCATGCATATGAGAAGAACTGACATGCATGAGTGAGCAGGTAGACCAGGAACACACAGTGTGACATCCACACCAGTCCGCCATGCACTCACTCTTGGGCACATACCTTCTGTTCTGTGTAGACCTCTTCTTTCCTGGGCCCCACATACCACTTGATCAGACAGACCTTTCCCATCTTCAAACCCAGCCTCTCCCAGCGTTACCCTGTCTCTGTGTATCCTGAAAGAAGCTTCTTCACGTGCTGTGGGCCGCCTCTTTCTGTATGCACCATTTGTATCTGTGGAACAGGCCTGTCTAGGTGCTCTGTACCAGGCTTGCTCCTCCAAACAAAGTGAAAGCTACTCAGCGAGAGCAGCAGGTAGGTGTGGGTGATGTTTGCATGTGTGAAGGGGTGTGTGTGTGTGTGTGTGTGTGTGTGTGTGTGTGTGTATGCAAGAGGACAACCTCAGGTGTCACCTTCAGGAACACCATTCACTTCTTTGAGACAGGGTCTCTCATTGACTTGGAGCTAGGCTGGCTGGCCAGTGAACCCTGAGGAATCCTGCCCATCCCATTTCCTCAGAACTAGGATTGCTAGCACAGTCTGCCGCACTGAGCATGTTTGCGTAGCTCTTGGGGACTGAAGTCAGGTAATCATATCTAGACGGCGAGTGCCTTACTGATGGAACCATCTCCCCAGCCCAGTATACACACACACACACACACAGAGTGAGAGTGAGAGAGAGAGAGAGAGAGACAGAGACAGAGAGACAGACAGACAGACAGAGACAGACACACACAGAGAGAAAAAGACAGAGACAGAGATAGACAGAGAGGACAAAACCAAACCTTAATCAAGGCATACTGTCCTCCCACACTTGGCAGAGGCCCTTTGCCATCTCCTGCCCTGACCCTGAACAATTTTATGACCAGTCCTGGCTTTCATCTACACCCCCCTCCCCTCCCTCTTTTCCCCTCTCCCCTTTTCTGTTTCCTTGCCTTCTTTGTTTGTTTCTTTGTTTCCCCTTCCTTACTCCTCTTCGTCTTTCCTTCACGTCCTCCCTCTCTCTTCCCTTCCTCCTACTTCTCTCCCTCATCCCTCTCTCTCCTTCCCTCCTCCTTTCGTCCCTTCTCCCCTCTCTCCTTCATTTCCCTCCTCTCTTTCTCTCTCTTCTTTCTCCCTCCCAAGCATTCTTCCATTTCCTCCCCTCCCCAGCTGCCCTTGAGGCTCCTTTGCAGACGTCCCCTCCCTCCCCTCCCCTGCCTGTCTTCTGGTTGGTTGTTCATCTAACGCCAAGGCTTCCTCCTCTCTTCCTTCCCACTCCTTCCCCTCCACTCTCCACTCCCAAGGCAAGGCATCACCAGCATCCTGAAGACACTGCTGTCTGTATTTCCACGCCATCTCTGAACCCCAATTCCTGCCACATCAGGTGCGAGGTCTCCCTCATAGGTTCCATACCCCACGGTCATCCTGGGCCATGCACGTGGCTCTCGGAGATGATGCTTCTCCGAGCGAGTCCTTTCTTGTGTTTATTCAGCCAGGCACTCGTGGGAAAAGGTCGGAGTGAACCTTGACTCAGCTCTTCCACCTCCTTTGGCTTCTGTCTAGATTCCATCAGTGAGGCCCGGCCTTCTGTGCTTAGATACATCTGAGTACCCACCTCTGTTCTGCGGCCGCACACCGAGCCTGTCGCCTCTCACCAGGTTATGAAATAGTCTCTTTACTTTCAGTCCCTCTCACTATCCATTCATCACACAGCATGAGGAATACAGGTGGCCCCTTGCTGCACTCGGGATAAAATCAGTGCTTTCCAACATGTGCTGTGAGTGAGCCTGTGAGTGAGCATGGGTGGGGGTGTGTGTGTGTGTAGACTGGGAACTATCATTCTTGGGCACCATTCCTCAGCAACTATTTATTACCTTGTTTTATGAGACAGAATCTCTCACTGGCCTGGACCTCACCAGGTAGGCTGGAGTAATAGCAATCACTCGCCCACAGCCGAGTTCATAGGAGAAAAGAGCCTCAGGTTCCCCAGTTCCCTTCAAGGGCACATTCTCAATGACCTAAATTCACCTAGCCTCACCTTCCAAAGTTTCCATTTTCCTCAGTAGCCCCCACCCCCACCACAGTCTCCTTCCTTTTTTCTTTCTTTTTTCCTGTTAAATATATTATTATTATTATTATTATTATTATTATTATTATTATTATTATATCTTCCTTTACTGTTCAGCCTCTATCCCCCTCCCGGTCTACCCCTCGACTGCTCCCATCCCATACTTGCCCCTCTCCCATCTCCAAGAGGATGTCCCCACCCCTTCATCCCCACCCCACCAGACCTCCCCACTTCCTGGGGCCTCAAGTTTCTTGAGGATTAGGTGCATCTTCTCTGCCTGAGTCCAGACCCGGCAGTCCTCTGCTGTGTATGTGTCTGAGGCCTCATATCAGCTGGTGTGTGCTGCCTGTTTGGTGGCTCAGGGTCTGAGAGATCTTGGGGGTCCAGGTTAGTTGAGACTGCCGGTCTTCTTATGAGGTCACCTTCCTTCTCAGCTTCTTCCAGCCCTTTTTTCTTTCTTCTCTTCCTCTTTTCTTCTTTCCTTCCTTCCCTTGCCTCTCTCTCTGCCTCCTTTTCCTTCCT
Source organism: Uromys caudimaculatus (assembly GCA_028551405.1). Classification (NCBI taxonomy): domain Eukaryota; kingdom Metazoa; phylum Chordata; class Mammalia; order Rodentia; family Muridae; genus Uromys; species Uromys caudimaculatus. The sequence continues at coordinate 66,794,766 of CM052711.1, read as the reverse complement.
TTCTTCCTTCCTTTCTTCCTTCTTCCACAGTAGATAGGGAAATAGACAGTTCTCCTTTAATCTGCTTCATCTCCTGCCTCCACTTTGACTTCAGGAATTACATGCTGGGTTAGTGTGATTCTAAGGACGAGACCTAGGGCTTTCTTTTCCTCCTTGACTCCATTAACTGAGTTACAATCCCAGACTCTAGTTTGAGTCCAAACTAGGCCTTGCAATTTAAAATTGTGGCTAAATATTTTAATGACACTTGTAATTAATATTCATGAGAAGACAGTCGCTGAGCAAGACACAGACCCCTTAGAGGAAACTGAGTCACTGGTGAGGAGGAGCTAGCCAGACACTTACTACTGTATCACACTGCCAGGCCCTGCAATGGGAGGGAAGGTGGAGGATGGCAGGTCCCCTTCATTGTCTGCTAGCTCTGCTGCTGCTCCTCAAGTCGCCACCTAGTGGACACTCGGGTGAAGGAAACCTGCACCCTCTGCAAACCAGAGGTTTCCAGCAGAGCTGAACCTTAGAAAGGCTACCTTGTGTATGTTCTGTGGCAGAGAGGATGGGTGGGCAGGGCAGCACAGCCCACATTCTCTGCTTTGGAAGAGGTAACAGTGTGATGATGATGTCTGGGCCTTTTTCATTAACCATAAGCCCATCTACACTACCCTGCTTGGTGCCCACAATTATCACCCCAGTCGCCACACCCACAATAGCAGAGAGGAGAGCATCTGTCTGTAGGTGGTGATATTAGCTTCCACTAGCCTTTCCATGAATGTGCTTCTTTAATTCTCCCAGGAGCACTGAGGCAGGTTCTTGTCCCATCTTACTCTATGGATATGGGACAGAGGCTCACAGAAGTGAAACACTTTGCTTAAGGTTACATGGGTTGCAGGAACAGTACTGGAACCCAACACCAGGCTTCCTACAATTACATTCTATGGTCGCTCTGGGCAGACAGGGGAGATCTGAAAACTCAGAATGCCGGGGTAGATCCTGGGCAAGCTCTGCACACCTTCAAAGCCTTTGTTTTTCCATCTGTATTAGAGGGGGAAAAGCATGAACATACAGGACTGTATCTGCAAATGAAGGAAAGAGCACTCACAAAGCAACTAAGGTGTGAGAGGCGTCCTGTCCCAGGTAAGCACGGATGTTGTTAGCAGAAATGTTGCCTATACCTGTGCTGTGGTGGGACAAGCTGCAAGTGGCCAGAGGTGGGGAGCAGAAGCAACCACAGTGACAAAATGGGTTAACTGAACCTCAAGTGAGCATGGCATCTCATAAACAATCCTCTCTTTAGAGCACAAGCCCTAGAAAGTGGTCCAGAAACCAGAGGCGTGGGATCAGTCACCTGTGCTGGGGATAGATGCCACCAGGACTTCTAGCACACCCAGACCAGGGACTCTTCTTCTGTGACAAATAAGCTTCTCCTCTGATAGAGACTTCCCAGCTCCCTGGGGGAGGGGGTGAATGTGGCTCTGTTTCCTCTTTTGCAGCAGTAGAGGGACATAGACAATTCTCTTTTAATCTGTATCCCAGCTGGTTAAAGACTAAAGCTCAGAGGAGTGCAAATGCATTTGGTTGTAGGGAGAGGGGGCTGGGATGTTCCAGGAGATGAATTCACCCACCAGCCTGGAGCGGGGCTCCCGGTGCCTTCAATGTGCATGGTGAAGCACAGTTTAAAAATGCTACATCTAATACTTTGTATGATATTTTACAAAAGAAACTAAGTTTAAAGAGGTAAATAAGTAACAACAAGAAGAAGGAGGAGATTGAGACAATGAGGAAGAGGAGGAGGAGGAGAGGGAGGAGTCTGCCTTTGGGGCTGGGGAGAGGGCTCAGTGGTTAAGAGCATTGACTGCTCTTCCTAGAGGACCCAGGTTCAATTCTCAGCACCCACATGATAGCTCACAACTCTCCTCAACTCCAGTTCCAGGAAATCTGATACAATCACACATGCAGGCAAAATACTAATGCACATAAAATTTTTAAAAATTAATTTTAAAAACAACCTTTATAAGAAACAAGGGTTTAACACCACTACTGGCATCTTGTTTCCCGGAAGGCCTTACTTTAATTACTATTTCTATTTTCACTTAGTTTCTCAATTAATTAATTTAGTTAGAGGTTTTGTTTTTCTTACTTTTGTTTTTTTTTTGTTTTGTTTTGTTTTGTTTTTTTTTTTTTTTTTTGAGACAGGGTTTCTCTGTCTAGCCCTGGCTGTCATGGAACTCACACTGCACACCAGGCTGGCCTTGAACTCAGGGACCTGCCTGCCTCTGCCTCCCAAGGGCTGGGATTAAAGGCGTGTGCCACCCCTGCCCTGCATTCCTCTTTTTATTTTGAAAATTGGTCGCCAACAGTTACTAAACGTGTTCGAATTTCACTTTCAAGAGCTGAGTAGACATATAAGACGATTCCGCCTTCTGAATAAAATCTAGGTGTGCTCCTTGTCTCCTTACTCCTCTACTTGGAAGTTGGTTACTTTCTGTAGTATGTAAATCCTCCTCTGCCCCCTCCCCCCCCTTTCAAAAACAAAAGACTGCAACAGACAGGTGTGAGTGTTTCTGTTTTTCAATGGATTTTATACAGGAGATAAAGAATAGCCAATGATCCGTGGGGAAATGTCTGCAGCTAATAGATTCTGCACTGGGGGCGGATGGGTTGAACGTTTTTTTACAGGTAAGACGGCTCAGCTGATAAAGGTGTGTGCTGCCTAACCTGAGGACCGGAGTTTGATACCTGAACCAACCCTCATAGTGGACAGAGAGAATCTAATCCTCTTACCTCCACACAATAAATATACGAATGTAATTTATTTTTAGAGTCCTTCCAAAAGTTGATGGAGGTTTGCTGGAGTCGCCTTTTTCACAATTTGGCGTCCCAAATTTGTGAAGTATCACCCAGGAGCAATACTGATTTGATTCTGGTCACTCCCGAGGCTTCTAGAAGGTCCTTCCCACAGAGCTGGAGGCTGAGGGTGTCCTGGACTTGGGTTGAGATCTGGGCTCATCTAGATAGAGAATGGATTTGGTGACCTCGCCAGGATCTTGCAGGCACCACATTGTGGCCATGTGTGGGGTGCTATGTGCACCCACTGAGTGCGCGCGTGGGTGCCAGACCTTGGTGGTCTGCGGGAAGCACGTGTGGGCAAGGGTGGGTGTGTCTGTGGAGCCCTAGCTGAGGGCTGCGGCCCGCTGCTACCACTTGTGGCTCCTGGGCGCCGCCAGCAGGCACATCTCCGGATGGGAGCTGATGACAGGAGGGCGCCGTCTCCCGAGTGATGGCAGCGCACACTGCTGCCTCGCCGCCCCCGCCGCTCAGTCCTGATCTTACGTCAGGATAGCTGGGTACCCCCTCCGCCCGGGAGCCAGCTAGTAGCAGGAGAGCAGAGCAGAGCGTGCGGCAGAGCAGATCCCGCGTCCCGCCGAACCCTGCCAAGCCCCTCCAATCCCAGCAGAGCAGGAGCCAGAGCCGCTGAGCCAACACCGGACGCCGCGCTGGGACCCAGCATTCCCCAGCCGCCACTACCCGGTACCCGCCGGGGCGCCGGGCTCGTCCTGTGAGCCCCTCGCCATGCGTGTCCGGTTCTTCGACTCTCCAGATCAGTTCCAGAGCGGTGGCCTCGGGAGCCCAGGTCCGGATACCTCTCGTTGAAATAGTTGGGTGGCTAAGACAGGGGTCTCCACGTCGGGGACGCGGCGGGGACCTGCGGAGTTGGCGTCCGAACGCATAGAGCGGGGCCACCCGCGCCGCACCACCATTACCTCCCCAGGCGGCAAGGAGGAGCTGGTGGCGGTCGCCTCCCGGCTGTGGCAGCGGCGGCGGCGCGCCTGCTTGGCGGCCGTCGGCGTGCTCCTGGCCATGGCACTGGGGCTGCTGATCGCGGTGCCTCTGCTGCTGCAGGCGGCGCCCCCCGGAGAAGCTCACTACGAGATGCTGGGCACCTGCCGCATGATCTGTGACCCATACAGCGTCGCTCCCGCAGGGGGACCCGCGGGAGCCAAGGCTCCACCGCCGGGACCCAGTACCGCTGCTCTGGAAGTTATGCAGGACCTCAGTGTCAACCCCCCGCCTCCGTTTATCCAGGGACCAAAGGGTGATCCCGGACGACCAGGCAAGCCGGGGCCTCGGGGTCCTCCTGGAGAGCCAGGGCCTCCTGGGCCCAGGGGTCCCCCGGGAGAGAAGGGAGACTCGGGGAGGCCAGGGCTACCCGGACTGCAGTTGACAACCAGCGCGGCCGGTGGCGTTGGAGTGGTGGGTGGCGGAACCGGGGGCGGTGGCGACACGGAGGGAGAAGTGACCAGTGCGCTGAGCGCCGCCTTCAACGGTCCCAAGATTGCCTTCTACGTGGGACTCAAGAGCCCCCACGAAGGCTACGAGGTGCTCAAGTTCGACGACGTGGTCACCAATCTTGGCAATCACTACGACCCCACTACCGGCAAGTTCAGCTGCCAGGTGCGGGGCATCTACTTCTTCACATACCACATCCTCATGCGTGGCGGCGACGGAACCAGCATGTGGGCGGATCTCTGCAAGAACGGGCAGGTCAGTGACTTTCTCCCACACACCCCTCCCTACCTTTCCCGGCCCAACAGGGGCCCGGAATCCCCGGGAACTATACACTGATTCCTGCCACCCTCTAGCGCTCCAGCAAACTCAGGGATGGGGTGGGCGCTCGACCACATACATCATCCCGCTTCCCTGCGCACTATGCTGTCTTTGCCCAAATGCTGAGCAGCTGAGACTGGATCCCGGGTGTACAGTGACCCTGACACCTAAACTAGGTTCTCAGTCCCCAGTAGCCAGAGTCCTGGCCTGAAGTAGCTGGGCTCCCAGAAAAACGCAGTTTTCTTTACCACTGTGATTGCACGTGAGTCATCCTTATCCCTCCAGTTTATTCATCTTGGCCTTGACCTCTGGGTCCTTTACATACTGGGCAAGTGTCCCAGAAGGGTCGCTACCCCCTTTCATTGACTCTCTGCTACCAAGAGAACTTGGAGTTGAGGAGGGAGTGTTTACACGGAAGTAGCAGGCAGGGGGCCTGCAAGAGGATGGGCGAGGGAGGCCAGGCCTGGACCCGGGAAGAGGTGCAAGGGTCCACCCACTCCTCTGGTTCGCCCCGCAGGTACGAGCCAGCGCCATAGCCCAGGACGCGGACCAGAATTATGACTACGCCAGCAACAGTGTGGTACTGCACCTGGATTCAGGCGATGAAGTCTATGTGAAGTTGGACGGCGGGAAGGCTCATGGGGGCAACAACAACAAGTACAGCACGTTCTCGGGCTTTCTCCTATACCCGGATTAGGGGCCTAGAGGGCGCGGGGTCCGGTGGCTTCAGGCCACCCCATGCCCGTTGGGCGCGCGGCTCTTTGGTAAATGCCACTCTGCGGCTTCATGACACTTCCTGACATCTCCGTTGGAAAAGACACATCCCTGCTCTCCCACTTGTCCTCCCTCAGGCCTCAGTGTGTCTGTGATTCTCTACGCAGTAGGGAGGCTGTGTCCCTGGTCCCAGTGCCCATCCTGGGGAGGGAGAGGGAACACTCAAATGGGGAGCTGGGTGAGAATCCCAGCTCTGGCAGGGTTAGTTGTGGGGCAGCCCAGACTTAGAGAAAGCTGACTGGACCGGACAGGCGCCCTAGGGAGCCTGAGGTCTCCCAGCTCGCCTTTTCCTTCCAGTGTCCCCGGGTTAAGGGCTGCAAGACCCACCAGGAAGAAAGACCCAGGGGAACAAAGCTACTCTCTGGGACCTCCCTTTTTGTGACCCGAAATGCCTGTGCAGTTTTTCCTGTCCATCAGCTAAAAATCCACCCCTAGCAGAATTCCAACGAACAGAAAGTTCACCTTGCCACGCACACTCTCGGAGTCTCCTCTGACATGCATTAAATTATGTTTTTAGACCAACGGCTCCAATTCTTTTTGTTAATAGAGCCCTTTACCTGGACTCCAGACATTCTTCCCTGGCATTACAACCCAGCCAATGCCCTCTCCAGCCAGTGCATGGCCCCTGGAATTGTCTGAAAGGTGTTTGGGAAGAGTGAAAGGGTGAGGGGGTGGGGGAGGGGGAGTCAGAGCAGCATCCTCCTTTGCACCACGGTCCTCAGTTGTCGGGGTGGGAGGGAAGAGACTGAGTTAGAAGAAGGTAAGAGAGAGGTACACAGCCTGGGCAACTTGGTCCCACTGGACCTGGGAGAGGAGGTCAGACAGCAGAGTCTCTGAGAAGCAGGAGACAACTATGAGATACTTGTCAGTGGGGACCCTGTGGGTTTGGGGGCTCTAAAAGAGAAGGGCAGAAAGAAGTCCCATCCTTGGCAGAAACTTGCCATTCCCCCAAAAAGACCAATAGCATACTCAGGGCAAGCCAGCTAGGTCCTAGGCTCTCTAAGGAGATGGTAAACTGAGGTAGGTGCATCTTTCATCTCTCCTAGTTCAGCTGGAACACTGTGGAGAGGAAGATGGTTCTACCCCTCCAGGTAGGCTAGATGCTTTGCGTGGGGGTGGGGGTGGGGCTCCTTCCTTGAGAGAAGAGATAGAATCAGGGAGAGCCTATTTGCTTTCTCTCTCTTGCCTTCAGTGTTCTGTACATCTAAGTCAGGAAAACACCCCATAAGGCTTTGGCATCTGTTGTTCTTTTTACCTTTCTGCTTATTTTATTTTTAAGGGCATACAGATTTCCAACACATAGTAGGTCATCCATAAAACAGCCAGAAGCGACCTGAGCTCTTTAAATTTTCAGCTTTAAATTAAATAAAAAAAAATCTTGAGACAGATTCTCCTTGTGTAGCTCAGGCTGGTCTAGAATCGGCCATTCTCCTGTCTCAGCTTGCTGAGTCCTGGGATGGTAGGTACGTGCCATCGTATTGCCTGGCTGTACTGAGCCCATTTTGATTGTTTGAAAGGAAATGCGTTTGTGAGACTATGAGATAGATGGCTCAGCAGGTTAAGGCACTTGCCACCAAGCCTAAGGACCCGAGTTCAATGCCCAGAGCCCACAAGGTAGAAGGAGAGAGCCAAGACTCACAGGTTGTCCTCTGACCTCCACATCTTTACTGTGGCATGCACACACAAGCGTGTACACACACATGCACACACGCACGCACATAGACACAAACTAATTGTTTTAATTATTTATCGTGTGTGTCTATGTGCACATGTGTGTGTGTGTCTACACAGAGGTAACCCTGGAGTGCGTGTATCTAGGTAAAACTGTACACTTGGAAATCGCTAGTGTACATACAATTGTTCTTACTCAATTGGTGTTGCACACATGCATGCATTCATTCCCATGTAGCGTGTGAAACGTTCTTGGCTGCAGTCCACCCTCTTGTCGCATTGTGCGGGAGGTTGCTGAAAGCTGTTTACCCCTTTTAGAAGACAATTATGCCCCCGCTCCCTCCTTGAGTCCTGTCTGCCACCATCCCTCTGTGCTCTCCTTCTATTTGAATAATGCTTTCTAGTCGTTCGTTTGAATATAAGCAACGATTATGCCTGCATTGAGTCCAAGAATAAAGTGCACAAAGAGAGCTGGAGAAAAGGAAATACTATCAAACTATCATTTCCCAGCTACAGACACAAACAAAACCAACTTCCCACCCCATGCCACCCCTTCTATGGTGCATCCCAAACCTGGCTGAGCCCTCCTGCACCCAGGAACAGTCTATGGTTACAGGATGGGTATCACTTTCGGATGCCTTGTTGATTGTATCATCCTGAAATGCGATTAAAACCCAATGCCTGCAACCCAAATGAAGTCTAATTGCTATGGATCTGCAATCCCCATCGGGCCCCTAATCCTTTTTGACTTATTCCTCCCCTTCCTCTGATGAGATGGAGCTTAGACACAAAGCCCTCGGTTTAAATTTCAAAAATTAAAATTGACATGCAGCGGTGGCCTTCCTGAGAGCCAGCAGGAATTGCTAAGGAGGTGCCACAACCCTGCTTTAGTCTCTGCATTAAGAAGCAATTTGTACTCCTAACAAAACCCTGGCCCCTTCCCCTTTGTCAGAAGGGCAGGGGAGCTGCCTTGCCCAGGTCTGACTATTCACAGTACTTGGACAAATTTGAAGCTGAGATTCGTCCATCTGTATTCCCCCTCCTAACTGGGCTTCTTGGAATTCTAATACCGGGGCTGCTGAAAGGCTCTGCCAGAGGTGTCAACTGCTAAGAGGAGGATGGATTGATGAGGGAGCTCTGGGAGGTTCACCCAGCAGAAGCTGGCCTGAAGTCTCTGTGTCTGCCACTCCCAGGTTCCAGGCTGGCTTCCCCTGGCCAGCTAAGGGCCATATTTGTGGGAACTCTCTGAGAAGAAGACAGGTCTGGATGAGAGGCCAAATCTCCACTATAGCCCCCTTTATGAAGCCCTCAGATTTGGAGTGTTTATGGGATAGAAGAAGACCTTCACTCCAATCATTCATCCTTGTAATCTATTAAGAATTGCCTTAGCTTCTTTCCTAGTTGTATTCCTGGGCTAGGCATATCACACAGTCACAGCCAACAAACACACAAGAGACTATTTTGTCTGCTTAAAAGCTGGAAAAATTAGGGAAATTGATGACCTGCCCCAAGTCTCCAAACTTTTAAGCGTTCCATCTGGGAACTGAGGGAAGAACTCACTTGGTAAACTGCTTGTCCTGCAAGTGAGAGGATCTGAGTTCCCAGAACTTGTGTGAAATAAATCTAGACAGGGTGGAGCACTCCGATTATCCTCGTGCTGGGGAGAGGAGGACAAGAACATTCTGGGACTCACGGGCCAGCCAGCCCAGCCTCTGTGATGAGCTCCATCCCCGTGAGAGATGTTATCTAATAAAACAACCAAGAAAGAGCATCTGAGGCTCATCTCTGGCCTCCACACACACACACACACACACACACACACACACACACACACACACGTGTACAATGTGCATGTGCACCCATGCACTCACAAAGTCAAGCACAGGAGTGTATGTGCACACATGCATGCACACACAAAGAAGTGGAGTTGAGATTTGAACTCAGACCTCCAGGCTACTGCCCTGTGTATACAGAGGGATAATGTCTACCTTTCGTTCCCAAGGCCTCTAACGTAGGAAATGTCAGACAAGAAGACCCTTATGTGCCTTCTTACTCAGGCCTCCTCTTCCAGGGACCTCCAGACCCAAAGTCCTCTGGCCTTCAGACCTTGGGACTGTGCCAAGCATTCTGGCCTTGGGGTCAAGCTGATGACCTAGCAGGGGCTTCGACCACCCATTCCAAATGCTCGGCTTGGAACCATGTCTCCACAAGAGACCTACCACAGCAGCTCTCCTTTCTCCCTTGGTGGTAGCGAGGAGGAAGTGTCCTGAGGTACCAGAGCTTAGCTGAAGTGGGTGCTGGCTGTCTCTGCTCAGCAGGCAGGCAGGTTCTTCTCTGTTCTGAGTGGCATTGCTAGTGGGAGCGTTCATCTTCAGGGTCGCTTGATTTCAGGAGAGACACACCTGGCCGGGAAGACTTGGATAGAGCCTTCTGCTTCAATTTTCTTCTTTGAGCAGATAACTCTTTTCAGCCTCCAAGACAAAGACTCTCCCACCCCCACTCCTCACACTTAGTGCTGATAACACTGTAGAGGCCACATTGCAAGGACCGGTTCCTTTAAATGCCCCTAATCATGTATTCCTATTGGTTAAACAGTTTTTTGAACACCCATATCAACATATGTATTTGATGTATGAATAATTTATGTAGACCATCATCAGTTTATACATTAAAAATTTTCCAGGTTTTGTATTTATATTCATCTGGGGAACTCACACTCAAGTCAGTACCTATAACCTAGCCAGCAAACCACGTTGGAAGCAGGTCTCTTTTTCATCGGAACAAATATAAAAGAGGTTTAGTTTGTTATTTTCTCAGTGTTAGGTAGGCATGATAGTGCGTTCTCTATGAGTCACAGATAAGCCTGTGCCCTTTAATTCTTGGCAGGCAGATCTCTGGTCCTGTTTTAGGCATATTAGTAATTCTTTATTTGTTTCTCTCTCTTTTCATTCAGTGAATAATTAATTTCATTACTTTATTTAGCATACAAAGTAATGTGTCTCATTATGACATTTTCATGAACACGTGTCATTGCATTTCCATCAGGGTCTTCCTATATGGCATAGACAAGCCTCAGACTTGAGATCCCTCTGCCTCAGCATCCTTTCTGTTGGGATAATAGGCACATGCCGCCACCTTCTATTGTTTGTTTTGAGACAAGCTCTCTGATATCCCACCTAGCCTTGAACTCGTGAAGCTGCTGAGGATGATCTTGAACTCCTGATCCTCCTGGCTACACCTCCTGAGGGCTTGGGGTTACAGCTGCCAAGGCCTTATTTATTCTTTCTTTTTCAATATTTGAAATAAGTAAAGCGAAAGTGTCTCCAGGCACATACATGTAGTCCTAGCACTTTGTTGGAGAGGGTTAAGGCAGGAAAATCATGAATTAGAGGACAGCTGGGTTAAGTACTGTCTTAGTTTCTCTTCCTGTTGCTGTGGTTAAATACTCTGATAAAAGCAACTCAAGGGAGAAAGAATCAATCTGGCTGAAGTCTACTAGGAGATTGAAGCAATTGGTCGTGTCACATCTACAGTCAGGAAGCAGAGAGCAATGGATGCGTGCAGGCTAGTGCCCAGCTCCCCCTTTCCATTACATACAGCCCAGGAACCTGCGCCCTGGGAGTGGTTCCACAAAATTAAGATGGGTCTTTCCATCTCCGTTCACCTGAACAAGATAAACCCTAAAGCCATTCCCAGAAGCCCATTTCCCAGGTGGTTCTATTGATAAAAGTCCCACTGCACAGTTGTGGAGACGGAGGCTCAGAGAGCTAAGAGCAAGGCTTCCTAGCCAAGTTCATGTGCCATCAGAGCTTAAATCCTGTAGGCAATGTTAATAAAGCAGGAGGCTGAGACCTCTGAAAGACAAACCACAGAGTTAAGGAGTGTGTAGTTGGCAAAGCGCTTCCTATGCAGGCTTGAGGACCAGAGTTCAATTCCCCAAACCCATGTTTAAATAAAAAAAGAAAAGCTGGGTGTGGTGGTGTGTGCTCAGAATCCCAGCACTGGTTGGCAGAGATGGGCATAACCATGAGATTTGGTGGAGAGTCTGCAAGTTCTAGGCCAGGGAGAGTGTCTAATTAAAAAAAAACTAAGCAAGGTAGGTAGCTCATAAGGAGGGGCGCCACCCAAGGCTGACCTCTGGTCTCTGCAAGCACATGCACACATATGCATGGAAACATTCATGATCACACGCAAAAACAGACCCGAGAAAGCAAGCCACTGTGAGGGTGTATTTCCGTAAATGCACTGTGCAGATGAAGCCAATGTCAGCAGTCTCATGGGGTCCAGGGAGTGGGTGCTGGCTCACTCTTAATCCCGGTAATCGGTCTGTTTTCAGGACTCTGGCCCTGCATGCATCCCACACAGCAGGTATTCCTCTCGCTGGAACCTTTTCTCTGGGTTATGGTCCACTCCATGAAGGTTCAGCTTGTTCAACATTTCCAGATTCTGAATCCTACTGCTGCACAGGGGTTCTTACCCTCGGGCCCAGAGAACTCTGAACTTTGTGGCTAAAATACTTATAACAAGGCTATTATCACTTTGTTAGGCTATCTGAGTTCTTTGTGGACTATATGCTTCACAAAGTAAGACCCTGTGTCCCTAAAAATGGAACAGCCATGGAATGACCTCTGTCTCTCCCACTTAGAATGGTGCCAGGAACGAGTGAGTGCTCCACCCACACTTGTCCAGTGCATAGATGGATGGACAGGGGGGTGAGTGGATGGGTGGACCGATAGGTGGGTGGGTGGATGGGTAGATGGGTGGGTGTGGGCATGTATAGGTGGGGTGTGAGTGGGTGGGGGTGGATGGCTTAATGAAGGCATCAAGGAGGAATCCAGAAGAAGTGGATGTTAGAAGAATTTCTATGTGGGTGTGTGTAGTGTGTATGCACGTACACACGTATGTATAAACAGAGTCTCACATGGCTTAGGCTGGACTGGAGTTTGTTTTGTAGAGAAGGATGACCTAGAACTTGTGAATCCCCCAAGTTCTGAGGTTATAGGTGTGTACCACCACACCCAGCTTATTGATTTTGTTTTGAGGGCCTGGTCTCGTTCTGTAATGGGGGCTGTCACGAGACTCAGGCCCATCCTGCCCCAGCCTCCTGAGTCCGGGCATGACAGGCATGCCTCACCATGCCTGATTCTGGAGTGTGATTTTCCAGTGGGATCAGAGGGGAGATGAGTCAATGTTCTGAAACGGTGGGGTGCTGCCTACCTTGAGCCTTATGTGTGGAAGGTTGCATGAGTTACGGCACCTTATACAAAGGAGCATTATTACGGTCCTCAGGGCCCTGGTTGTGACTCTAGAAATTGCTAGGACCTTCCAGTCCAAATGAACGCGTGGTCATTGTCACACTGAGCTCCCTGGGCAGTTCCCTCCCTTCGCCCGGACCACCTTCTGTTCTCTGGGGATCCTTGGAAGATTGCTTCATTTCTAGTGTGGGTCTCTCACTCGATGCTTTACTGTCACGATGCTTTTATTCTCTCCAAATGGAAAACATCTTTTGAAAACCGTTGGCATAATACACACTTTTAAAAAGATGTAAACCATATAGATGAATATAAACAGAAAGTAAAACATTCCTCTTCCTTTTCTTTGATTCCTCTCTCAGAGATAATTTCAGTAATAGCACAGTGGTTTGCATTCTTCTAGAACTTCTTAAAACACACATCAGCGTGGATTTGCACAGAACTTACCACCTGTGCTTGGCCCACCCTCTTCCCTCAAGGGGTAGCTAGAGCAACTCTGCTTTTTAAATTTGTGTGCATGTACATGTGTGTGTGTGTGTGTGTGTGTGTGTGTGTGTGTACACGCATGTACATGGATGTATATGTCCAGTGTACATTCCTCACTCTCTGCCTTTGTTTTTTTTTTTAAGAGTGTGTTACGGTATGTGTTTAAGCCCACGTGTGTCCTGATGCACACTTGGAGATAAGAAGACAACCTTGGGTGTCAGACCTCATCTTCCACCTTGTTTGAGACAGGGTCTCTTGTTCTTCACTGCAGAGTTTACCAGGCTGGCTGGCCTATGAACTTCCAGGGATTCTCCTGTCTCTGCCTCTCAGCTCACTACTGGAGCACTGGGATTGCAGGTGCATGCGACCACACTGGGCCTTTCCGTGGGTTCAGGGGATCCTGATTCAGGTCTATACTGCTTACACCCACTGACCATTTCCCAAGCTCTCAACTTTCTCTTTCCTTCCCTTCCTTCCTTCCTTCCTTCCTTCCTTCCTTCCTTCCTTCCTTCCTTCCTTCCTTCCTTCCTTCCTT
>CM052711.1:66744027-66780946 GCA_028551405.1 Uromys caudimaculatus | reverse complement strand
ATGTGTGATCCCAGATGTGGTGGTGATCCATGTGTGATCCCAGATGTGGTGGTGATCCATGTGTGATCCCAGATGTGGTGGTGATCCATGTGTGATCCCAGATGTGGTGGTGATCCATGTGTGATCCCAGATGTGGTAGTGATCCATGTGTGATCCCAGATGTGGTGGTGATCCATGTGTGATCCCAGATGTGGTGGTGATCCATGTGTGATCCTAGATGTGGTGGTGATCCATGTGTGATCCCAGCACCTGGGAGGCTGAGACAGGTGCATCCCTAGAGCTCCATGTCAAGCCAGCTTAGACTCATTGGCAAGCTGCAAGCCAGCAAGAGACCCTGTCTCAAAGCAAAAGGTGGTGGTTCCTGAGAAATAACATCCCAAATTATCCTCTGCTTTCCATATACACACTCAATCACACACTGATAGAGGGGCTATTTTCTGTTCAGTATCCCCTAGGTACTTTTCTAAGCAATTTGTTTGGTAAGTCCTGATTATGGTCTGTGAACTAGGATTCAACGTGAGTTTTACCATAAACTACCTCTGCATTACTTGAGCCTGAACTTACTGAGCCTTGCTTTTTCCCCAACTGTAAGACGGGACTTGTGTCCTTCTATGTGGGTGCTTGGAAGGGTCATGAGGTGTCAGGACACAGTAGAAGTTACCAAATAAGCACCTGAGACCCAAGATAGTTGGCATTCTTGTCGAAACAATGACCAGACATTATGTTGTCCTCTGATGAGTCAAAACATTTCTAAAATTATCAAACCAAGGCCACTAGAGTGAGACAAGAATGGAGTTCAGTCTTAACAACATGTTCTGTGTCGGGAGCCACCAAGAACATTTCCAGACATTGCCACAATCCTTCAATAGTCCTTTGAGATAAAGACAATGGTGACAGATTGTCTGTACTGCGTTGGCCTATGGGCATGTCTATAGGAACTGTCTTAATGTAACTAAATTATTATGTGGGGCCACTCAGCCCACTGTGGACAGCAGCATTCCCTAGTGTACTGGCTGGTTTTATATCAACTTGACACAAGTTGAATCATTAGAGAGGAAGGAGCCTCAGTTGAGGAAATACCTCCATGAGATCCAGCTGGAAGGCAACTTCTGAGTAAGTGATCGATGGGGGAGGGCCCAGCCCATTGTGGGTGGTTTTTTCTGTTCCTGACTGTGGGTCTGACTCACTCTTTGGGATCCCTGCCCTGATCTTCCCACAGTGATGGACTGTGACCTGGGATTGGGAACGGAAATAAACCCTTTCTCCCCTAAATTGCATTTTTCAGGGTGTTTTATCATAGCAACAGAAGTGATCTTAGAACAAGCTTATTAGTCACCTTCCTGTTGCCTTGATAGAATATCCCAACACAAAGCAATGCGTTTGGGCTCATGGCCCCATGGGAAATACAGTCCTTTGTGGTAGAGAAGACACTACCACAGGAGCATGAACGAGACTGGGAAGTGAGTCACAGCCTCACCTCCAGTGACTTACTTCCTCGAGTAAGGCCCCACCTTCTAAACGGTCCACAACTTTCCAAGCAGTATCAGAAGCTGGGGACCAAGTAGTCACACACTTGAGCCACTGGAGGGAGGCCATCTCAAATTCCATCTCCCACACGTGCATCTACTGCCAGATACAGGGATGCCATTGTTGTTTTGTAAATTCAAGTCAGAATTTAACCTGGAGCCCTTCTCACCATTTATGCCTTGTCCTCCAGAGTGGATGGGGTGGTGGCAAGCTTTGCCTTCCAATGGGTGAAAACTGAGACACTTACGCAACTCAGGACCACAGTGCAGATCTTGATTTGGGGGTGGGGGTGGGGTGCAGTGTCTAGGTGACTCCAGGCTAATAAACCCCTGTGTAATTGGGCCTGGATCCAGTTACTAAGTCTTAAGGCTCTGCTACATGAATATGCAAACTCCCATTGACAGCCCAGCTTTCAAATTGATGAACACAGCCTGGGGCCTCCCACGGTGCATAACAAGGGTACCTGCTAATCCCACTAAAGCTCCCAAGACTAGAGGTTGTAGAGGGTCAGCACAGCCCATTCCAGTAGGTACATTGAGGGCATGCAATCCAGGCTAAGCCTCATTCAAGACCCGCCTCATTTTGGGGATCAATATGGTTCTTGGAAAGCTTTGAACAGCTTGCTGCTTCTTTCCCTAGCTCCGAGACACATGTGCAAGAGACCCAGGTCCTGTTCAAGGGCACCAAATACTCTGGAGTTTGAAAGCTCGTTTGGCAGGCAAAGGCTTCATTCAAAACCCATTGTCTTGGACTGGGGTATAGATCATTTGATAGAGTAGTGTTGCCTAGCGTGCTTGAAGTCCTATGTTCAAATCCCAGCACCGCGTAAACTGGGCTCAGTGTTGTAATCCCAGCACTTAGGAGGTAGTGATAAAATAATCCCTTTAGGAGGAGTTCAAGGTTTTTCCTGGATAGTTTTATGTCAATTTGACATAAGATAGAGTCATCTGAAAGGAGGGAATCTCAACTGGCAAAATGCCTTCTTAAGGTCAGGCTATAGGCCGGCCTGTAAGACATTTTCTTAATTAGTGATTGATGGGGAGGGCCCAGCCCACTGTAGGTGGTGTGACCCTTGGGCTGGTGGTCCTGGGTTCTATGAGAAAGCAGGCTGAGCCTCGAGGAATAGACTGGTAATGAGCACCCCTTGACCTTCGCATCAGCTCCTGCTTCCAGGTCTCTGCCCTGGCTGAGCTTCTGTCAGAACCGCCTTTGATGATGAACTGTGATGTGGAAGAGCAGGCAAAATAAACCCTTTCCCCTCAACCTGCTTTTGGTCACGATGTTTTGTCCCAGCAATCGAAACCCTGACTAGGACAAAGGTCGTGCTGAGCTACACAGACCCTGTCTCAATAAACACACACCACCCCAAACCAAATACTCACGCACCTCGTGTGCCCACCACATCCCTGCCTTTTCTCTTCTTCTCTAAGATTTACTTACTTATGTTTGCATGTGAATGTCTGTGTGAGTGCACGCACTTGTGTGAGTGTGAATGTCTGTGTGAGTGCACACACTTGTGTGAGTGTGAATGTGCCTGTACATACTTTGAGAAAGCAGAGGAGAACATCAGGCAGCCTTTCCACCTAATTCTTTGAGTCCAGGTCCCTTGGGTACACTGAAAGCCAGCAAGACCCAGCAATCCTCCTGTCTCCACTACCCTCAAAGCTGGGGTCACAGGCATGTGAAGAACACCTGGCTTGTTAGATAAGTGCCTGGATTTGAACTCAGTGAGTAAAGTGTTTTGTGCAAATGTGAGTTTGGATCCCCAGTACCCCTCTGCAACTCCAGCCCTGGAGGTAGGGGTGGAGGGGGAGATGATAGGGTCCCTGGAGCTCACTGGGCAGGCAGCCTAGCTGAACAGGTGAGCTCCAGGCCCAATGAGAGAGCTTGCCTCAAAAGATAGAGGGGAGGGCAATGGAGAAACAGGTTTGATGTTGACCTCTGGCGTACACACAAACACACGCGCGCATGTGCGCGCGCACGCGCACACACACATATGCACACACACATATGCACACACACATACACACACACACACACACACACACACACACACACACGACATCAAGAAACAGAATGATCAATTATAGCAATGCTTACATTGCTTTCGAGACAGGATTTCCTGTATTCCAGGACGGCCTCAGACTTGTTATATAGCCAAGGTTAACCTTCAGCTCCTGCCTCCAGCTTCCAAGTGCTCCATACAGGCCAGCACCACCACAGGCAGTATCAGTCCTGATAGGAGGGAGTCATAGTCTAATGCCTGAGACTAGGAGCCACGTGCTTAGCCCTGTGACCCAAAGTACAGTTTACACTTGAGTTCCCCCCCACCCCCCGAACTGGGGCTGGAATTCCAGGTCTTGGGCATGTTAGGCAAATGCTCTACCACTGAACTACACCCCCAGCTGTTTTGCAGAACTGGAATGCAGAGAACAGAGAGGCCCATGGTTTGCCTAGAGGTACACAGCTTTGCCTAGTATGGCTAGAACTAGGCTTAGATTCTATTCTCCTGCAACACACCACAAAGCTGGCCAGAAAATCAACTTTTTTTTTTTTTTTTTTACCTTTTTGTTTTCCTTCAAATTTACCTATCCCAAGGACTGTGACAGTAACCTTTGTGTGGGAATTGCTGGATATGTGTTAAGTATCTCATTTAATCCCTTCAACTTCGCACAACTGAGGCAGGATTAACTCTGGTGAGAGGTGAGGATACAGAGGCTGAAGTTAAGAACCGAAATCTCACAGATGAGTCTCCCCCTCTTTCTTCTTTCTGAACTGTACTGGGGTGACCCCGACTCACAGGTAGTGCAGGGATGGGCACGCCTGGGTGGTGACTTTGGCTGGCCAGAGGCCTGCCTTTGGTGCCCCAGGCAGCACTCCCAGGCACCTCCCTCCTACTCTGAGCCCCTCCCCTCTTCCCATGGCTCCGCAGAAGCCATAGCCACCCGCCTGGCTTGCGTGGAAACCGGCCAGGGGGACAATGAAGGCATTCAGGCCGTTATTTATTTATTTCGCAATAAAGAAACTTCATGAATAGACGGATATTTGTTCTCCTAATTCACTTTTGCAAATGCAGTGTCCTTCAAAGCAAGATTTGTTTGCGGAGCCCGAGTCTGGCTCAGGCAGGAGGTTAAAAATAGCTCCCGGCAGTACCGTATTTCTCAGTAAATCAGTGTTGATAATTTAATAATAAAATTAGTCTTACATCAGGTACCAGAGAGCGGCTCTTCTGACATGTAAATCGAATTCTGCTCCTCAAATAAACTCTGGGCAAATTGTGAGGCTGCAGGTTCCCAGACTGAGTCTTTAGGGCACTATAGAGTCTTCCACTCAGGTCTGTAGGAAGACCTGTAAAACCTTGTTACTCCAGTGTGGTCCTTTGTAACGCTGAAGTTCCACCAGGGAGGGCTGGCTCACCTTACTCTCCTTTTAGTGAGCAAGCCTTTGGCTTCTAGGGGTCATAGCCTTCCCACATCTACCCAATGCCTTTCATTTCCCTCCAGTGAGTCTCATGACCACCTACTGTGTGCCACATCCCACAGCAGATTCAGAGGAAAAGGTGACCTATCTGCTGATCCTAAGTTGCTCATGCCTGCTCTGATGGTGGACAGGAGGCAGGGTTGGAAGACAATTAGAGGGGCATGTATACATACAGTCCGTGTCACAGCTGAGGAAAGAGCACACGGTACGGGAAGGCTGGTCCCCACAAGTGACAACTCCACGGGCTTTGTAAGCAGTTACGAATTGGGGGCCTGGGAGAGGAAGAGGAAATGGTATATAAAAACTGAAGTGGATGGCTAAGAACAGGTAGTGTGTAGAGAATTAGAATAGGAACTTGTGTGTGCACAATGTCTGAGGGTGTGCATGCATGCGTGTGCGGGTGGAGGCTACGGTCAACCTTGGATGTCTTCCTCAGCGGTTCTCCATCTTGGTTTCTTTCCTCTTTCAGTGTGTGTGTGTGTGCGCGCGTGCGCGCACGTGCTTGTGCACATGCATGCATGTGCATGGATGTGTGTGTATGTGTGCATCCACATGAGTGTGCGTATGTGAGTGTGTATGAATGTGTATATGGGTGTGGGTGTGTGCATGCTCACGAATGTGTGAGTATATGTGCATACATGTGTGGTATAAATGCATACATGTTTGTAGGTGCGCATACCCGTGTGTACATGGGGAGGGCAGAGGAGGGCACTGGTGGCCAGCTCCATTGTCTGACTCGATACCTTGAGACAAGGTATACTGCAGCGTCTGGAGCTGGTCTGGCAGCCAGCAAGCTCTGAAGATCCTCCCATCTCCTCCCTCCATAGTGCTGGGATTACAGGTACAGATGTGGTCACACGAGACTTTTAGCTGAGTGTAAGGAATCTGAACTCAGGTCTCCATGTTTATTCAGCAAGCAGTCTTACCCAGCATCTCACCTCTCTAGCCCACCATCTCGGTTTTTCAATTTTCCCTGGTGCTCACCAATTTGACTAGGCCAGAGAACTCCAGGGAATCCCCCGTGTCTGTAGTTACAGACGCGTGCCACTATAGACAGCTTTTTATATGGATCCTGGGAGTTGGACTCCTGGCCTTATGCCTGTCTGGCAAGCAGTTACTCAATAGAATCATCTCAGCCCTACAACTGAGTCTTTGTAACTAGAGACCAGCTAAAAGAAGGCTGGGGAAACGCATGGGCCACAGGCTTTAGGTGACACATAGAGCTGAGAAATTTCTCTGAGGGCAGGGAGTGCTGGAAGGGAAAAGGGGTGGGGCCTCCGTGGTAAAGGTACTTACCACCAAGCCTAACAACCTGGGTTCAACCCCTGGGCCCCACATTGTGGAAGGAGATAACCAACTCCTGACCTCTGACCTCCACATGTGAGAGTGAAGTGCATGCCCAGACATACATGTACACTGACCAATGACAGTCATTTTTGTGGGGCAAATGGGAGTCTCTATGACCTGCACAGAATGTAGGGGCTGAGGAGCTTTGAGGGGAGAACAGAAGTGACAGTCTGTCCTGGGAAGAGCTGGTGGTGGGAGTCCCTGACAGGCCCTCTGGATGGGACTTTCAGGCCCCACTCCACGGGCATTCCTGTTGTATGACATATGCAGTTTACATACATCATGTATGTAATTGATCATGTTAGGTTTATCCAGGCTGCAAGCCTCTGAAACTGGCAGGGCAGGCAGCATGGCGCCCATCACATAGATAAGCAAAATAAAGTAGGGCAGGGGATTCGGCTCAGTTGGTTAACTGTTTGCCCGGCATTAATGGAGCTCTGGGTCCTGTCACTGACAGCACATACATTGAGCATGGGGCAACAAGGCTATAGTCCCAGCACTAGGGCGGATAAGGTACCCTTAGGGATATGATACACTTAAACTTGCTTGGAATATATTTGGTTAAGGGGGGGGCAGAGGGTAAAATGACCTTACCAAGGTCACTGGCTGGGAAGGGACAGGACTGAGACCCCCGTCCAGGCTGTTTAGAGACCTAGTTCTCCCTTCAGTGAGTTAGTACAAGGGTCAGCTTTCAGCCACTGCTGCAAAACGCCAGAGATAAATAGCTTACGTGGAGGCAGGGTTTATTCCGGCTCATGGTTTCTGAGGTCTCTTGTCTGAGGATGGCCCTGTTAGCTTGTGTTTGTGGCAAGACAGCTCACGATGGTGGTGGGAACATGTGACCCCAGAGACTTCTTAAGCCCTGCAGAGGAAATGGCCGAGAGGGGGTTCCCCTGTATCTCCTTCCATGCACGCATGACCTAACTTCCTCCCACGAAGGTCCCATCCTCTTAAGGTTGGACCACCTGCCAGTACTGCCACAGCTGAAGAAATAAGCCTTTGAACGCCAGGGCCTTGGCGGACATTTGAGACCTAGAGACCATAAGAGTCCAGCACCTCCAGTGAGTCCTGGCTTGCGCGTGACTGCAGAAGAAGAGGCAGAGAATGCCTGGCTCCTGATCTCACAGCCCAGGATTCTTTTTTAACATTTATTTATTATGTGCACGTGCCCATGCGCCTGTGTATGCATGTGTGTGTGAGTGCCCAAGGAGACCAAAAGAGTGACTCAGATGCCCTGGAGCTGGCGTAGAGGCAGTTGTGAGCCACTTGGCATGTTCACTGGGAACTGAATTCGGGTTCTCTGCAAGAACAGCAAGCCACCCTAACCACTGAGCTATCTCCCCAGCTCCAGCCCAGGGCTTCTTAAACTCCCTCCGCTCACCAGCCCTTTTTGCCCATGAAATTTTTATACTACTCTGGATATATAGGTATATAAAATATGTATACAAACCAAACATTTACTGATACTAAGTCATAAGAAGATTTATCTTAAAATAATTCTTTGGTATACATATAATTTTACCATTTATTAAAGATGAAAGCTAATTTGCATACTAATGAGATGGTGGTTTGTTTTTTTTTTTTTTTACACATAAAGAATTAAATCTTGGCTGACTATTTGATACTACAGGACACAGAGCACTTCAGCATTTGTATTGGTTAGTTTTCTGTTGCTGTGATAAAACATTATGACCCAGGGACCTTGTGGAGGGAAGAGTTTATTTAGGCTTATGGCTCTAGAAAGGTAGGAGTCCATAAGGACAAGAAGACACACAGCAGGCAGGCCCATTGGCCAGAGCAGGAAGCTGAGCCCACATCTTCCACTAAAAGCACAAAGCAGAGAGAGTGAGTTAGAAGCAGGGCAAGGCTATCTCATGTCCAAGTGTGTTCCCAGTGGCACACATCTTCCAGCAAGGCGACATGGACCTCGCCTCCCCAGTCATCGCCACCAGATGGAAACCAAGTGTTTACCTGAGCCTAGGCGGGACACCTTTTCACTCAAACCACAACAAAGTGGTTTTTTTCTTTAGTTGATTGGCATTTTGATTTTATAGTAAGTCATGTTGAGGATGCCTGGATTTGCATGGATTCCTGGTACAGAGGTATGCTCGGGGACACCAGAAATCGTTGGGTGTTCAGTTTTAATCACAAGCCAAAACTCACTTAAATATTTTTGTGGAACTCAAGCCAGCAACCCAAATACCAACTAAATTTTTGTTGTTACATTTCATTGTATTGTGTTCATATGTGTGTTTGGGGGCGGGAGACATGTGTGCCAAGGTGTGTGAGAGAAAGTCAGCGGACAACTTGTGAGAGTCGGTTCTCTCCTTTTACCCAGTGGGGTCCTGAAGATGAGATTCAAATGTTTAGGCTTGGTGCCGGCACCTTTACCTGCTCTGCCATCTTGACAGCCCTCAGATAGTGTGGTTGTTTGTTTGTCTTTTGTTTTATTTTTGTTTTTGTTTTTTGTTTTTAAATCAGACGTGCAAGTACAGTACAAACCAAAGATGCCTGTCTTCTTTGCCTTAAGCAGTTCAGGTCTTTTTATCACAGAGGAAAGGGAATGAACCGTGACAGGGAAATAGGAAACATCTTTTGTTTTCCATAATTAAGCCACTATGCTTCTGAAAGAGTGGAAAACATACCCATAGTGAAAGGCACTGCGACTCATAACACACTGTGGTCTTGAGCCCAGCCGAGGGGCTTCAGGCAGTATTTGCTGGCATTGTGAGACAGTGCAGAGTGAGCAGGCAGCGAAGTCTCATAATGCAACATGGTTGAGCACTGCCCAAAACATTTCAGATTCATTATCGTTATACATTTGATTTTGAAATAATTTCTGGCCGTGGGGGTGGGATCCACAGTTTAAGATGCTGTGAATAGCCGACGTAAGGTCTGGATTAATATCCATCTGGAAGGTTTGTTCATGCATTCATCCATCCATTCACTCACCTCACTGTTGCTCCACTCCGTTCTCTGCCTCAGTTTCCTTTACCTCTGCACTGCTAGATTTTTTCCTGTCATTCTTTCTCGCGGAAGAGGAAGTTCATGGATGAGGGCGGGGCTTAGCATGTCATTTCCTGTTTGGTGAAGGAGCTTCCGTAGCTGAATACCAGATGCGTGACCTTCAGGAAGGGGCACTGAGCTGGGTATGATGGGCTAGCTGCCTCTGCTCAGAATCTCCCACCTTGTGTTGGAGCCCCAGGCTCCTGGCATGCTACACACTAGTGTGACAAAGTCCACATTGATGTGCTCTGGAGCTGTGTTACAGATCAGTAGCAGCCTGGGGTGAAGGAAAGCACCTGCCGAACTTGGTCTGTGACAACTTAATTCGCGTGTAGCATGCTCGGGTGTGTGCAGTATATATTATATATATATATATATATATATATATTTTATAGTGCTAGAGATGGAATACAGGGCCTCACCCAGATAAGAGCTCTTCTACGGAGCTATACCCCAAGCCCTTGTTTGTCAGGTAAAAGAATATAGCTTTGTGGAAGGTCCTAGAACAATAGTTCTCAACCTGTGGGTTGCGATCCCATGGAGGTCAAATATCAAATATCCTGTATCAAATATTTATATTATGATTCGCAACAGTAGCAAAATTAGAGTTAAGAAGTAGCAACAAAATGCTTTTGTGGTTGGGGTCACCATAGCACGAGGAGCTGTATTAAAGGGCCGCAGCTTAGGAAGACTGAGAACCACTGTTCTAGAAGCATCAAGAGTAACATCTGAGGGACTGGAGACATAGCTCAGCTGTGTTCTGCTAAGGACCTGAGTTCAGTTCCCAGTACCCATGTCAAGGCAGCTTATAATGACCTGTAACTCCAGCTGCAGGGGATATGATGTCCTTCTCTGGCCTCCGAGTGTATCTGTTCTTGTATGAACATATCCCCGACACACACACAATTAAAAAATAAATCTTAAAAAATTGATTTATGAAAGAAATCAACCACAGAAGACTGGAAATCCTATGGACATCAGGGCTCCATGCAACAAAACGGTGCATGAGCAAGAATACCCCATTGCTGAAGGCCCCAGGAAAGGCGGGGTTATGCAAATTCTTTATAAAGTATCAGGACTCTTACAGCCCAGGGCCTTCGAGCCTGAGACGTTCCCCATTTTTCTGGCTCACTTCCATTTTCAGAAGTATAGTTTCCTGTCTTAATGAGCTGTTTATTTTCTATCACCATTCATGTGCCCCTGGTCCAGTTCTCCCAGAATCTGGGTGCCAGTTTCTGCCACTCACTGTCCCTCCTGACAGCGTTAAGACCATCTGTCCCCAGACTCCTACCCAGCTTGGCTCAGCTCCCATCCAGTATCGACGTATTCAAGGCTCATACCCAGGGCGGGTGAGACGGCTCAGTGGGTAAGAGATCACTTCTGCTAAAGCATGAAGACATGAGCTGAACCTTCAGCACCCCTTATAGAAGCTGGGCATGTGTATGAAATTTCAGTGTTGTGTGGTTGCCACATGGCTGCATACACCTGCATACACACGTGCACACGATACCACACAAAGTGATACATACCACACAGACAGATGTGTGTGTGTGTGTGTGTGTGTGTGTGTGTGTGTGTGTGTGTGTGTCCCTGGATACCCCCACCTGGATTAATAGTTTATTTACATATTATTTACTGTTTAATCACTTCCATATTGATTAATAAGCAGCCACTGCCTAGGGCTACCTTCCTAAGAGCTCTGGACCTTCAGCGCTTGGATAACCAGTTAACTACTGATGTTCCTGGGGTCTAGCTCTGGATCTCTCTGATTAGTCATTGCCAATGACCCTGGTTCTAAGTAAGTTCAACTCCCCCAGTCTTCCAAGCCCTCACAATCTGCCATACATTCGAGAGGCAGCCAGATGTCCACGACAGTCAGGAATCCCCGAATCCCTATGGCTGACGTACATCCTCTCTGAGGCTACAAGGTACCTCTGTGCCTGCATACTCACTGTGAAATACCAGCCTGGAGCTTGACTCTGAGGTAATGGCCAACATATGACTCACCCTGAGTGATGAATAATGTCCCCAAATGCCCACATCCGAATCCTTGGAAATTCAGAACCTGTCAGTGTAACCTTCTGTGGAAAAGAGACTTTGTAGCTATGACTAAGTTAAGGATTGGGAGAGGGGTCGAGGAACCTGGATTAATGTCATCCGAGGCCATCACAAGTGTCCCTGTAAGGATGTTGGAGGGTAAGTCCCACTGTTCCTTTGAGCCTACGTGTCCAGTGCCCTCCTCTCTGTTGTGTTCTCCTGTATCCCACTCTTAGACAGCTTGACCTGCACCTCAGAGCAGGTTCCCCTGGTACACTGTCTCTTAAACACCTTCAGCGGCTCTCAGCTTCCTTCTCTCCCTTAGGCAGAGCAGAGGTTCCCTGAAGTTGCGCCCTTACCCCAGCAAATGCTGAACCTTTCCCTTCCAGAGCCCCTTTCACCTGTCTTATAGGGTTTATCCTAAGTGCCATGTTCGAGTTTCTGTCACCACGATAAAATACCAAACAAAAGCAACTTGGGTGAGAAAAAGGTCATTTGACTTACACTTCCAAGTCACAGTCCATCACCGTGGGATGTCACAGTGGGAACTAAGGCCTTGAAGCAGGATACTCGTGGTGATGGTGATGGGCAAAGTCTTCAGAGTAGAGTGTGGAGCAAGGTCCCTGGTTGGTTGCTAGGCAGCATGGATGATGTCACTCTGCCTTGGGTCTCGGGCAAAGTGACAGATGTGCTAGTTCAGACTGTGGATGGGTAAGTCCTGACATGGGCCTATTGCTCAGGTTTGCCCGTAGACTTTCACACGAGGGGACCCAGGGGAGTCCCACCCCACTCTAGAAGGACATCCTGGAATTCTATAGCACTTCACTGGGCATAGTTTGGAACACATCCATCAGGCCCCACACTGCCTCCCCAAGGCCTGGATGACACCTGCACACAGTAGGAATGAATGAATGAGTGAATGAACGCAGGCATGAGCATACACTGAGCAGACTCAGGAGTAGGAAGTAAGGGGAGCATGCATCATGTCAGTCAGGTAGGAGAGGAGATGTGTGTGTGTGTACATGTGCATGTACGTGTGTGCAGGTGTGTGAACACGTTTGCATGCATGTGGATGTCACAGTCAATGTGGGTATCTTTCTCAATCACTCTCAATCTTATTTTTAAGATAAGTTATGCTGTTACCTTTGCCAGCTTAACACAAGGAAGGGTTACTTGACAAAAGGAAGCCTCAATGACTGCAAAGATATCTCTCTGCATTGGCCTGGCCTGGGCAGTATTTTATTGATTAATGATTGGTGTGGGAGGGCCCAGCCCACTGTCTGCAGTCATCCCAAGCAGGTGGTCCTGGGTGAATAAGGAAGCAGGTTGAGCAAGCCACGGGTAAGCCAGTAAGAATCACTCCTTTACTGTCTCGGTTTCAGTTCCTGCCTTGAGTTCCTGCCTTGGCTTCCTTCAGCGGTGGATCAATATACAGAAGCCAAATAAACTCTTTCCTTCCCTGGTTGTTTTTGGTTGTGGTGTTTTGTCAGAGCAACAGAAGTCAAACTAAGACATGGGGTCAAGAGTGGGCCCAGTGCTCACAGATTTGGCTAAGCTAGTTGCTCATGAGCCTCAGGAATCCTCTAGTCTCTGTTCCTCAGCAAGCACTTTCCTGACTAAGCTATCTCCCTAGCCCCAGGCATCAAGATCTTAATTGGCTCACTTTGAGTGGTTTTAGTTTTCAATTATAGTCTTCCAGTACTTTCAGAAATGAGAGCCCCAGCCAGGAGTTACCAGTGCAAATGGAACTTCCTCGAGGTGGCAGATGCAGGTGTCTGGGGAAGGCAATGGCAGGGAATGAAGCCTAAGAACAGATTAAGAACTGGGGCCATGCCTGCCGTATGATGAACTGGCCCTTCAAGTTCCGGGAGGAACGTAAGAACTGGAGCCTTCTGGGAGGGAGGGAGGGAGGGAGGCGTTCCACAGAGCACACCTGTGGCTTTCTCACATCCGAGTGCCCCTGACTCTCAGGCTTTAAGTGTCATGCACAGGGGTAGGAATCATGGAGCCCACTAAAAGCTTAGGTATAAAGTGGGTGCTTAGTTGGTGTTTGCTGAGTTGAGATGCAGATGGAGAGGGTCAGCAGGCTCAGGGTGTGGGGTACAGGTGACGTCTGAGTTCAGGGCCTTGGCTCTTGGCTGGAGTGGGTCCTGAAGCAGAACACAAGGCTCTATGGAAAGACTCTGGCTTCTCTCACTCTGATCTTCCCAGAACCAAGCTGGGTGATGGTAGGGGCCTAGGCTCTAGTCTGTGACACTGTGAGACTGTGGCTCCTGGCCACAAAGAAGTACTTTGGGGCAAGTTCTAGCCAGAGAATCAACATCTTTATTTGCTCCCACAAAGGAGTAGAAATAGCATCAGAAGAGCCTAGGAGGTCACTGGCTGCCTATGGGGGAAGAGGTGGATTCTCTGTCGATGGCAAATCAGAGCAGCCCTCTGGGTGTGTCTTCCTGTGAGTGACAATTCCTGGGGAAATGTGGACGAGCATATATTCACACCAGCTAGGGCAATAGAGAGCAGAAAGATGATACTCCATCTAACTGAGCTTGTGAACCAGTGAGGTCACTGGGGTTTCTGAGAGGAGCAGAGGTGATACAGGCAGCTGCATCTCTGCAAGGCCTGCCCCGGCAATCATTCCCACTTCCGTAACCTCGTGACTGTAACTTTCTGAATTCTTGAGCCCAGTGACTTGCATGTGTTTCCTGAGCCTTGTAAATGGCAAGAGCGTCTGTCTTCTCTCCAGGAGGGAATTCTCTAGTTCAAAGGATGACTACAAAATGCCTCCAATAACCCCTACTGGAGACTGGACTTCACATGTGCTAGGTATGTACCAGCTGCTCTGGGCTACACCTCTGGGGCCTTTTTAAAGGGACCTTTTAAGTTTTCAAGACTTGGTCTCAGTGAGTTGCTGACGCTGGTCTTGAACTCACTCTGTAGTCCAGGCCAGCTTTGAACTTGGAATCCTCTTGTCTCAGCCTCCCAAATAGTGAGGATTACAGGCCTATGTTACCAGGCTTAGCTCCCTGAGTTCTTTTTTCAGTGCTGTAAACTGAACTGGTTCTCTGTAAAGTCCTAGGCTGGGCTAAGGATGTAACTCAGTTGACGGGGTGCTTAGCAAGCTAAGGCCTTGGGGGGTTGATCCCCAGTACCACGTAAACCCAGCTGGCAGTACATGCTTATAACCCCAGATTTGGGAGACAGAGGAAGGAAGATGAGAAATTCAAGGTCGTCTTCCATTACATAGCTAGAGTTCAAGGCCAGCCTAGACTGTGTGAATTCTCAAGCCCCGGAGTGTGGCTATGTTTGGAGATGAGACTTGTAAGTGTGAGCGTGGTTAAGTGAGGTGTGTTCTAGTTTCCTTTCTGTGGCTGTGAAGACGATCACGACCGAAAGCAACTTAGTAGAGGAAAGGAATTAATAGGTTCACCCTTCTGGGTCTCGATCTGTCATTGAGGGAAGCCAGTTTAGGGATTCAAACAGGAACTTGAAGCAGAAACCATGGTGGAACGTTCATAGGCTCCTGCTTAGTCTGGGATCGCCTGCCTAGACATGGTGCTGCCTTGCTGGGCTGAGTCTTCCTAGAACAACTTCTTAGAACAATCCACAGTCATGTCAATTCCTGCAGGCATGCCCACAGGCAATTCTGATCTAGCCAGACTCCCTTGTCTGGGCCATGTCAAGTTGACAAAGCTAACTAGGACTTAGCTAAATACTTACCATGGGGTGGGGCTGTGGTCCCATAGAATTGGTGCTCTAGTAAGAGACAAATTCTCTCTCTCTCTCTCTCTCTCTCTCTCTCTCTCTCTCTCTCTCTCTGTGTGTGTGTGTGTGTGTGTCTCCCTCCCTCCCCAGTCCTGCTACATGAAAACATGTCAAAAAGACTGTCACTTGCAAATGGAGGCCCCTTGCCAGAAAGAATAGGCCCACACCTCCGTTTAGACTGCCAGCCACTAGAGTATGAAAAACTCATGTCTGCTCTTGAAGTTCCCAGGCTGTGGCATCCTGCTGTGGCAGCCAGAGACAACCAAGGCACCCAGTGACATGTGCCTACCACTGTCCTCCCCATAGCACACAGTTAATGGAGCAATGACGTGGGAAGAAGTGGTGGGGTGGGAGCAGGGACAGACCCTGAGCTTTTTTTTTTTTTCTTCAGCTGACAGCAAGAGGATTTATTGTTCACGAGTTACACTTGGCCACAAGGGAGAACGGAACTAGTCCAGAATGCCAGAGGTCCAGGGCAGAGGTCCAGCGGGACGGTTTTGGTTGTTAAGAAAGGCAGTCATTTTCCCCAGGCGATCTTGGCGAGGTGCCGTTCCAGGTCTACGGAGACTTACTACTGACGGCAGCATACAATCCAACAACTCGTTCCGGTGTCCCGGCCTTCAGCATTCCATACATCTGCCCCTGCAGGCTTCGTGGGTGCACGAGCTGGTTTACTTGGCCTCATCTTTCTTCTCTTGCGCTTCAGCCTGCGCATTCTCTTCACTCTAATGGCGCAGGAGTCTCAAGGAAGATGGTGCTAAGACCGAGAGCGACCCCGAGCTTTTAAGAGCCTGCGATAGATGAGCTGGGGCTGGTGGTGCCGGTGCCGGTGCCGGTGCTGGGGGCTGGAAATCACAGGGAACATTACAGAGCCATATGGAGCTGGGTCCATATTGCGTGAGTCACGTGTGCGGTGTGTGTATGTATGTGTTTGCCTGTGTAGGGGCACATGTATGTGTGTGCTTGTGTCTGTGCACATGTGGATGTACATGTGAGTCACTGAAGTTGACATGCATATTTTCATCATTCTCCATCTTATTTATTTAGGTAAGTTCTCTCAGCCGAACTCAGAGCTAGCTGATAGGCTAGACTACTTAACCAGATTGTGTCTGAAACCCTGGCTCTGCTTCCCAAGAGCTGGGATTACAGACAGCTGCCACACACACCTAGCTTTTTGCTTTTAAAGATTTTATTTATATTTTTTAATTATGTGCCTATGTGTATGTCTGAGTGTTGCTTTGCAGTGCAGTACCCGATAAGGCCAGAAGAAGGCATCGCATCCCCTGGAGCTGGAGTTACAGGTGTCGTGAGCTGCTGAGTGTGGGCTCTGGGATTGAACACGGGTCCTCTGCAGGAGCAGAACATGCTCTTAACCTCTGAGCGAGCTCTCCAGCCCTCCAACTAGATTCCTAAGTGAGCTTGGGGGATCTAAACTTCAGTTTTTGTATTCATCTGGTGTCTTAGTGTGCTTTTCTGTTTCTGTGATAAACACCACGACCAAAAACAACGTGGGAGGAAAGGGCTTATTTCAGTCTTACAGCTTACAGAGTTCCATCTTGAAGGAGAACCAGGACAGGAACTCAAAGCAAGAACCCAGAGGCAGGAAATCAGAGGACATGGAGGACTGTTGCTTACTGTCTTAACCCAGGGCCGCCAGCCCAGGAATGGCACCGCCTACAGTGAGCTGAGCCCTCCCCTACCAATCATTAATGAAGAAAATGTCCCAGACTTACCTATAGGCCAATTTGATAAAGCTCTTTCTCAATTGGAATTCCCTCTTCCTAAATGAACCTGGCTTGTGTCAAGCTGACCAAAATAAGCAAATAAATACACACAATAAAAAATCAATCAATCAATCAATCAATCAATCAATCAAACCAGCACTAGCACATCTGGAAAGCACTTTGCCCATTGAGCCACAGCAAGTTCTTTAGCTTTATACACTGAGCATCTTTTCGGCTCGGAATTGGTTCTTGAATAAGGAGGTCATCATATGTGGAGAAGAGAATGAGCTGTCGAGGGTCGGAGGTCAGGACTGGGAGAGTAAATGTGGGTAACAACTCAGAGGTTTGTGGGATAATCTACACATCCATCCTTTGCTCACTCCAAAGTTCACCCTTCTTCCTTACTGTTCAGGCCAGTGCCTGACATTTCCTGAGGGTGCAGCTTAACCATTCCACACTACTGCCTAGTTTGCTCTCAGCACTGTGGGGCGGAGGGGACGTGGGGCCTGAAAACTCATAGCACTCAATGCGTTCTGATCTCTGCTTTGTACTGGGATCTGAAGTGGTTGGGACTCTCCATCCAGTCAGCTCAGGAGACACCACTCCAGGGGTCCAGACACCCAGCAGGGCCCGTCTTCCCAGATTGGTTGCTTTCTGGGGACGAGGGAAACCACGTGGATCCTCTACCATGACTACCAATGGGACAGCAGGATCCCATCCCTATCCCGGAAGTGGACATCTCCCTAAGGGGCAGGCTATTGGAAATCAGCCTGAATAGTTCCCAGGCTCAAGACAGTATATAAATAGCATGAGATGAAGATTTTTTCCCAGAGATATTATCTGGAAAAGTTTACATTAATTCAACATGTCATCTTTCCCGTGAGCCATCTCTGAGATCAGAAGCCTCGGTCAGGCACCCACTCAACACTACGAGGGCGATTAGGCAGCGTGTCAAAAGCTGAAGTGATGGCATCAGGCAAGCGAGGACTCAGGCTCCAGGCTGAGGAGGCAAGATCGGAGTCCTTGGGCAGGAAGGCTTGCCTGCTTTCTGCTTGGTTAGTTATATGAGCCTAAGGAAGGGCTGGTTCGGGTGCCAGGTCTAGAATACATTTGCTGTGTGGCTTACATTAAACAACTGCCCTCTCTGTGTTGTCCTCTTATCTAAAAAAGAATTGCATGCTCCTTACATATCTTCAAAACACCCCTCTTCATGTGTGTGTGTGCACGTGCGTGTGCATGTGTGTGTATGTGTACACGTGTGTGTGTGTATATGCACGTGTATGTGGAGACCAGAGGTCCACCTCTGTTGTTCCTCAGACTTTATCACCTTTCATTTTGAGTGAGGCTTTGTGATTGAGCTGGAGCTTTGCAACTAGGCTGGGCTGGCCAGGGCCCCTCCAGATCCAGCTGTCTCCACCTCCCACCACTGAGATGATATGCCTACACCACTCCTGGCTTTTTCTAGGTATCCAGCTACCGGGCCAGCACTTAACGCACTGAGCTACCTCCCCAACTCAGATTTTGGTTTTGATACTCCTGTTTTTTCTTTATATTAAATTATTTACACATGGGCAAGCAAGGTGTCTCTGCAGGCATGCGCACTTGCTGCCGAGGCTGAAGACCCGAGTTCAAAGCTGGGCTCCCCGTGGTGGAAGGAGAGAACCGACTCCCTCAAGTTGTTCTCTGACCTCTGTACACATTCTGTAACATGCGCGCGCACACACACACACAAATAAATATAACAATACATATTTACAATTTTATTTATATTACTTGAAAGTTATGCATGTGAAAGCTTTACAAAAACATATGCGGGGTCAGTTTCTAAAATCTAGCTTCGTGTTTTACTTAAATTGTTCCTCATTACAGGCATTTCATCCATTTACCATCTGTCTGTCTGTCTATCATCTATCCAACCATTCACTTATTTCTCTATCCATCTATTCACCTATCTATCTATCTATCTATCTATCTATCTATCTATCTATCTATCTATCTGTCTATTTTTGGTGTAATATAGGGTTGTGTTGCCACCAATAGTCACCAAACCTGAGGGGACAGCAGTACCAGCTGTCCAGCTTGGGCAGCTCAGTGTTCACGTATCTCAGCTTCCTTCTTTGAAAACTCAGCATTACTTACAATGTCCTCCTCATCTGGAGCCTGGCTGAGCCTTGTGTGTTTTCTTCTAGAACTGAGCACTAGGAGTGTTGAGGATTCACTACACCTCCGGCAAAGACTGGGCACAGCACCAGACATACCTCAGGCGCTCAACATATGACGGTCACTCTGAATTCCGAGCATAGAACCTTGCATAGAAGAGTGGATGTGTAGAGTATCAGTGCATAGTCCCGTGGAGAGAGAGTTACCCTGGAGCCAGAGTTCTAGGATGCTATACGTTTTAATGGAAGTGTTTCCCAGGGGACCCAACACCCAGCCAGGAGGCCAAAGCTGAGAACAGCCGAGGGACTGGAGATAAAGGACCTTGTTTCTCCTTGGTCATCTCTAGGGCTCTGTCATGCAGCATCCCAGGGCTCAGAGATTGGAACAGCAGGTAGATGTCTGAGCAGCTCTCTTCTGCTCTCCCGTCTGAGCTCTTGTCTAGGGGCATCATGGCCGAATGCATAGCCTTCCCAACACTGGCTCGTTCCTCCCATGCCCACTCCTGCCGAATTTGACTAAGGTCCCAAGCTTTAAGTTTGTTTAATAACCTCCTGACATTAAATAAACAACCTTGCAAAAGGGAGTAATTTGCGAGGCAGAAAGAAAACAAATACCAGGCAAGGACACGAGGCACAGCGGTGGTGGGGGCCAGGCTAATTATATTCCTCGGTCCACCTAAGTCCGACACCAGCCCAGAGCATATAGATCTTAGCTCCTCTCCATTCTGGGAAGACTTCAAAAACACAGGCAAAGGGAACTTTGCATTAGGTCTGTGATGACGGTGCATCGTTAGAATTCTAGGGGCATGTCTAATGCCATCTAGTTGCTAACACGATGCATCGTTTTATGCTAAATAATTGATCACGGTGCAGAGATTGTGTTTGTGGAGTTTAAAAAAGTGATTAGAACCGGGAGGACTTCAGGATGGCAAGTTGCATCTGTAACCCAGAGTTTCTTCCAAGCACACTTTGGGGGGAGTGGGGGTGGTGCTTGGGGCTTGGGGATTCTTGCCACCCCAGAGCTGGGGGTAGCATGAGGGTGTAGAGGGAACAGATGAAGGATGATGGTATCTACCAGCAAAATCAGGGCAGTGGCAGAGTCCTTGTAACGTCCTGAAGGGCTACACCCATCTGCAACCTTCTCAGGAACACTGTGGGAGGGCCAATGGTCTGCCAAGGGAGAAAAGAAAACACTGCATTCATCCACTGGTCCAAATCTTAAGTGCTTCTTAATGCCATGAACACAGGGTCCTGTCCTGAGAGGTGTCTGTCCCAAGAATCCGTCCCTCCTCAGCTCAGCTTGCTGATCCAGCTCAGCTTGCTGATTCTGCCCGTTTCTCCTATACAGTCTCTTTCTCTTTTCTCTCTTTCTATAAGGACACACTCTCAGAACTAGGGCATATGAACAGAAACATACACTGACCCTGGGGGCCAGCAGGCTGTGAAGAACCTGTCAGGTAGCTGGGCTGAGGAAGGATTTAATGTAAGGAGGTAGTGAGCCTTCAGCCCTTTGGTACAGTAAGTGGGAAGCAAAAACATCTGGTACTCAACGTTTGTGGGATAAATGGCATGTCCAGAACAGTGTATCAAAGCTTGGACCCCGCCTTCCTGCTGGGTGCCTTTGAGCCTGTTTCACTGTGAAAGTGTGAATCCCTTGACCCTCACCTTGGGCTTCAGTAATGGTGAGTGTTAATTGTCCACAGGCCTCCAGTGACCTCACACCTGTGAGGGGACTGTCTAGATTCAACTGCCTTTAAGAATATCTGTAGGGCTTCTTGGTTTTGGTGATTGAAGTGAGACGATATGCCCAGGTGACATTCTCCATTGACACCATTCTCCAGGGACTTCAAGAGCAGAGAAAGGGAGCTGAGCACAAGCAAGCCATCACTCACTCTCTCTTCTTGTGGCTGTCAATGTAGTGTGGCCAGCTGCCTCAGGTTCTTGATACCTTGACTTCTACTACATATACACTGTAACCAGGGACTACGACCTACAACAGAGTATTTTATCACAGAAACAAACAAACCTAAGACAGTTTCCAAACCAACTATTCTCTGGCTGCCACAGAATCCCCCAATACCTTTGAAAGATGCTAACACTGGGACCTAACCTTTGAGAACATTGATTGCATTGGTCCCAGGCAGAATCTGGCCAAATGTCCCCTTGGTGCCTTCCCCAAACATTTGCTTCTTTGGATAGTGTGTGCATGTGCATGTGTGTGTGTGTGTATGTGTGTGCATGCATGTGTATAAATGTTCACGTGTATGGGCACATGCATGTAGAGGCCAGAGGGCAATTTCAAGTATCATTATTCAACATTCTGCCTACTAACACCTTGGTTTTGAGCTAGCGTCTCTCACCGGGCTTACCAAGTGGGTGGGCTGGCTGGTCTGTGAGCCTGAGATCTATCTGTCTGCATCTCTCCAGCTCTGGGACTGTAAGATGCACCATGCCAAGCTTTTTTATTTTATTTTGTTTTTTAAAAAACAAAACAAAACATGGGTTCTGAGAATTGAATTCAGGTCCTCATGCAAGCCTTTTATCTGCTATTCTTCTCCCCCGCCCAATCCCAGTATCTATGCCTGATACTGGACAAGGAGAGCAACCCCTGGAAGGGAGTGGGTGGCTTGAGAAGGTCAGCTTGCTCTGGCTGTGTGTAGGTCGACAACTTTGGAACATGAAAAAATAAAGGTGTGAGCATAGGAAGAGATTTTTTGCTGGTACTGAGCACCGGGTGGCTGGAGAACATTGGTCCTCAGTGGGTGCCACAGCTGGGAGGCTTGGCTGGCAGTGTTCAGGGAGCACCAGGACACCTGAGACAGGTGTGAGTTTGAAGGTGAAAGACCCTCATAATGAGGAAACTCTCACTCAAACCTCGGGATAGCCCGACCCCCCAAGAAACTCACGAGAGACCATTCTTGCTGCAAACGCACGAGGTTTATTCGGGGAACCAGTGCACTTGGGCCAAGCTCGTAACCCATGCAGGGGCAGAGGAGTTTGACCCCGAGCAGTTAAAGTCAGGGGTATTTAAAGAAAAAAAAAAACCACAAAGCAGGTGGGGTAATGTGGAAAGAACGTGCGTTATGGGGAAGTACAGAATGTTCCAACTCGGTCACAAGACAGTTATAAAAACATTTTTGTGGTTAGCTAGTTCCTGGAACAGGCAGTTCAGACCCTGGGGCCAGATCAGGGTCAATTTCTCATGGGAGAGTGCAGTCAGGTGCGGTTTTGCCCAAGCATGCAGTTTCTCGTCTTGGCTCTAAGTTTGCTAGGGGTCTAACCTTTCTTATAAGGGGGTCAGGTCTTTCAAAGGAAACAACAATTCTAGGTTATTTTGTTTAGGAGAAGGTTCCTGGGCAGAGTGGATGGGAGGAGGTCTTGATGTGTCTTGCTAATTTGAATCATGCACTGAAGGCTCCACTCCCAGCCAGGTGTCTGTCCTGGCCTGTTCCCTCTTTCCCTGGTAATCCATTTCCCCCTCACTGCCCAAGGCTGCTCACCCATAAGTTCCAAATGTCTTAGTTCATAGCATGTTATTGAACTTGGGTCCCCACTCTGTATCCCAAGAAGTCAAATCCAACTACTGTCCCCAAGAAGCCAATTAAAGCAGCCAGATTAATAGACAGGGGCAGAAAAAGAAGACCTTTTCAGTGTGGCCACTTGGGAAGTAGGACAAAGGCCCAGTAACCCCTGAGATCCATGTTTGGGGTACTGAAGTAAGATTAAAATTTAAATAGAGAGCCAGGTGTACGCACATCTAAGCAGTTCAGATCTAGGTGTGGCCCTGCCGACCATTGACACCATTGTCTGGACTCAATCTCTTCCTGTAAGGTGCCTCACAAAATCTCTTTTCTGGGATACGAGTTCCCCTCTGGATGTCATCCTTTCCTTCTTCCAACATGAGATTCTTGGGCAAATTCCTATTTCTTTGTGTCCATCTTCCCAACAATCTGATAGATGGAGAGACACAAGCGGCTCTTTCAAATATCTTCATTTCTGTCCCGGGCAGTTTATAAACACACATGTTTTGGGTGGGTGACTTCCTCCATAGCTGGAGAGCTCCCTCAGGCCTCATAGCCATCTCCCTACTCCCTGGCATAATAAAATGTGGCATGCTCGCTAGGAAACTTGTTCATAGCTCACTGAGACTGCCACCTCTGTGTCCCCTGCCATCTGAAAACAAGCAGGTCAGGCCCTTACTGACTCTGATAGCTTCCCAGAGATGACCTCACTCCACAGATAGAGGCTCAGGGATGAGGTGACAAAGTCATTTGTTCATCTGGCAGAGGTCTCCTGTCTGAGACAACCGGCAACCAACAAGCACTAGTTACAGTCCAGGGCCCCTGGGCACTGTCCCAAATCTTGAGGGAGGAAATGCATTTGATAGGAATGGCCTTTTCCTCAGGCCATGACTTTACTGATTAATGGTCTGCTGTGATCTAGATGGTGCTAGTCTCTGTAGATACCACCCATCAGGGCTGCCTTTGTCTCCTGAGGGCTCATGGCCTGACCACACCTCCAGGCCCAGCTGGCTCAGTCTCTCTGTGCTCTTGTTTTGGCCACCCACGCAGTGTCTGTCAGAGATTGGTTTTTAGTTAAAGGTCACAGTGAGTTGTATAGGAATCCCCAGGGAGGCAGTGCCAAGGATGCTTGCAGGGGCAGCCTTTTGTCCTGGGTCATGAGATCAGGAGGGAGAATAGGAGTGTGAGTGGAGTCAGGGTCACAGCTCATACCAGGGTGTGCCCCAACAAGGTGGAGGTACTTTGTAGCCATCAGGACACCAAGCCTGACTAGGAAAATCACCCTCTGAGCTGATTCACTGTCCTCTGAGATCTGTTCAACCCGAGATGCAGGATTTGGAACTAGAGAAAGCAGAACTAGCTTCCTTTCCTGTCCTCTGCTGAAGGCAAACATCACTGTGTGTGGTGGCTTGAATGTGCTTGGCCCGGGGAGGGGGCGTGGCACTATTTGGAGGTGTGGCCTTGTTGGAGTAGGTGTGGCCTTGTGGGAGGAAGTGTGTCACTGTGGGCATGGTTTTTAGGACATTCGTTCTAGCTGCCCGGAAGACAATCTTCTCCTGGCTGCCTTCAGATGAAGATGTAGAACTCTCAGTTCCTCAAGCCCCATGTCTGCCTGGATGCTGCCATACTTCCACCTTGATGATAATGGACTGAACCTCTGAACCTGTAAGCCAGCCCCAATTAAATGTTGTCCTTGTAAGACTTACCTTGGTCATGGTGTCTGTTCACAGCAGCAAAACCGTAAGACACTGTGACACTTGGTAGAGAGGTATGAAATACTTGTTAAGAGTTAAGATCACTGTCACAGACACAGTCACCACCCTGAATATATCGAGGAAGTGGGGAGAGATAGTGAATAGATGCAAACTGACGAGGAGGAGACATTCAGGCCAGGGCATTCTGCTGAAGACAGGCAAGAGTGGGCAGTGGTCCTTGGTAGGGATTGGCTTTACAGGTTGACCAGGTACTAAAGGGGATTTTCTCTAAATTGACTCAGGATTTTTTCTACAGCTGGACAAGGCAGACCACAGAGTGCCCCAAATTGAGACTTAGTCAAAAAGAGGATCTAGGTTGGGAGATGGCTTGATCAATAAAGTGCTTGACTTGGAAGCATAAAGACCTGGGTTCACCACATAAGAAAGCCAAGTATGGTCCGATTGCACCAGTAATCCCAGTGCTGGGAAAGCAGAGACAGGTAGATCCCTGGAGTTTACTAATTAGCAGCCTCGCCTAGCTGGTTGAGCTCCAGGTCTCAGTGGAGGGACAATACTCAAGGTTGCACTCTGACCTCCAGAAGTCCACATGTGCGCATGCACCTACACACAGGTTCACATACCCCCATCCCCAGGAACATATACAAACACACACACACACACACACACACACACACACACACACACACACACACACACACACGTGTGTATGGGTTTTTTTATTTATTTGTTTTAAGAAGTCTTCACGGACCTGGAACTCACAGAACGTAGAGTGGTCTAACTTGGTCTGCTCCTACTCAATCTAGTTCTCCTCAGTACAATTGTGGCCCAGCCCAGAACTTTCAATTTGAGGGGCAGAATCACAGATTCCTGACTCAGCCTTCAGAGTTCAGAGATCGGGACCACACTCCGAGATCTGTTCTCTCTTCTCTTCCTGCCTCAGTTCTCAGCCTCACTGGAAAGGAATCCTGGGAAGAAGGACATCTGGTGGTTTCGAACAGCCTTACAATCCTGCCTCACTGTGCGACAGACCTTAAGTAAGCCTCTTATGGTGGGCCAGGAAGGCCTGTGTCAGAGGCTTCAGGTAATGAAAAGACAACACAAACCCTATTTGTCTCTATTTAAGGACCAGGCCTGATTTCAAAAGAAAGGCCATAGACACCAGCTTCAGGAATAGGCCATAGAATCCAGAAACAAGATCATAAAAACCTCCTCCCAAAGAATGGCCTTGGGATAACCATGAAAATGGGAAAATATCTTATCTCAGAATGGGTCATCTGTGCTGGGCAGCCCTATCTCATCTTATGGTTAAACTTTCATGACATAGGAATGCAGACCACTGACCACCTGTGACCCCCTAGCACCCACCAATGAAATTTTAGATTACCCTAATCCTTCTAGAGAGCTTCCCCAGTTCCCTGTAAGAAGGCCTGCACACCTTTGTCTGGGGTCACCATTTTGAAGAATAGTTGACCCTTGCATGCTGGATGTGTCTGCAGAATAAACACTCTCTGTCCTTGCATATCTATCTGAGTCTGGGGTTTTCCTTCAGTGATTTTCAGACTCTTCTAGTAAGAGTATTTGTGAAGCCCCTGGTAGGCATGCACTGAAGATTCTTTTCTGGGAAGGGGAGTTAAGTGTCACAGAGGTGGAGAGAATCCAGGCTTTCCGGTTCTCCCATGCTGTGCAAAGATGGAAACAGACTAGGAGGAGACCACAGGTCAGCAAGGAGCCAAGCTGGGAACTTCTGATGCCCTTTCTGCTGTCTGCTAGGAAACCAACATCCCCAGGTCCAGCTCTGTGGGCAACAGAGGAAGTCCACTCCATGCCCACTGCCTCCCACCATGGAGGTTCTCCTGGGGCTGGAAGCAGAGTGACAGAAGGCTGAGTTCCCAGTCTTCTTCCTGCAGGTACACAGGACTGGAAGCCACCCAGAGCCTCTGCTAGCATGCCTGAGCCCTGTCGCCTGAGGGTACACTTCCCACCTATGGCCTTTTGTACATCTGGCATGGCTTCCTTCTGGTAGACACTGGAATCACTTGAAGAGCAGCTGCACTAGATTTTGGCTGTATGGCTCCCAAAATCCTCTGCTCTTGGATCCCTCATGCTAGTAAGCCTACCTTGGGCTCTTCCTGAAAGGATGTAATGTCAGAATCCAGCCTCTGCTCAGGCCTTCCCTCACAGATACCGGCAGACACCTTTCTCATCTGTGAGTCTTTAGCTAACAGGTTTACAGGTGCCACGAAATCTCACCCAGGGAGTGAATTTATATGACAGGAAGCCACAACCTGTTCTTTATACCCTTCCCTGCCTCATGCCTGGGACCAGAGGTCCTAGCCCCTGTCCAGCTCTCGGTGTAAACTTGCCAGCATCCTTGAAGGGCAAGATACTCTCCTCTCTTTGCCAAGTGGACTATGATTTTCTTCAGAGAGCCTATCCTGCTGTTACCTCTCTGTTTCTGTCCAAGGCAGTAAGTAACTCTTCTCATACAATTCCTTAGTTCCAAGTAATCTATCTCAGTGTCATCTTAAACCATCCACCCCATCCCAAAACCTACACTGCCCTCCAGGAGGTCTGTCCTCATGGTTCCTACCATCTCCTGTTGCTGTTTCCTTGGTTCCACCCCCCCTGGGTTCCTCACTCCTTAGGTTCTGTCTTTCCTGATCCTACCTTCCCTGAGTTCCACCTTGGTTCTGGCTCTCCTGGGTTCTGCCTTCACAGATGCCACCATCAACAGGCCTACCCTCTTCGGAGAGTCCCGTCTGTCCTGTGGCATTCTGACATGTCTTCTGACTGTTCCATGCACCACCCACGTGGTTCCCCCAAGGCTCCAAGTCTGTTGTCATTTGTGTATACTGTTCTCTCTTTCTCCTCTGTGCAGGGAGCCCCTAAGGCCGGAGCACCAGCCTCAGCCTCTTGGGATGAGTTTGAGGCAGGAAAGGAACCCATATACAAGTAGAATGGGTGACCAGCACCCCTGTGGTTTTGTTTGTTTTGTGCCCATGTGGGGTTTGTTCAACATTTATCTGTGGGCTGCATGCACCCCAGGATAGGCTGTGAAACTTAATACATAGTGAGATAATTTTGAACTTTATAGATGCAACATCAGAAACCTGGACATTGGATTTGGCTGTTGATGCCTACACCGGGGATTGCAGACTCATAGAAAAACTGGATGAATGTGTTCCCATGTACCGGGCAGAACCCATACCTATTCCTACGCTCTCTTGCATTTTTCTATTGTATCTTTTTGTAAGTTTGGAGACTGAGGATCCATGGACTCCTAAACCCTAACTTTATGAGGCAAGGCTGGGTTCTCATTTGATAAACCAACCCAGATTAAGATGACTCTATGTTCTCCCCTCTATGCTTGCACCTACGTACCCATCCACATCCATCTCCCATGCGTGTACACACACACATGCACATGCACACAGACACACACACACAGATACACACAGAGACACACACACAGACAGACACAGAGAGAGACACACACAGAGACACACATACAGACACATATGCACACAAGCACAGATGCACATGCGCACACACACACAGACACACACAGTGAGAACGTACTGAGCCCATGGGTGTGCAGGCATTTTGAGGGAGGGCCCCTCCACTAGTTCCCTTTGGGAAGGAGCCCACAAGGCCTCTGGGCTGCCACCACCAGTCACTGCCATCTTCCATATTCCAGGCATGCGGGCTCCTTTAGCTGTTGGAATCCTCCAAAGACCCTCCCTCCAGTGTTTTTAGCTCAAAGGAACCCTTTGATGTCCTAGATGACAAAGCTAGGTGTCATGGAGGCTGCTGTGCGGTGATGGCTCCCAGCAGACAGCACAGGAGGGGCAGCTGGCTGGCTGTCAGCACTCCAGGTCCTCTGAAGTGTTTTGTCTCCGCTCCATGTGGATGTCTTTGTTGTCATAGTCGCTGCTTCCTGGTGTCTCTAGGCTTTCCTTGGGGTGTGCACATCCCCAGGCCAACCCAACACAGTCCAGATGTGTCAAGGAGGAAGGACAGACTCCAGGTTGGCTTGGGAAAATGATAGCCCTACTTTGTCCACAGATGTCCTGAACTCCTATAACCTAGGAGGAGACTCTGCCTGACATGGACAGCTCCGTCCTCTGACCTCTGGACACTGAGAGACTCTTTGTCTGTAGAGAGCTTTGCTTATAGAGCCTTTGCATGTCCTGGCTCTAAAGACACCTCTACCATTCCAGAGCTGGATGTCCTTGGCTATACTTGGTCTTGTTATCAGTAAAATGGGGATGATGAAGCTGATGATGATGGTGATGATGGTGACGATGGTGACGATGATGCCCACCTACAGGATTGCTGTCAAAGTTGGACAGAACAGCATAATTCTGGCCCAGCCACAGGCACAGGATTTCAGTAAGTAGCAATGGCCACCCCCTTCCTTCCCCTTCTTTTCCATGACTTAGAAGGGGCTCTCCATCCGTTCTAGCTTCCATTCTGTTGCTGTGATAAAGCATTCTGACCAGAAACAACTTAGTGAGGAACGGATTTGTATGGCTATGCTTCCAGGCCAAGGTACATTGTTGGGGAAGTCTGGGCAGGGACTTAACACAGGAACCTGGAGGCAGGAACTGAAGCAGTGGCCATGGACCAGTGCTGCTCACTGGCTTGTTTAGCCTGCTTTCTTAAACAACCCAGGGCTCCCTGCCCAGGGGTGACACTGCCAGCAGTGAGCTCGGCCCTCCCACATCCATCCTTAATCATGAAAATGGATGACAGTTTGTCTATACACAAGTTCTACGGAGACATTTTCTCAACTCAGAGTCTCTTCTAATGAATGACTCTAGCTTGTGTCAAGTTTACCCCAAACTAACCAACATCTTGGGCTCACTGGCTAGCCAGTGCAGTTTACTTGGTGAGCTCCAGGCCAGTGACAAACTTTGTGTAAATAACAAAAAGTGGACAGCACCCGAAGTTATGCTCTGGCCTGCTCTCTCTCTCTCTCTCTCTCTCTCTCTCTCTCTCTCTCTCTCTCTTTCTCTCTCTCATTAAAGACTTATTTGGGGAAGTGCTCCTGAAGCCCCACATCTAGCTAAAGGACTATGGGAGGAGGGTCTGCTGAGGGTCACTTGTCTTTGGGGGAGTGGCCACTAATAGGCTGCCATGCTCCGGTTCATGGGCCCACACCCATACTTGTGCAGTCATCACTAATTCAACTCAGGAGGTTGAATTATACCAACAAAAAGAAGAAGATATGAAGTTGGGGGGGGGGGGAATGGGTTGGTGTGTCCCAGGTGAAAGGGGTTGGGTGAGATCAAAATATATTGTCTGCCTGTGTGAAATTTTCACAGACTAAATAAAAATCATTCGAAAATTACTTACTGTGTGTGTGCCTCAGTGTGAGTGAGTGTGCACATCTGTGTGTATATGTGAGTGTGTGAATGTGTGAGTGTACACATCTGAGTGTATATGTGAGTGTATGTGTGCTTCAATGAGTGTGTGTGCCTCAGTGTGAGTGTGCATGTCTGTGTATATATATGTGGGTGTGTCTAAATGTGTGTGCCCCAGTGCGAGTGTGTGTGCCTCAATGTGAGTATGTGTATATGTGAGTGTGTCTAAGTGTGTGTGCCTCAGTGTGAGTGTGTGTAAATGTGTGTGTATGCTTCAGTGAGTGTGTGTGCCTCAGTGTGTCTGTGTATATGTGAGTGTATGTAAATGTGTGTGTCTCAGTGTGAATGTGCATGTCTGTGTGTGTATATGTGAGTGTATATGTGAATGTCTCGGTGTGAGTATGTGTGCCTCGGTGTGCGCCTCAGTGTGTGTGTGTGTGTGTGTGTGTGTATGTGTGTGCATGCATGTGCACACGCATGCACACGCCTCGTTGTGAGTGTGGCAGTCAGAGGACAATGCTCAGGAGCCAGTTCAGTTCTTTCCTTCTGCATTTGTTTCTGATGTGCTGTGTACTCCAGGCTAGTTGGCCTGAGAGCTTCTGGGCAATTCTTCTGTCTCTACTGCTCAGCTCACTGAAGGGGTGCCAGAATTACAGATGTTCACCATTGCATCTAGCCATCTGGAAGGCCCCACTCTGACTTCTAATGGCTTCTTATAGCATGGGAAAGGAAGTAGTGCAATTAATTTCAATAATAGACTTCATTTTACCTATTTCTAAATAAGTGTCTTGGCAACAGATGATCAGTGTGTGATAAATCGATGCTATATTTTGACTTCTACTTTTGTGCAATGTCTCCAAACACTGGTGTGTGTGTTATTCTTTCATATCAGTTCATATAGACACCCTCTAGGCATGTGTGCAGTCCTTTCATGATGACTCTTTCTTCAGGACATCTGTCAGTGACTACCTGGAATAAGGCAAGAGGTCCTCTTCTTAGGACATGGGTCTCACTCAACCTTCCTGATAACTGCAACCCTGTGACACAGCTTCTCATGTGTGCCACCCCCCCCCCTCCGTTGTGACCCATGGGTTGAGAACCACTGCCTTAGGGCCTTCCCACTGCCACCCAGCCCTCCTGCTGAAACATTTATGCACCATAACTTCAAGAAAAGTGGCAAACATATAATTGGATAAGTGGGGTAAATGTGTCCATAGGAAAGATGTATGCACCTCCCATCTGATGCTGGCACCTGATGATGTCCTGATAGAATCAGAATTGTTCTCCAGAGAGCCAGGAGCAGGGAGCCGAGGATAGGAGGAAGCTGAGTGACAAGAGAAACTGTAGTGAAGGGCCAGGAACACAGAGCCGTCTGAGCTGAGAGATGCAGACAGGGGCAGAGATAGCAAGGATGCCAGAGTCAGGGGTCCAGCCCAGGGCAGGTGAGAGGGAGCCTCCTACAGGATGTGTCTCTGAGGATCTAGAAAAGAAGCAAGGTGGATCTCTGCTCCTGTTACATTCCGGTTGTAGAAGTCCAGCACACAAGGCAGCCCTGAGGCTCCAGCTTCTGGCCTTGGACATGGCTGGTGGAGCAGGCAGGCTGGTCAGCAGGCATCATTTCTCACGTGGCTCCTGTAAATGGTGAGACCTCACTCCTCGACCTACAACTGGGACCACAAAGGAGCTGTTTTCAGCTGCCTCGGCATCTTTCCTCCTCTTCAGCCTGAACCGTCAACACCAGCACCACCACCATCACCTTCCTCCTCCTCTTCTTTTTCTTCTTATTATT
Organism: Uromys caudimaculatus; assembly: GCA_028551405.1. NCBI lineage: Eukaryota > Metazoa > Chordata > Mammalia > Rodentia > Muridae > Uromys > Uromys caudimaculatus. The sequence goes on along the minus strand of CM052711.1, from coordinate 66,749,513 downwards.
CCTGTCTCCTCCTCCCTCTCCCCTCCCATTCTCTCTTTCTCTTCCTCCCCTCTCCCTTTCTCTTCCCCCTTCCTACTCTCCCTTCTTCTGTTGTGTGGCCCTAGCTGTCCTGACACTAGCTAGCCCTGTAGACCATGTAGCCCCATACACACAGAAATCCACCTGCCTCTGCCTCTGGATTACAGGCATATGTATTACCCCCTCCCCTGCACATATCACACCAGAACTCTTCTTACATGCTGCTGTCCCTAGCCTGTCCCTTACCCTTGCACCTCTGTAGGGCAGTGATCTGTGACAGGCAATCTGGCACCCAGTTGAGCCCAGGCGTAAAATCTGGGCGACCCAGTGGAACAATCCGCAAGGGACCGAAAAACGGTATGCCAGCGCTCCCAGGAGGCTTTGGCTCCAGTCACAGTCATGTGCCACCCCTCCTCAGGTAGAGGCATGGCCACACAGCCCCAAGCCATCCCCATGTTAATGAGACACCTAGAGGCTTAGCCATGCCTCTTCCCAGTTACTATATCTGCCTTGCATCTCCCAGAGGCCATGAGGTACAATTCCATCCATGCCAGTCTCCACAATGAAAATAAACGTCTTAGAATTATGGACTGTCTCTTCATCTAGACCTGCCTTGGGAAGCGAGGGATCTGGTCCTCGATTAAGGAGCCACGTCTAATCTCTCACCGAGGGCTTCCCAGCACTCCCAGATGGTACCCATTCACCCAAGCCTAAGCAGCTAGCCCAGCGCTCCAAGCTGCCGAGGAAACCCTAGCTCCTCTCTGGCTAGCCCATCTGCAGCACCCTGTGGTGACTGTGGTGCCCTGGGCTAGAGAACCCATGGAGACGGCTGCTGCACATTCCCCGAGAATAACCCCTCCCCCACCCACGGGCAGGGCCCACAAAGGCTTCCCATAGCCCCCACCTGCCCGTCAGACTGTGTGGGAAGATGTGTGGCCACTTCCCACGTGTCTCCTGTCCCACCCAGAGCCGCAGCACCTGGGACAGACACGTGTGGCCTCTTCCACGCCAGGCTTGTTCCCACACACCTCTATGGAATTTATTTCCCCTTTCTCTCTTGACCCCTGACTCCTCATTCCGATCTCTGAGGTCTAAGTTTACCCTCCCCCACTCCTCCTTCCCTTTCTTCCATCCTTGCTAGCACTGGGAATCGAATGTAGGCCAAGCATTCTGCCATTGAGCTCTATTCCCCAGGATCATCCCACTTTTGTTTGTGTTTGAAACAGGGGCCTTTAACTTGCTAAGTCTCAAGGATGCCTTTGAATATTTGATCCACCAGTTTGCACTTTCTTAGTGCTGAGACTGCAGGCGAGCACCGCCTTATGAAGGGATGGGGATGGAACCCAGGCTTTCTGCATGCTAGGTAGACGCTCTACCAACTGAACTCCCTCTCCAGCCCCGTCAACCACCTTCACTTTTTACCTTGAAACTAAACTTCCCTGCTTGTCCTGGAACTCGCTCTGTAGTCCAAGATGACCTTAAAAATTTCCTTTTCTCTTGCCTTGGCCTTCTAAGTAGCCCGGATTACAGACCTGGGCCACCATACCCAGCTTTCTCCCTTCCTGCCTTACACTTGGTGCCCATCTCTCTGTCTCAGCTTTGGGTTAAATCCCCCTCCCTAGCCTTTGGCGCTTCTTGGTCCGCTGGCATGGCTGTCAGCTCCCTGACGTCCCCAGGCACAGCCAGTGGGTAAGAAAATTGGTTCTGGGTCTCCTCTCTGATCGTTTTAGCGAGAGTGACAATGTCAGAGGGAGTGATCTATGGCAGACCGAGCACAAAGATTCAAATCTAGAGACTGCTGGCCCAGGACAGCCATTCTTTCAGTCATCTGACGCATGCTCGCTGCGCACTAAGTCCGGCCTACCGCACGGCCTCCCCGCTGACTGGTTGTGCCTCCGTGGATGGGTTTTGGCTAATGGGCTAATGAATCAGGATCGTCCAAATGCTTCCTTCAGCACCGGTGTCCAAATGCCAGGCAGTTCTGTTCATGGACTCTGCGGGTAATGATCCTTTCTGAAAATCATAATCCATCAATCTCGCGTCTCCGTACCATCCATCAATGTTCTGGAATCCGCGGCTGTGTTCTCGTTCCAGGAGTTTTCAATCACTTTTTCTTTTCCCCTGTGCTCGCAGAACAGTGCGCTGACACTGGGAAATTGTGTTTTGACATGAAATCATTATGTGTTTTAAAATCTCTCCTTCAACATTGGGCTTTTCCTGATTCCTGCTCTGCCCTGACTCGTCTCTGCTGGGGATGTGGTGGGAGCCCCGTTTCTTTGTTGAACCCGGGGACGCAGGGAAGGGATGCATCCTGCCTAATTTATCGTAATACTATCACACTATAATTAATTTATCTCCTCCAATCAGGGGATTGTTAGACTACTTCCTTGGGCCTGTTTATGCATCTTTAAGTTGCATCTTAAAGTAGATACGAGTTTAAGGGGGAACAGAAGTCAATTGACCAATGCATGAAGGAACACAGGGGATGAGCTACTCAAGTGCACTAACTATTTTCTGTGGCCCCTGCACCCCCAAGGAAGGTGAATATGGAGGTACATGTTGCATACTGTGTCCCTCTTCACTGTGGTGAAGCTAGTAACTTTTTCTGAGGTAGATTCCAGTGCAGTGCTTGCCTAGCTTCTAGCAAACTATGGTCCTGGCCCCCCCTAGCACCCCATAATGCTGGATGTGGTGGCACACACCTGTAATCTAAGCACTGGAGAGGTAGAGTCAGGGGGATCAGAAGTTCAAAGTCATCTCTAACTATACGGTGAAGTTTGAATCCAGCCTGGGCTTCATGAGATTCTATTTTTAAAATGCAAATAAAAAAGATTCTGGTTTGTATTTATTTTTTTAATGTATATGTATGTACAATGTGTGTACGTGATGTATGCATATATGTGTGTGTATAGACATATGCAGACTTGAGATGAGGACAGTGGATGCCTTGCTTAACCATTCTCTAACTTATCTCTATGAGACAGGGTTTTCCACTGAACCGGGAGCTAGATTGACAGAAAGCAAGCCACAGCAATCCTCCTGCCTCTGACCCCCCACAGTCCCGGGGTTCCAGTTATGTGTGAAGCCACACTCAGCTTTTATAATGGTGCTGGCAATCTCTGCTGCTGTTTTCATGCAGATCTGGTCCTCAGGGAACCATTTCCTTATTCCCAGAGTCTAGCACTCAGAGACGTGCATTTATCGTCCAGCCGGGCTACATGTATTCTAGTTACTGATGTCAGCCAAGGAAGGGTGCTTAGAAGAAAAGGTGAATGGAGCTGGGCTTCTGGGAAAGGATCGTGTATCAATCTAGTATCTTTCCTGGTGTGTGTGTTTCCATGTGAAATATCCTTCCTAAGTAATTCTAAATAGCTCTGCTCTGCCACCTCTATACCTGTATGCTCTGAAGTATGCGATTGGGCTGTATTTGGAGTCCTTTCTCTCCTTCGATCTTTGCGTGGGTCCAGGGGCTTGAACCCATGTCACTGGCTTGTACAGCAAGTCCCTTTACACACTGAACCATCTTGTCACCCTACTTGGTGGGTTTTAGGAAGTTCAGCATTATATCACAGTGTCCTGTCATTTGGTAAGAAAAGTGTGCCCTGCTCTCTCACTGGTGGGATCTTTTGGAGCAAATTACTAACTCTTCCTCAGCCTCAGTTTTCTCATTTAGGAAACGAAACCATTAGCACTATCTCTACAGCATTTGATCTGAGAAATCAAGATGGCGGATGCTCTCATGCATGGGATTACAGACGTGCATCAGTGACAGGCCTGGCTCTCATGGAGAAATGACTCTTGCTGAGGAGCAATGAGCTGTGGAAGCCACAGAGGTGCGGGCTTTAAGGCAGAATGGAAGCCATTGAGTTAGTTTCTGCCAAACAACAATAGCTTACACAGTAGGTGATGGATGTAGTGAGCGGAGTCCAGCGTCCCCATCCAGGTGCAGGGATGAGGTCTCTCTGTTTTAAATCACCTTGTCTTTCTTTCCCTTCTGGAATAAATGGAGCCTTGGCCAGTGGTCAGAGTGAAAGTCAAATGACTGTGATTTCCAGAGAAATTTCCTTGGGGGATGGTGGCTGCTTGCTCTTTTTCTGCTGGGCCTGGAGGTGCGGGGCTGCCTCTCTGCACAGCAAGGGCAGCTGCAGTACAGACGCCCAACACAATCCCTCCAGAGACCTGCTTGGCTTCAGGCAGTGTATCATCCCTCCAAGGGTTGACTTGTTGCCCCATCTGGCCGAGAGGCTCAGCTCTGCTTTGTCCTCCTGTAAAACCTACCTATCTTAATCTTTTTAAAAAAAAAATGTGTGTGTGTGTTCATGTGTGTGTGTGTTCATGTGTGTGTGTGTGTGTGTGTGTGTGTTCATGTGTGCACACAGATGCCTGTGGAGACCAGAAAGAGGTATCAGGGCTCTTGCAGCTGGCAGCTGACAATACAAGCTGGAGTTGTGAGCATAGGTACTAGGATCCGAACTCAGGTTCTTCTGTAAAAACAGTAAATGCTCTTAACCACGGCGCCATCTCTCCAGCTCATCTACATGTATATGAATTCATATGTGTGTGTGTGTGTGTGTGTATATATGTATGTATTTATATGTATATATGTGTACATAGATATATATAATTCTAAATCTATTTTTTTAATTTTTACTTTACATTTATGAATATTCTCAACTGTGAACCACACTAGTGCCTGGTACCCAAATAGGGCATCAGATCCCCTGGTACTGGAGTTATGGATGGTTGTGATCCACCTTTGAGCGTTGGTGAGTTGCACTTGGGCCCTCTGCAAGAGCAGCCTGTGCTCTGTACTGCTGAGCTATCTCCACAAACCCCTTGCCCACGCCTAGACTGGGCCCACTCTGATGTTCTTGTCAAGTTAGAAGCTGTAGGAGCAGAGGCAAGGGCTCTGCCTTCCCTGTTTCTTTCAGGGTGAATCTGCAGAACTGTTCACTGCTGGCCCTCCTCTGGGATGGACACCAAGATCCAGTCATCAAAGTAGACACCATGGTGCTGAAACAAGAGCGGAGCCAGTCAGAGCCTGTCTTGAGATTTGAGGCAAGAGATGGGGGAGCTGGCACCACATGTGTACCCTCTTCTGGGCAGCAGTGGTAGAGCACTGGTCTCCTGTCACATTGCTCTGGGTTCTGAATCACCCACTCAGTCCAGATACATGCTGAAAATCCAGGGTTAGGCTGGTGAAAAGCTGGGACTCAGAGCCTGGCTGTGTGCTGTCCTATAAGGGGAAATGATCTAACCCAGCACACAGACATCTATGCTTCTGGGGCAGAATGTGAACTGGCCTCTTCAATTTGGGTATGGACCTCTCCGTGTAAGGGTCCCACCTGAGTTCAAAATGACAAGTGGCGGGGTTCAGGCAGGAAGGCTGTCTGTGATGGGGGTGCTTACCAGGAAGGTGAGGCTGGAGAGTTTGCAGGGTCCCTCATGGAGAACTTCCTCTCCATGGA
>CM052711.1:66675134-66743527 GCA_028551405.1 Uromys caudimaculatus | reverse complement strand
GACAGGCTTTGTGAACACCCAAGCAGGGCTGGCTCTGTTCTGGCTGTTCCTTTTCAAGACCTGTAATCATAGACAGGTTCTTCCCCTTTAAGAGGCATGGCCCTGCACCTGTGAGAATCAGTGCCTACCTCCAAAGGAGATACCCGTGAAAAAGTCAGAGTGTGAAATCCTGGAACCAGGGCCCAATGCACTGAAGGAGCTCCATGGAGAGGAAGTTCTCCATGAGGGACCCTGCAAACTCTCCAGCCTCACCTTCCTGGTAAGCACCCCCATCACAGACAGCCTCTATAACCTCTAGCTCTTACAAACGTTCTGCCCCCCCCCCCCATTTCCATGGTGTTGCTTTGGCCTTGAAGGGAATGATATGGCTGTTCTGTCCAGGGCTGAGCACTCAACAGTCATTTACTCTCAGCATTTTGACTATCACCAGTCTCCACATTGATTGTTGCCCACAGCAAAAAGTGGCCAAGGTAGATAATGGCACGGTTCTAAGGGTGTAAACACAAATACTTAGAGGGCAGTTGGGTTTCATATTTAGCTTGGCTTCAGTAGTAAGTTCTGCCCTAGTGCCTCTGACATTCCCAGCCATACATAGATTTTTGCCCAGGTTTACTGTACCAGGCATGCGTTTCTTCCCATGCAGCAGGCCTCCAATCTAATTAGAAAGTGGTTGGTTGCCCCCGAACAGCTGTGCCACTGTTACAACCGTGGGAGCACGTTGCCTGGCAGGTTAGTGCTGCAGTACTCAGGATACACAACTTGGTAAGATCACTGATGCCTTTTCTCTTTCAGCAGCTGCCATAGCATCTTCCAGGACAATAGGGTAGAGACTTCCAGGGCAGTTTTCAGTTGATTTGTCTGTGTGCTGCATCTCCTGGCTACAATAACTGCTAGGTTGCCATAGGGAGTCAACAACAAGGTTTAGAGCTTATCTGGCATCCCAGGGGTGCTCAGTGGGTGACACATGCTATAGCTAACTATAGTGGCTGTGATGGCTCTTCTTGGTTGTTAACTTGACTACATGTGGAATTAACTAAAACCCAAATGACTGGGCATACTTGTGAGGGATTTGTTTTCTTAATTAAATCCTTTGAAGTGGGAAAACCTACTTCTAATCCAGATCTTTGAGATGAGAAGAGCCACCTTTAATCCTGATCTTTTGAAGTGAGAAGATCAACTTTAATCCAGGCATTCTGCTGGCAGCCTATATAAAAGACAGGGAATAAGAAAAGTCTCTCTGTTTGCCGCTTTCACTGGCAAGTCCATTCCTTCCTGGCATTAAAGCCTACCTCTTCCAGATTCCAGCCTATTCTGAAGACCAGCTGACAGATCCAGCCTCGTGGACTGAACAACTACTGGATTCTTAGACCTTCAATAGCTAGACAGCCATGGTTGGACTAGCTGGATCCCAGCCTGTAAGCCATTCTAACAAATCGTCTTTCTATGTATATATAGATTTGTTCTGTAAGTTCTGTCCTTGACTAATACAGCGACCCTGTGTGGACAGAAGGGAGCACTTCTTACTATAGGTGAGGACAAATGAGCTTCTTTGCTGATCCTTGGTTTCTCACAATCAGAAAGGGGCATCAGATGTGGCCTCTCCACTGTCTTCTCCCCAGACTAGGTTAAAGGGGCTCAACAGTCCTTGAAACTGAGATGATTTGATGAAGTCAATGGCCTCGTAACGGGGAGCGAGACTAATTGGCCCTGCCGGAAAGCTTCTCAACCCAGCAGCCAGTCAGCCTGGATGGAGGTCTGAAGCTCTGAGTTTGCAGGGGGAGTTAATCCAGGAATCACTCTCGAATCTGACACGCGAGGCCCGTACGCTCAGTGTGCAGATGTAGACGGTAGAATCACTGGTGGGATTTGGTAACATGGAGGGTCTGATTCATCACACCTCCCTTGAACTCCAGTGAGAAGCAGGACAGGGGTGGCCGCCACCTAAAGCCCCACTGAGATGGGACAGAGAGGGAAAGGGAATCCCTTTCCCTGCAGTCTGGTTGAAGCTTCTCAGCAGCTGGGAGCTGGGAATTCCAGCATAATTAACACTTGTTATGAAGGCTGCTGACATACAGATAATATTCCTTTTATACTTTCAAATAAGAATGTTAAAATCATGACGAGCCAGACTTTGAGGGCTCGTATCTTGAGCGCAGCTTCACTCTTTCCTGGGTATTTTCTGGGGGTCTTAGACTTTTAACTCTGTTTACAATGAACATATCCTACCTTCCTGCGTTGCTGTCATCTAGGCTTTAACCCCTTCAGTTTTAAGTTCATCAGGAACCCCACCGGGGTCCATTCAGGTTCCTTTGCAGCTCTTCAGTACAGTAGCTTCAAGCTCTGTCCAAATCCTGTACCTGACTTCACGTAGTCTGTGTCCATGCTCCGGGGTGTGCCCCACTTTCTTTCTGAGCACCCCTCGTTCTGTCAACTCTGATGTTTGAGGCTCTATTAAAATGTCTTTAACTCTGCCTTGTACTGTCCAGTCCTGAAATTCCTTTCTGGGTTGAAGCCGAGGATTTGATTTTTTATCTGAGTCAAGATCCCTAAAAGGTTACCAGAACTCCTCAGGCTGCGATGGGGGACAGAGGGCTGTTTCCATTTCTCCTTAACAGCGAGTTTTCCTCTAACTCAGCTGTGTTTCTATTTGGGATGCAGGAGACTCAAAACAGCAGCAATGAAGGCAGCACCAGCAGCAAAGAGCATGAAGCAAAGATGTCTTTGTCTCTCTCTCCCCTTCATTGTATTGTTTTGGTTTTTAGGGACAGGGCCTCACTCTTGTCTTAAGCATATGATCTTCCTGCTTCAGCCCCCCCCCCCGAGTGTTGAGATTATAGGCATGAACCATCACACTTGTCTTTTGTCCTTTTCTGAGGACTTCTTTTTCAAAGGAAACCCTAACTGTAGGGGAGACGGGATGGCTCCATGGGTATCTAAGGGACTTTGTTATGGGGACAGATGTGAGCCTTTCAGAAGTAATGAGGGAGACTTGGGGGTCCTGGAGTGGTGTGTAAAAGTAGTTTAAAGGAAGCCTCCGGTGAGCTGGGGAGATAGCTCAGTTGCTTGCTAGGTAAGCACAATGACCTGAGTTTGGGCTCTAACCCCACCCCCAACTCCCCACCCCCACCCCAAAGCTACCAGGCTTCTTATCCCAGCTCCGGAGAAGCAAAGACCAGATGATTCCCTAGGGCTCGCTTGCCAGCTAGCTTAGCTGAATTATTAAATTTCAGGCCACTGAGAGACCCTGTTCTAGAAACAAGGTAAATGGTACCTGAGGAACGACACGCAAGGTATGCTCAAACTCATGCACGCACACACAAATGCACATATGTGCGAACACACACACAGACATACATGGACATACATGTAGAAGAGATGCCTCCTTGCAAGGCTTTGCCTGGTGTGGGGCTGGGCACACAGTGGGTCCCTAGCAGTCCTACCTAGCTAATGCCCTGAATGAGGCCTCTCTCATTAGCTGGGAAGCACACACTTCTTCCTGAATCCCAATCACAGGCAAGCCTGAGTAGAATGACAATTGAGGTTTCAGAGGCAGAAGCAGTCAATGGTGCTTGGGCGCCTCCTTTGGGAGCTCTTCCTACTTGTGAAGCTACCTGGGGGCACAGGCTGCTTCCCCAAACTGGAGCTGCATTGGATCCTCTTGCTTTGGGAGCTCCAGGCTTCCCTATAAGAGAACTTGAGACCCTAAGGGCAAAATGAGGCCCTTGCAGAGGTGGACGAGGCTCTTGAGTGAATTTCCTTTGCTTTTTCAGAACAGAAACTTAAAAGCCTATCCTGTCCCAGAATGCCTCTGGCCAATATGCCTGATCTCCAAATGGAATAAGGACGGAGGAGGAGCCCAAGAGTGTGGAAGGGCTGGCAGGTCGGCAGGCCGGCGGGACAGCGGGGCAGCGGGACGTCAGGAACAGAGCAGTGGGTGGCCCTGTCTTGCTCCTAGAGAGCAGCTGCTCTTCCCTTCACTCAATTCCAGTACATTTGATTCAGAGCCACAAGTGGCTGTTCCTCTCCAAAGAAGCATTTGAATTTTAAAAAGGGACCCCAGCGAGGAAACACTTAACCCAGAGGAATGAATATTTAATGCTGGCATTTCAGGTTCTGTCGGGGGAAAGGGCTTGGAGGGGCATTTCCCAAGGGTCCCAGCCAAACCTCCCTTCCTGCCACTGTGCGCAGCCTCCGGTCAGCCTGCAGAGCCCTCTGGAGGCTGCAGGGAGCAGGAGGGGGGATGCCAGAAAAGACTCCTTGCTCGCCTAAGCTTTAGCTAACTTTCTGTTCTGCAGCAGGTGTCCAAGCAGCAGCTGGCTCCAGTGCTGGTGATCTCAAAGGGGTGGCCCAACAGACACATTGAGGCGAGACAGAAAGATGGGAAAATCTGTGGGCCAGTGAGATGGCTCAGAAAGTATAGGCACTTGCCACGGAAGTCTGATGGCCTGAGCTGGATCCCACGAACCCGAGAAGCGACACCACTAAGTTGCCCTCTGACCTCTGCACACATATCATGCTTGCCCCCACAAAACACATCATGTGCACACACATACAAACACATCGCCAATAATAACAGAGGAAGGTTGTGTTCCGTGGGTGGTGCCTGTTCTGTCTCTGTCGGTCTTAACCATCCTTCCGTTAGGATTGTGGCCCCTCCTTATGCCCCCTCCCCCATTTGCTCCAAACATAATGCTATGAGAGGGTTCACAGCCAGCTTTAGCTGGAAGGATCATTGCCAGCCTTGGGGTCACACAAACCCAGGCTAGCGGGGCAAGCGCCTCATCCTCTAGTTTTCATTGTGACACTGGCCAAGTGTCTTCGCCTTGCTGAGAACTTTAGACAGATGCACGTGTATGAAAACATACTTTACGACTGGGGAGATGTTCAGTGGGCAAAGTGATGGCCTTGTAAGCACAGGCACCTGAGCTCCATCTCTAGAGCCATGCAAAAAAAGCCGCTGCGGCGGTGGGTGCTATCAATCCTGGCCGGAGGGAGCAGGAGGAACCCTGGGGCTTGTGGACCAGCCACCCTGGCCTATTTGGTGAATTCTAGGCCAGTGAAAAAAGCTTATTCTAAAACCAAGGTGGAGGGCTTTTGAGGAGTGACAGGTGCGGCTGTCTTCTGGCCTCCACACCTGTGCACACATGCACACAAACACGCATGTGCACAAATCTTTAACCGTGGCTTCATATCTCCAGTCCCTGTCTTTTCCCCATGTTGGCCCTCTATTTTATGATATTCAGTATTAATTCATAAGGAACCCCATCTATGTAGCTGTATCAAAATGTACTTTTGATATAGGATCTCGTGTTTTCCAGGCTGACTTCCAACTTTCTATATTGCCAAGGGCCAAGGATGACCTTGAACTCTCATTCTCCTGCCTTCCTCTCCCAAGTGCTTGGGTGACAGGTGTGCAGCTCCATGCCTGGCTTATGCATGATAGGCACTGAGTTCAATTCCCAGCTCCCTACCCTCACCATATTTTAATGTGTGCCTTCTCCTTCGAAGGACAAAGCATAATTTATTTAGCAGTCCCCCTTCTGATGGACTTGGACGGCGTTGACAATGTCTGTGAGTAACAGTTCTGGGAAGGCAGCTCTGTGTACCTGTGGTTTGGTCCAAATGTCTCGTGGTTATGAATCGGCTGCCTCTCTCCTTGGGAACTGTCTATTCTTTCTCTGCCTGCTGAGGACGTCCTATACGCGCCCCCCATTCCCTGACTTCCCTCAAACACTCTGGCTCTCCTCCAGTGTTTGCTCATCTTCATATAGGATACTTCTTCCACCTCTTTGTTTTTATTTTTGAGAGAGGGTATCACTATCTAGACCTGGCTGGCCTAGCACTTGCTATATAGATCAGGATAACCTCGGAATTATAGAGATCTGCCTGCCTCTGCCTCCTGAGTGCTGAGCTATGGTGGCTTAGCTGCCACCTTTTCTTTTTAAGTTGTGTGTGTGTGTGTGTTGCCTATACATCTTTCACTGTGTGTGAGTGTGAGTGTGAGCACACAGGTGCATGGTGTGACTGTCTGAGGATGACCTTGGGCACTTGTCTTCAATTCCACCTTTGAAACAGGGTCTTTGGTTTGCCACTGTGTGTGCCAGCCTAATCAACCCAGGAGCTTCCAAGAATTCACCGATCTTTTCCTGTCTTACCAGAGGGATTACAGGGGTGTGCTCCTATGTCCAGCTCTTACGTGGGATCTGGATCCAGACCCAGGTCCCCACACTTTCGTAGAGAGCAGTTTACACATTGAACCATCTCCCTAGTCTTTCAGTTGTAAGACTGTACGTCAGTCCTCCTGAGCTGTGAACTTCTGGATAGCAGACTGTTCCTCTTAGGACAGAGTTTACAATGGTGTTCTCAGTGCCACCACATTACACATAGTAGGTGCTTTGCTCTTTCTCTCCTTCTCCTCCTCTTCCTCCTACTCCTCCTCTTCCTCCTCCTCCTCTTCCTCCTCTTCCTCTTCTCCCTCCTCCTCCTCCTCCTCTTCCTCCTCCTCCTCCTCCTCCTCCTCCTCCTCCTCCTCCTCCTCCTCCTCCTCCTCCTCCTATTTTCACTATGAATAAATGCAACACGGGTCTCTGCCCTCAGGGAACAGGTGGTCCAACAGAGGAAAGTCTTGCACAAAGATAATTATCATTACAATGCCAGGCAGGAAACACTAAATGCCACCAGAGGTACAGATTAACTATTCTATGTGGTGGTTCTCAGCCCTGACTGCAAATGAGTCACTTGGGGAGCTTTTTAAAATCACCAGAGCCTGGGTGCAGTCCTGAGAGTCTGCCTTATTTGATGTTGCTCAGGGCCTGGGGACTGGCAATTTTGAATTGAGCAAGTCCACAGGTGGCAGGGCTGAGACCCGCTGCTATCCCAGTCTACTTAGGGCAATCTTGTTAACGTAAATTCTTCAGTAGCAGGTCCAGATGGAGCCTGGGAAGGCATGATTTGTTCATTTGAATTCTTTTATCTGCCTTATTGTAATGAAGGCTTTCAGGACCTTCATTTCAGTTTGGTGAACCATGGTCTACAGTTACGGCAATGGTCCCTTTAGAGTATGGTAGAGCTGAAAATTAGCATCGGTTAGTATTTTTACTATAATTTTTCTATGTCAGACACACAGATGAGTACACTCTGCTCACAGAAGCATACTGTACGGCTTTGGAGCCTAGCAGCAATAGGCTGTGCTGTCTTGAGTACCCTGAAATGTTTGCGCAATGGTGAGATTGTCTGAAGATGCATTTGTCAGAACATGACAGGTCTGGGGAAATGACACAGCCAATGAAGTGCTTTCTGCACAACTGTGAGGATCCAAGTGTGGTCAGCCATGTGAAAGAAACAAGCATGGGAAACACATGCTTGGAACCCCAGTGCGGAGGAGGCAGAGACAGAAGGATCCCCTAGAGATCATTGACCATCCAGTCAAGCTGAGTCGGTGAGCCCCAGGCCAGTGAGAGACTGTTTCAAAAACAAGGCGATGCATTGGAAGAGTCCTCGCTGCTCTTCAAGAGGACGCGAGTTTGGTTCCCAGCAGCCACATTAGACAGTTTATACGCCTATGGCTCTAGCTGCAGAGGATCTGAATCCCTCCTCTGGCCTCTGAAGATGCTTGTGCAATATGATGAATGTGTACACACACACACACACACACACACACACACACACACACACACACAGGGGAGGGGGCAGGTAGAGGGAGAGAGAGAGAGACTCAAAGAGAATCAACACTAGATCTTAACTCAGGCCCCAGGCATTTGCCTGTCTCTGTCTACCCAAGGCTAGGATTACAGGTACATGCTACCAGGCCCAGCTTTTTATGTAAGTTCTGTGGCTCAAACTCAGGTCCCCACACTTGTAGAAAGCACTTTTCTGACCGAGCCAACTCTTTAATCCCATTTTTACTTTAAAGGCACCAAGGAAACTATGGTTGTGTGTGTGTGTGTGGGGGGGAGCATCTGGGACCCACATTTAGTTTTGTCAGAAACCATCTGAATGCTTTTAGGTCATTCATTCATTCATTCATTCATTCACACAGATGTCTATTGCTTCTAAGCATTATGTTGGATCCAGAGAAATAGTGAACAAGACAGGTTTGATCTTTTCTGGATAACAGTGAGTCAGACAAGCAAGCCAGTGGTTGGCAGAGAGAGTTTTGTGTTATAAGGAGAAGCCTATAGGTCAGTATTCCAGGTCTTCAATCACAGATGGAGAATGAGTTTTTTGCTTTCTCCTTCACAAAGTGTGTGATGAGAGTCACATGGGACACATGCTGGAGGCACTGGGCCGAACTGTACCAAAGTCTGAAGGGATGCCACCCATGGAAATGCAGAGTGTGTAATGGAACAGAAGCGATTCACTGAGAGGCTGGGATGCTGTCAACATGGTCTCAGCTCTCCGCTCCCCACCTGGTACTCGCTGGCCTGGGTCTCTGTGGGTCTTTGTTAGGAATGCTGACTTTGATCTGATGTCCCTGACACCCACAAGGCACTTAGTGGACTGTGGTTTTCAGAGGTGGCTTTATATAGAACCTCCATCCATCACACCCCAAAGATGACACAGTTCTTCTGACAGGGTATGCAGAGTGATCCCAGAGGGACAGCAGAGAGAACTGTGGTCTACCTGCCTGACAGCTACCTAGGAACTCCCCAAACTACCTTAAGCACTGAACTTGAGCCAGCTGGGGCTGCAGAGCCTGAAGTGGCAGGTTATCCTTGGCCGGTACTGTCTGTGAAGTGAGATGCTATGAAATCCATATAGTTCTATACTTCTCACTATCTTACTCCATGAAGTCCAAACAACTCTACACACACACACACACACACACACACACACACACACACACACACATTTATGATCCTCTGAGGAACCAGGGCAAATAGGTTCCCCAGGTCTCTCTGTCTGTCTGGCCAAAGCGTAACAGCTCTCAGGGAGGAAGTCCACATAGGATAGATAGCTGGAGGCCCAGGTCTCACCCGTTACCATGGCAGCACCAATGCCAGCAGCAGGGGAGGCACCAGTGGCAGAGGTGTCCCCAGGTGGCAGCGGCAGCAGGGGCAGGGGCTGGGGCATGAGACCAGCCTACCAGTGGGTTCAAGATGCAGCAATGAAATCTTCAGGAGAGAAAACTCTTCCCCAAAGTTACAGCTCAGTAAAACAGCCACACTCAGACGATCTTAGTGAAATAACTTGTGCACTTTATTCCATGTGGATAGTTTATAAACCTGGAGGAGTAGGGTGAGATCCAGGGGTGGATCCTACTCATTGGCTCAGTCTGAGATGGTAACGATGCTCTATTTGCCTGGGAAAGGACTTTGGGTGTTTTCTCTATGTGACTGATTGTCATGGTCCTCTCAGTGGGGTGTCATGGTTACCCAGTTGTGTTCCAGAGTAGGTAGAGTTAGGCAGGGAGTTGGCCCCTATCCCACCATCCTCAGTTCTGAGTTTCATGTGGTTTGGGCTCGCTCAGCCTTACCAGTTCTGTCTGGTGGCACGGTGCCCTTGCTCCACACACAGTGGAAGCCGTTGTTCTACCTCAGCGTTTTGCATACTACCTGACTGAAATTCTCTCACCGTTCAAAGCTGTGATTCTCTCCCAACAGATATCTACTGAGTTTGCACTGACCTCAATATAGTTAATGTCACTTGCTTATTACCTATTTCATGTCTTTGCAGGAGATGACAGTTGTCCTCCTGTGCTCCTGCATTCAGGGCCTGCACTGACTGTTCGATTAGCTCTGCTCCCCTTGGCTAAAGCTGGGTGCCAGAGTTTGGATCCTAGATGACCTGCAAAGGGACACATGCTAAAGTCTTTATTCTTAGGGTGGTATCAGTGGAAAGTGGATTGTGCCATTAAGAAGGCGGGGCTAAGTGGGAGCTCTCCTGGTTATTGGGGGAATATCCTTGAAGGGAATTGTAAGAGACAAGCACCCTCTGCCCCTCTGAAGCAAATCATTTCACTTTGACATATAGTCCAGCCATAATTTACTACCTTGCTCTAGGCCAAAATAATGAGGCCAATCAGTCATAGACTGAAAACTTCAAAGCCATGAGCCAAATAGCACTTTCTTCTTTCATAAGTTGATGAGCTCAGACACGTAGACACATTCTTCCAGTAGCAGGACGCTGTCTAACACACGGCACATAAGCAAAACTCACCTAACTAGCTAAATAATGAATTTCTATTAGCAATCAGTCAGAGGAGCCAGTGCTCCAGGTGGGGGACAGGGATGGTGAAGACCTGGTGGGGGAAGGGAGCACACATAGAAATCAAGTACTAGCAGGGAAGAAGCTCCTGACATTAGAATATTATTAAAAGAAGAAATCAATTCCATTTAAAAGTCACTTAGTGAGTAACTACTATATAATCAGAAAAACATATACCTATGTCCTGTCTCCAAAGGAGCTCAGAATTCAGGTTAAAAAATTCTCACACATAGCAATTATAACACAGTGCAAGACCCTGATAATAGGATTAAGGCCTCTAGAAGCATCAAGTGTAAACATACAGTGTGTGTGGATTGATTGGGGTGATGGTTAGCTTTAACCGTCAACTTGACACAACCTAGAATCATCTTGGGAGAGAGTCTCCGCTAGCAATTGTATAGTCAGACTGTATGGTCTGAGGCATGTCTGTGTGTGTGTGTGTGTGGGAGTGTCTTAATTGCCCAAAAGGGGTGACACCATTTCCTGGCTTAGGGCCCTGGACTGTATAAGAGTAGAGAAAGCTAGCTGAACACTAAGCCTGTGTAATTCATTCCTTTGTTCTTGGCTCAGCATGAGATCTGACTAATTATTTAAAGTTCCAGCCACTTCAGTTTCTTTGTTACGATGGACTATACCTCGGAACTGTGGGCTTTCTCCCGAGAGTTTCTTTTTGTTTGGTATTTTATCACAGCATCAGAAGGAAAGCAGGACAACAGGCTTGTCTTGGTATTGACTGGGGTCAAACAGGTCACGAAGAGGAGATGGTGGCTACCATTAGGGAATTGGGAAGTCAGAGGTAGGATGAGGCCACAGAGATGGCACGGTGATAGGAAAAGGCCCAGGTTTTGAGATTCGCAGGACTGGGATTCAAACTCCTACTCTGTGGCTTACTAGATATCACTCAACAAACGCCTGCTAAGCATCTCTGCAACTGAGACAGTAATGCTTTTCTTCCAAGGTATTAGTTACATGCCTTGTTGCTGTAACAAAATGCCTGACAAAGGCAACCTGAAGCAGGAGGGTTTTATTTTGGCTCACAGTTTGAGGGTGCAGTCCACCGAGGTGGAAAAGGCATGGAGGTAGTCACGTGAGGCAGCTGGCTACGTTGTATCTCCATGCAGAAAACAGAACGAAACCAATACCAGTGCTTATTTCTACTTTCTTTTTATTTAATCCAGAACTTAGCCCATGCAAGGGTACCACTCACAGTTGACGTGGGCCTTTCCGTTTCAATTAACTTAATCCAGATAATCCCTTCCAGGCTCTCTTAGAGGCTTATCTCCTATTCTAGATCGTTTCAAGTCAAAAGTATTAATCACCATATCCTGTGTCTCTACATGCTTGTGCATACACTTGTACCTATATACATGCCAGCATGCATAAACACATGTACACTCTACACACACACACACACACACACACACACACAAAAGAAAAGGCCAAATGCTTTTACATAGTGTGTAAAGTAACAACCTCAGGAGGGAAGCATTATGAATCCCCAACTTTGTAGATGAGCAGCTAGGGCTGGGAGAGGTTGAATATCTTATGTAAGGTCACGTAGCTGGTTAGCTGTGGAGCACAAACCCATCTTTCCAGCCTCCAGTGTCTGTGTGAAATCCTGACATGATGCTGTTTCTAGAGGTGAGGAAGCATTTGCCATGAGCCTCCAAGTTCGGCTGTGAAATCAGAAACGTCTTGCCGCTGAGAAATGCTCTGTGTATAGCACTGAGTTTAGTTTCTTGTCTAGACCTGGGGCTCCCATGGAGGTCCTGATGATGCACTGTCTCAGCCTCTGTCTCGATTCCTTTTCCTGTTGCTGTGATAAAGTACAAGAGTAACTTTATTTTGGCTCACAGTTTGAAGGTACTGTCCTACACCCTAGGGAAGGGAGGAGTGTGAGGCGGCTGGACATGTTGCATCCACAGCCAGGAAGCAGAGAGAAGATGATCTTCAGCTCTCTTTTACACAGCCTCAGGACATGGAACAATGCTGCCACATTTGTGGTGGGACATTTCACATCAACTGACTTGGTCACGATAATCCTAACCCAGTCTGGTTTATCCCTGATAGGTGTACCAGGAAGCTTGTGTCCGAGGTGGTTCTAGATTCTTGATAATCACTATTAACCAACGCAGCCCCCCCCCCCGCCGCAAAGACTTGCAGAAAACAGATGTGTCATCAACGCTGAGCCTCATGTGGGCACACATTTCCCAGGTGAGGTTTTTAACTCTTCCCTAATTCTCAGGTTCTCATTCATAACTCAGTCTTTGGGGACCCCATTTCAAATAAGAAGCAGCACGTGAAATAAAAATCAAAAGATTGTATATAACAATGACTACCACAAAGAAAACAAGTCAAGATGGGGTTCTCTTGTAGACTATCTTCTCTGGGTAAAGAGAAACCAACTACTTTTTCTGTTGGCAGCAAACTACAATAGTCCTATGCCCAGGGGGGTTGAATTTTGGCCCAGGACCCCTTCACCAACTCTATGATCCTCTAGAGCATCAACCCAGAGGATAGGGACCCATTGCTAATGGTTCTCCTTGCAGAAGGACCTTTGTGTTGTGTTATACAAGTATGTGCCATTTGGGTAATCTACAAAGAGTCATTAATCTTCTGGCTACAGTCCTGTTTTTCCACATTTACTTTTCTTTTTCAAAATCCATATCCTAGACTTCCTCTTCCAGAAATACTTTGTTAAGGTTAAAAAAAAAATCAACCACGTGTGTATCTATGTACACATGTGTATACATATGTGCGTGTGTAATCACAGGTACCCGAGCAGTCCTGGAGGGTCATTAGATCCCCTGGACACTGGAGCTTCAGGTGTTTGTGAACTGCCTTTTGAGGGTGCTTGAAACTAAACTCAGGTCTTCTGCAAGGACGGTAAATGCTCTTAACTACTGATTTCTCTCTCCAATCCCCCCAAAATAGTTTTAGATCTAAAAGCAACAGTTCTTAGATTTTTCTTTCCCACAAAAGCAAGTATAAAACATCAAAATATCTTAAGCAAGCAAAGGATTGATTTTTCTGTGCGGGGGGTGTGTGTGATTAGAGCATGGGACTGTACCGTATTTCCAACCCCACTATCTTATTCTCTGAAGACAAGATCTCACTGGACCTGGAGCTTGGGTGACAGCTAGCAAGCCCAGAGATCCTCCTGTCGACATGCCCTACTGTGCTGTGTTTTGAGTGTTCATTGGACCAAATGCCTGATTTTTAAAGGGCTGCCTAAGACTAACTCAATTCTCCATGTTTGCATGCAAGCATTCTTACATATTGAGCCAGCTCCCCAGCTGTCAGGATTGATCCTAGAGATGAAAAAGTCATGTGAAGTTCATATCAGAATTTGCCCCCGACTCTCCTGGGAACAGTTTTTTTTTTTTTTTTTTTTTTTTTTTTTTACCTAAGTACAAAGAGATGGCACCCACGAGGAAGAATGAAAGTGAGGATCTTATTGATCTGAGGAGGCAGAGATTAAAGTTTGGGGTTAGAGATGTATCTAAAATTTTCAATGAGTGCGTCAGAGGGGGACGAAGGCTCATGAGAGGTAAGGGCGTAGATCTACACGGGAGCAGCCCTCATGTTCTTGGCCGAGGTTAATGCTACACACACACACACACACACACACACACACACACACACACACACACACACACACACACACGTTGTGATGTTGGCCACAGGCTGGTTAGAGAGTGGCCGCTGAAGAGCCTAATGGTGGGACTTGAGGTTATGCACTGCCAGGAAATAGTGAGGCTCCATTTGAAGCCCAGCGAGACACCTCTGACAACACGGGGTCATATTTCAGGAGGCAGAAACCTGAAGACTCAGAAAGAAATCAAAATGAGCCCAGCCAGCACTGGCAATCTAGCTCAGTGAGTACAGTGCTTGGCCAGCTTGAGTGAAGCCCTGCTCCAATACCTGCCGCCATGTAAGCAGAAAGTGATGGTGTGTGTGTCTGTAATCCTAGAATATGGAAGGTGGAAACCGGGATCACAAGCTCAAGACCGTCTTCAGCTACACAGAGAGTTTGAAGCCAGTCTGGGCTGCATGAGTCCCTGTCTTAGTAACAATAACAAACATTCTAATAATTGTTTTAGTCAGGGTTCTTCTCACAGAACTGAACCCATGGTGTGTGTGTGTGTGTGTGTGTGTGTGTGTGTGTGTGTGTGTGTGTGTGTGGTGTGTCCTGGCTAATTTTACATCACCTTAGAGGGGGAAACCTCGATGAGAAAATGCCTCCACAAGATCGGACTGTAGAGTCAGTATGTAGAGCATCTTAATTTAGAGATTAGTAAGGGAGGGTCCAGCTCACTGTGGGCACTGCTGTCTCTGGGATGATGGTCTTGGGTTCTATAGGAAAGCAGGCTGAACAGGCCAGCAAAGAGCACCCCTCCACGGTGTCTGCTTCAGTTCCTGCCCTCAGCTTCCTGGCTGAGTTCCTGCCCTGACTGCCCTCATGATGATGGATTATTACCTGGGAGTATAAGTAAAACAAACCCTTTCCTCCCCAAGTTGCTTTGGCCATGGTTCTTCATCACAGCAATAGAAAGACTAACTAAGAAAGTATGAATTTATTTTCAAAACAGTAAAGACTTCAGAACTCACCTCATGCCTGAGATTCTGATATTCTTGGTCCTTGAGGCTGCCTTAGCAGTCAGAGTGGTCCCGTAATGGCTGCCTTTCCTTGGGGAGTGGAGTGGCCTGTCAATTGGTAGTTGGCAGAGGTACCACAAGGTACCTCAGTAGTCCCAATATGGCACCAGAAGACGAGACGGTTCCTGGAGAGGTGCTGGTCCCTTTCACAATGAAAGCTTGGCAATGCTGATTCTGCTGTGAGTGAAGGAATCACCACCACCACCATCACCACAACCACCACCACCACCACCACCACAACCACCACCACCACCACCACCACCACCACCACCACCAGCAGCAGCAGCAGCAGCAGCAGCAGCAGCAGCAGCAGCAACAACAACAACCAGGCAGATTAACTCAGTGCCACGAGGGAGACCAAGCCAGTTTGAAAGGTGAGAGAATCTTCTTTCTGACATGGTTTTTATTTGATCTTCTGTCAGAAGATACACCCGCAACCAGGGCAGGTTTCTACAAGTCAAGAAAAACAGGACGTTTCTTCTTGTAAGCCTCCATACTCAGGTAATTCTAATTTAGGGCAGGTTGACATTAAAACCAATCTTATCAATCCACTTCTTGTCAATATGATCCATAATTATATCATCATAAAGACCAAAACCTTAAGCAGGCACATATACCCACACATAATAAACAAACAAACAAAAAAAACCTTAAAGTAATAAAAATAAATCTTAAAAACCCAACCTTGTTCTCCAAGTCTCATATTTATTTCATAATATAAATGCAATATGTGTTAAACATTCCTTCAAGCCTTTAAAACTCCAATGTTTTAAAAGTCTTAGATCTCTTAATTGTAAGCTTGCATGACTATCAAAACCAATCACATACATTCCACACACGATGGAACCAAGCAGACATTCTTATTTCAAAGGAGAAAACAAAAACAAAACAAACAACCACGTGCATTGTAGTGAAATTAAATCTATTGAAGAAAACACTAAATTTTGCAGCTCCAATGACCAGCGTGTAAGCTCCAGAGAGCTTAGATAACAAAGTCCTTTGAGGAATATTTAATCTCTTAATGTTTCATAACTTAAATTTATATATGTATATATATAACACCCACCCCTAATATTATCTCCATAGATGTCATATAAAAAGAAAACCGCAGATATATACTTAATATGTACATAAGCATATTCTTAATAGGGCAAAAATACTTTTATCAACTACAATCCTTGTTTCTGACTTTAGCTGCCTTCCTCCACTACCCAACCTGAATTTCCTCCACCCTCAGCAAGCACTTCAACAGATGTTGGTCTCCATGGAAGGATCTGTGCCCTTTGTCATCCTGCCTGGATTGGGTGGCTGTAGCTTTCCACTGACCTTAAACACTGGACATGGTAAGAGACACCCTAAAGGATCTCCTGCACTGCAGGCATACTCTTCTTTACGTTCACTGTGGAGAAACAGCACAATTTCTCCCTTAGTCTGGACCAACCACCCCTCCTAACACTGGTATTCCTTTCTTAGCTTGTGACTCAAGGACACCAGGAGCTCACAATGGCCAGGAGGACTTTTTCCAATTCAGTAGAATGTTTGTTGTGCCGTCTGGCAGAAGTATTTCTCGTTCTGGAACCAAAACCCCGATTTCTCAAAAGTAGAAGGTTCTAAGAATAGGGAGAAAAAAATTTTCTAGCAGTTGACTAAGAGAGATAGTAAAGACATTCCCATTTCCACCCCTTGATTCCTGGACCCATGAAACCTAGATACAGGAGAAATAGTACTGTACATAAGGTGATGATTCAAAGTATATGCTATCCTCAGAAAGGCCCTGCTCAGGCCCTGCAGGCTATTGACACTCACTGGCCCCACGTTCATGAAATCCACTGGTCTTACCATGTTTCCCACCATCCTGAAGTGGGTAGTTTGATAGAATGGTAGAACGGGTTTCTAAAGATACAGCTAAAGCACCAGTTGAGTGTCTGGAGAGGGTTCAGAACCATCTGCAAACTAAGTCTTACTCTTCTATCCCTCCCCTCCATTAACTGATCATATGGTCTCATAAGACCATAGGTATATGATTGGGGACATCGTAACAGAAGTAGGAACTGTAGACTTTAGGGCAACTTCTTCACATAACGTCCTTGTGTCCTTAGGACCTGCTTGGGCCCTATCACGTACACATCCAACTTTATGATTTGGTGGGTCAGATAATAAATACCCAGCTCATGATGCTCAGCTTGGGTCACATGGCAACCTGGTAGCCCATTGTCAAACATTCAGTTTCCTCTTAGAGTAAAAAATAGGCCAAGAGATGTTTCTCAAAGGGAGAATAGTTGTCTGTAGTTGACAGTAAGGCCCTGTTCCAAAATCCCAAGGGCTTCTGTTGGGATTCACCTATGAGGCGCTTCCAAGCCTCCAACGCCTTGGGTTTGCTGGCTCATGTGGCTCATGTGGTAGAGCAGCCTGTGCACGGTATTCTGGACTTGTTGAAGAGTCTCCTCCTGTTCCAGGCTGCACTCAAAGCCTGCAGCTTTCTGAGCCACTTGGTGTATGGGCTGGAGCAACAAGTGAGGAATGTGCTGTCTCCAAAACCCAATCAGCCCTCTAAGCATTGTGCTTCCTTCTTGGTGGTAGCAGAGGGCCATGTGAGACAACTTATCTTTCACTTTAGAAGGAGTATTTCTGCATGCCTCACGCTACATGGAAGAGGGAACCTCAAAGGAGGAGTTACCTCCATCAGATCGGCCTGTAGACAAGTCGATGGGGCATATTCTCCATTAAAGGTTGATGTGAGAGGGACTAACTGTCGTTGTTTCAGGAACAGTAGAAGAAAGCTCACAAGTGGCTTAGTTTGTTTTCTGTTACTGTATCAAAAGGCCTGAAGTACTTAAAGAGGTTCAGAGGCTGGAGAGATGATGCTGAGGTTAGGAGCACATTGTGCTCTTGAGAAAGAGCTGAGTTCAGTTCCCAGCATCCATCTTGGGCAGCTCACAACCACATGTATCTTCAGCTCTAGGGGGATCGGATACCTCTGGAGGCTTACACTCTATCTACAACACCACAGACACATACACACACACACACACACACACACACACACACACACACTAAAAAAAAGAAGAGAAGAGGCTTAGATGCGATGACTCCGTGGTTAAATGTCTAGCATGTGAGCAGTACAAGCCAGGTGGGCGTGGTGACACACATGGAATCCCACCACTTGGAAGGTGGAGACAGAGGATCCCTGGGACAGGTTGGCTAGCTAGGCTAGGTGAATCAGAGAACTCTGTGTTCAGAGGAGAGACCCTGCTGAAATGAATAATAAGGTAGGAAACAATTGAGCAAGACTCCTGAGTATGCCTACACTTTTGAAAACATACATACACATATGCATACACATGCATACACACACACACATTCACATGATACATACACACACACATACCCATAAAGAGAAAAAAACAAAAAGAAGAAAAGAGACGTATTTAACCTTTTTGGATGCTGAGAGTTCAAGACCCAGTGGCTTCCTTGGTTCAGCCTGTGGTGAGGGCCTTCAGCCTGTGTTGCCTGGTGAAGGCCATCATAATATGAGCACATCACAACCTGGTAAGATGGCAGGCCAGAGTGACGCAGGGGTCAGGCTTTGTCGTGTATGAAGGCTCTCTAGGGAACTAATCAGACATCTGTAATAGCTACATTAATCTCTTCAGAGGGCAGAGCCTCCAATAACCTAGCTACCTCTTTTCTCCCACTTCCTCTTAAGGGTTCTACCACCTCACCAACACTACTCTGGGGTGTATGAATTTGGGGGAGATTCACTGAAACCACATAGTAAACAAAGACAGTCTGTTCTCTCTCACATCACCCTAACCCATGAGTGCAAACCACGTCAGCTTGAGATGTCCCAGGGCAGAGCCCAGGAGCCAATCTCTGCACTGTCTTGACCTTGATCTTGTTCATCAATATAAATTAGCGAGCACATTGACTTGCCAGGTCACATCTATTTATTTAAATTTATAAGGGAAAGAGCACAGGATGGTGTTGAAAGGCTACTGGCCAGTTGGAGGGAGCCTAGGAAAGGCTGTGCACGCTAGGGCACAGAGTACTCCATCAATCACATGACCCGCTCCTAACCTGGCATCTGCTGGGGCCTGACATGGTGCTCACAAAAGTCCCAAGAAGCCAGATGATCGCCCTTAACCTTGCTGGGAAGGCAGTCCCACGTAGCACAAGCAACTCAACAGATGGCAGAGGTGGACTGCTTGTTGATGGGATTGAATGCTAATATGAGTTGTGGGCTTTGTGTTCCCCGAGCGTGTGCTGAGAACTCCGGACTTCTGCTGGGGATGCTGGAGCCATTGTAGGGAGTGTGGGGTGGGCGGGGTAGGAGAAAATACCTTCTCCTTCCCTGCTTTCGTCAGATCAGTTTTACTGACTTGTCTCACCTAGTGGGTATGAGCAAAACTCCATCCAAGCCTATTCTGTCCTTAAAGACAAGAATGGGTCTGGAGAGATGGCTCAGTTGGTGAAGTACTTGCCTTGCAAAACAAAAACCTGACTTTGATTCTTAGAACCAACATCAAACAAACAAACAAACAAACAAACAAACAAACAAAACAACACAAGCATAGTACATCCTGTAATCCCAGCACTGGGGAGGCAGAAACAAGGGCATACCTGGACTCATGGCCAGCCTAGCCCACTTGGTAAGTTCCAGGTTAAAGTGAGGGACCCTGTCTCACAAAAGGGAGTGTGGGAGAGAGATGGTGCTTGAGGAGTGACCCTTGAGGCAAATTCTCTGGCCCCTCACACGAGCATGCATGGATTGTGTGCACACTCACACAGAGAAAAATGGCGGTGGAATCACCAGAGGTGCCAGGTTAGAATTTATGTCACTGGCTGTGGAGCTCTGGGCTTAAAAAACAGAATTGGCAGTGGGGGACGGTCCCCAGGAGAGACCTGGGGCTACTGAGGGAGTAGTCAAAGAATCCTGCACTCTCAATTCTTTAATAATGTCTCCATTTGCACCAGCTAGCACCTGACACCCTGAGCGCTGAATAGACCAGTCTGTAAATAGGTCCCTAAGTTGTTTGTTTGTTGGTGGTGGTGGTAGTTTTTTGTTTTGTTTTTGAGTTGGGGGAGACCAAAGTAATGTGGGCTAGATCAAGGGTCAGTCATAAGCAAGATCGGAATCCCTCTATCTCTGAGATGTGAGTCTTTTTAAGATAGCTCCCTACTTAGATGGAGTCCTGGTCCCTGCTACTCCAAAGGAGAAGAGGGTTCTTGGAAGCACCTGCAACTTCCTTCCTTGTCGCTTGTCAACTTTGGAACAATCAGTCTGCTACTTAACAGTTAACAAGCGAGGCACTCCAGGGGCTGTGACTAATCTGTCTTTGTTAGCACTAACAGGGGATGGGTAGAGGGCTCACTGCGCCACCTCCCTGCTGGTGCTGCACCTGGGACCTGTAGAGCAATCACTCAGGCCCAGAGCAATCACCCTGCCAGGAGCAGGGCACCCGACACCTCAACTCATCTCCACAGAGCTCAGAGAGAATGATCATGAAGGGGGGGGGGAGTCTCTGAGGAGGGAGCTCTGTAACTGACTCCAGGAGGAGCCCCAGAACAGAAGCCCCCCTAATACCTGTCTTCTGTGTGCATATAGGAGCATATATGGTAGAGGGGACCCCCTTCATGAGCAATGGGCTAAGTGAGGACATGGACCGCAATCTAGTCGACAGGGCAGACAGGTCCACAGGAAATCTCCTCAGGGTTGTAAGTGCTGGAATAGGGGCATGGGTAGAGCTCTGCCTGGAGAGGTCACGAGAGGTCTCAGGGGTTCAAATATAGGGAACAACCCAGGCTGCAGAAGAGAAACTGAGGTAAGATGGTGGTGTGTGCAAAAGCCCAGGAGTGAGCAGGGGAGTGCTGGCCAGATAGGATGGTTTTGAACTATTATGTTTCCATTGTATGTATGTATGTATGTATGTATGTATGTATGTATGTATGTATGTTATATTTTTCCTATACATTATTACTCATGTTTCTTGTTATCTCTTCATTCATTTGTCTTGTTTCTCTGCCACCTATCCAACTGTTTTCCTGTTTATTATCTATTGATTCACTCCTCTACCTATCTATCAAACCATTTACCAGTCCATCTAGCCACATATATGTTCATCTGTTGACTTAACTACCTATCTGCTGTCGGCGGATCCAGTGATCCATCCATCCACTCACCTATCTACCTACTCATCCATCCATCCATCTATCATCTATCATATACCCACCCACCTATGCATACATTTACCCACTCATCTATTGGTCCATTTCCAGAAGCTTTCCCCCTAACAGAAATCAACTCTATAGCCACAGCTGGCCTGAACTACTGAGTGACTCAGAGTAGTCTAGAGCTTATGGAAATTTTCCTATATCCACCTTTCCAGTATTGGGATTATAGATAGGTACAGTCATGCTGCATTAGAACCATGGCCGCCAGATAGGATGGTTTGGGACTATCATGTTCAGATATATATATATATATATATATATGTATACATATATACACACACACATATATATGTATACATATATGTGTGTGTGTGTGTGTGTGTGTGTATATATATATATATATATATATATTGACTCTAAGTATATAGGTTTTTGAAGAACTCTTACAACTGACACAACACCCAACCTTTCCCTGACACGCGAGAGGTGTGTTACCGTTCAAATCTGGGACATATGACCGAGGTACCAACTTAACATGTCAAAGTTGGCCTGGCCGCCATGTTCTCCCAGCACCCCTCAGTCCCTCCCTGCTTCAGGGTCCTCCTGACAGGCATACCCCACGCCTTGTCTGAACTCTCCAGCCCAGGGTGCTGCGCTCCCCTTCCCTGCATGATCTAACCGTTTTGCTTACAGCTCCCTTTAGATGGCTGAGTCTCCTGGCTGCTGCACCTGGTTCCCCTTGTCCCCCTCTTCCTTCCACTCCCCCTCTCTTCACATGGCCCAGCCTGGTGGTGACCACTCTGGACTCTGCCAGACGTGTCTGCCTCTGGCTGTGCTCTCCACATCTCTATAATAAACTTTCTTCTCCGCCCTATCTAGGAACAGTCATGTCCCTTCCTTCTCTTTTTATTTATTTATTCTTTGTGTTTTCATTCATTTGGTGCTGAAACCCTGGGCCGGTCGTATTCCCTCCCTCCCTCCCTCCCTCCCTCCCTCCCTCCCTCCCTCCCTCCCTCCTTCCCTCCTTCTCTCCCTTCCTCCCTCCCTCCCTTCCTTTTTTCTTCTTTCTTTCTTTCTTTGTTTCTTTTTTCTTCCTTTTTGTTTCTTTTTTCACTCAGGGTGTACATTCCTAACTTACTTGAGTACCTCCCAGATTTCCTTACAGACACCTACCCCAGGAATGGCGACAGAAGTCACAAATGCTACAACCTGGGCTATTTGTATGAAACTTCATTTCTTGTTGGTAGGTGAGACCTGGCCTCTGAGGATGAGCAGGGGAGGCTGGGAGAGGCCCCAGGTCAAAGTTCAGCAGGTCAGACCCACTGCCCTAGTTTGATCTTGACTCTCCCTCAAAGTCCCATGTACCGGAAGCTTGGCCCTCAGGCCATACTGTTTCTGGAAAGTGTTGAGGTCTTTAAGAGGTGGGGCCTAGTGTGATGTGTAGGTTGTTGGCATGTGTGCTTTAATGGAGATTGCAGAACACTGGTCTCTGTCTTTGTCTCTGCTTCCTGGCCACAACACTTGAGCAGTGCTTTCTGTCACATGCTCCTTCCATGATGCTTTGCCAAAATTAGACCGAAAAGCAATGGCATAGTTATGGGCTGACACCTCTGATATGGAACCCGAGTAAACCTTTCCCTTTTTTCATGCTGATTGCCTTGGGGATTTGTTCTAGTAACAGAAAACTGACCAATACATTCATTATGGAGGCTGTTTTGCTGGTATGGCCACATCCTTGGGCCAGCTGGAGGCTGCTGTGGGCCATCTGTCTTGTCCACATGCCATTGGGATGGCAAATATCTTTGGTTTTGTAGATACTTTTGAAACAATAAATGTCAATGGAACTTTTGGGCAAGAGAAAAGTCATTGCTACAACAAGGGTACAACCTTTGTCAGTTGCCAACACCCTGGCCAATGGGTGCTACACTTTAGAAGCCAGGGGGACACTTTAGAGTCCATTGAAATGTTATATATGAATTCAGGTGGATCTGAACCTGCCTAGGAATTTAGCTATGGAGACTGGGGATGTGGGTCCCATTAGGACAGTGCTTGCCCAGCCAGGACGAAACCTTGAGTCTGATCCTCAGCATCGCAGAAACTGGACATGGCCGCACACACCTATAATCCCAGTGTTTAAGAGGTAAAGGCAGGGGAGTCAGGAGCTCACGCTCATCCTTTACTACACAGTAAGTTTGAAGTCAGCCTGGGCTACAGAAGAACCTGTCTCAAATAATCAACAACAACAATAACAACAACCGACCAGCTTTGTGATTTGGGGCAAGATAAATAACCTCCCTGGTGTTCATCTTCCCAAAATGTACAATCTTGTGTTTGTGGGATCTCATCATTGTGGTATCTTGAAAAACAAATCAGTGGTCACAAGGGGTTTGGGGAAGTGGCTCTGAGGCTCAGGCTCAGTGCTACACGTCTATAATCCCTGTGCCAGCGAAAGGGGAAGACAGCAAGATCCCTGTGGCTTGCTCACCACTCAGCCTAACTGAACAGGTGAGGTCCAGGCCCATGAAAGACTCTGTCTCGAAAAAGAAAAAAGGTGGATGGCACCTCCGGGGCAGCACCTGAAATTGGCTTCCGGTCTCCATATGCATCTCCATACATATGAACACACATCTGCACACATGTGTGCATCCACAAACACATGAACACACATACACAAAAGTGGGTCTTGGCACATTTTATTTGTGGAGACAGGCAATTGCAACAGCCCCCTTTTGTTTCTTTGAAGGATAAGAAGAAGTGCTACTCCATGCCAAGGCTTGTGAGTCGCCTCCTCTGAGTGCTGGAAAGTCCTATGGGATTTATTTCCACGATGCGTTCTTCATAACTCTGGATACAAAATGTTTGCAGCAAAGTGCATGGAGTCCCACCACTAAGAGTTCAGATTGGAGGTCATAACCCTTAAAGAATTTTCAGGGGTCTGGTGTGGTAGCTCATACCTCAATCCCAGCATGTGTGTGTGTGTGTGTGTGTGTGTGTGTGTGTGTGTGTGTGTGTGTGTGTGTGTGTCTGCACACACGTGCGCGTGCGTGCAACATAGAGGCAAGCAGAGCTCTTTGAATTTCAGGCTAGCCTGGTCTATCTAGTGAGTTCCAAGCCAGTCTGTCCCTGACCCTGTCTCAACAATAACAACCTTTAAAAAAAAAAAGTGGGGGGGGGAGAGAAGGAAGGAGGGAGGGAGATAAGAAGGAAGGACAGAAGGACAAAGCAAGAAAGAACACGTTTTTAATCTGATGAAAGTATTCTGTAAGAAGTGGGTGGTGTGTGTGTGTGTTACTTTTCTACTACTATAATAAAACATCATGACCAAACAACTTACAGAAGAGTTTGTTTTGGGCTTAGTTTCCGAGGATTAGAGTCCATGAGGATCATGGCAGGGAACACGGCAACAGGCAGGCTGGCATGGTCCTGGAACAGTAGCTAGGAGCTCACATCTTGATCTACAAGCATGAGGCAGAGAGAGCTCACTGAGAATGACCTGCACTTTCAAAACCTCAAAGTGACCAACCTCCAATAAGGCCACACCTCCTGATCCTTCCCAAAAGGTTTCACAAGCTGTGGACCAAGTATTCAAATACACAAGCCCATGTAGGCAACTCTCATTAAAACCAACACACCTTTCCCCAGGGTACAGAAACATGGCCAGTGCAAATTGAAGGATCCCAGGCAAGGGAACCCCTGGTACTAGAGGCCACCTGCAGCTTCTCACTCACAGGATGCATTGGTTACTTGGTCACTGGTATGACAAAAGAGCTGGGAATAGCAAACTTAAGGAAAGAAAGGTTTACTTCACTCATGGTTGAAAGCCAGTCACAGCAGGGAAAACATGGTGGCAGAAACATAAGCCAGCTGGTATCTGCAGCCAGGATGCAAAGAGAGCTTCCATCTGTGTGGCTGCTTCCTCTTTGATTGACGGGGAAGTGGCATTGGGTATATCTGTAACTGATGTGGCCCCCACCCACTATCAGTGTAGGTCTATGATCTCAGTCAACTCCAGTAACACAAACCGTTAAAGCTGATGTATCTAGTCACATCCTCTTGCTGTTCCTTAGTCATTCAGTGCAGTGACTTGTTAGCACAAGCCTTGTGACTTGACTGCTGGAACCCTGGGGAAGGGGGCATTAGGAATAATGGCTACAGTCTCCCTCCAGAGCTTCTGATTTATCTGACTAGGAAATGGCTAGAAAGCATCTAAGAGCATCCCTGGTAGTTACACACACACACACACACACACACACACACACACACACACACACACACACACGTACACTTCCCACATGTGTATTCAAGCACACATGCTGTTTGCTGACATTTCTGGTCCCCTCTGTACCGTGTACGTATGGCACGTATTCATGGATGCGTCATGCAATGGTGGACATGCAGATGTCAAAGGATGTCTTTATGGAGTCTGCTTTTCACTTTTAACATGGGCTGTGGGGATTGAACTCGGGTTGTCAGGCTTGCATAGCAAGCGCCTTTACCCACTGGGCCACCCCGTGGGCCCTTGTTCCTCTTCCTCTATTTCCCTGCTTTAGAAACTCCTTGTTTCCTGAGCTGCAGAAGGAAACCAGGGCAGAGCTGTCTCTTATGAGGCAGGGTGGCTCCACTCTGCAGGCCTTGCTCTTTCAAGCCCTCTCTTGAGGAAGCCTCGGAGGACATGAAGTCCCACGCTTTGCCCCCAACCCTTCTTTCCACAGCTCAAACCGGGTGACTCACAGGACAGCTGAGCTCCAAGGTGTCTTCTCCTGAGCTCATCAAAAAGCAAACACTCGGGCACTTGAATAAGAGAAGCAATTTGTGGCTTTGTAAAACGTCAATGCAATTCAATTTAGGCCTCTTAAGGAGCCCGCGCCACTCACACACATTGTTTCCATGTCTAACCTGCTTCGGAGGTGGAGGGACTGTGCCTTTCTACTTCTGCTTGCAAAGTGGGATGAAGTCCCTGCGACGAGTGACCTTCAAGCATCACACAAGACTTACAAAGGAAGCTGTCGCCCAGAAACCTCATCCCAGCCTCAGTGCACAGCTCTTTTCCTTAATATAGATTTGAGTTTTGCAAAAAGGCAGATTATAAAACTAGTTACTTCCCCCCCACAAACACATGCTTTAATTCCTCCTCTCTACCCAAGATCAATAGTGGGCTTCGGTCCTGACTCCAATGGTTGCCGTTCCTGAGAGATCCCATGTTTTAACCTGTGAAGACCCCTTTGCAGATCAGGGGAGACCCTTGAAATAGACTTCTGTCCCTTTCATGTGTCTTGGGGCAGATGTGGGTTTTTTTCTCTAGCCCCACCCCCTTTTGCCACAGAACAGATTGCTCTTGGCTTCTCTTTATTTGTTCCTTCATTGATTTTATTTAGAAAACTGGCTAATTTAGTCACACCTTGGCAGACAAATTCGGGGCAAGCAAGAATATGAATACTAAAGGTTTTTTGGTAGATTCTTAGCTGCCGCTTAGAGCTTCATTTTCTCCCCGTGTACGGTGTGCGTGCGTGTGTGCATGCATGCTTTTGCATGTGTTGGGGGAACACATGTGTGGGTGGGTATGCATGCACATGGAGACCTGAGACATGAGCTTGATATTGGGTCTCATCCTCCGTCTCTCTTCCATCTTCCTCACTAACAGAGGGTCTGTCAATCAAACCCAGGACTCTCGAGGCGGCTAGTGTAGCCAGCCAGCTTTCTCTGCGGAGCTCCTGGCTCTGCCTCCGAAGGCAACAACCGCACCTGGGATTTATGTGGGGCTCTGGTGGATGTGACTTCCAGCCCTCGGACTGGCACAGCCAGGGCTCCAACTGCTCAGCCACCACTGTAACCCTTGTACCAGGTTCTGAATTTGTTTTTACAATTCTTTGAGGACTGAATCATTTTTCTGATTAGGTTCAGAGATGCCATTCCATCTTGCCAAGGTCACACAGCTAATAGATGACAAGCTAGAAGGAATGTCTGGTAGAACCCTGAGCTCTGATAACTGCTATATAAGTCTCCACTTACGTTTCTTCCTGAATAACTCTTCGAGTCTCAGGAAGCCTGATTTCATATGAAATCTTTTTGGCTCATGTTCCTGGAGAGCAAACTGAAGCGTTCTCAAATATCATCATCATTTGTCTCAATATTAGGTTTTTGCACTACTGGAAGGATTACAGCCTAACATGCCATGCTCCTGCCTTAGGAATCCTGTTTCCCCTCTCCTCTCACATTTGCTGAGAGCCCTGGACACCTCCCACAGATTCTTGCCTTAAGAAAAGCTACAGAGCTCACCAGTGAGGCCCACATTCAGGGGCACAACGGGAGAGACAAGGTCAGGCTGTGGTCTGGCCTTTCTTCCTCTCTCTCTCTGGCCCAGGTGTCTCATAATTGATCCTAGGAAGACAAGAGATGGACATGAGTGATCAAGAAAAACTGCAGCCACTTCTTGACAATGCTTAATGCTGGATTTAGCTTGTTCTTGCTACACTCAAGTGCGTTAACAAAGCACCTGTGTCCTTAAGATGCTGATGCTGTTATAATACTGTTTGCATTGTGATTTTGACACCCTCCACTTTTGTGGCAGTTGTGGGAAAAATGACCCTTAAAACGTGATTTGGTCCACCATGATTTGGGAGGGGAAAAAGAGTCATCTTACTTCATGAATATTCCACATACCTCATACATATTCATAAACTCCTTTAAAGTCCACAACATAGAGACCACTGGGCAGCTCTTTGCCTTGGGTGAGACCATACCAGTATCTCTTTAGAGTCTTTGCTTTGCTTAGCTCTGTCCAATAGACTTTTGCTTAAACTGTCTGTTTTATGTTTGTATATTATGTATACGTGTGTATGTGTGTGTGTGTGTGTGTGTGTATGTGCGTATATGTTAATGATGTACACGGGCACATATGTCTATGGAAGTTAGGCGTTTAAGTTGAGTGTCTTCCTCTATCCATCTTTACCATATTTTTTGAACCAAGATTTCTCACTAAACCTGGAGCTCACCAAGTCGGTTAGACTTGATGGCCAGTGAGCGCCAGAGATCTTCAGTCTCTGCCTCCCTCTCTCTGAGAGGCAGTATGTGTGGCCACTGCTTTTATGTCAGGGCTGGGGATCCAGACTAAAACATTCTTTCCTGGCAGGACAAGGAAAGACCTTAAGACTTAGCAAGGGAATGAAAACAAGGCCAAGGAAGTCAACAAAACTCACAGGGCGGAAGCTCCTGAAGTTACAGGATTAACAAGGCCCTCTCTGAAGTTAAGTAAGCAGAGACAACTGCCAGGAGCAGAGACTCTCTGGGAATTTACTGTGTTTGCAGGTTGCTCAGGAACTTCAGGGTGACACTTTTCACTCTTCGGGTACTGGGCCTTTCAGTGAGGTAGCTGCCATCTGTGCTTCTGTAAGGACCTCTCTGTCCCCCAGTGAACTCACCAGCTCACAAAGCTGGACTTGGATGGAATGAGGTCCTCAGTCTACCACTGGTGTCTTGTCTGTGGAAAACAGATATTTTTTGTATCTCTCCTGGAAAAGTCTTGCAGCAAGCCCGTGTGAGGCCCCAAGATCCTAAAAGCTCCAGTCTGCTCCCCTTCTCCTCTCCTCTGCATAGAGAGCTGTTTAATATGGAAGCCACAGGGTTCTGGTCATTCTGGAGTTTCCCAAACAGACTTGCCAATTGATGGATTAATTTGTTGATCGAACATTTTCCCAAATTAAACTTTCACGGTTTCTCTAGCAAAAAGTCAATCCTCCTCTTGGGAGCATTCAAGTTTTGTTCTGGCCCTCTGGGGTGTTCCAGCGTGTGGTATATGCAGTACACACCCCAATGATAAAGTCCTCAATAACTACAGGAAGAGCTGGCAGGATGATTTAGCTCTAAAGTCCAGAGCAAGGCAATTACACCTGGCTCCCAGCTCTACAAAACTGAAATAATCTTTATCTGAATTTTAAAAGGTATGCTAACATTATAGCATCAAATGTCAACTGTGGCGATGACTTATCCTACGTACATGAGAGGTGACACAGATGGGGCAGAGCCTTAATATGCATGTGGCCACCACTTAAAGGTTAAACACGTCTGCTGCGATCTGGTGAGCTAATTGTACTTTTATTGATCGAGTTTGGAATCTGAATAGCATCAGGGAAATGAAATTCTTAAAGCCAGCCTTACTGCTGTGGGCCTTCCTCATCCTCTCTGGACAAATGAGACATTTGGAGAAGGAGCTCATCTCTTGAGGCTTGCTGTCCTGCTAAATTATTTTCTGTTTCTCATTAATTCTTGTCTTCCTCTTGCCCACACCTCCAGTCTCTTCATGCCCTCCCTTGCCTGTCTGAGTTGCTTCAGCTGTCAAAATCTCCTGCTCACAGAGGCTGGTCCTCACTGCTCTTTGAGCTCCACCCTGTCTCAGCCCAGGGCTCCTGGGACCCAGCCATCAAGACTTAATTATGTCCTTCTGGAGTGGCTTGCTAATGATCTCATCTGTGGTTCTTGGGGCTCTGTCCATGGCAGACACTAGCTTTTGATATAGAAAGCGTGTACAAAGAACGGATAAACGGAAGCCTATAGGAACAGCTTTAAGACTGGCACCAGGGACTGAGAATGTGGCTTAGTTGGCAGAGTGCTTGCTTAACACGCCCAAAGGCCAGTTTGGTGCCCAGCAAAACTTCCACAGGGGTACAAGCCTCAGAACCCAAACATTCAGGAGATGGAGGCAGGAAGACCAGAAGTTCAAGGTCATTCTTGACTACATGCTGAGTTCCAGACCAGCCTGGGCTATATCTCAGGAAAAAGCAACAAGCAAAAATCAGAAAGGGGTGTTGACAAGGCTCAAGCAAGGGTGTTTGTGTGTGTGTGTGTGGGGGGGGGAGACTCACTCAGGAAGCAAACAAAATGTTCAAGGTTCTGGAAGCTCCTGGACTCTAACATTCTCAAGACTGCTTCTCAACGCTATATAAATAGTGACTGTGGCTGGGGAGAGAAGACTCCCACCTTCTGTAAGACATGCTGGGAGAGAGATGATACAGCTTTTGTAAATCTTCCCCCAAGCTGGAGAGGGCTTTTCAGTGACGCAGCTGCCTTTGAGTCTCCCACGCTCCTGTTAGTAACTCAAATATTCTTGCTCTTTCACCAGACTTGCCTTGGGTGATACTGCTTCTTTGATCTGTTGCTGGTGTCCTAACTGGGGTTAAGAACAAATAGATGTTTGTTCATGCCTCCCGGGGAAAAGTCAGACAGCAGGAGAAGCTGGAGGTCAGAAGAGAGTTGCTTGTGTGAGGGAGGGTAGGCTGCTTCTTGATGTGTGCGTGGGGGGGCAGCATTCATGGGAGGACCCTGCAAACTAAATGCTTAAGGTGTATAGACTGTCATATGAACATAAAACCTCAGTAAAAATAGCAATATCAACCATGTTGAGCTTTTCCTATTTACTTGTGAATTTAGTCTCTCTCTCTCTCTCTCTCTCTCTCTCTCTCTCTCTCTCTCTCTCTCTCTCTTTCTCCCTGTGTGCTTGCGCTAGTGTGTACACACACCAAAGGTTGATGTCATCTATCTTCCTCAATTGCTCTCCACCTTATTTTTTTCTTATTTTTTTGACACAGGGTGTCTTACTGACCTTGGGCTCTCACTCCTTCAGCTAGACTGACTGATCAGAAAACCCCAGGAACCTTCCCCTCTCTGCCTCGCCAGGGCTTGGATTACACAGTGCCTGACTTTTCATATGGGAGCTAGGGATCAGTCTCAGGTCCTTGTGTGTATGTGGCAACCATTTTGCCCACTAAATCGTTGCCTCAACCCACCCCCTTGTACCAGCTTCCTTCCTTGGGTCCTCATCACTCCTTCCCCCCCCCCCCTCCCAAGCCATAAGAACAGATTTCCCCAGGTCAAGTGTAGTGGCACCTGCCTTTAATCCCAGCACCAGGGAAGCAGAAGCAGAGAAATCTCTCCATGAGTTCGAGGTTAGCCTGGTCTACAGAGTGAGTTCCAGGGCTACACAGAGAAACCTTGTCTCAGAAAAGAAAACAAAGAATGGCTTTATGGACTTTCACTTTTGCCCTGCATTGATCTCTCTCTCTAGAGACCTCACCGTGCCACCATCTGTCTGAGGCACTGGGGACTGAACTCCCCTCCGTACCCTACACCTCTTGTTACTCTGTCCACGCGTTAATAACCCTTCCAATAAACTCCTTATCCCAGTGTCTCAGAGTCTTCTTGACCCCTCATCCCGGTTCCAGCACTTCTTCCTTGTCTCCCTCCGTCTACTCTCTCTCCCTTTACCCTTCTCTTCCCCCCTACCTCTTCTTCACTTTCACCCTCCCTTCGCCCCCCTCACGGCTCCCTCCTCCTCCTCTTCTTCCCTTTGACCCACATCCATGGAGCACAGCCCACAGCCAGGCAGGGAAGGGTGCCAGCGTGCTCTGGGTGTCAAAGCACTTATGTCAGAGACTCCAACAGGTAAGAAACCGTCGTGGCACGTGTCACACAGTGTCAGCTGTGGGCCAGGGCAGTGCGGAGCAGGAGATGGGGTGCCTGCAGAGAAAGTTCCTGATGACGTCAGAGGAACAGGCAGGAACTGCCCTAAGGAGTTTTGCTTTTCCTGAGTATCATGGGGCTATTTGATGTTTTGGGATGAGTTGTGATACGGCAAAGACTTTCTTCAGCCCCAGCTACCAAGTAAGCATCCAATTTGGGCAGGAGAGACGGAGGAAGGCTCTGCCGTGTCTGGGTAGAGAGGAGCAAGGTGACCATGGGGAGATGTTGTGAGCCCTTCCAGGTGCTAACAGGGTCGCCGGAAAGGCTGCCTCGGGCTGTTTCCAGCCTGCAGGTCCTCTGACGAAGGCCCCACTGGAGACATTATCATCACTCCAGAGGCATGACATTAACAGCAAGTTGAATTATTTTTCTGATTCTTTTGCAGTTTTTCCAGTCTCCTCCAACACCACGTGTCTCCAGGGATGTATAACACCTTTCGAGACAAGAGAAGAACATTCTGGAACTTAAATTCAAGGCAGGTCTTATTCTGCTGCTCTCTAGAGTTGCTGTCTGTGGTGATGTAGAGACCATCTGCAGAGCTGCAGGCATTTCTGTAGTTAGGGTCTGAATGTGGGCCCTAGAAGCTCTTACAACCTAGGCTCAGCCTCATAGGCCAATTATAGGCACAATTAATAGTGGAAAGCAGAAAAACGTGTTCAATGTGACCATACTGGAAAGTAGAATGAAGAGGCCCACTGGCCCCTCCACCACCAAGTCCATCTTCAGGATCCTGACATGAGCTTTAGGTTTAGATGGAGAGCAGGAGGCAGGAATGGCTAAAAACAGCCAGGCCAGGGCGTGGTTGGGGCATGGTTAGGCATGGTCAGTTTGTGGTCAGGGTGTGGTCAGGGTATGGCCCTTACTAACCCAATGAGTCTCCTGCAAGTGGCCTGACAAGTTGTCAGAAGTGTGTGAACTCTCTTCCCAGGAAACAGGTTCTTTCTCTGCATCACCAGGTTTCAGTCTTTCCCTTCCAGTTCGAGGTTGCTGGGGAAGACTTGAAGCATGGCTCAGCAGTTAAGAACATTCACTGCTTTTTTGGCGGACCCAGGTTTAGGCCCCATCACCCACATCATGGCAGCTCACAACTATTTGTAACTCCAGGTACAGGGATCCAGTGCTTTCTTCTGATCCCCCACTGGCACTGCATGTATGCATATGCATACATATAAGTAAAATACTCACATACATAAAATAAAAATTAATTAAAAATACTAAAATAAATTGTCTTCGTTAGGGTTTCCATTGCTGTGAAAAGACACCATGACCAAGGCAACTCTTACAAAGGCAAACATTTAACTGGGGCTGGCTTACAGTTCAGAGGTTTAGTCCATTATCGCCATAGTAGGAAGCATGGTGGCTTGCATGCAGGCAGACATGATGCTGGAGATGGAGCTGAGAATTTTACATCTTGATCTGAAGGCAGCAGAGTAAGACTGTGTCATACTGGGCATAGCTTGGGCATAGGAGACCTCAAAGCCTGCCCCACAGTGATGCACTTCCTCCAACAAGGCCACACCTACTCCAACAGGGCCACACCTCCTAATAGTGCCACACCCTATGGGCCAAGCATTTAAACCCATGAGTCTATAGGGTTTATTCCTATTCAAATCACCACATAAATAAATAAAGATTCCAAGGGAAGTTCAAATTGGCAGTTCAGTTCACAGGTTAGCAGCAGCAGCTCGATCCACTCGCAAACACTTCAGAAATACACCAGCAGTCCAGCTCGATAGAGTTGGATAGCAAACTATGAATCAGCAGAACCTGGCAGAGACAGCCAGGCCTCAGCGGCACAAGTCAGCAGGAGGGACCAGGAGGAATGCCAGGAGAAGTTCTCCACTGGGCCTCTCTCAGTGAATCAAAGATCAGCGAAGGCAAGAGACCCACAAGCATTGCCCAGCTAGCTGTACCAGCAAGCCTAGTTCAGCCTCTGTCACTGTCCATCGAGTCTTATTTTTACCCTCCAAACATCACGTGTCCTCCATGGGTCACATGCTTCTGTCTCAGCTGACATCACTCTGCCAATCAGCCCCAGTCCATGGGAGCAGCAAGAAACTGCAGCACACTACCAGAAGTTTTTTGGTGTGTTTCTCTCTATGGAGTCCCAACAAATGCAGCTCAACTACAAAATATAAGGCAGACCAACACATGCCTGTTGTTAGCAAAGACTCCTTCATCAGGTGCCCTTTCACGTGCTTGCTTTAGCAGAGCATCCTCTCTCCTGTGTCTGCTTCAGTGACACGTTTCTTCACGAGTCCGTCTTTCACCTGTGACCACTTCAGGAAAACACTCCCTCACATGTCTGCCCCAGCAAAACACCATCCAACCGACTTTCCCAAGAACCCTTAAGTTTTCATTTCAGAGATCCATGTCTCAGTTCTGAGAGCCAAAGAGCGAGTCACAAATCTCTTTAGAACAATGGTTCTCAACTTTCTGAATGCTGCAACCCTTTAGTACAGTTCCTTGTGGTGTGGTGACCCCCGACCATAAAATTATTCCAGAGTCTTCTGTGGGGTTCCTGAGTGTCTCTACTTCCCACCCCTGCTGACCACTCCTCTATAGCATCTCTCCTCCTCGACCTCCTGTTTTTTCTGTAGATATAAAACTCCTCCCCACTACCTATCTTTCAGATTGTCTGGGTCTTTTCATCCCATGGGGCAGTATCACCCACAGTTAGGGTGCATCTTCCTATCTTAACCAGATCTAGAAACGTCCTCACTGGCATGTAGTGGAAAATATTAAAAAGAGAACCAGCTCATTCCAGTGCTCAGGCCGGCAACCGGTGGGCCGGGTAATCTCACTCTCTCAGCCCGCCAGCTCTCTGGAGCTGAGTCCCTTGGCGGATCTCTGCCACCAGGCCCACACAGTAATTGCCTGCCCCACGGTCAGCCATCTCAACACCTAATTACCTGGTAGAATTAAAACTCTTAAGCATATAGTTAACCAATCAGATTTATGTATCAATAAAAACACAATTTACAAAATCCAATACAATAATTATCAGGGCCAATTGATAATGATAAAAGCTGCCCACCTAGATTTGACAACTTATCCCAAACTTCTAATCTTTATGATAACATAACTATGGGTGGCACTACACCAGTTCATGTCCTCTGCCATCTTCCTTCCCCCTTCTCTCTCCCAAGATCCTCTCCTGAATAACTCCTAGCTCTGCCTCCCTGTTCCCTGTCCAATCACAGGGCTCCTGTTGCCCTAATGTAATTGAACAGGGAAAATCCTGCAACACCTGGAGGTGTGTCTCCTAGGTAATTCCATATGCTGACAAATTGAGAATAAAGATTAATCACCGAGATTTTAACTAATAGTGCTTTTGGATTCTCAGAGCTCCACTTGGTTTCTGATGGAGATTCTGTTGAATAATGTCTGCATGTGTGTCAGTTGGCAGGGTGGAGCTCTGTCCCAAAGAGAGAGACTGGCTGAAGCAGCTTTATAGAATTTCACCTTTTAGTAAATTGTGATGTTTAAGGCACCTGAGCAAGGGGGGAAGAGGGAGAGAGAGAGAGAGAAAGAGAGAGGGGGGGAGAGGAGGGGGAAAGGGAGAAGGAGGGGAGAGAGAAGAGAAATGAGGGGGAGAGGGAGAGGGAGAGGGAGAGGGAGAGGGAGAGGGAGAGGGAGAGGGAGAGGGAGAGGGAGAGGACAAGAGACCAGATCTGTTGCTGAACAGGCCTAGAAGCAATGAGCAAGAACTCCTTCAGAGTCATGAACACTCTCTGTGCCTGTATCTCAGTCTTTAACCATCATTCATCTCTAAAGGTTACTAAAAGAAAGTGGTAGGCAGCCTGGCACATCCCTTTTTATTTTTGTCAAAAAACCAAGGGAGAGCTAAAAGACTAATTGGGTCATGTATAGAGGACACAGGACCCAGCTGGAGGAGGTTTCACCGCACAAATCTATGACAATTTGGGCATCAAAGAGAATGGCGTTAGTAATGGATATTAGCACATTGAAAAAAATTAATGAGTTTATCGCTGTGAGAGAGGAGAAAGGAAAAGGGGGCGGGGAAGAAGGAAAGGGTACAGGGTAAAAAGTCTTTCCAGAAGAAGGCCAACTAATAAGAATAGGGGGAGGGACAAAGGAGTTTATAAAACTACCACATGATAACCAGCAGCATAGCAATTATTTAGACAAGGAATTCTGTAAAAGGTCATTAAAGTAACCATATTCACATGGACTGTAACATTCAAACACACCTCCTCCCCACTGCTTATTTATGACATATTCCCATGTTCCCAGCTGACATCCAAGTAATACTGAACCCTTTATAAGACTATATGTTTTCTTTATGATAGCCAATTTACAAATTAATCGCAATAGCATATTAATAACAAATACAATATAGCAAGGACAAAAATAATACATAACTAATAATAATATACAACAAAAGCAGTTACAATGATGAGTATATTTTGTGAGGCAGGGTCTCACTATGTAGCTGAGGATGACCTTGAACTCCTGACCCTCCGGCCTCCATCTCATGATGGCTATCATGCCTGACTTTATGGTTCTGGGGTTTGTACCCAGGGCTTTATGCAAGTTAGTCAATCACCACCAACTGAGGTACATCCTCAGCCATTAAATCATATATTATAATGAAAGTTATATGAATGTGCCATCCACTGCACAATCTCACCGCTACTTCACATTTTCACTTGAAGTAGCTATGTCCCAATTTCTCGTTGGCTCCTCTGGACTTCCAGCATTCCAGTTCTTGCTTTCTGAGGTCACTACTAAGTAAAGCAAGGGTTACTTGATTACATGTACTTAAGTTCCGCAACAGTTGGTCTGATACCCCAGAGGGCTGATGGGTGGTTGTCTGAGGCATGAAGTCACAAGAGAGTGCAAAGTTTCATCCAGACTTTTTAGTATTGCAAACAACTTGAACTGTATCTACTGTTTATTTCTGGAGTTTTTCATTTAATATTTTCAGCCAATAATTGATCGTGAATTCCTGAAATGACAGTAAGTGACTATAACTGCAATTGTATTGTACAGAAATATCCTCCAAATTGAAACATTCCCTCCAGGAGGTAGAGGCTCATAAGCCTCAGCACATAATATAGTTAGTTGCCTTTTCCTGCTTTGTGTGTGTGTGTGTGTGTGTGTGTGTGAGAGAGAGAGAGAGAGAGAGAGAGAGAGAGAGAGAGAGAGAGAGAGAGAGAGAGAGAGAGAGAGAGAGAGAGAACAGAGACAGATATCACAAATACACGTAGAGAGACACCTAAGTTGAACTAAGTCTTTTTTTAAAAGGAAAAATAATGGACCAGATCCCAGGTTGCCGGGGAGATGGCTCAGTTGATAAAGCACTTGCTTGCAAGCTTGGGGCCCTGAGTTTGATTCCCAGTACCTATGTAAAAAGTTTGTGACCAACTCAAGGAGGGTAGAGACAGGATGATTTCTGGGGCTTGCCGGCTGGCCAGCCTAGCCAAATTGGTGACCTCCGTGGTCAGTGAGAGAGAAACTGTTTCAAAAACTGCAGTGAGCAATAGAGGAAGACACCGTGGCATTGCTATGCTAACCTTCTTAGATGTGAGTGCTGTGTGGTGAATCTGTAGAAGAATATCTGTATGCCCCACACGTCTCCTCATGGCACACTGAAGGATGGAGTACCTTGGTGTCAGCCCCTGCCCAGTGCCAAGCTGTGAACTACACAGGACACTGCATCCCAGAGCAGAGCTGGACAAGTCAGGAGAGAAGGCCCAGACTGATGAATCCAGTCCTTCCTGTCACCGAAGACTACGTCAGAGCACCATGCTGTCCTTTGATACACAGCTGGAGAGATGGTACCGAGAGTAAGGGCATTGGCTGTACAACTATGAAGACAGTTCAAGTCCCCAGCAGCCATGTCAAAAGCTGGATACAGAGTGGATACAGGATGGTTCTGGGAGCTCAGTGGGTAGCCAACATAAATAAACAAAGGGTGAGCATCTGGTTCAGTGAGAGACCCTGTCTCTGGGGAGTAAGGTGGAGAGTGATAGAGGAAGCTCCTGGTATTCTCCTCAGGCCTCTGCATGCATTTGCGTATCTGTACACTCATGGGCATGCACTACACATACACCACACCCAAAACAAAATGCATATGCAACACACACACACACACACACACACACACACACACACACACACACACACACGGAAATATACAAGTCAAAGAAACCATCTGGCTCCCTGCAGCGCCCTCCTCTGAGGCTCCTGCCAAGCCCATCTCAAATGGCGGAATGCACTATCAGAGCAATGATTCCCTCCGACACAATAATTACAAAACACTTAGTGCTCTTTCTAAATCATTATACGTTTTATTTAAATATTTATCTTTCTCAAATTTGACTGAAAATCTATAAGTAATTAGTTATCAGCCCAGCCACTGGGCTGACAGGCAGTTTCCTTAATTTCTATGCAGTCGACAGGGTTTTAACTCTGAAATTATTCTAGTCACAGCATCCTTCAAAGGTCTAAATGAAAAAAAAAAAGTTAAATGCCTTAATATCTTTGAGATTTGCAAAGATATTTGAGGATTTGCTGAGGGATTCGGTATAGGATGAAGAAAGTGTTTTGTTAGCGCAGAGGCTAACTTGCATCTCCACTTTGAAAGGAAATGTGGGATCCGAAGGCACAGAGAGGGCTGAGATGAGAGAACTCCGCAGTCATTTGTGTCTCTGCAGCCTGTGCCTTTGAGGCCTGGGTTACGCTGGTTCAGAGGCATGTGGGACTGTGTGCTCCCTTCCTCTGGCAAGGGTAACCGCAGTGATCAAGGATAAAATGCAAACTAGCAAACACTAATTATAAGGTGTCTAAATTATCATTGACGTGCAGGTCCCGTCCCCAGCAAATGCGCTCCAGTAAGCGACAATTCTGTAGTGACTGCACTGTGAGGGATGGAGAGTGTGGCGGGTGGGGAGGAGGATCAAGCTTGTGCCCTGCCCTGGGTGGGGTTTCACCTCTTTGGATTTTTAAGATAGGATCTCACTATCTGCCAGGCCAGGAGAGAGTAAAGCAGAAGCGATGGAGGCCTTCTCTTATGATCTTTAATGATCTTAGCTTGTTTGTATTTCTTATTTGGGGTGGATTTGAATGCATACCTTTATTGGGGTGAACCAAGGCTTGTATAGTTTGTGGGTGAGAATATCCAGAGTGGGAAAAGGTCACTGGCTGAAGACTAAGGTCCTGAGAGGCCTCATTAGCATGGAGAAGCATTCCAGGTGCTGGGTCCTTGACTGACCACCTGTGACCTGGTTGGGGGTCACCTGGTT
Source organism: Uromys caudimaculatus (assembly GCA_028551405.1). Lineage (NCBI taxonomy): Eukaryota > Metazoa > Chordata > Mammalia > Rodentia > Muridae > Uromys > Uromys caudimaculatus. The sequence goes on along the minus strand of CM052711.1, from coordinate 66,704,708 downwards.
ACAAGCTCTGAGGCAGGCAGTTGAGGTTCTCTCTTCTCAGATGACTCTAGTTTGATCAGGTTGACAAAAAACTTACCAGGGCCTCTCTATCCCCTGGGAGGGCCTTTCTCCTTTCCATGTCTGCTTCTGTCTGATGAAAAGAAAACAGGCCCTTCCCTTCAGCACTCTTGCAGGACCCGACCTTGGCCACTTGCTGCATGGGCCAGTTGAGAAGCTGTCCATAAAGGACAGCCTATAGGGCTCAGAGGTCTGTCCAAGGCTAGGGACCACGTCTTCTCTGTATGTGCTGCAGAACAGAGTTGTTTGTGCTTTAAATCCCATTTTGTTTTCTGGGCAGTGGAAACACTAGATCCTGGTAATTAGTCCCAAGGCCTGCTTCGGCTGTTACAGGCATGAATGCATCTATGCATGCAGGTTTGTATACGTATATACACCTCTGCGCATGCATATACAACATACGTGTGTCCATGTGTATGCATGTATATACTTATATTCCTGTGTATGCATGTCTGTTTGTGTATGTATGTGTATGAGAATGCACATATACACACATGTACTCAATGCAGTGCTCCCTGGATCTCTCCATCCGTGGAAAGGCAATGGTTGCTGTCTCAGAGTGCTAAGTCAGGGAGTAATAGATTGGAGCATAGGGGTGGGGCTGGAGAAGTAGAAGCCAAGAGGAAGGAGAATGGTTGATGACAGGGCATGCAGTGGCTGCTTGCATATATATGTTCCTTCCCAGATCTTAATGTGTGAGATTATTACTCCTCGTAGCACACCTAAACCACGGCTCTCGTTTTGTAGATGACGAACCTGAGACTAAGTCATCTAGCCCTGGTCACACAGCTCATAGACATTAACAGTTAACCTTAGGATCAAGGCAGCCTGGGTCTTCTTGAAATCAGACCCAGCTAGGCCGTGAGCTGTGCAGGTATCAAGTGAGGATCCCCTCAGGAAGGGTGGGAGAGGGCGGCATGAGACACTGGCAGCCATTGGCAGCCATGCAAGAATGGGCACTTGGCCCATCAGGGCTTCAGAATTTCAACAAAGAAAACATCCATGCAGATTCTAGGTAGATATGCGCATGTAAGAGCGCTTGGTCCTGCTGGAGCTAGGTCCGTAGGGCACACACCTAGCTTGCATGAAGCTTGGCTTTGCACTCCAGCGTGTCATCTGTCCAGCATGATCCTGCACACCTGTGACCCCAACACATGGGAGATGGAGGACAGAGGATTAGAAAGTCAAGGTTATCTTTGTCCACATAGTGAGTTTTGAGGCCAACCTGGGCTATGTGAGAACCCGTCTCCAACTAACAGCAAATCAAGACCAATCCAATAAACAAAAACAACACTAAATATATATTTCAGACTATAATAGACTGCCAGGTGCCAATGGCTCTCCTTCTATAAGAGAGCAAATAAGGTCAGAGTGTGGATGTGATTTTCCTCCAGTCATTCAACCTGGACCAGAACCACAGGCACCCTGGAACCCATCACCAGCCCTTCTCATGACAGCTGGGAGACTCCCTCCTCTTTCCCAGAGCACTTTCTTCTCTGTGTCCCCTGGTGACAGGAGTCTGAGAGACCAGGCTTCTCTTGGTCCACTCTGCTTGTGCGTTGTACAAAAAACATAAAGGAGGGGCTGGAGAGATGGCTCAGTGGTTAAGAGCACTGACAGCTCTTCCAAAGGTCCTGAGTTCAATTCCCAGCAACCACATAGCTCACAACCATCTGTTATGGGATCTGATGCCCTCTTCTGGTGTGTCTGAAGACAGCGACAATGTACTCATATAAATAAAATAAATAAATCTTTATAAAAAGAGCATAAAGATGATGGTGTTATGTTTCTTTCTCTCTTTTTTTCTGGCTGTTAATCCAGTGTGGGTCCAAGTCTTATCTTGCATGTCTCTTTAGAGCAGAGATCTGGGGGGCTTTTCACACTCTTAACAGGAAGGAGTGGGTCTTTCACAGCTCTGGGAAGGAAGTAATTTCATAGGTGAAGCTGTGCACCTGGCCTTGTTTGCTCTTAAATGCACCCCAGCCTTCCTGTCGTCAGAACCCCAGAGGTCCTGTTTCCTCTGTGAGTCAAGGCCAGCATAAAGCAAAATGCCTGGAGAGACAACCTTGCCGTCTCTTACTTCACTGAGGAGTTGGGGGACTCTGATCTTGCCTTCCTGAACCACCTGGCCAACTGTCTTGACCCAGCCTTCTTAGAAGTGAGGACCAAGCAGGATGCTCTGTGGAATGCAGATGGTGCTAAGGCTCTGACTTTGAGTCAGACTTGTCACTTCTGAGGGGAAGATGAACCTTCTGACATTCCGCCATGATGCTAGCCCTTTACCTTCACCACATGCCCCCACCTCTCCTACTTCCAGGCCCTGGAGGGTTCTCAATTGGCAGGTAGAAGTGCTTTTGGACCTGTCCTCTCTGTTTACTGTCAGTGCCACAGATACAGCTCCTGTAACTTCTGGTGAGGTTCCTGATCTGTACTCTTAGCTTTGTTAGCTGAGCATTTAGACTGGCTGGTCTGGGCTTGGACAACCAAACTGAACCCTCAGGAATGTCTTCCTTGTGTATCAGCCTCTCTCCTTCCACCCACCCCTGTATGTCTTTCCTGCCTACTTCTGCCTACAGCCCCAGTTTCCTCCTGTCTCTTCAATCCAGCCTACCCCGGCAGAACTCCACCTGACCCTCATTGGTCCCCCAATGGGAGCCAGGCTCTCTTGTATCAGGTAGACTGACTCAAATCTGGACTCTAGTTATAGAACAGAGTGCCGGGTCCTAGGGGAGAGGAGGGAACTGGCTTTGGTGTGATTGGTTCTGGGTTATGAACCTACCATAGCTGTGTTAGCTGGGTTCTTTCTAAACAGTAAGCCTGGAGCCCCTGAGAATCACCTGGAGGCATAGCTCCCATCAGCTGTTGGACCTCCAAGATTAGCTGAGCTGTGGTACTAGTTGAGCTGTGGAGTACCAGCTGAGTATCAGGGGAGTGTGGGCCCTGAAGCAGGAAGCAGGAAGCAGGAAGCAGGAAGCAGAAAACACTCTCCATCCATCCTCATGTGGCCTGCCTACTACCAAGTAGACAGTCAATAAACAAGGAAATAATTAGTTACACAGCTCATTAGGAAGGGACTTATTCCAAGAACAACAAAGTCAAGTGTGAAGGGGAATGAAGGCTCGGAGCAGGAGTTTACTTTCCAGCCAGGTGGCTGTGCTAGGGATGGAGGCTGTGAGCAGCTGCCTGGGGGAAGAAACATTCTAAGACAATGTAGTCACTGGTGCAAAGGCCCATGTGGCAGGACATACCTGAAACACACGTGGCATGGAAAGGAGGCCAGTAGTCAGCACAAGGGGGAATGTTATTTAATATCCTTTCTGGCCATTGTAATAAAATACTCTGATCAAAGCAACTCAAGGAAGAAAGGATTTATTTAGCTTACATCCCCATATTACACAGTCTGTCACCGCAGGAAAGTCAAGGCAGTACGGGTTAGTCATACCCACAGGAGTAGAGAGCAGGGGGCACTGATGAGTTCTCAGCAGTGTGCCAGGATTGGAGATGGAGAGGAATAAGTATTAACTCAGTCTTACTCCTTACGGCTCCAGTGGTCCTAGATACGGGCTGTGGGACCCGCTACCACACACACGGCGTCTACTCTGGAGCAGAAAGCGGGCTTTCAGGATATGTCGTAGGCACGCTGTCCTAGTTTGGAAAGTGGATGCTGGTCGGCGGAAGTGATAATCCGAGGGCAGTGTGAAAGACGAGGACTAGTTACCTATGTGGAAAGACATTTGGTGTGGAAACAGTGGCCCAGTAAGAGAAAGCGTGTCAAGGTCCTGTGGTCAGAAGCAATGTGGGGGCCCAGGGCATGTGAGAAAGTGTGGAACCTGACAGTGTCTGGAAGGGCAGGAAAGAGCATGGCGAGAGAAGAGATGGGACAGCACAGGGACAGGCAGGCCAGGTTGTACAGTCACGTCAGCTTGGTCATGCAGATTTTTCTCTTCTCATTTGACAGATGTAGAAACAGTCCCTCGGGGAGGAGCAAGGTGTCCAAGTTACCTGGCTAGCAGCACTAGAACTGATGCCTGCCTTGTCCTGAGAGGTCTTCCCATTGGAAGCATCGTGAAGGCACGGGACAGGTTCATCAGGTGCACTGACACTGAGGGGAGTTTTTGTCAGGCTGGGAACCCATGGCACGGTGGAGGATATAAGCTGGGACTCTGAGGTCTGCCTCTGAGGTCTGTGTGTCCTGCAGTACCCACGTTCCCATCTCTCCCACGTGCTAGCCTGATGGTCATTTTTCTCTCTGGTTTGACAGCCATGCAATTAATCTCCTCTGACAGGTGAGGAGAGGTCTCCCCTGCTGTGGTCCTCAAACTTTCTGGACAGTTAATATTGATTTGGGGAACTGGGAGGGCAGATTCATTTGTGAGTCGGTTCTGAGTCAAACCACATCTTGAGTGACACCCCATGATGAAGGATGGTACCTTGTCCTTTTGGCTGGCACACTGAGTGTGAGAGGAGGTGGGAATCTCCACAGACCACCAGGAAAAGGTTAGGAGCTCCGCATAGCATCCTCGATGAATGCTGGGCCTTCCCTGTGATGAGGTTGTCTGAGCAAAACGCAGACACTTCTGATTAACAGGCACAGGATTTGGCTCTGTGGACTGTCTGAGAGGCTTTCCATCACCTGAGTCCCATGCCCTGCACTGGAGCACAAGGCACCCTGTACACCCAGTCTGCTTAGGGAAGAAGCTATGTGTTTCCAGTACTCAAGTGGGTCTAAGCTGCCCATTTTCTGTTCCTGAAGCCAGTCTTCAGCTTCCCTGGAAAGACTAGAGTGTCCTTACCTGGATGGCTTGTTTCAGTAGTACCATCGTTAAAAGACTCTCGGGGACACTTGCATGCCCCTGCAGGGAGAGCAATAGAATGATCATGCCTGAGTGGTACTGTCTGTCCTGGGGGTGGAGGACAAAGGGACAAGAGGTCAAACACACCTTAGGGTGAAATGAAGTGAATTACTAGACTTCACTCCCATTTACAAAGGGATTGGAGAAGAAAAGTCACACTGCTAGCACCTCCCAACTGCAGCCCTGACCTAAAGCTGAGATGCCTGGCTTGAGGAACAGATGCTGAGCCATTCCACTTGTAAAAAGCTCAAGTATCTAAGGTGCTCTTTCCTATGGACTGAAACGGTCTCTCTTGGAGGGTGCATGGGAGTAGATTGGAAGAAGGAGGGACCAGGGACCCAGGAGCAGGGAGAGGGCAGGAAGGAAAAAGGACCAGGAATCAGGGAAGAGGGAGCAGGGAGGAAGAGGGAGCAGGGAGGAAGAGGGAGCAGGGAGGAGAAAGGAGGAACCAGGGGGAGGAAGGAGCAAGGAGCAAGGAGCAAGGAGGAGGGAAATCATACGTGTTATGACATATAAAGCAGTATAATTGTGGTGGTGACAGGAACACCCTGGCAGGTCCATACCGAGTGCTCCCCTGCGGAATCACACCCTGTGACAGACCTAATGTAAAGAAAGTTTATTGGGAAGGGGAGTGGGGCCCTGGAAAGGGGGAGAGGCAGAGGAAAGAGGGGAGGACAGAAAGAAAGAGAGGCCAGCTGGAAACATATGGAGAGAGAGAAAAGGATGGAGGAAGGAAGGGAAGGAGGGAGGGAGGGAGAGAGAGAGAGAGAGAGAGAGAGAGAGAGAGAGAGAGAGGATGGAGAAGGGGGAAGGGCTGGAGTATTGAGCAGTATTCTTTATAGGCTGCTGCTGCTGCCACCACCACCACAGCCACAGCCACAGCCACAGCCACAGCCACGGCCATAGCCATAGCCACACCTGGCTCGCAGCACAGGTGGCAGTTGATGATGAAAGCCATTGCTAGGTAGGTATTGGACGGAGCCTAGGGGAATTGTCTATAAGCCAACAGTAAGGCCCAGGAAGGAAACAAAACTCACAAGGCTCAGGAAGCTTCTGAAACTTATGAGGCTATGGTCAGTGCTGGATAAGCAGTAAGGACTTCTCAGTGGAGCTGCCTACAACTTCTATAGGAAGCTCCAGGATGCAGCTTTTGTGAGTCTTCACCCTCACCGAGTGAGTTTTTTACTGCTTGTCCCCTCATTGAATCACCCATTCTTTTGTAAGAAACCCCAATAAACTCACTGCTTCTGGAAGGCTTGTTTCTTTAGTCTGTTGTTGGTATTATAGATATCAGTTCACATCTTCACAGGAAAAGCCACACAACACTCTGCCCTCTTGCTTGCTTAGTAACTTTGTACACTGGAGAGTCACAGGCTGCCACCAGGAGCTGTGTGGCTGAATTTCAGTCATTATCAGGCCTAGGCCACCACTAGACCATAGTCTAAGAGATGTACCTCACCATGTGGCCAGCAGGGAACAGAACGTCATGACAAGGAAAGATAGACACCAGTCCCAGGAGCTGACATGGTAGCACACACCGTGTTCTGGCTAGTTTTATGCCAATTTAATGTAAGCTAAAGTCATCTGAGAGGAGGGAACCTCAATTAGAAAAGGCCTCCATAAGATCAAGTTGTAGGCAAGTCTGTAGGGCCTTTTCTTAATGACGCATGGGGAGGGCCCAGCCCACTATGGGTGGTGCCACCCCTGAGTCGGTGGTCCTGAGTTTTAGAAGAAAGCAAGGTGAGCAAGCCAGTAAGCATCACTCTTCCATGGCCTCTGCATCAGCTCCTGCCTTCAGGTTCCTGCCTAATTTGAATTCCTGCCTTGGTGTCCCTCAGCGGTCTGTGACTCTGGATATTTAAGCCAAATAAACTCTTTCCTCCCCAAGCTGCTTTTGGATGTGGTATTTCATCACAGCAGTAGTAACCCTAGCTAGGACACAGCTGTAATTACAGGACTTGGAAGGCTGAGGCAGGAGGTTTACCATGAGTTTAAGGCCAGCCTTGGATATAGAATGAAACCTTCAAACACAAAGCAGAGCAAAACAAATGCCTTTAATTGTTAAGAAATTGTGTAAGAAATGGACCCATCCAAGGCTCAACGTCAATTGTAGAGTGTAACGGTACTATGGTTAATCCACTCTAGTGTGCTTCTTGCTACCATCCCAATCTGGATTCTCAAATGAAAGACACACACGATATGCCCAAAGCAACTCAATGGTTGGGCCACTCCCAAACTTCCACATTGCTAGCGCTTCTCCTCTGATACTCCTGAATTATTACTTACTAAAATCTATATTTCATCTCTGCTACCCCAGACCCTATTGGGGAGGGGCCCCTTGGGGCTATTCTTCCCTGGCTCTTGCATGATTGTTACTCTGCCTTCTGCACCTCTCCTGCCTTATCCTCCTGCTTGCCCTGCATGGCGATTCTAAAACCTTCTTCTTCCCATGGCCCCCTTGCCCGGGAAATCTAAAGTCCTGCTTCTGTCTCTCTACCCAACCACTGGCTGCCGGTAACTTTATTTACCAATTAGAGTCAACTGGGGGCAGGGACCCATAGTGTCTTACATGCAGATGTGCAAATTCCTGTGTAATTTGGGAACCCCATTAACGTAATATAAGCAATGAACTCCATTAACATAATACAAGCAATAAAACAATTCCTCAACTCTAGAAAACCTAGTCCACCTAAGGAGGCACTATGTTTGTGCTGGTGATAGCCCCTGGCTGAGTTCCCTGCAGGCAATGCCATCCTCTAACCTTATGATTAGCCAGCTAGGATCCCCCCCCCAACACCATCAAATGACAGCAGTTCCAATTGTCCCTGGCCTCTGTGATGCATTCCAGACCTGAAGTCAGAAGAACGAAGTACAGCCCCTTCCAGAAATCGAGACCCACAGAACACTGACATGAGGCTGTTGTATTGAGTAAAAACACAGACATAAAAACAGCTTTATATCACTAGAGGGTCATTCATGCTCTCAAACTGCATCTACTTGTTCATATGGATCTTAAATTTGGGAAGAGGGAGACACCCATTGAGGCTGACACAGCTGGAGGACTTGCTCTGCAGCCTAGCTGTCTGTCTCCAGGCAGTAGGTCCCGTCTCTGTCACTCTCTCTTCCTATATGCTGCCAACAGACCTGGGGACAATGGGGCCACAGACCTCCCTTCCCATGTCATTCCTTATGTTTAAGATGAAAAAGAAAAAGATTTCATGGATGTATATGCTTTGCTACACGTATGTCCATGTACTACATGTGTGCCTGGTGCCCAACGAGTCTAGGAAAGGATATTGGTCCCACTAGAACTGCAGTGGCAGATGGTCGTGAGTGACCCTGTAGATGCTAGGAACGTGGGTCCTCTGCAAGAACAGCCAGTGCTCTTAACATCTAACTGATCTCCTTCGCCCCTGGGTCATTTCATTCACAAAAGACTAACCAGGAACTCTCCAAGGAGTCACATACATGAGAATTACCCTCATATTGAACTAGCCAGATCCAACCTGGAGTCCTACACAGAATCAGGCTAGCTATGGGATCAGAGAATAGAGGAGGGGGGGTCTGACTGTGCCCCCCAGCAAGTCCTCAAGAGGAAGAAAAGTGGAAGCAGGACTGAGCTGCATCCTCAGTAAGCAGCATGGGCGGAACCCAGCCAAACAAGCAAGTCATGGACTTACTAGTGTTGGGGCAGTTTTTCCTGCCCTGCAGGCAGCCACAAATGGGCTTTTACGCTTTTGGGGTTAGTTCTGCCCTCTGCACTTTAAGGAAAGATTGACAGGCCCCAGAGGCTTCCTCCCACCCCAGGACAGCCAGGAAAAACAGTTTGTGAGCGTAGAGGTAAAAGCACCAGGCAAGCCTGGATAGACAGGGGTGAAGCACTGAAAAGGATGCTAGAGCAGAAGGTCGAGTCTTTTTACATACTTGGTCTTTTTTGTTTTTTAATTATTTATTTTTATTGACTTTTTATGTGTATGAATGTTTTGCTTACATGTATGTATCTGTACCACCTGTGTGCCTGGTACCTCTGGAAGCCAGAATCACAGGTGGCTGTGAACTAACACAGGGTTCTTGGAATCGAACCCAGGTCTTCTTCAAGAGCAAGTGCTCTTAACCAGTGAGCCACCTCTCCAGTCCCACCCAGTTGGTCTTGGTATGTTTCATCATCTCTGAGGATGTCCAGCTAGTTTGAAGGCCATCTCCTCATGCTATAAAGAGATTTTAGGATGCTTTATAAAACTGTTTTTCTATAAACAACCTTATTTTACATACACGTGTAAAAGTATCTTTTACTCACCTGATGTAATTGTCATCTCAGTTACAGTAATTGAGAATTACTGCCTCAGTCTGCTAATCTAGGCCTAGTCCTGGAAGCTTCTAGGCTCTATACAACCTAATCTAGTCCGAGAATGTCTTCAGCTTTTGAGACTTGATGCTGAATAAACTCACTTTTTCTTGTTCTCTCTGAGCTCTGCTTGGCTGGTCAATGAAGATGTTCTGGCTCAAAATCCTTTCCAATCTGGCTTCTCTTGACTTTTTTGCTCTGCTTGGCCTCAAACTAACTTTGACAATTTGTTCTAATTGTCTGGCTCCTTCTCATTCTCTGGCTCATATGTAGCTCTGTCTGTACCTGTGTCTAGCTTGTTCTCTCTTCAACCTGTCTCTGTAAAACTCTCCTGGTAAAACTGTCCTTTCTCCTTTTCTCTCTGCACTGCTCTCTCTTAGGTAGACTCTCTTTCCTCTCTGTTGAAGAGACTCAAGCGAGGTAATCTGTCCCCATCTCTGCACATTGAATCTCTCTTGTCCCAGCGCCAAGCCAAACCAGCCAGCTCTCCCTTCTCCCAACCCCCAGTGCAGATGCCTCCCGCCTTTGAAAAGGGCAGACCAAGGGCAGTCCATCCTAGCCTCCGTGTCTCCGTGTCTATCCATGGCTCTGGACACTGCACTCCCTTTTCATGATGATTCTAACCGTCAGCAGATGGCTCTTGCCTTTGAAGGAGGCAGGAGTTAGTATCCTTGAAGTGATAAGGCCCACTCTTGAGCTACGGAAAAGAGGCAATTAAGACAGCTGTGACCCTCTTGTAAAAACACACTGGCCTATAATAACAGAATGAGTTACTTTTCCCAGGTCAAGAAGATTCTTTTCCAGCTGCATGATTCTGCCTCACTGTCAGAACAAATGTTATTGGGTTTGAAGGACTGCACTCCTTTACCCCCTACCCAGACATGTAATGCCATGGCTCGAGAGCCTCAACTTATGCATTCTCCTACATATATATCTCAAGCCCCTAGACACGAGCATCATATTCTTAACCTGCAGAGCAGGAAGGTCTGCCATCTGGGTCCAGACTCGTACAATAAAAACTCTGTTTATTACATCTGTATCACAATTTCTGGCTGTCTCCTGGGGTTCCTGCAAACTGGGCATAACACTGTTCTCATGAGAGTTGGGCATAACCTATTCTATCAAATCTTTCTCTGATTTGTCACTTTATCTGCCACTCAATTAGACATCACTTTCAAACATGGGTGATTCCTTCTACAAACTAACTTTACCTTCATTATTTGGGATTAAAGGTGTGTACGAAGGCTGAGCCACACCATAACTAGAAACAGGTTTTTCTAGTAAACAACACAATCTTGGGGTTCACAGTGTGATCAAATGTCCTGCAACATACATGTGACTGCTTTCTTGCATATTGAATTTTTATTTTTTAATTTGTGTGTGTGTGTGTGTGTGTGTGTGTGTGTGTGTGTGTGTGTAAAATGGGGGAAGGGGTGGCATGTAGGTGCCTGGGGAGGCCAGAAAAGAGCACTGGATCCCTTGCAGCTAGAGGTACAAGTGGTTGCTAGGAACTGAACTTGTTTCCTCTGTTAAGTGCAGTATATTCTCTTAAGCACAGAGTCACCTCTCCAGCCCCATGTGTAGCTGTTTCATATCCATTTTTACAGTAGTCTTCTGTTACTGGAGTTTTTATGGCCACAGCCTGGGCCCTGGCAGCCACACAGGCTAGGCTTGACCACCTGTCCTCAACAGTCTATTAAAGAAGCAATAGTAAAACAAACAAACAAACAAACAAACAAACAAACGCACAGAATAAGGAAGTTTTATCACATTTATCACATTGGGGGAGGACCACCGTGATCCAGATCTCAATGGGACCCTGACATGAGGTTCAGGTTTCAACAGAGGACAAGAGCTGGGCCTAGCTAAGCTGTCCTGGTCAAGGTGTGGCCATGCACATCACTGACCCAGCATTGTCTCAGTGCCAGCCTCTCCTGCAGGGGGTCTAAGAAGTTTTCAGAATTGCGTGAAATCTTGTTCTGAGAAACAAATCTCTCCCCTGGCTGGCATCATGTCTCTCCTACTTCCCCCAACCTTATGAGATGGAATGAGTTGTTTCAATAGTTTGAGAGCCAAAGGGAAGGGTGCAAGTGTCTCTTTAGAAATGCTTCATTCCTGCCAGGACGGTTACACATCACGACCTCTGCCCTAGTCCAAGCCCTTCCCTGGTAACTTAGTCCGACAGCTGGCATGTGTCATGTGTCCTTTATTTTTTTCTAAGTGCTCTTACGCACATGCGCATGCACACACACGCACACACACCTACACACACACACACACACACACACATATATACCACACACACACACACACACACACACACACACACACACACACGCATACATACACACACCTAAACACAACAGAATGAGACAAAGGTACTCTCTTAAATGGCTGCTCTGCGGGCTATTATGATAATGGTTTATGGAATGAAATAACATATCGCCATTTATTCAGCTACTCTCAGCTGACAGCCATTTACAGTTTGTGTCCTCCTATAAATATCAACTACTCTCCTAGAGACCATGTCCCTGTTTCCTAATTTGCTAATGTTTTAATCAGGAATTTTATTTCTGTGGGATAAATACTGAGAATGAAGGTGCTTTAAATTTTAGCATCTTAATTTTAATAGATGGTTTGAAAGTGGTCCTAATATGGTTGATTTTCACAGCCAATCCCAGCAGGAGGTATTCTCAGTCCTTTTGTAAAAAAATAAAATAAAAGCATGTGTACATCATGTGTTTGTGTGGATATGGGCATAGATAGCGCTGAGCCCTCAGAGTCTGTAGACCAATCCTCAAAGCTGGCTGGGACCAAGGTTCTCTGCAAGAGTAACAAGTGCTCTTAACTGCTGAGCCACCTCTCCAGTCTGGAATTCTCAGTCTTTTAACATTAGTTTACTCGATAGGACTAAAGTAACTTCTCACTGTTACTCGATGTGTTAATTTATATGTGTGTGACTCATTCAGAATTAGATATATTTCATATTTATTGGTCATTTAAACCTAGGCCTCTGCAGATTTTCTCGGTTTGTTTATTTCATTGGTTGTCTGACTTGCCGATTTGAAAAAAAACTATGTGTGTTTCACTGTGTGTGGTTGGTGGGGATGGGTGTGTATGTGGTATGTATGTGGTGTGTGTGTGTGTGTTGTATGCATGCATGTTCACATGAATGCAGGTACCTAAGGATTCCAGAAAGGGCTGCTGAGTCCCCTGGAGCTGGAGTCACAGGCAACTGAGAGCTCCTTGGCATGGGTCATGGGAACTGAATGGGCTCTTCTGTGAGGGCGGTAAGCACCCTTAACCCCAAGCCAGCTCTCCAGCTCAACCTTTCACTTTTCCTTCATGATTTTCACAGGCCAATGTTAGTGCCCCGTGCATTATCAGGAAAAAATTGTTGTGTTTAAGGGACTCTGGCCAGCCCAGCCTGGCAAACATGGCTCTGGCAGGCCTGGCCTTCTCTTCCACCTTCTCCATTCCCTCTGCCTTGCTAAACTGTTACATTGCATTCCTAGAGCTGGCCCCCAAGGACTATTGCCTTATTTGGCCACTTCTTCCTCCTGAGGCTTACCTCTAAGGTCCAGCTGTCAAAGTACTGAATTCCAGCCATCAAAAGACTCATTTGGCTCACCTAATTAACATGCCCAATTAAAATTAAACACCTCACCCTAACATGGGGGGGGGGGGTTCCCCTGTTACCTTTATAAACCATTAATTGCTTATGGGCCACCTCTGTCTTCTTTCTATCCACACAGTCTTTTGTCCTCTTGAACAAGTAACCCTTCCCCTTCTCCCTCAAACTCCATCTCCTGTCTTTGTCTCTTATTTCCTTTCCTTTGTCCCTCTGGGGCAAATAGATCTCCTTTGTGCTGAAAACTTGTCAAGAGCCATCTAGGAAAGACTAAAGGCAAATCAGCAAGTTTCCTGGAGGTGGCCCACCATTTTTGCATGGCTCACTATGGGTGAGTTCTGAGAGGCAAGGTCTTAAGAGACTTCATCCTAGGATTGCTTCTTGCTGTTGATAGGCCTTTTCTGTCACTATTACATAGTCTAACGATTCCTGGGCATTAGCCCACCCTACGGGCAGATTTCCTGCAGATCAACATAAAGATCAACTTTCATGAATTAATGCTGTTTGGATGCATTGATGATTTTATAGAATTCCTGATTTGATTCAAATAATTTTAGGAAGAAAGTTTTAAGAGATGGTTTTATTTGTTTTGCCAGAAAGATAATAAAGTTAGAATCAAGAATAGAATGTGCCCACTCCTCATAGAATAGTTAGTAAAGGCTGCATAGTCAGGAATACAATGAGCTTTCACAATTACACTAAAAAGAGAAATAGACTTGGGACAGATTTGTGATCAAGGAAAAACATTCATTCTAGGTCAGATCCCAGGATGAAGCCACAGGCATGCACCATGATAAAGCAAGGCCATGGGAAACTGTTGATTCAAACTTTTAATGAGCTTATAAAATGACACACTGCTTTGAACTTACTATCAACATCTTTCTGTAACTCCCCCTTTGTGTAACATTTTATCTATGAGGTACTTTATAAAGAACTTTTGTTGAAGAAGGCATAAAAAGGCCAGAGAGAAGAAATAAAGTGGTGTCTTGGGGGGCTCTGCCCCATCCATCCAAATGTAAATATGTATGTGTCCGTTTGTCTATATGTATGTATATATATACGTGTGTGTGTGTGTGTGTGTGTGTGTGTGTGTGTAAGTATGTAAGTATGCATGAACATGTGTGAAGCTGATGTGGTCGGCTGGACCACAATGTGTGTGTGTGTATGAATGTATGAATGTGTGTACATCTTGTGCCTGTTGTCTGCATAAATTAATTTTCTTTTTCTTCTTTTCCTTTCTTTCTGGTTCATGAAGAGTTAACAAGTCCAAGCCTCTGCCTGGCCAGCAGAGAGTTCCTTAAGCATCAGAAAAAAGAAACCAGCGTTAATTAGCACAAAATAGTAAGAGAGTAACAGAGAGAGGAAACTAAGGCTTATTCCCACAGAACAGAAAGAAAGAAAGAAAGAGTTAAGTTTCCAGAGGTCATCAGTGTCTGGTACCCCAAACAGTAAGAGAGAGTTACAAGGCTATAGATCATCAGTCTTTGGCTTTCATCCAACTCCATGTCCCACCTCAGCACTTGTGATACCAGGAAGGTTCCCAGCGAGAACTCGGTCTTGGGGGTCCTGAGCCAATATTTTCTCATTTGGTGTATCTTGTAAAAATGATGAAATGGTCGGACATGTGCGGCGTTATAATCGGTGGGGATGATCGCGTGGTTCCAGAAACCGCACCATGCCAAACAGTTCCACGTGGGGATTTATTGGAAGGGGGGGGGGCAAGGTAGCAGCGAGAAGAGAAAGGGAAAAGAGAGAGGAAAAAGAAGAGAAAGATCATAGGGGTCTTCCATTTATATAGAGAGTGATGTAGCCACAGGTAAAGGTGGGCGGTGGGCCAAGTGGAGTCTGGGAATATGGTGGCTGTTGCCTTGGCAACAGGTGGGCGGGTCGCGCTGTCGCCTGGGTGTGACGTCACCGATTTGGCAGTCCCGATGCCAACAGTGTGAATCTCGGGACCACTGCTGCAGATGTTATGGATTGACATCTAGAAGGCATCCTCCAAATTCCCAAGTTCTTGTGTCTTAGGACAACGGCAACAACAACTAGACCAGGGACACGTGCATAGTGATAAAATGGAGATAGCTTATTTTATGTAATTTAAACATTTTATTTATAGGTTATTTATTCATGTGGCTACAAGTGTATAGTCAGACATGTGTGCGTGTGCCCATTGAGGCCAGAGGAGGGTGTCAGATCCTTCTGGAACAGGAGTAAAAGAGGCAGTTCTGAGCCTCCAGCTGTAGATGATGGAAACTAAACTCTGTTGCTCTGCAAGACCAACAAGTGCTTTTAACCAGGCTTCCACCTCAGCCCTGAGGTCCTTTACTAGGGAAGAGAAAGCACTCTCAAGTTTGGAAGAGGCCCAGAGACCTGGGAAAGGTTAGAGGGAGGAGGGAAAGAGAGGGTGACTGGGGAGGGGCAGCAGGGCAGGGACCGCTCTCGCTAACCTCCCCACCCTGGTCCACTAGGGTCATAACTAGAGGTCATTTGCATAGCTTCCACTTTCTCCATATAGAATTCTAGGTGGTTTGTTTGTTTTGTTTTGTGTCTCACACATGGTCTGCCTATTATGGGAAGACAGTTTCTGATCTTTCTCTGTGCCATTGATAATCTTTCTTCCTCTCTCCCTCCCTCTCCCTTCCTCTCCCTCCCCCTTCCTTCCTCTCCCTCCCCCTCCCTTCCTCTCCCTCCCCCTCCCTCCTCTCTCCCCCTCCCTCCTCTCTCCCCTCCCTCCTCTCTCCCCTCCCTCCTCTCTCCCCCTCCCTCCTCCATCTCCCCCTCCCTCCTCTCTCCCCCTCCCTCCTCTCTCCCCCTCCCTCCTCTCTCCCCCTCCCTCCCTCTCTCTTCCCCCCTCCTCTCTCCCCCTCCTTCCTTTCTGCCTTCCCAGTCCCCTCCCTCTCCTTCCCTGCTCTCCTGCCACACAGAGGTTTTACACAACAAATATCTTTTCCTTTTTTTCACCTATCATGTTATGGAAATGAGAAATCCACATTTTTCCCTTCAGAAAAGCTTTTATGTATGCACACTGCTCTTGGTGACCAAAAAGTGCTCAGCTTTTCTGATCAGCCTCAGAGAAAGGCTATGAAAACAGAGCCACAGATTCTAGAGAGATTAAAATACTTATATGCAAATTTGGACCACTGTTTTGAAGTCTGGAAGAAATGGATAATTTCCTGCTAAACCCATCTCAAAGTCGACCTCAGAAGTGAAACACTTGAAGAGAGGATTAAAGCAAGGAGAGAAGAAAGTTCTCAAGAGCCACCATTCAGCAAGTAGAGGATGCCATCAGAGCCCAGACTCACTGACTGTCCAGACCCCAGGAGAACAGCAGTCTTCTGCTAGGTGGGTGCTTACTCTGATGGCTCTCCCCTCAGTGGGATCTTTGAAGCAGGCTGAGCTGGAGACTAGCCCACAGCTGCTCCGTCCAGAGGTTCTCAGGGGGAAGACAGCAGGATTCAGGAGAGGGAAGATTTGGATCTCTGGACAGGGATCTGCCATCCTCACAAAACTGGATTAGGAGGTGCCCTGAGGCTCTTGGGGCCCTTCCAGGCCATCCAAACCACACATAGGGGTTGGGCCTTTTCACCCGTGCTTCTCTGAGCCAACAGATGTTGCCATCATGAGAAGGGGCACAGCTGTGGGCATGCCAGGTCAATTCACAAAGAGGTGTTACACTGAGTGCCCTCCACAGCAAGCTCTCAGAAGGAGCAGGGGAGTCTGAGAACCTCACCGTGGTATATCTAGCTGGGCAGTGGTGGCGCACGCCTTTAATCCCAGCACTTGGGAGGCAGAGACAGGCGGATTTCTGAGTTCGAGGCCAGCATGGTCTACAGAGTGAGTTCCAGGACAGCCAGGGCTATACAGAGAAACCTTGTCTGGAAAAATCAAAAAAACAAAACAAAACAAAACAAAAAAACCCACACACTGTGGTATCTATTGCAGAAGGGTTGTGTTTCTCTTTGCTCACTGTTCCTGTCACCTTTTTTGTTGCTGCAAAAAAATTCCTGGAGATTCTAGGAAGCAATTTATGGCAAGGGTTGTTTTGCCTCACACTGTACAGGCACAGTCGGTCATGGTGGAGAAGCCTTGGCAGCAGGACTGTGAGGCGGTTGCTTACATAATCTCGTCCGCAGCAGAGAGGTGAATGCTGTGCTCAGCTCTTTCTCCTTTTTATTCAGTTCAGGACCCCAGGACATTGGAGTGTGCTACCCACGGTTAGAATGGGTTTTCCCAGTTCAGTTAACTCAGTCTAGACGCTCTCTCCCTTGTCGACCTGCCTAGGGATACGTTTCCATGGTGCCTCTCAACCCTATCAAGTTGATAATCAACATTAACCATCACCCGTCTCCAGAGCCGCTGGCCTGTCGTTGGAATATCACAAGGGGCAGCAGATCTGAGAATGGCGGGGTTGACCCTCCCTACAACAGCAGCCAAAGGGCAACTCCCTACTTCCTCCTGTTCTTCCTGCCCCACATCGGGGAGCATGCAGCTATTGCCTGACAGGCCAGAGTAAGCAGAGTTGAGAGGAAGAGTGTCTCTAAAGAAGGAATGTTTGTGCAGGCTAGCTCCTCCCACACTCTACTGTGTCACTCTCCTTGCCACTGGGTGCCTAGAGGGGAAATTACTGTGTGAATTGAAGTTTTCAGAAAAAATACCAAAAAAACCCAAAAACCAAAATCCCAAGCCTATGGCAATGATCCTACAGGACTGACTGGCTGGGTTCTTTGTTTTGTCCTATTTTGTATGTTATGTTTTATCTTATGTTATTTTTGTTCCTTAGATGCCTGTTTGTTTTCTAAGGAGGTGGGGAAGGGGGTGGATCCTGATGGGAGGGAAGGCAGTTGCTTGTGAGGGTTTAAAATGTATCAGATCGCACCCTGTTGTCTTGGACTATCTTTAGCCCTCCCTGATATTTGAACTAATATTCTTGTGACTATCTGATGTGAAATCTTTTGGAACTTATTAACAGACCACTAGATTCTACCAAAAGTTACAGATAAGTCATCAGACAGAATCTGAACCCTATAAGAGATATTTCTTCTTTAGTATACCCACTTACAGGATATTCCCACAATGTATTTGAAAAGTGTCTTGATTTATCAACTCTCTTTGTTCAGTTACTATGGAAAAAAACCCCAAATTCATGAAATTGTTGCCACTGGGACATGGAATTTAGAACCTGAAGCTGTGTTCCTCGGCCCTGGGCCCTCACATTTGGCTCCAATACAAACTCTCTCTCATTCCCTCTGAGGCCAGAGCTGTGTTTTGGCCTTGACGCCTGTGTCTGTTTCCCTGACCACCACCCTGGGAGTGGTCTGATCAGAGCAGTCAGTGAAGGGAGAGTAGCAGATGAGCCCCTTCCTCCACACCCCTTCTCCTCCAGACCATCTTTCTCTTTTGTCCATGAAAAACTTTGTATTTTTTTCTGTTACTATAACAGAATGCCTGAGACTGAGAAATGTATAAAGAAAGGAGGTTTATAGATCTCATAGTTGTAGAGTCTGGGAAGTCCAAATTGAGTATACACATCCCACGAAGGCTCATACTGTGTCAACTGGCAGAAAGCAGAAAGGAAGTAGAGAGCATCTGGGGGAGAGAGACAGATGTATTTACACTTCATAACCACCTGATTCCAGAGTAACTAATCTAGAACTCACTCTGTGAAGAATCATAAACCCCTCTGTGCGTTTCTGTTGTTGTCATTGTTTATTTGAACTTTTTGGTTCTAGCTTTGAGACCCGTCAACTTCTGAGCCTTCTCTCTCCTCCTTCCCAACGCTAGGATTGCAGGTGTATGACACCACGCGGTGCTGGGGGCTTTGTGCATGTTAGCTAGCCTGTGCCCTCCACTGAGAAGGACCCCAACTTCACTAATCACCTCTTAAAGGTCTCACCTCTCAGTACTGCCACAGTGACTGCAAACATCAACAGTAGTTTCTGAGAAGAAAAACTATAGCCAACCATAGTTGTTGTGTATCCATTGTGTATCCATTGTGTATCCATAGTGCAGCAGAGAACACCAATGTATAAAGCCAACAGTCATGATGGAAGCAGAAACGGGCTAGAGCTGAACTGGAGGCAGAAAGGAGAAAACACTCCCTTTGGGGCAAGGGGAACGTTTAATCAGTCTCCGGAAAGGCTCCTGGGCTGTGAGTTCCAGCCCTGGGCTGGGACCTGCAGGGACCAGAGGGGTTAGCAAGTGGGCTCTAGCAGCCTGGGTGTCCTTCCCTTCAAGACATTCAGTGTGAGTCACTTGTTTATGCAAAGCCCCTGCCTTACGCACGAGCAGTTTGGGGAAATGTTTGTTCAGCCTGAAGTGCTCACAGATCGCAATGATTTGCGTCCTTTGGAACTCAAACATATTCATGAGGTTGAAGGATGGAGGCTCTTTGTTCAAGCAAAGGATGTTGTCTAGAAAGGTAACTGACCATTCTAAACCTAACTGTGGAAACAGGTGGGTTCAGCGGGGAATCTGTGATATGGAGGAGCAGTGGGCATCTGCCACACACAGACCTGCCGGCCACACACAGACCCGCCTGGCAGTCCCGATGGCACAGCTTCCCCGAGCTTAGCAGGAAACGTGTAGAGAAGATAGAAGCTGTCCTATAGATCTCCAGGGAGCTCAGCTGGGGTTTCAAGGTTTGAAGAAGACACAAAAGCAGACACCAAGTCAAGGACAAAATGCTGCGGTGTGCTCTGGGGCAGGGAGAGCTGTGTTTGCAAATGTTACAGCAGAGAATGAGCTAATGTTTGGTAAGGAAAAAGTCAAGGACAAGAGAAAATTAATTTTTTCCTATTATGTATGAAGCCAGCAAAATCCAGATGTGGATAGGTTTTAAGAGTGGCTGTGTGTCCCTCCCACAGGTGACTGTTTCCCCAGCCTATGGAGCAAGGAAGTGTGTGACAGATGAGTTGTAATCAGAACATAGAACACAAAGGGGCCACACAGCCACGAGGGAGGCAGGTGAGAGGAAGACCCATGGGTGAGCCTTCCCTGTAGGACATGCTTGTGGCTGTTATCACTGCTAACAAGACAGCCTGTGTTGTCATCTGGAGTGTCAGCTCCAAGTATGAAAATAACTCATTCACGTGGCACTCCCAAGGGCAATCATAAAGGAACTTTTCTCAACCTGGGAGCGTCTCTAGTGGTTGGGACACGGATTGGGTGGAACCAGGCTCTATGTGATTCAATATGGGGCTGAAGCTCTTTCCTCCAAATGAAAACCTTCCCATTTGAAGAAAATGGGAGACCACAACACCAAGAAAGTAAATAAAACAAGCTCAGCAAGCTCCTGAAAATTACAGGATTCATGAGGCTCTGCCCAGGGTTAGATGAGCTGTAACAGTGAGGAGAGGAGCCTTGCTGGCTGGCAGAGCTGCCCCTAAGTCATGCAGGGAACTCTGGGATGCAGCTTTTGTGAATCATTGGCCATGCTGCAGTAGGCTTTTTGGGATGGAGCTGCAACTGATTCACTCATGCTCTTGTCAGTGACCCCTGATTCATAGTCCCATAAACAAACAAGCAAACCAAACCAAACCAAACCAAAATCAAACCAAACCCAAACAAGAACCAAAAGGCAAAACAAAAACAAAAACTCCACTTGTTTGTCCAACTAGACTTAGCTAGAAACCTCTAATTGGTCTATCACTAATGCCCTCTGAGGTGAATAGATGCTTGTTCATGTCTTCCCAGAAAAAGTCACACAACCAGGGCCAGGAAGCACAACTAGACATACCTGTGTTTACTTGAATGAGCTTAAGTATTGACTTGATCAACCTAACAGGATGGCAGAATCAAAACAAAACACAAAAATAGGGCTGGGGCTGTAGCTCAGTAGAGCATGTGTTTATTTATTTCTATTTAGAAAATGTGTATGATATGAAAGTATGCATGATTGAATCTGTACAGAGATGGACTTGTGTGTGTGTGTGTGTGTGTGTATGTTTGTGTGTATGTGTTCAGGTGCACACACAAGTGCGCATGTGTATGTGGAGGCCAGAAACCAATCTCAGATGTCTTTCAGGATTCCATCCACGTTAGTCTTTTTTTTTTTGTAAATGAGACAGAGTCTGTCACTTTTACCTGTAACTTTCCAAGTAGGCTAGGCTGACTAGCCAGGGAGCCCCAAGGATATACTGTCTCTGCCTCCACAGCATGGGGATTATAAGATGCATGGATTCTGGGCCCTATGTTTGCATGGGAAGTACTTCCCTGAATGAGAACCAGCCTTAGGCATGTAATTTGATATTTATAAAATACAGCATTTGAATTATGTGTATGTATGTGCTTGTGTGCACCTTTCATGGTGCCAGATGTCTTTAATCCAAATATTCAGGAACCCAAGGTAGGCAGATCTCTGTGATTTTGAGGCCAGCCTGATCTACATAGAGGATTTTAGGGCAGCTAGAGCTACCTATCAAGACCTGGTCTTTCTATATAATAAATGTTTACAGATGTGATATGTACATGTATATACTCACACATGACATGGCACCTACACACGCATAATATATACACATAAACAATACACTGGCAGGCATGTTGGTGTCCCAGGTACTGAAACTAACTCTTGATGGTGGCTGTTTATCTGGGGTCAGCATCATCTCTCCTTTCAGGAAGCAGAGGCAGGAGTTTATGTCAAGCGTAGGTGATGGTGGCCCCCAGGGCACCAATGTATGCAAATGTCAAGGACTTTATAAAAAGGGAAAATTTAAGGTTGAAGTCAGTCTAAAAGGAAATTGTAAATCCTGAGCAGATTGGCTAAATGAGAATGGATTGCCTTGATGTGGCCAGAGGGAAACTTAGGAGTTAGTGCAGCAATTACAGCACTGCCAGAGTTATAGGGTGCACCAGAGAGTCTTTAGCCCAGGCCCTTTAGCCAGAAGAGTAATTGGCCAGGCTTGGCTGTACGTCTAAAGTGAAAACTGGTTCGAGACCAAGTCGGGTTTTTTTCTCCCAAATTAAAAAGCAATTTACATTCTTAAATCACAAGCAACTCCGTTCTCTCTCACACTAAGCGCAAACTTTACTCTATAGGCAGTCTGACTGAGATAACTGTAAAAAGAACAAAAGGGATCAGGCTGGAGAGACGCCTGGGTGGGTAAAAGCCTTGTAAAGATGCCAAGGAAGAGCCTAGAAAGTCAGGGAAAGCTGGGAGTTCTAGAAATACATCTAGGTGACCTATTGGCTGGAGATGACTGTCTTGATTATGTGAGCAGTCAGCCTGCTTCTCAGCCTAGCTTGGCTCTGCTAGGTAGGCTAGTGTGCTGGTTACTTTTAATTGTCAACTTTACATAACAGAATCATCTGGGAAGAGACTTTTAATGGTATAGATGTTTGACCTGTCATCACATCTGTGGGGATTGTCTTGATTGTTAATAGATGTTGGAAGGCCAGCCCATTGTGAGAAGCACCATTCCCTAGGTAAGAGTCCTTATAGTGTAAGAGAGTTTGGTTGAGAGCAAATGGGCAATAGCCTGTATGCATGTATCTCTGCTCTTGAGTGGGGATGCGTCATAGCCAGCTGCTCAAGTTCCTGTCTTGATTTCCTCTCCATTATGGACTGTAACCTGGACTTAAGAGCCAAACAAACTTTCCCACCTAAGTTGTTTGTCTTTAAGGTGTTTTATCACAGAAACAGAAAGAAAGCTAAGACATCTTGCCACCTACTGACAAGGTAACAGGGCAGCTGAGAGGGCCGGGTATCACAGGTATTGCCTTTGGCCCCCAGGCTATCAATGCTACTAGAGAAACTCTTCTTTAGAGTGCCTAATTGGTTGTTACAGAAAACATGTTGTTGGCTTGTTCTTGTCCACCAACCACCTGTAGATAATCATAAAGCTAAAGAGAGGCTTGGAAAACCAAATCATGGGTGGGAAAGTTGGCTCAACGGTTAAGAGCACTGATTCCTCTATCAGAGGTCCTGAGTTCAATTCCTAGCAACCACATGGTGGCTCACAACCATCTGTAATGGGATCTGATGCCCTCTTCTGGTGTGTCTGAAGACAGTGACAGTGTACACACATACATAAAATGAATAAATCTTAAAAAAGAAAAAAAAAGCTGGCTATAGTGATGTGCACTTAGTCTCAGTGCTGGGGAGGTAGGGGTAGGCAGCTTTTTAGGGCTCACTGGCCAGCTGGACTAGCCTAGTTGATCAGTTCCAGTCCAGGGAGAGACCCTGTCTCAAAAAATAAGGTGGATGGTGCCTTTGAAACAACAGCTGTCCCCAGGAACCTACATGCAGATACAGACATGTGTTACCTTGTATGTCAGTTCTCAATTCCCTTTCTTATCTTAATTCAGTCTGGGATTCCAACCCAAGGGATGGTGCCACCCACATTTAGGGTGAGTCCTAGTTAAACCTTTCTGGAAACACACAGAGGTTCGTTTCCATGGTGATTCTACACCCAATAAGGTTGATACCACGTGTACGTGTCTTGCCAAAAAATGCAGGCAAATGAAAGCAAGAAATCTCTTTCCTGTCATGTTAAATTCACCACTTGTAATTTTGAAGCATAAACGAGATACCCTAGGGACATGTTTTGAACTACCAGGCTGCAATAGCCATAACCCTAGAATAAGAGAGCTGTCAATGTGGCCTGCGCCCTAGACTTCATGGGAAAGATGGGTTTGTTTGTGCAAGGAGACTCTGTCCTCTGTGGTTTATTGTAGGAAGCTCCAGGGAACCTAGTATCCCAGCATCCATCAGTGACAAGAACACACAGCAGTTGAAAGGGTTCATTGCCCTGGCCCCAAATGTGCTAAGGAGGTGGGCGTGGAGCCCTTAGAGGCTTCCTGCAGAGGAGAAGGCAGGGACATCATCTGGTGCCAGCAGCTGGAAGCACATGGGTAATGGATGCCTGCTACCACTCTTCACCACCTTTGGGTGTCACAGCCTTGAGACCCACACAGAAGCCATGAGGGAAGCCCCTCAAACCCCACAAAAATGTCCTGTGCTCAAGGAGCCCAGAACAGGCCCTCTGGCCAGCCAATGTCAGAGTCTCCCAAAGTCAATACCCAGAAGTTTCTGAAGGCCCAGGCTCCTGCTCTCTAGGGAAGGGAAAGGCATGCTGGGTAGTGGCTGCCACCGCTCTCTATACCCACATCTAGAGCAGGGTCATCAGCCCTGAGCCTGAGCCCTGGGGCACCTGTAATTGTCTCTTGGGTCTCGTGAATGGGACAGAGGTGAGCTATGGGAAGGGGACAAATATGGGCAGCAGCCCATGCCATCTCAGGAGCCCTTTGTAAACATCTCTGTAAGTCCTAGAAGGTCTTGGGTACCACAGGGGACTTTGGAGGATTTCAGGAAGGAACCCAGTACCCAATATAGACCTCAGTGCCCTGCTCAGGCAGCTCTAGGAATCCAGGCCTGCTTTTGTGTTCAGGCTGGGTTTTAGTTGGGCAAACAGACCTGTGTGGGTGGTCATGATGGGCTCTCCCATAACAGGATGGGTTTGTCTTCAAGCCTTAGCACTCTGTGCAAGGGCAGGGCTTCTAAACTTAGAGGTACATCAGAGATGACTGGGAATATTCTTAGACCCATGTTGGGGCCTCTGTGTTCAGGAATATATCACAAAAGAACATCAAGGTCTTGGGAGTCAGCAGTCAGGGTCCAAATCCTAGTTCCCTCACTTCCAAGTTGTATGAGATCAAGCAAGTTCATTGGGTGCCCTCCCCCACGCTCAGGTGGCACAGGCTGTCACAAGTTCAGGCAGGCGTACTTCAGCTCTTTATTGGCTGTGTGACCTTCCATAAGGTACTTGGCCTTTCTGGACCTTCTTTTCTCTAGCTTAATAACAGCACAGCACTCTATACCGGAGTATGAAGCTAGCACAGAAGCGAACATCGTCAGTGCACACAGCACAGTGTCTAGAATGCTGCGAGGAATTAAGAACTTTACTTCCTCTATTTTTGTGATGAAATTGATGCATCATGTTCCCCTGTCACTTGCTTTCAAGTTCATGGCGTCTTTTTTATTAATCGTTGTTGCATACATATGTGCATGTGCCTGTGTGTATAAGCATGTATATCCCTACATGTAACCTGACCAGTCTGTATAGTGTTACTTATATGTAACTAGATAGTTTCAGGACTAGCCATCTAGTATTGGGTAGCCACTTGGTACGCTTTTCCCTGGCAAGTGAGACCATTTATCCCACTGTGAGTATTCCTTAGATGCCTGCCTCTTAGTGTGGGGTTGAGGCTTTATGTACCCCTCCCCCTCCCATCCCTTTTGGTATGTCTGTTGTCTTCCTCCTTTAGCTTATGTTGAGGCATAGACACTTTTTCTTTAATGTCTCATGTATCACAGACTGGCCTCAAACTCCATAAACTCCATGTATAGATGTGAATGACCTTTAACTCCTCATCCTCCTGCCTCCACCTCCCTGGGATTAGAGGTGTGCTCCACCACGCCAGGTTTATATGGTACTAGGCATGGAACCCCGGGCTTTGTGCCTGCTAGGCAAGCACTGTACCCACTGAGCTGTGTCTCCAGCCTGAGCCCTGAATCTTAAACCCAATCTTGGAATCTTTTCCTTCCTTTCCCTCTTCAACTCATTCTGGGAATGAAACCAGGGCTTTGGGGGTGCTAGGCAAGCACTCCGCTGACTGAACCACTTCCCCAGCCTCCATTGTAGAGGGGTATTGTGTGTATGTATGTAGAAAGAGAGAGAAGAGAGAGAGGGAGGGAAGGAGAGAGGGAGGGAAGGAGAGAGGGAGAGAGGGGGAGAAAGAGATACATACAGCAAGTGTGGAGGTGGGGGACAACTTGTGGGAGTTGGTTCCCTCCTTTTACAATGGAGGACCCAGGGACTGAACTCAAGTCTCTCCCTCCTCTCTCTCTCTCTCTCTCTCTCTCTCTCTCTCTCTCTATATATATATATATATATATATATATATATATATATATATATATATATATATATATGTGTGTGTGTGTGTGTGTGTGTGTGTGTGTGTGTGTGTGTGGTGTGTGTGTGTATGTATGTATATATGTGTGTGTGTATACACACACACACACACACACACACACACACACACACATACATATATATATATATATGTCCTTTGCTCGCCTCTAAGGAGCGGTGGCTCAGAATTCTCCATCCAGCTTTTGGCTGTCTCCCCTGCCGACTCTCCTGTCCTGACAGCTCTCGCTCATCAATCCTTCTCGCCACTAACTGCTCCAGTCATATTAATCTTCCTTGTTCCTTCTCATCTCTGAGCCTTTGCTCCTGTCAGGTGCAACTGAAGGGTCCCCCTCCTTGCTGCCAAAGCAGGATGAGCACCCTCTTCACAAGCCTTTGTCAAATGAGAACGCTATTCTTCACAGTGAGAGGGAGCAGAACGGAAGGACAAAGCCAGGAACTAGTTTACATATTCATATCCACACATCAGAAGAGTGCTGGGGGGTCAGGGGCGCTCAGAAATTAGTAAAGAAGAACAATGCGTCAATTTAGAATCAATTGGAAATTAATATAGCCATGGACAGTGGGAGTGGGGGTAGGAGCAGCCAATAAACATATGAAAAGAGGCTCTTTCCAGCTCATCACCAGAAGACACAACTCCACAGAGAGATTCATTTTCCATATGTTTATTGGCAAAATAAGGATGACCGTGCTCAGTGTGGGTCAGGGGAGCCGGAGGAAACACTGTGGGGCGCTGTTAATGGGCTGTCAGTCAAGTGAGCCTTTCCGGTGGCGCCGTGGCAATATTTACCAAATAGCACTTTATTTTTAGTTTTTTTTTTTTTTTTTTTTAATTTTATTTTGTTTATTTTTTGCAGTGCTGGGAATTGAACCCAAGGCTTTGCATAAGCTAAATAAGTACCTCCCAGTGAGCTACATATACAGCCAGCCTGCCTGCCTTCTTCCTTTTCTCTTTCTTTCTGTTTCCCTCTGTCTGTCTCTCAGTGGGTGTGTGTATGTGTGTATTGAGACAGTTTCATTAGGTAGCCCAGGCTAGTCTGAAACTTAGGATTCTTAGAATTGTTCCTGTCTCAGCCTCTGAGTGCTGAGATTACAGACTCATTACCACACCCTTTCTGAGGTGTCCTGTTCCTGCCTCCACAGGGCTGAGATTATGAACTCCTGCCACCAGCCAGGCTCATTTTTACAAGGGTTCTGTGACTTGAACTCTGTCTTTCATGCCTTCGAGGCAAACACTTTACCAGTTAAGCTATCTCCCAGCCCGCAAAGGCCTGTTCATTACTGATGGACTTTAAGTTTGCCATGATATACCCGTTGGCCAGAATGTCAGGTACAGGGGCGTGCAGTCTATGGCCCCACCCTAGGCACTGTCCTTAGTGGCAAAATGGCTCTCTAAGGAACTACTCTGAGCAAATGACCACATGGAAAGGTGGTACCTGAGATGTGTTTATAAAAATATAATAAGATATATGTTATATGGGGTTATGGGGAGGAAGGTGTGGGGGAAGGGTGTGCCTCAGCAGGCCCATGCCGAGACATCCCTTCCCCCAGAGGGACCAGACACACTCGAAGGTATAGTATAGAAATAGAGTTTATTTAGGGCATGGGGAGGGGAGTTAAGAGGGTAGTAGAGGCAGAGAAAGGCAGAGAGAGGAAGAGAGTAGAGAAGTAGAGGAGTGGAGGCCGGCCATGACCACGTTGAGAGAGGGGGGAAGGGAATGGGGAGAGGTAAGAGATAAGAGATGTAAGAGAGAGGCAAGAGAAAGAGATAAGAGAGAGAGGAGGGGCAAGCAGCCCCTTTTATAGTGGGCCAGGCCCACCTGCTGTTGCCAGGCAACTGTGGGGCGGAGCATACCTGGCTGTTGCCAAGTAACTGTGGGGTGGAGTTTAGACAGAATGCTAAAAACCTGTGCCTTCAGGTGAGCAGTACACATCCGGAATGACTTACTGCAATTTTTGGTGGAATCTGAGCTTGTGAAAGAAGCCAACGAGCGGGGCTAGGCACGCGGTTCTCAGTACATCCATTGTACTGCTTTCGTTTTCTCCCTGTGAGAATTACTTTTTCAGTAGACATTCGGCCTTCTGAGCCCTCCATGTGGCCCCTCTGTATTCACCATTTGTCATACTGCTGTGACAAAATCCCTGACAAAAGGCAACCTGGGGGGTGGGGTTCATCCTGGCTCACCTTCTGGGTGCCTTCAAGGTGAGGAAGGCATGACCACAGGGGAAGGAGGCAGATGATCACATGGCATCCATCTCACTTTCTCCAGAACCCCAGCCCACGGGATGGCGCTGCCCATATTCAGGGAGAGTCTTCCCACCTTAGTTAATGTGATCCAGAAACACTCCCACAGACATCCCTGGAGACTCTATGTCCCATCAGGATGGTAATTAAGAATAACAATCACAGCCACCACACCTAAAGACCCTGTTTAGAGTCTCTTCCATCTGGACCTCTCCTCCTTGGTGCCCGAGAGCTAGGTATCCATTCATCTGCTCAACAAACCCAGGCAGGCAGCAGTGATGGGCAGGTCCTGGGAGTCCCTGGAGCGCTGGAAAGCATTTACTGGAGCCCACATCTCTTAAGAGCTTCTGCTTCACACCCAGGCCTGTTCAACCCATGGCCATACACACCCCAGCGTAGCTACAGATGCACCCCAATGCAAGGGCTTGCGCTGCGGGCTCAGAAGGCCAAGTGTCTAGATTGAAAACGTGATTCTCACATAGGGAGAAAACAAAAGCAATACAATGGGATCTGCTGAGGAAAGTTGGCCTTGCCCTGCTCACTTGCCCGTAAAACATTATGAGATTTCTTCTTACAGTCTGCTTTTGTAATTTAATTGCATGGTCCTTCAGTGGGACCTCTGCAGATGGCAATGTTAAAAGGTCAATGTCAAAAGGTCAGCACTTGCAAGTTTAGACCTTTAAACATGGTTGTCTGCTTTCTGCTTGGCGCTGAGCTGGGTGAAGGAGTCGTGAGGCTCAATTAGACTTCAGAAATCTCTAGCCACAGGAGCAGAGCGATTCCAAAGGGGTCTCCTGGATCAGCGGGTAGGTGCTTGGGCTGCGAGGAGACAAAGGTCTGGATTGAGACAATGGCTTCTGGGGACAAGAAATGATTTCATCGGAATGTGGTCACAGAACCAGAAGCACTAGAGGAAGGCAAAGGAGCCTCCAGGTTTCCTATCGGAGTTTGCACTAATGGCGCATCTTCAAGGAAGACAGGAGATGTCTGGATGAGAAGGGTAGTCCCCGCTTTGGGGCTGGAAGGTGTGTGTAGGGGGACACTGGAAGGACCAGGCAAGGTGGACATAGTTCAATTATAGGACTGGTACCAGAAGTCACAGTAGTGGGAGGGCTTATGGTTCAGATCTGGGCTGCATGGACACAGATAGTGATCTGTTTCTACTTAGATGATACCAGCAGAAATAGCAAAGTCTCTGTGCCAGTTAGTATGGCTGATCACCTGGGAACAGAGACTTAATGCGGAATCATCTAGATTTGGGTGTCCTGTGGGCACACAGTGGGATTGTTGTGAATGTTAACTGAGGTATGCTGACACTCTGAATGTGGAGGCCATCCTAGCTGGGTGCTGAGAACCAGGCGGGTGGGCACCATGGGTTCATTTGCTTCTCACTGCTTGTGACTGTGACTCTAGTGTTGAAAGACCTCCGAGCTGGGGAGACTCTCACTCAAGTCTCGGGATGGCGTGACCCCCCAAGAACTCACGAAAGACCGTTCTTGATGTAAATACAA
>CM052711.1:66659081-66674634 GCA_028551405.1 Uromys caudimaculatus | reverse complement strand
TGTCCTCTTAACATCCCTTGCCTGAGGCTCAGTCTCCCAACAGAAGAACCTTAGTGGGATGTGGTCAAATAATACCTATGCCAAAGCAAGTGCTAAAACAGAATGCAGATGGACTTTTGGAGTGTGTTTTCTTCCATGTGAGCTACATATTCTATTACAGTCTTAATTTACTAATCAGACATGGGACCTAGAAACATTCTAAGAAATTATCATGGAAAGACTAAAACATAATTATCTCATCTTCTAAGGACTTTACCAGCCACATCCAGAACATCCCCCAGCTTGAACCAAAGCCTTGGCCATGTGCTCACACAGCCCATTACTGGGGGATCTGATAGTCCAGGGTCACTAATCCACTAATCAGAAAGGCCCCTGTGTCCTCTTGGGGAACAGAGTGAGGCATCTATGCGGCTAACTATCTCCTCTCAGGCCTTGTAGGAAGAAAGGGAGACACTGGAAGCCCTGGGCTGACAGGCCCCAAAGGAGAACCTGGACGAACCGGTCTGAAGGGAGACCCTGGGATGAAAGGTAGGTGCTGCTTTTGGCATGGACTTAAAGGCTATGGGTCTTGAGAACCCAGGCTGGTGGAGGTGTCTTTATTGAGTTGCCAAGTTCCGTGCTAGGAATTCTATTGGAAAAGCATAATCAAGTTCCCCCAGGATGCACTATACAGTCTTCCCATCTCTGCTCCGGCCACCTCAGTCAGCACCACAGCTGACTAGGCCTCGTTGCCTACCGAGGCTCTCACTAGGCTAACTCCCATCTTTTCGCTATAGCCGAGGCCTGCCCCTTCTACCCAACGGCTGGTGCAGAGATAGCTATCCCAGAGGTCCCAGGTCACGGGCAGAGCTGGAAGAAAGAAACTGATCCCCTCTATTTGTTCTGATGTGGGAAAAATGGGTGAGGAAGATCTTGGATCAAAGTGCATGGGTTTTCTCTTCATGACAGGGTCTTCTGGCCAGCAAGGACAAAAGGGAGAAAAGGGTCAAAAAGGTAACTGATGCTTTTATTGCCTTTTACTTATCTTTTAGAGTCAACTCAGTGTCGCAAAATCAAGTGCTAGGGGTGGGGCTTATTTCTCTAGAATATTCTTCACATCTAGCCTGAGCCAGTTTGTGACCAGAGGCCCAGGCAGCACCCCACCTTTCCATTCCGTTGTTTCTCCCTCTTCCCCTTCTTGTTGATATTTCCTTCCTTCCTGCTCACTCTCCCTCCTTTCTCTCCCTCCTCCCCCTTCCATCTCTCCCTCCTCCCCTTCCATCTCTCCCTCCTCCCCCTCCATCTCTCCCTCCTCCCCCTTCCATCTCTCCCTCCTCCCCCTTCCATCTCTCCCTCCTCCCCCTCCATCTCTCCCTCCTCCCATTTACCTCCATCATTCCTCACTACCTCGTCTCCCCCTCTACTCCCTCCTTCTGTTCCCATGCGCTGGTGCCGTGTTCCCTGTAAGGCAGAATGCAGGAGAGCGGTACACAAGAAAGTGTCGGTGCTGAAGGGGGGTTCTGGAAAACTCTGGTGACGTGGTCCTGCTTGTCCTCCTAGCTGAACTTCTAAGAGCAGCAGAAAATGCACATCGATGCTGGCCAGCACTTGCCTCACCTTACACACATATGTTCTTGTTCAGGTGCATCCATGCAAATTGTCCGGATCGTGGGAGGCACCAGCAGAGGCCGAGCTGAAGTTTACTATAACAATGAGTGGGGGACAATTTGTGATGATGATTGGGACAATAATGATGCAACTGTCTTCTGCCGCATGCTCGGTTATTCCAGTGGGAGAGGACTTAGCAACTTCGGAGGTGGTAAGTGACTCCACGGCCAGGGACTTTGGTGAAGTGATGTACTATGGCTGTGGCTAAAGAAAACCATTGGCTCAAGGAACTGGAAAGCCCTGCAGTTTAGCAGTGGGTAGAGTACAGCGCCACCACTCTGGGATCTGGACTAATCTCTTTCCAGCTTAGCCACCTGTCTGAAGGACACTGTCACATTTCCAGCAGTGACAGCAAAGGCTATAAAAGGCTCTCAGTCACTGCTGTGGGTCACTGTCTATCTGGTCCTAGAGTCAGGATGTTATGTGGCCAGGATTATTTATGGAGTAGGGACAAGTGTGGCTATTGAGAACAGGAGGAGAAGATGGAACCACGGCAAAGGCAGATGTTTGTTTCCACATCTGGAAACCCAAATCAGTAGCAGCCAGAAGTGTAGCCGTGAAGATACCCCCCCCGTGTGTGTGTGTGTGTGTGTGTGTGTGCGTGTGTGTGTGTGCGTGTGTGCACATACATATCCATGCCTGTTCATGTGGGTGAGCATGCATGTGTGTGTACATGTGTGCACATACATATCCATGCCTGTTCATGTGGGTGAGCATGCATGTGTGTGTACGTGTTTATGGAGGACAGAGGACAGCCTGATCCTTCTCAGTCCTTGTTTACATGACACAGGGTCTCTCCCTAGCCTGGAACTACTGACTTGAGTGTGCTGCTGCCTGGCCAGTGAGCACCAGGAAGCCATCTGTCTCCACCCCCTAAGCACTAAGATTACAGGCACACACTACCATATCCTGGTTTTGTTTTCTGACATGGATTCTGGAATCAGACGCACGGCTTCCTGCTTGAGTAGAAAGCACTTTGCCCACTGAGCCATCTTCTTGGCCCACTGAGCCATCATCCCTGCCCTTGTGAAGATCTTTTAAAGAATTCATGGGAAGTTAGGTGTGGTGGCAGACACCTATTACTCCAGCTCTTGGGGGGCTAAAACAGGATGATGAAGCATTGAGGCCATTCTGGGCACATAGTTGAGCTCTGTCTCAAGAAAAACAAAAGCAAAGAATGAGAAGAAAGAAAAATAAAGGCAAGATTTACTATATTCAATTTGGGGAAGCTGCTACAGGGCACTAGAAATCGGTTTATACACCCATTACTCCTGCCCTGGCAAAGACGCTGGCTAGACAACAGGGCACAAGGCCATCTTCCCTTGTTCCTTTCCTTGCGAGTCCTCTGCTTTACCCACCACAAAGCACCTGCCTGCAGTTCCCGCAGAGGCTACTCTCTGCCTATTCCCTTGAGACAAGGCTCTCACGGAACCCAGAGCTAGGCTGGCAGTCCTTTTATGTGGGTACTGGAGATCTGAACTCAGGTTCTCATGATTTTACAACAGGTATTCTTAACCACTGAGCCATTTCCCTGGTTTTGTGCTTGCCTCTCAATAGAAGAGAGATAGACTGTAAAACTCTTTGAATAGTCAGTCACATTAGAGCACAGCTGACTGCAATCCAGTGCTCTGCTTTCGATCCTACCAGAGGGAAGGGGACTGGCAGAGGCTGTGTAGACACAGCAGGAAGCTGAGCTAACGAGGAACCGCTGGAAGGCTGTGTGTGCACGCATACTGTGTGGATTAAGTAGTAAATATTTGCATGCGGCTTTCACTGTGTGGTTGAGGTCAGAGAGGAATCAGAGATATTATACAAGATATGCTAAGAGCTCACCTAGCCTCTCAGGCCAGCTAGGAGGTAGCCAGCCACCCTGAACTTCTACCTTAACACCCTTCCCGTCTCTCTCCTGCTTCTCTGTCTCAGGATCTGGGAAGATCTGGCTGGACAATGTGGGTTGCCTGGGGACAGAGACAAGTTTGTGGGACTGCAGAAAGAGCACCTGGGGATCTCACAATTGCAACCATAATGAAGATGCAGGCGTGGAATGCCGCTGACTTGGGAGTCATCCGTGTGTCCCCAGGTGTCTTTGGCCTTCACCCACATGGAGATCTGTGGGCTCGATAACTCTGTTCAGGGGAAACTAATAAAGCTCAACTGGGGGTCTGCTGTGGCTGAATGTCCCTGAGCTAGCACCCCTGTGCTTTCCAGCCATGCCCAGTCAGCATGTGCGTGCTAGGCTCATAAACACACCCTTGACCTCATAAGCTGGGGGGGGGGGGGGGGATGAGTCTGAAGCATGTCAAAGTTACTGTGGCCAGTCTAGATTGTCCCTTCAGTCATTCATCACCTTTCATGGTTCCTCCCTGATTCCCTCATCCATCACCAGGGCATGGCCCTATCTCTGGCTATCTGCTGCCTAGAGGTTAGCTTGCAGATGGGGCCAGGTCACAGGATACACGTGAACTGTCCTTTCTATCTGAGGGTACTCTGAGCTCCATAACTGTGAGGAGCTTTGTCCAGCCCCCACCCCACACCAGACTGATGCCAGACTAGGAACTCAGAAAAAACTTACTGAGGACAAAGAAGATGGCTCCGTGGATAAAAGCCCCTACTGCACTAGTGTAAGGGCCTTGAGTGAGAAACCAGACCTGGAGAGATGGCTCAGGGATCAAAGCACCTACTGCTCATACAGAAAACCTAGCTAGGGTCTGTGCCCAGCACCCATGTCAGGCAGCTCAGAACCTGCAACACCAGTGCTAGTGGCTCCAATAACCCTCTGGCCTCCACAGACATCATCAGAGGTGGGAGAAATGGTTCAGCAGTTAAGAGCATATGCTGCTCTTGCAAAGGGACACACATCAGGCAGCTGGCAACCATTCTCGACTTCAGTTCTAGAAGATCTGACACTCTCTTCTGACCTCTTCAGGCACCCGTACTCACTGCGCGCGTGCACACACACACGCACACACACAGAGCTGCCATCTACTCAACAAGTCACTGCGTCCCAGTGTCGCAGTCTGTAAAATGTTGCTAACAGTTCCTCCGTTCTCGTGAGAATAACCTAAGATGATAAATGAAAAGAAAATGTTATTTTAAATTATGCCTGTTCAGTTAGTAGAATGTCTGCCTAGTATTCACAAAGCTCTGAGTTCCATCCTCAGCACCACATAAATACAGTGTGCTGGTACAGAGTCAGGAGTTCAGGGTCATCCTCCACTACACAGTGTGAAAACAGGCTAGCCTGGGTTACATCAGATTATACCTCAATTTTTAGAAAAATCTTAAGACCCAATTGGAGTTGTACCTCCTTT
Source organism: Uromys caudimaculatus (assembly GCA_028551405.1). Lineage (NCBI taxonomy): Eukaryota > Metazoa > Chordata > Mammalia > Rodentia > Muridae > Uromys > Uromys caudimaculatus. The sequence goes on along the minus strand of CM052711.1, from coordinate 66,669,676 downwards.
AGAAAATGACCAACATGCTCTCACTTCAAGGAGTGTCTTCCACTCTCTAAGTTTCCATAACCCACTTATACAAAGAAGGAAAACCGGGTGCTGAGCCTGAGGCTCAGAATGTGCTTGTGAGGTTTGCCCAGGCTAGCTGCGCTGTGCTTGTGCAGGACACAGAACAGCAGCAATGAATGCCTTCTTTCATGCCACCAGCACCCCATCTCACAGATGCGACCTAGACACCGGCATCTCAGTCCACTGGACTCAGCTCCCATGCTCAGAATTCCTAACGCCTTTTCATTTGTACAGCGTTAGGCTCCTGAAGCATTCGAGAGATTTGCTTTGCTGCTAATGAGTGAAACAGGGCTCAGAGCTCTTTGTTAATATCATACACAAACAGAACTTACCTGAGGAGGTTGTGCTAGGTCTGTGGCAACGGGGAGGTGATAGTATGCTTGGATTTGTTCAAACACTTTCTAGTTCCCCTTTGTAATGGGGTGATCACGGGGACAAGAGGACATTTCCCAAGAATACAAGTCATCAATTCACACACTAAAAGGAGCCTGGAGGCTGGAGAGATGCCTCAGTGGGTTTGAGAACTTACTGCTCTTCCTTTCTTAGCTACTGGCTCCAGGCTCTTGGCTCCTAGCTCCTAGCTCCTGGCTTCTGGTTCCTGGTCCTGGCTCCTGGCTCCTAGCTCCTGGATCCTGGATCCTGGTTCCTGGTTCCTGGTCCTGGCTCCTGGCTCCTAGCTCCTGGATCCTAGATCCTGGCTTCTGGATCCTGGCTCCTGGCTCCTAGCTCCTGGCTCCTGGTTCCTGGTCCTGGCTCCTGGCTCCTAGCTCCTGGATCCTGGTTCCTGGCTCCTGGCTCCTAGCTCCTGGATCCTGGATCCTGGATCCTGGATCCTAGCAACTCCCATGTGGTGGCTCACACCTTAAATCCAGTTCCAGGGGATCCAATGCCCTCTTCTAGACTCTATGTATACTGCATGCTTGTGATACACAGCCATATGCAGGCAAATATCTATAGTGTGTATATTTGTGTATACAGGGGAGCCCTGAGGGTCAAACCTGGTGGCTACACCCAACAAGGGCAGAAGGCAATTCCTCGGGCTGAAAAGCAAGTTCTAATTCAGGGAAAGCATCAATTTAAGTGTGAAAAGTTGAACGGGGCCTGGAAAACACAGGCCATATACACAGCATAAAAATGAGTAAATCTTTTCTCAAAGAGCCTATAGGCTAGTAATATACACACGTATGTATATGTCTTCAGCCTTATTTACTGTAAAAGAACTGCTAATAAGGGGGCTGGAGAGATAGCTTGGTGGTTAAGAGCACTGACTGCTCTTCCAGAGGTCCTGAGTTCAATCCCCAGCAACAACATGGTGGCTCACAACCATTTGTAATAAGATCCAATGCCCTCTTCTGGTGTGTCTGAAGACAGCTACAGTACTTATATTAAATAAATAATAAATAATTTTTAAAAAGAACTAATAAGAATATATATATACACATATATATATCAAATTGTCATAAAAACATCTTTGGTTCTGGGTTTGGAGGAGGAAGCAAGCATTACCTGTGGTCAAGGAATCTAGATAGAAAGCTGGGCTTGTGGCTCAATTGGTAGAATGCCTGCCTAGCATGCTTAAGGTCCTCGGTTCAATCCCCAATACTGCACACATTTGTGTACAATACTGCATAAATACTTCACTAAATCCTGTACTTGGTGGGACTTGACTGTGATCTCAGCACTCTGAAGGTGGAGGAGGGCCAGACCTCCAAAGTCCTCCTTGGCTATATAGTAACTTCAAAGCTAACCTGTGATAAAGGAGGCCCTGTGTCATGAAAACAAAGTCCTTTCAAAGACTACCGACTACCATTACAAGGAAGACACAGTGTGGTTGTTTTACAGGTCCCTGTTGATCTTCTCACATTTCAATTGCTACTTCCCCTGAATTAGAGCTTGCTTTCCAGTCTGAGGAATTCCCTTCTGCCTTGTTAGGTGTAGCCACCAGGCCTGATCTTCAGGGCTCCCCTCCCTCTGAACTTGAAACAAGTGGCTCCCCACAGTTGGCCAACCTTGGGATAGACAGGCCATTACCTCAGCGCTCTGAGAGCAGAAACTGTGGCTGTAATGCACCCACTGTGCGTGCACATGCATCTGTCCACCCCTTTGTGTGTGTGTGTGTGTGTGTGTGTGTGTGTGTGTGTGTGTGTGTGTATGTGTGTAGGTGCACATGTATGTGTGCACATGTTTATATGTATGTGTCCACCCCTTTGTGTGTGTGTGTGTGTGTCTATATGTGTGCAGGTGTACATGCATCCTCTGTGTGTCTCTGTGCCTCTGTGTATGCATGTGCATATGTGTCTCTGTGTCTGTATACACAGGTATGTGTGTATACAAACATACAGGTATGTGCATGTGTGTGAATGAATTATTTACAGTATCTACATGTATGGGAGAGATATATGTCAAAAAGAAAAGACAAGTATGGCAGTGTGAACCTGCTCCCCGGAGCTGGGTGTGGGAGAGATTGAGTCAGGAGAATCTCTGAGGTTGTACGGTCAGCAGTCTAGCAGCTAGCAGCCTGGGTCACTGACGGACTCTGTCTCAAAACAAATAAGACAGAGACTGACTGAGGAATGGCATTCATGTATCGACCCCCGACCTCCACATATACCTCCCCGTATACCACATAGACCAGCACAGGAAAGTGCCCCATGCACACACATGTATGCATGTGCTTACAACACACACACACACACACACACACACACACACACACATGTCTTTAGTATTAGGACCATAATTGCTTTTGTCCACTCCATTGGTGAGTGTTTAATGTTTGGGGGTTGTTGTTGTTTTAGACAAAGTACACAGCCCTGGCTAGCCTGGAACTTGCTACATAGTCCAGGCTGGCTTTAAACTTACAGAGACCTACCTGTCTCTCCTAGTGCTGGGATTAAAGGTGTCACCACCAAATTGAGTCCTTTTTCATTTTAAACTATTTTTTCATGGTTTTGTAGTTGACTGCTCTGATGTTTATAAGCAGAATATATATGTCTGTAAATAGAAATATATGTATTTATATGTAGAAAAATAGTTCAAGAAAACTTTTTTTTTTTTTTTTTTTTTTTTGGTTTTTTGAGGTAGGGTTTCTCTGTGTAGCCCTGGCTGTCCTGGAACTCACTCTGTAGACCAGGCTGGCCTCGAACTCAGAAATCCACCTGCCTCTGCCTCCCAAGTGCTGGGATTAAAGGCGTGCGCCACCACTGCCCGGCTCAAGAAAACTTTTAACAGTATAGTATGGAGGCCAGAATCCTGCCCCTCCTAAGCACAGACTCTCAGTCCTGGTTTCTCTGGGTCTCCTGTGTGTGGCTGGAGAGAGGCCCCTGGGAAGATGGGAAGAGCTCGGACAAGGCCTTGAAAACTCTTGGATGAGAAGCAGAGAGGGATTGTAGATGGGGTGCGGGGAGGGCTTGCATTTTATAACAGGATACAGTAGGTTTTGCTTGTGTGTCGATGAGTGAGAGAGGGATCGATTATTCAGGAGGAAGGACAACAGTTCTTAGAAGTAGAGTCCTTATGAAAAAGAGCTAAAAAGCTAAGAGTTCTTGGCAACTGGTGAGAGCAAGGGCAGAACTATGAAGAAAGAAGGATGCAGTTTCTGGTAGAGCTGGTGCTGTGAGCAGGAGCTCTCTGATTGCGGTGCATGCACTCAAAGGACAAGAGGCAAGGCAGCAGCCCCATAGACTGGGGAGGGACAGGTGTTGATGAGAGGGCACACTCTCTGCTGTCTTGATTGGAAATGTCAGTAGTCAGACTCGCGCTGTCTCCTTCAGTGTGCAGAGTAACCTGTAAGGAAGACGCTGAGAGAGCCGCTGTTCAGATGGGGAGTCATATCAAGCTGGGGAGAGGAAGAGGCAGGGTGTGAGCTCATATGGCTGCCATAGTGATGTGTGTCCTAGAGAAGATTCCTGGCTCTACCTTCATGCCCTACTTGCTCTCTGCCTCTCTGGGCACCTAGTCAGGCCATTCACTGACTGGATCAAACCTCAGATCCTGAGCCCTGATACATCAGTGACTGAGAACAGTTTAGTGTCTGTCCCAAGAGTTCCTCATTGAATTTAACCTGAATCTTATTTCTATTTTCTATCTCCCTCAGTGGCTTCCCAATTTAGTGATCTCGAACTGTTAACTGTGAAACAGTCCAGGAGAGTGTAGTTACAGGCTATGGCTTCCTCAAACATCACCCAGAGCCTGCTGTTCTCTTCCTGGTTGAAGACCTCCCTTCTGCAGGGAGCAAAAAAGGTCGCCTTCACTCTCCGAGCACGAGGGGGCGCTGCAGGCCACATTCAGCCTCTGGGCACTGGCCTGGGTCTCCCTGCGGCGGCGGCTCATCCTCAGGCATCCAACCTGGAGAGGAGAGGCAAGGTTCCCACAGAGGCTCTTATGGAGGCACTATTGGGCTGTAGATCTTCCGCCTAGGAAGAAAGACGTGGCTGCATCTGTATCCAAGCTGGGCTTTCCACAAACTCCCTCCTTAACCTTTCCTCTCCGGGGCAGATGGCAGCAAGGGAAGTTCCCATTTACTGATACTAAGCACCGTGAGCAGGGCTTCTGTGCACATATGAACTCCTCAGAATCATCCTATGAGATTCTACAGTCCCAAGCACAAAACCAAAGCTCAGAAAGGTAAGATTATTGGTCCACAACCACACAGTGAGCTGCTAATCAGGCTGAAGCTGGTCTGAAACCAAGGTTGACTCTGAATTTCAAGTTTAGCTCCCTCTTTGGCATGCCCACTTCTCATGTCTCTGCCTCAGGTAAGAACTTTGGGCAGGAAGATGTGACTTCTCCAGGTAGTTGATAAGAGTCTGAAAGATCTGTTGTGGACAGTTTCAGCCAGTCAGGGCCAGACTCAAATCTCAACTGCTCAAACACTGGCTCCTGGTGGTATCAGATCGTGCATGCATGCATGCATGCATGCATGCATGCGTGTATGTGTGTGTGTGTGTGTGTGTGTCTGTGTGTGTGTGTGTGTTGTGTGGGGGGGTGTCCTTTCCTTTCCCAGCCAGTTTCCTCCTGCTAATGACAAAGGCTTAGACTAGGTCCTTTCTTTCATTAGGTTAAAAACAAATCTTACGGTTAATGTGGAGAAGTCAGGGCACCTGGGATCAGGAGGAGTGGATAAATAGGAGGGATTCCAACTGGCTAGATAAGAGATAGCCAAACTGCCCAGATAAAAGGGAGAGCGGGGCTTTCAGCAAAGCAGTAAAGCGAAGGCTCCAGCTGGCTCCCATAAAGACCCCTTGAGAAACAGATGCAAGATACCATTGTCCTTTCCTCTGGCAAACTTCTCAACTTTATTGGTAAGTTACACCTTTACACATAGGAAAATTTGTTTGTTTGTTTGTTTGTTTGTTTGTCTGTTTGAGACACGATCTCTAGCCTAACTAGCAAGCTTGCACTTCTGATCCCAAGTGTTGAGATTCCAGGCATGCTCCATCATGGCTAGTTTGTGTCCTGGGGCTGGAGCTCAGGGTTTTGCACATGCTGGGCAGGTACTCTAAACTCTATGGGCTGAACTGCAACCCCAGCCCTTTTCTGCATATTCTTGTACATAATTATAATGCATCTAGTTGTAACAGGCTGAACTGTGGGTTTGAAGGACTTCAAAGGCTGCCTTTGCCTGTTTCAAAAACAAGACTGTACCAGATGGCCCCAGAGGTGGTCAAGGAGAGAAGAAATGTTGGCCAAGACCCTCACATGTATAAATTCAAGAGCGTCCCATCTCTCATGGGCTGTGCATGGAGGATGACCTGGATGGACCTCCTGCTCCCATGAGTGCTGACCAGGAAAGATGGAAGAGAGCCAGGAAGAGCCTTCATGAGGCAACTGCATCTGGAAGTGGGGTTGTGGTGCCCAGAGGACAGGAAGTGTAGAAGGTGCCCTGCCTTTGCCTCGGCTGCCACAGGGAGCAACTGTTCTGAGAAGTGTAAGTGCCCTCGCCCTCCCTCACACCCTCTGTCATCATGAGACTCCCAGCTGTGCAAGCCCGCCCTTCCCTCGACTTGTCTCCTCAGACTCTCTTATGTTTCCAGTTTGTGTTTCAACAGATGGTACCTAGCACTTTCTAGGTACCAGACCATGCCATAGAGAAGGGCAATATGACTTGAGCCACCCAGATCTTCAAAGAGCTCGGAATCCAGCTGGCTTGAAAGTTTAGTTCAATCCAGTATGGTGTTGTCCATGGGACCCCTCTAGGGCTGGTAAGCACATGTGCCAAGTCACACATATCTTCTCTTTGAACTAACCCCAGAGGCTACTGAACGGGGGGGGGGGGGTCTGGGTAAGATCAGAGGAGGGAAAGGACAGACCTAAGACCTTGCAAGAGCTGCCTGACCCAGGCAAGTGGGCTGGTCCTAGAATTGGTCAGTTCAGCTGCCTGGCTAAGGCAGAACATGGGCTGAGGTAGAGGAAGAGGCATGAGGGCTCTCAGGTGCCCGGAGTGCAGGGAGGGGTCAGGACTGATTGATGACATACTGGCTGGTGGCCCAGGAACACAGCTGTGTGAATCTGTGTGAATTCCCTGCAGAGGCAGGCCGGAGAGATTGGCTTGGGTTTCACCTGTGGGAGCTCCTTATGCTGCAGTTTCCTGAGAAGTAAGGTGTTCTCTCCTGCAGGGAAGAGGGAAGCTCAGCAGAGAGAAGTGAACAAGTAAAGAAGACTTCTGCATCTCAGAAAGCTCAGACTTACCAGAGAGACGAGGTTCTCCCACTAGCCAAGCAAGCTGTGCAGGAAACCCTGGGGACACAGCTTTCGCAATGTTGCTCACTAAGCGGTCCAGGCTTTGTTTCTGTGATTAACTGCTCACCATACTCCTCAAAGGACCCCCAGAAAACTCACTGGCTCAGTAAACTGGACTTCGGTGCTACTGGTGGTTTTTGTCTTTTATTTGGAAGGAAGGGGGTTGGGAGTGCTGTCCTAGCTAAATTGTCTATATGGTTATTCATGTCACCCCAGGAAAAGCCACACAAACAATGGATCTGAGAGGAGCTATCCAACTGTAGAGGATAACTGTGGGACTCTTTCAGGCTTCCTGAACCCACTGGAGAGGTTCTTCCAGGCAGCCTGAAGTGTGGTAAGCTCTGAGAGGCAATGAAAGCAAGGATTCCCAGATTCCACAGGCACTGATTGCAGCTGCTACTGTCATTAATAAAAAGAAGCTGCAATTAATTAAAAACTAGTTTCCTCCCTGTGAGCTTCATTTACAGGTGCTTCCTGCTCTGCCTTTGATGGTCCTGTCTCCTGAGCTTCGTGATGCTCTAGTAGCCCCAAGACACAGTTCCCACTGGACAAGGGGATAGAAGGGCCAGGGCTTCCCTCAGGTTCCTAGACTGTCCCCTCACACCATCCATACCGTCTAGAGTAACTCTGCTCCACCAGAAGACAGACCGGGGTGTGACTCTGTTGCTGGAGCACCTGCTCTCTCAGTTAGGGTTTCTATTGCTGGAATGAAACACCGTGACCAAGGCAAGTTAGGGAGGAAAGGGTTTATTCTGCTTACACTTCCTCAGTGCTGTTCTTCCTCGGAGGAAGTCAGTTACAGTCATTCAAACGGGGAAGGATCCCAGAGGCAGAAGCTGCTGCAGGGGCCATGAAGGGGTGCTATTTACTGGCTTGCTCACATGGCTTTGCTCAGCTTGCTTTCTTATAGAGCCCAGGCCCACCAGCCCAGGGATGACACCATCCACCATGGGCAGGGCTATTCCTGTCAATCACTAGTTAAGAAAATGCCTTCGAGCTGGATCTTATGGAGGCATTTTCTCAATTGAGGTTCCCTTCTTTAAGATGACTCGAACTTGTGTCAAGTTGACATAAAACTAGCCACGACACTTGCCTAGCATGCATGAAGCATGGTTCAATCCTCAGCACCACATAAACCAAGCATAGGGATGCAAGCCTGTGATCCCAGTACTCTGGAGCTGGAGGCAAGAGTATCAGAAGTTCACGCTTATCCTCGATATGCAGTGACTTTGGGGTCAGCCTGTGCTACATGAGACTGCCTCAAAATAAAACAAACCAACAATGGCACATTTTAACCCAAATACTTGTGTCTATGTTGTTTATGGACCAACCCTTTCTATGTACCCCACCACAATGGTTCCTAGCTTCACACTCAACCTCTTGTTACCAGAACTGTCAGGGTTAGAGCTTGGGCCCTGCAGCCCTACCAAGCCAGGATGGGCCACCATGCTCCACATAGCAATAAGCAGAGGAGAGTGACTCACTGTGGCCACATTGGGAAGAGAAGCAACGGGGTCCAGTGACCCCCAAGTGCATATTCTGATACTGACATGAGACTTAGGTTTAAACAGAAGGCAGGAGTTGGGTTAGAGAGATGACTTGGGGGTTAAGAGCACTTGTTCTTGCAGAGGACCCAGGTTTGATTCCCATCGCCCATAGCAGAGGCTTACAAAGTCCTTAACTCCAGGGAATCCAACAGCCTCTTCTGACCTCGTAGGTCACCAGGCAAACGTATGACGCACAGACATACAAGCATAGCATTCATAGACATACAATAAAATAAATTTTGAAAATGACATAGAGGGCAAGCAGACCTGGTCAGGTGTGGCCCAGCCATCAGTCTGTGCTGCAAATGCCCCCTCTGGCTGGAAGCAGGCCTCAGCCATTCCATTTCAGCACGGGCTTCTCTGGGGAAGGTAATTCTATATTCTTAGGGTATATTGTCTCAATTGCCTGATAGTCAAAAGGAGAGGCACAAATGTCTCTTCAGCTTCATTCCCGCCAAGAGCGTTACACTTGCCCAAAATGCTTTGGGATAATCCAGACAGAATAACAGCTTTTCCTTAAAATTAACAGACATGTATCACACTAAGCTTGTGCTGCTCAGAAAAGTTGTATTCCTCAACGGTCATGTGACACTCTGAAATACAGATGTGGCAGAGTCGCCACAGAACTCCTGGTTGGAGGTACTGGGTTGGTGTGGTCACTGAGGTTGCAGCTGTGCTGTGGTGCCTGTCCTTGCAGTGAAATGTGTGCGCAGACACACCTGGGGGGGTCACTGCTGGGCGTGGACTTGTTGATGGGTTGAGTGGAGTGTGGATTTGAAGGGCTAACCTGTTCCCCGTTTACCTTCTGAACAGATGGTGACACCTGTCTTTAATCCCAGCACTTCTGGCGGCGGCAGGTGGATGGATCTATTTAAGTTTGAGTCCAGCCGGTCCTTATAGTGAGTTCCAGGACAGCCACAGCTGGAGAGCAAGACCATGTCTAAAACAACAACAAAGATGGTGCCACTGGCTCCCACAGCAGAGGGTGCCATGTCCCCATGCCTTGGTGTGCAAGGTAAGACCCAACTGGCTCATCTTTGCCCATCAGAGGTGACTAATAAAGTGTCACTGCCGTTAAGAGTATGTCTCCACTTATGTGTCGAGCTCAGGATGTTTCCCTAGCAGCTTTCATCAGTGAGAGCTTCCTGTTCACATCTGCTCATCTAGAGTCTTTGTCTCAATGACTCTTTCAACATAAATTAAAGAAATTGACCTTTTGTCTGTCTTATGCAGGTACCTTTACTCTTTGTCCCCAATATCTCTCCTCAGCTTTACTGAAACTTTTACCTTTTTTTTTTTTTTTTTTTTTTTTTTTTTAGTGAAAATGTAACAGTCTTTTCCACTGTGGCTTCAGGGTTACACTGTTACTTAAATATTTTATAGTGTCATTTCAGTTTTCACTGGAATAGAATGTTTAAGTTGTTCCAGAGTTGACTTCCGGTTCAAACACAATGCCTTATGGGTATCAAGCCTGCCTTCAGAAGGAAACAGGCAGGATTGATGGTAGATAGATAGACAGGTAGGTAAGAGATGATAGAATGAGAGATCAATAGATGATGACATACACATCAATGGATCAATAGATAAATAGATCAATACATAAACTACACGTAAGTAGGTAGTAGCCAGCTCGATGGATAAATTGCTGACTTATCTGTAGACTGATTGGTAGGTGAGTAAGTGGGTGGAGAGGAACATAGAGGAGGTGATTGACACTTAACCGCTGCCCCTTTCAAAGCACAAGAAGTGTCTGTGAGTTGGTGCGTGTACCCATATATGTGCGTGGGTGTCCTAGCTTGCTTTCTGTTGCTGTGATAAACACTATGATCAAAAGCCAACTTTGTAGTCCATCACGAAGAAACGTCAGGCAGGAACTCAAGACAGGAACCTGCAGGCGGACACTGAAGCAGAGACCATGGAGGGACGCCGTTTAATGGCTTGCTCCCTCCCACCCCCATGGCTCACTCTGCTTGCTTTCCTCCAGAACCCAGGACGACACGCCCAGGAGCCGCATGCCCTCAGTGGGTGGGGCTTTCCCACACCAGTCAGTTATCAAGAAAATGCACTGCAGACTTGTCTGCACACCCATCTAATAGAGGCATGCTCTCCATTGAGGAGCCATCTTCCCAGATGACTCTAGCTTGTGTCAAGTTGAGAAAGAAAGGAAAGAAAGAAAAGAAAGAAAGAAAGAAAGAAAGAAAGAAAGAAAGAAAGAAAGAAAGAAAGAAAGAAAGAAAGAAAGACCTA
>CM052711.1:66559692-66641457 GCA_028551405.1 Uromys caudimaculatus | reverse complement strand
CTCCCTCCCCCTCTCTCTCTCCCTCCCCCTCCCCCTCCCCTCCCCCTCCCTCCCCCTCCCTCTCTCCCTCTCCCCCCTCTCCTTTTAATCTGAACACAGTTTCTCCCCCTCTTTACTCCTCCTAATTCCCCCCCCACCTCCTGCCCCATCCAGATCTACTCTGATTCTGTCTCTCATTAGAAAAGAACAGGCTTCAGAGAGATGACAACAAAACAGCAGAACAAAGTATCAGATAACATGGAAACTGTCTTACTGACGTCGGACATGACAAGCCAACAGGAAAAAAATCCCAAGAGAAGGCACAAGAATCAGAGACACATCTGTTTACACATGCAGGAATCCCATAAAGTACTAAACTGAAAGCTATGTATGTATACAGGGGACCTGGTGCAGACCTGTACGTGCCCTGTGCCGGCTGCTTCAGTCTCTGCGAGTTCATATGAGCTTTGCTCACATGTTTGAGAAGGACTCAGTCAGTCTCCTGGTGTTCTCCATCCCCCTGAGCCCCCCACTTCTTCTGCTTCCTCTTCCTCAGGGTTCCCTGAGCTCTGTAGGGAGGGATTTGATGGAGACATCCCATTTAGAGCGGTGTGTGTTCCCGGGTCTCTCTCCCTGCGTAATGTCAGGCTGTGAGTCTCTGTATCCATCTGCTGAAGGAGGAAACCTCTCTGATGGCTGAATCTCTCTCTCTCTCTCTCTCTCTCTCTCTCTCTCTCTCTCTCTCTCTCTCTCTCTCTCACACACACACACACACACACACACACACACACACACACACACACACATAGAGTAGTCCTTGGTTTTATGCTAGGTGTCTGGGCTATCTAGACTCTGGTTCTTGATCACAAATGTACTCCTAACAGCTGAGCCCCTCTCTAGCCACGCTCATTGCTATGTTCTTAAACTTACTCATAGCTGGATATATAGTTGACATATTCTGTGTTCTCAAATAAGCCTTTTTAATTGGCACAAAAATACATAATTTGTGGGAGTGTTGTGAAGAGTAAACTATAAAATACATGCAAAGACAGGACATGGTGGCATACACCTTTAATCCCAGCACTTGGGGGGACTAAGACAGGAGACTCTCTATGAATTCAAGGCCAACCTAGTGAATTACAGAACAGCCAGGGCCATGCAGAGATACCCTGCCTCAACAAACAAACAATGTAAAGATGTAAAGAACTGGTCTCAATAGACGGCAATGATTATGTTTGTGAATAACGCCACATCTTCAGAAATGAAAAATTTGGAATTAGATGCAAGAAGCACACACACACACACACACACACACACACACACACACACACACACTGCTTCCGTGTGTCAGGTTCCATGTTGTAAATATGGCAGTGATGAAAGGAAGTGAAGGGGACAGAGGAGTGAATGTCGAAAGGGCCTTTTTCGGGTGGGGGTCCTAAGATTCTCAACTGTATTAAAGTGGCAAGCGCTAGAAACCTGTAACTCAAGGGCCACCTGCAAATGACTGATGATTGGTGTAGTATCACAAAGTGGACACACGATGGCGCCAGAAACCATTATTTGAAAGTCCACTAGGGGTCCCAGTTTCCGCTGCACTGTAGTTCTCACCTACTAGGAAGATAATATGACTGTAAGCTGCCCATGAGCATACCTATCAAGAAAAGAAAACTAGTGAGAAGTCCCCCAAATAGCCACAGAAACCTAGGGGCTGAGAACTCTGGTTCCTATAAAAAGGGGGCTGGTCTAACATGCATGAAGTTCTGCGTTCTGTTACCAGCAGGGTATAAAAACAGGGTGGTGGTGCATGCCTTTAAGTCTAGCATTTTGGAGGGAGGGTGGAAGGATCTGAAGTTCAAAGTCAACCTCTACTACATAATAAGTTTGAAGCCAGCCTGGGCTACATGAGACCTTGTCTCAAAAAAAAAAAAAAAAAAAAAAAAAAAAAAAAAAAAAAAAAAAAAAAGAAGGATCGACAGTCCAATATGTAATGTAAAGATTCTAGCAACCACATTCAAGAAAATAAGAAGAAACACAGTTCTTAGTCACGGTCAACTGTTTTTCTTCCAGTCTATCATTGGCCTGGAGCTTGCCAGGCGGGCTGGCCATCGAGCCTCAGATATCGTCCAGCCTCTGTCCGGTGAGAGGGCCATAAGCACACACCACTATGATTGGCATTTTTATGATGTAGGTTCTGGGGGATTGAACTCGGGTCCTTGTGCCTGCAAGGCAAGCAGTTTACCAACTGCTCTGTCTCCCCGGTCTGCAGCTTGTTGATTTGTACGGACTATTGAATCAGTTTGCTCTAAAGGCTCCCAGCCTACCCCAGGAAGTTGTAATAACGTGATTACCTGAAGGAATGCTTGTGACTTCCAAACCCGACCCTATGCCAAGGAGCCTCCAGTGTGAAAATGCTGAATTCAGGAAGAAATCATTCTCAATGGTTGGTTGGTGTTATATTGAGAGCTGGGGCGATCGGGATGGGGTGGGTAGCACATTGAAGTAGAAGCCTCCAGAATGGCTTGATCAGACGGAAGTGTGTGTCTTTTTTCTTTTGTCCCCTCTTATTGAAAATAGAATTTTTTTCTCACATGATACTTCACTGTGTGGCAGCTCTACGTGTGAGGCTTTGCCAAGTGGAAAGCAGACAGAGGCCCTTAGCGTCTGGATTCCCCCTCAGAAACAACAAATGAAAAGTATCTTGGGCTGCGTCCCTCTCTCTGTAGAGTGCCCACCTCACATGCTGGCTATCCTGAGTTCCAACCTCAACAGCACACAAACCCAGTGTAGTGGCACAGACCAGTGTTTGGGGAGTCGGGAGTTCAAGGCCACCCTCAGCTACAGAGTGACTTGGCTTGCTGGTAGTTCTCACCTGCCAGAAAGAAAATATGATTGATGTGCTAAGCTGCCCCATGCACATATCTGTCAGGAGAAGTGAGAAGTCCCCAGATAGCCGCAGAAGTCTCCTGTTGACCTAGAGGCTGAGAACTCTGGCTCAATGGAAAGGGGGCTGGTCTACCATGCATGAAGTTCTTCGTCTGTTACCAGCAGAAGGCCAGCTTGGGCTCCTGGGTAAGTATCAAAAACCAAACAAGGGTTACTTTGAAAGAGAAGTTGTTTCGAGTTGAAGCTACATGGTAGCCTGTTTAAACCGGAAAACTGCATTCAAAGCTGAATATATTCTTTTGGAATGAAACCTATATAGCCTTTTTGAAGGAGGGGGTGTCCCCACAGGGCGGGAAAAGCTGAGCCATCTTAACAAACTTGAAAAGAGAAAAAGAGGGAGCAGTGAGCTGAGGAGACTTGAATTTGCAATTGTTCCCCAATTCAAAAAGGGAAACTGGGGTAAGCCCAAGGGTGAGGAGCCCCATTAAAGTACGGTGGTTACTCTGTAAGAAGCCCTCAGAGGCCCAGAAATTTCTGGATGGAAATTCCCCCACAACCTCTGTAGTGAATCATGACAATCATCTGCCTTCAAAGCCCCACTGGTTTTGGCAGGCAACAGGGCCCCAAATCATGACTCCAGCAGTGGCAAGGAAGCTTCTAGAGAGAGGATAGGAGAGGTAGGGGTGGGCGGTGGTGGGAAATCACCTCAAGGAAGCTCCAAACCTTGAGGCCTGGAACTTCATCAAGCTAGAGAAACTTGACGGGGCGGTTAGAGGCCTTTCCAACCATAAACTCCAGAGAAGGGACTGGACTGGAAAGATGACTCAGTGGCTGCTCTGCCAGAGGACCTGGGTTCAATTCCCAGCACACACATGGTCACCCCCAATTGTCTGTAACTCCAGTTCTAGGGGATCCAACGCTCTTCTCTGAGCATGCATATGATGCACAGACATAAATACAGGCAAAACATCCATACACACAAAATAAAATTACAACGAAAAGAAAAACCATTCAGAGAAGCTAGGTATGGCGGTAGCACATGGCTTAAATCCCAGCACTCAGGAGGCAGAGACAGGAGAAATGCAAGGGCAAGGCTAGCCTGGGCTACACAGCCAGCTTCCAGGCAGTTGGAGTTATATAGTAAGCAAAGTAAAGAAGATGACAGTAAAGGACAAATCGATTTGTAGACCACCTATTAATATTAAATGTTAAAGCGTCTGGGGGTACAGCTCACTTAGTGGTGGGCTTGTGTAGCACGCATGAAGGAAGCTCAGGTCCATTCTCTGCAGAGCATACACCAGATGTGGTGGTGCACGCCTGTGATCCCAGGGCTGAAGAGACAGAGGTAGGGGGATCAAAGGTTCAAGGCCATCCTTGGCTACATAAATTGTGAAGCCAGTGGGGCATACCTTTAGTCTCCACCCTTGGGAGGCTGAGGCAGTCCCATGTAGATGAGTTTGAGGTCAGCCTAGTCAATGCAGCAAGTTCCTGGCTAGTCGTGACTATACAGTGAAACCCTGTCTCAAAACAGGGGAAGGTGGGGAGAAAGAAAGAAAGGAAAGAAGGAAGGGAAGAGGGGGAGGGAAGTGGAAGGGACAGGAGGGTGGAGAGAAAGAGAAGGAAATGAAAGAAGTTGAAGAAGGAAACAGGCAGTTGAAGAGAGAGCTCACACAAACGGGGTGCCCTAATTTCTTACCCTCACTGTGAGAACAGAGACAGGAGTTCACAGAAATCTGATCTGGTGTGAATGGGATTGAAGCCATCAAAACGCACCCAGAAGAAAGTAGGTCAGGGACCAGAGGCAGCCACATCCTGAGTGTCCCACATTGCCTGTCCAAGCTGTCGTCAAGCAGTCTCCAGGACCAGGGCATCCACTCAGCCCAGCCCCACTCACACACCTCTAGAAGCCGAGAGGACGCTTGCTGTCTTTCTCTACTCAGGACTAATGCTGCAGAGTTCACAGTCAGGGTAGGAGCAAGTGTCCTTCCTCCCTGTCCCCCAGAGCCCTTCAGTCAAATCATTGCGTCCTGGTGAGGTAGACAGACACAGAAGAGGCAGCAAGCAAAGGGCTCGAGGCTGATGCAAGCCTACAGGCCATGCCTTTTGGCTTGCCAGCAACTTGAGTTGGCCTTCTCAAAGGAAAGATCAAAAAAGTAGAATTATCTGAAAACCCAAATATGCACCAAAACCCCAGCATCCCAAACACCAGGCCAGAGCTGCACAGTATTGGAGGCAGGTAGTATCTGAACCCCAAATCACCGGGGCTGGGGAATTAGTCAGGGTTCGCCTGGTCCTTCCTTAGTTGATTTTTTTACTAAGTGCCTAAGAGATCTAGACAATTCTACTATCCAATCCAGGACATCATGGTGTGTGTGTGTGTGTGTGTGTGTGTGTGTGTGTGTGTGTGTGTGTGTGTGTGCGCGCGCGCGCGTCTGTCTGTCTGTGTAGGCATGTGCATATGAATGTAGGTGCCAGCAAAGGCTAGAAGGGAGTGTTGAACGCCCCAGCGCTACACTTACAGGAAGTAGTGGGTGAGCCTCTGGAAGTGGGTGCTGGTAACTGAATCCAGGTCCTCTACAAGGGCAGCAAGCACAGAAGCGCAGACGCACTTGGAACCTGTCTCTCCAGCCTTAATTAGTTCAGTTTTATAGGCAGCTGGCTCCAGGGTCAGAGGCTGCAGTTATTTAGTGAAGAGAGCCAGGATCCACAGTTTTACCTGCCAGGCAATTTTGGGATGGGGCGTCCACCAATGCTGAGCTCAGTCTCAGAAGAAGTGAGGTTCCCGGGCTCCTCCTAAGACGTATTTGAGCTAAGCACAGGGCTATCTGTGAATGTGCTTCTTAGAACCTAATTACCACCATCAAGATTATTGTTTGAATTAGGCATTTACATGACACTTAATATTTCCAAAGCATTGTGCTCCCGTTTAATTAGTTTTTTCTTGCGACATTCCTGTCGCGCCCACACTTGATAGCTTGGGAGACTGACAGACTGAAGAGATAAAGAGTAAGCCCTGATGGAGAGGGGGCACGCCCTGTGTAATCTCTGGCTTCTCTGGTGACCCAGCCAAGATAAGCCACCCCCATCTGCATATCTCTCACCCCAGCCCCCAGCTGCCCAGGGTCAAGGTGGAGAGAGGAGGAGGGGCACAAAGTCTCTTCCCGAATAGATTTTTGGCACAAGGTCCAAATACCCTTCAGAAAAAGTTCAAGTTCATCCCGCAGACACCCTCAATCTCTTTCCAAACCTTTCTATTAAAGGTCCCTATAAACTTCCAAGGCTGTGATTCCCAAACCAAGAAGTCTCCCAGAGGAAGCTTCTAGCGTCTCACAAGCCTAATGGGGCTGTTAAATGAACGGGTCAGGTCAGCGCCAGGCTCGTGAGACCTGAGACAGACTTTTCCGCCTTGAATCCAAGCAGGATGCTCAGAAGCCGAGTCGGTCTCCACCCCCTACCCAGCCCCCCAACCGGTTAGCTCCAACGCTTCTCTCCGCTTCTCTGGTTAAAGGAGAAGCTTTATGGAAAGACAGATGCTATTCTGTGGGGCCCTTCACCCTCTCCTGTCCTGCTCTCCACCGAAGCTAGCTGCCTCCTGCCTTTTCTCTCAGAAAGCCCTGAACCTCCTGTGTAGCAGACTCCAAAGAAGCTCCATCCACACTGGTTCTGGGTTGATCCAGGTTCTGGAAACAGGTGGGGTGCCCTGAGTGGGTGGGTAACCTGGGTCTTCTGGTAAAACTGTTCCTTGGTGTCATCCTTGCTTACAGCCTGAGTGTCTTTTCGTCCCTACCTCATGCCCGCCCCCAACTCAGAGGTCTCCAGGTATCAGGTATTCCCGTGCAAGATGCCAATGGACAGGCGGACAGCTTCAGGGTCGAGCTTGTCCAGCAGGGTCTAGACGTCTAGGTAACTGTTGTCCAGAAACCCATTTGGAAAAGTCTGAGTCCTGGCTATAGTCCTGAGTAGACCCACTGTGAGCTGGGGGTCTACTCAGAGGGAGTATTTCTGGCCAATCAGTAACCTCCAACCCTAAGATCCACACTCAGCCCTCAGGGCCTCTGATCCTGGAAGCCATTAGCAAGAAAAGAAGCAGATAGCAATGTGAAAGAGGAAGCAGGAAGGATCTGCTTTTGTGCCAGATGGATGGATTCGGGAGGTCCCTAGCCCGCTGTTCAGTCCTGTTCCTGGGACCTACAATGGCAGATGGACCTGTGAAAAGAAGCAGGACTAATGGACATGGAGAGACAAGTCAATGACCTTGGAACCAGGAGCATCAGTCCTACCACTGGCATGGGTCTGCAGAGCCACATGTCCCCATCTGAATGCCCTTGTGTGGGATTATGTCTCTCACTCGATTTCTGCCACTGTAGACAATGGGTCCTGTACGGTTCTGAGCTGTTTCTGGCTCAGAGCAAACTCAGCCAAATGCTGGTTAGTCTTCTAAAAGGAGCCATAGTCAAGCCAGCCCCACCCACATCCCTCTCTTGTCTCTAGTTCTCTAGACATCTCTGTCTCTACATTCTTTCTATCTTTTCAACTCTCCTCTGGGCATGGGTATAGAAAATCCTCCCGTTGCTCACAGAGGAAGGTGGTATGTGAGTTACATTCTTTGGGTTCTCAATGGTTCTGGCACTGCAGAAGCTTCCACTGTGCCCAGGCTCGGACAGTCTTCTTCCATCTTCATCTGGGTTACCAGGGCCACAGAGAGTGAATATCAGCTGTTCTTGGGACCCTGCAAGGCTCCTCTTAGTCACTGCTGATTCCAAAATGCAAAGGCCACCATCTGAGTGGTTTATAGTGTCACAAGCAGAGTGTAGAAGACAGGGACCACTAAATACAGAGATGCAATGAAAATTCAGCCAAAGAGTTCTCTGTTCCCTCAGGTCTCAGCTGATGATCAGGTGGCCGCTGGGAAGAACAAGTGACCAGACCTCTGGGTCCCACACTATTTCTAAATAAGGCCGGAAGTCATCATCCTCAAGCTCTAACCCCTATGGGAGCAGAGCAGGCCTTCTTGACTCTGGAAATCACCCTTGGGAAGGGGTGAAGGATGGAGAGCAGGTGTCCTCAGAATGGCACTCTGGAGGTGGGGTGGGGCGGGGAGAACCTGTCAGGACTCCTCTACACCAACAGTCCCAGATTTGTGAGGTTTTGAAGGAGCCTCTCTATTAAGGTTTTGTGAGCAGGCCGGCCACCCCAGTCACCCTGAGCTTCAAATCTAGATCTGACCTTTAAACCAGAGCTACTAGGTCTGCTCATGTAGATTCTGTCCGGTTAGGTGCTGCCCAGAGCTCCCAGGAAGGGCGTCCCTGACTTCAGCTCCAGTCTCACAGTGCTAGAGTCCTGAATCCCTGCTGTCACTCTCGAACTTCTACAAGCTCAAAGCTGAGGTCACACAGGAGTCTCCTCCCCTCCCCCATCCTTTTTCTATACTTTGATAAATCAGAAAGGTGAGAGAAAGCAGCCCTGGCTGTCTTGGAACTCACTCTGTGTAGCCCTGGCTGTCCTGGAACTCACTCTGTAGACCAGGCTGGCCTCGACCACATAAATCCGCCTGCCTCTCCCTCCCAAGTGCTGGGATTAAAGGTGTGCGCCACCACTGCGGAGGCCTGAGGCAGGCCTCCCATGCTCTCCACACTCGCTCTTTTCTTCCGCTCCCTGACTGTCTAACAGCGACCTCGTGACCTCGGAGTGTGGGATCTCTCCTGGGCGCAGAGTAGGTCTTTGCTCTCTGTCTTGCCTTAGTTTCTGCCAGCCTGGCCCTTCTGACTGCTGCCTGGACCGGGGTCTTCTCATTTAAACCCCCTCCCTTGTAGCCATTGGATGTCTATGACAAAAGTCAGTGGACATAGTGCACAGTGAACAAAGTTTTGTCTGATTAAAACTAATTAAGTTAGGGGCTGGAAGATGACTTGGCAGTTAGAGAGCAGGCTGCACCCAAGTCCAGCTGTCATCTGTGGCTTCAGCTCCAGAGGGTCTGATAACCTCTTCTGGCTTCTGCAGGCACTAGTACACACATATACACCAGTAAAAATAAAATAATTAAGTTCATGGGCCAGCAAATATTCTAACCCCCTTAGATGAAAGCATGAGATAACCAAGAAAGCTCTACACAATTGGTTCTGCATTAAATATATACAAGAGGTTAGAGCGGAGAAACAGAAAAACTAGACACTGGCTGGCTATAGTAGTGATGTATGACGTCAGTGTTTGATTCAAAGTCAGGATTGGAAGCAGATCAATCCAGTCTACTCTTCTGCATTTGGAAAAAAAGAAAGTGAGCCTCAGAGACAACTGGTGTCCCCTCCCAGGTAACAGCACAGCATGTGCAAACCAAGTCCATTTTTTAGGGGCCTCTTTCCCTCCAATTTTGCCTCTATTGAGATGGGAGGATCAGACAGAAATAATTTTTCCAGGGAATTTAGTCGTCTCCTCTCAGATATCAAAAGCCACCCGATTCAGACTCAACCCCTGGCTCACAGCCGCGCCCGTGCAGTTCTCCAGATGTGTCGACAGGTGGCACATTCCTCACAGGCAAACGGCAGGGAATCCTCCTGGCCACCCCTTCGCCTAAGGAATGCCCTCCCAAAAGCAGAGAAGGGGAGGGAATTCTCCAACTGACTACAGAATGGCTGGAAAGCCTAGACCTTAGAAGCTGGGGTCCAGCTGTACATGCCATCTAAACAGAGGCCAGTGAAAATGGCTCCGTGTTCCATGAGGGTCACTCCTGGGAGGTGTCAGTGCCCCTCAGCTAACAGACATTCACTCCCTCCCTGGCTTTTAGCTATCACCCTCATCCGCCAGCCAGCCGTAGTCCCAGCTCCCACCCACTTCCTAGGGTCCCCTTTGTGTGGAGGAGGGGAGGACAGGGAAAGTGGGCGCCTTTTCAACTGTGGAGATCATTGTCCTAGAGATACATTCATTACTGACTTCACCTATAATATTTGGCTTGGCCACTCTGCTCGCTGAGAGATCACACTCTTGGCTTCTTTGCAAAACAATTTTGGGGTTTGGGGAGAGTGTCTTCGGTGCCCAAGGGAGGGGTGGGCTGGGAACTGCTTGGGGCCTGTTTTCCACGCCTCTACTCCCATCTTTCTTCTCTTTGACACCCCCCAGCTCCAGGCTCACTAGCTACCACTCAAGTCTGGAAAGTTCTAGTGCCACTGTAAATGAAGGGCATTCTTCAGGGGATTCAAGAACCAACACAGAAAGACCAGACCCTGACTCCCTACCCTCCACTGCATCATCAAGACTGGCCTAGCTTCCACTAGTCACACACGGGAGAAAATGATAAGCTCTGAGGAATGAATGGAGCGCAGTGACCTTCCTGGAGACCACAGTTTCCTGTCCTCTCCTGGGACAGCCCAGGACTCCTCCTGTCTGCTAACCAGGAAGAGCCCTGGGGCGGTGGCCTCCTTGGGGGAGGTGACTTACATTCTCCCATCTCTGAGTCTGTGGACACAGTCTTTGGGTCCACCCAAATCCCCTAGGTCTCTTTTGCTCTTGACCTTGAAACATGTAGCCCAGTCCTCTCCACAATCAAGGCCATAGTTGCTGAGGTGAGTCTTGGTTAAAATCCAAAAAGCCAGTGACTGTTTCAATCTGGGTTTAAGCAGCCTCTTTGCACTTTTCAGAGACAGTCATAGGAGAGGTGGGGAGAAAAGAAAGGTTTAGGCCTCCCACAGCTAGTTTGGGTAAGGGGTCCAAGGTCCTTCACAGGTTTCTGGGGCTCTCAACCACATGTAACCGCAACACCCTCCTCAAAGCGCAGACATGTACAAGCAACGACCGTCCATTCGCAGACACACAAACCCAACTTCTAGCCTATGTAGACACGTATGTACCCATTGACGCTGCCCACAAGCATAAACCAAGCACAATTCCTCGAGGAATACACTCTCATACATGTGCACTCAAACTAAGTCTTTTACAATGAGGGTCACATAAAAACACACCCCCACTACCCCCAACTGGAGCAGGTCAAGCAGAAAGGTGGTCCAGGAAGGTCTGCGCAGTGCAGTGACTCCTTCCGCTGGAGTCTGACCCAAGTGAGGGAATTGGGGCGTGGGGAGGAAACCGAGGAGATCTCTTTCTGATCGAACCGTCAAGTTCTTGAAGCTTTTCTTTCCTGCCATTCTCACCTACCAAACAAAACTTTCCAAGTTTCCTAGCCAGTAACCCCTGCCACACCGATCTCAGTGGACAGCGCAGTTTATTCAGCACCTTGCCCGGAGAGAGGTTCCCCACGCGGCAGCTCCGGAGGGCTTAAGGGAGGAGCGGCTGTGATTTCACCGCGGGCCTGTGGGAAGGGAGACGGGAAGGCGCTGGCCTGGAGCCCGGCGTTGGGAGCGGGTTCTCAGATTTCTTCCTCCTTCTTACCGATCGGTGGGAGAAGAGCCAGAGACAAGAAACAGCCCATGCCCTTATGAGTGTTGAAGGAAGGAAGAGGAAGACAGACCCCTCCCCAAAAAGGAAAAAGAACACGGGCTTTGGATTCTCCCCCACCCTTTCTTTTATTTTTCTCGTTGATTTTTATTTATTTATTTATTTATTTTTGTCTGGGACTTTCGAGACGGGTCCAGACCTCTGGGGGAGCAAGAACGGATAAGGGGGACGACGGCAAACCCGGAAGCTGCTCTGGCCCCTCCTCACCCATTCCCACCCTGCACCCTCCTTCTGCCTGCAAACACTCTAAGCTAGTAGGTGTGGACACCGAACGAGCCGGATCCAGGCGGAGCAGCCACTCAGACAGGTGGGGACTGGAGTAGGTCAGACGGCCCCCAAACCTTCTAAGGAGGGGAGAAGACTAAAGAGGGAGGAGGCCAAAATAAAGCGAAAGATGAAATGTCTAGCTAATTTAATTCTAAATAGACGCCCCCGCGCCACAAACAAAGAGGAGTTGAATCCAAATTGGAGTTTGGGTGCTAGGGTTTGGGAAGGGTTCTGTGTAAGAAGACAGACACAGACGGGATGTTTGATTAAAGAGACATATATATTGGAGAAGTGTGCGGAGTCGCCTTGATTTCAGGTGTTACTGGCTTTAAAATCCTCCGGGCTGGGGCCAGTCTGGCTGAATGGTTCAGGTTCAGAACCATTTGGGAGGGGCCGGAGATGAAGACTGTGTTTTCAGTAATGGGAGCCTAAGGGCCCCGCATCTCGACTCCTTGCTCTTAGAAGCACAACCTAAAACTCCGGAGGAAACCCGCTAGCAGCGATGGCTGGCTGGCTTCAGCGTTCCAAGGGACCAAGCTTGCGGGTTGGACAGTTGGTTTTGCTCCTGGAACTCGGGGGCCCCAGGAGACCCTTTGAAATGAATGTTAGGAAATCACAGTACCCCACCCGCACCCCCATTTCTCACAGTCAAGGGAACGGTGTGTGTGTGTGTGTGTGTGTGTGAGAGAGAGAGAGAGAGAGAGAGAGAGAGAGAGAGAGAGAGAGAGAGAGAGAGTTTCCAGAATAAAATGTCTCCACTCCTGCTGCACTACTGGGGGGGGGGGGAGTATCCAAATACTGGAGTAGTCTAAGGTGACAACCCCTACTAGCAGGCTTTTTCTTGAGCTTTCTAGGAAAACAGATGGGTGTGTGTGCGCGCGCGCACGCGTGTGTTCAGAGAAGGTAAAAGAAAAAGAGAAAAAATATCACCTCAAAGCCTTCTCCACAGCCACGACTTTCGAGAGGCTTGAAAACAAAACTCCCACCCCTCATTTTGTGAGTTAACTGAGAAATTTATTTTCAGAGGTTTGGCTCCAGAACCTGCACCCAATTCACTGGCTTTCTCCCACCCCTTGTCCGCCTGCCTCTCCCAGTGCCACTCTCGGCTTCTAACAAAATTCCAGAAGATCCTTAACCACTACCCAAGAAATCCCCCTCCAGCACCCACCCACCCACCCCATATTGTCATGCCCTCCAAATGAAGACCGAAGCCCTGAGCGCTAATTGAATTAGTCTATTGAAAAGACTGTCAGGTACAATCACGCGGCTAGAGGCCTCACATTTCCCAAGGTCTATAGGCTTTGGGGACCTGCAATGTATAGTCTGACCTTCTGGCTCACGATAATGCCCGCACTTGTACCAGAAATCTCCTTGCATTCACTCCCAACAAAACCGCTGGTCACCCAGTCCCCGTAGGAAGGCTGCACGCTATTGTGTTGGGACAGCTCATTTATGTCCCGCACCACGAGGCCCCACTGCCATCTGATCTACACTGGAAATGGGATTACCACCGTGTGCAGGCAACACCACCTACTGCAGGCCCACTGAGCTCGGTGATTCTGAGCCAAGAGGGTTAGCTTTTAGATTTGCAGCACCTCTCCCACCTTCATTTTAAGGTGGGAACTGGAGGGGAACTCTTAGGTTGTCTCAGCACAAACAAAATTCAAAACTCTTTAGAAAACCCCAAGTGGTAAGAGATTTCCCTTTCTGAACCGTCACATAGCGAGCCCACCGCAAATGCATTTCACTTCTCGGTAGGTATTGGTGGGGCTGACTTGGGCCCAAATCATTTGAGGGTCTCCTGTCCTTCACAGAGTTACACACCAACACACAAGCAATGCTTTTGGAGAGCGGATTTTCCATGGATGACTCTCACGCACACAGCGGGACAGACATGAACACAAGCACTTTAATGATCTGTGGCTGTTTACCAGGTTTGAAAGAGAGGGAATAGATACACTTCCTTAGTTTTTACCCCTAGAAAACTCAAGTCTTCCCTTTGTCTGATCTCAAAGTTCCTGCAGCCCTCCCGTCCTCAAGCACATACGCACTTTTTCCTCTGCTTGGCCAGATGTCTTATGCACGGAAGCCAGAGCTGAGCCTCTAAGAATGAAAGATGTTCAGGGCCTAGGGAGGAACTGAGGGCTTGGGGGTCTCTATTGAGTGTACCATGCGTCCCAGCCCAGGGGGTTGCTTTAGGGGTCGGCGGCTATCTTACACTCCCACACATTTTGGTATTTGGAATTAAGCAAAAATCCTTTCCTTCTTTGTCGTTTCCCGCCCCCCCCTCCCCAGTTCATTTGGACTAGATATGAAAAGGTGGCAAGGGGCCCAGTAAGTCTATCGAGGAGGTAATGCCCGATCTGTGGCCTTTTTCTGGGGGAGGGGGTCTTTCAGGGGTAACCACACAGTTTAAAACAGCAAGGCAACGGAAGGACGTGCTGATCTCCATTACTTCCTGTACTTGGGACCCAGGAGCTGGACGCATTTGGAGAGAGGAGCTGCATTCCATTTCTGGTCAGTTCCCACACCTGCTTCCTGCTGCCTTACCTGTCTGCCATCCTGGCCTGGGCATTTATCAAATGACAAGACAATCCTCAATTACCAAAAGGCAGAGGAGAGTATCTTGAAAAACACGATGACTCCAACGCAGTCACACTGGCATGCACCCTGTACACGGACACCAAGCCCCTTTCCCCGATACACACCACTCACCCTGCCCCCGCTGTAGCTTCTCACCCACATGCCAGCCCTGGGCTCGGAGTTCTCTGGACCCCCACACAAGTGTCTCAGGCAATATTTGCTCACTCAGCCTGCACACACCTCTCGCCAAGGCTTGCCAGGACGTCAGCACAGGCACATAGAGTTCCCAACAGTATGTTCAGTTTGAGGAGGGAGAGGAGGGCGTGGAGCCTGGGTGGGGGTCGTGGAGCTCAGGCGACAGGTCTAAAGGAGCATCCGTCTGGGGCTGGATCTGGGGGGTGGAGTGGGGGGACAAGCCAGTGTGCTGCAGAGGAGCACCGCCTAATCCAGCCGGAGCTCGTGGGCCGCCGGTGCATTTATCATCCTATTACTGTAACAAATCCGAGCTCTACTACATGAAAGGTAAAATGAATTACCGACGTTAAGCCGTCAATAAAGTCATTTCTGTAAATGGTGTCTCCAAAGGGCCGCCGTATTATTCAGCTGGCTTTATCAGCTGGCTGGAAATTACGTACAGGACCGGGCCGCGCGGCGCGCGGGGCCGCTCACTTTGATTAAACGTCTTGCCAGCGCTATGTGACAGAGCTTTTGACCAGGGTTTTATTCACAGGCCTGTGATGAACGCCAAGCTGATCAGGCGGAATGAAGAGTAATTAAAACCTATAAATTATCTTCCGCAGCCCTTCTCACGGCGTCTCCTGCAGGCGAGATAAGGCGTCGAGACCCTATTTACGGCGCTGAAAGGGACCGCAGCGCACAAAAGCTACGCGGCTAAATAGGATATTGATAGTGTCCTAATTAGAATTTAATTAAGTACCCACGGTCGCTTGCGGGATAAAGATTTCAATTTTGCGAACTTAAATATAAATAAAAATCCCACCCCTATTTCGGGGGGAAGGAGTGAGGGCAACTGTAGATTTCGGGGAGCCCTTGGGTTAAAAACAGAAGGTAACCCACGAGATGGCACAGTGGATGTGGACTGGCTTCAGAAAGTTGGAGAGACCTTGGTGGCCCCAGAGACTCAACTCTGGAGAGGTTCTCGCCACCAAGCTCCAGCACAGTGCTTTTTGGAAACTCGTCCCGGGAAGTCGGGAGACCCTCGGCTCAGCCGAGAAGCATCCAAGCAGAAGACAATTCCGGTCTTCCTCCGGTCCCCAGGACAAATTGCATTATTTCTCTGGTTAGACTGGTGGGTTTGGTTGTATGCTTTTCCCAATCTAGTCTCTGTGGCTTTTAATCTTATTTTATTTTAACACTAGGAGTAGAGAGGTAGTCAGAAACGATAACATTTGCGGGTGGCGATCAGGGAAGTGGAGGTCTGCAGGATCTCCAACAGGACTTTGGGTGGGAAAGGCCTCCTTTGCAGAGGGCTTTCTTGGACTGAAGGTTTCAGACCCTCCGAAACAGCTCTCCAGGAAACCACTCTGGAGACCAGCACCACCCTTCATTCCCTAACCTTGGTTACAAAAAACTTTTGAGGTATTCCACTCGGGAAAAGAGGAAATGACCAGAATATAGCTGCGTGGGAGCGGCTGGAGGCGAGAATGCTCAGGGCTCCACCCCAAGTCGCCCGGGAGTGGGCAGCAATACCAGCGAATTCAGCTTGGAATTAGGGTAACCCGTTGTCCAATTTTCAGCCGGCCAAGGCAAATATTGGAAGCACAATAGTTTTATTGGTTTGATTTTTACTTTGCAGGGAAATCTAAAACAGAGGTTTCCCTGAAGTTGAAACCCAAACCCAGGCCTTGCAAGGAGGCACATCAAGTCGCCTCCTTTTGAGACAACTCTACCGGGCTAGGACAACTCGGATTCCCCCTTAGCCAAGGAAGAAAAGGGCGGCAGGAGCTAGGGCTCTTCTGTGGCCTCTGGACATGGCTCCATAGCGTCCGGCAGCTTGTGGGTGTTGGTGATCCAGACAGGGAAGGGCATGGTTGAGGTTTTTAGCGACAGTAGGGCTAGCCATAGACACAAACCAATAGTGCCAGCAAGGTGTAGCAGGCCTCTTGGATTCGCCATTAGTGGGAAACAACTACACCTCTGAAAGTAGCCAGCCCTAACCTAAGTCTTTCGCTCATTCCTGATCTCTTGGTTTCATTCATCTACACACACACACAAATACACACACACACACACACACACACACACACACACACACACACACACACACACACAGAAAGGAGAGAGAGAGAGAGAGAGAGAGAGAGAGAGAGAGAGAGAGAGAATGTGAGAATATAAGAATATAAACTAAATGTCTTCAGCGAGAGGGGATGGGGGATGGGGTGGGGTGTATAGTATCCCAAATCCCTGCCGCTTGTCGCTGTCCCCAGCGTGCACGAACCCATGATCCCGCATTTCTCCAACAAGTTGTGGACTTGGCTTCTCTCATATGTCTACATCCCAAATTCTAGCTTTCTCGGATCTCTTCGTGCCCTCTTCAGTCCGGATCTGAAGGAGGGGGAGGGGCGTGGGCACAGATGGGGGCAGGGCAGGCCGGACGTACGGGGCCTGAGCATCTGCACCCCCTCTCCACCCACGGCCGCCGCCCCCGGATTATTTATCCGCAAAGTCCCGCGCGCACCCATTGGGCCGAGCCCTGAGTGTCAGCGCGAGTCCTGGCTCGCCATTGGTTCCACACACGTGCGGCCCTGACTCACGTGCTTCCGGTTTGAAGGCAAAAAGTGTGCCTGGGTGATTTTTTTTTTTTTTTTAAGCGAGTGAGTTTGTGCAAAGATCCGAGCTGTCAGAGATTTCAGGGGGAAAAAAGGAGCCCGGCACTGGCGGAGAGGCGCTCTCCCTGCAAAAAAGCAAAGACGATTAAAGGCGCTGCCAGACTCACGCTCTGGGCACAGCTGAGCGTGACACTGGGGAAGTCAAACCCCTCTTTACTTCCTAGGAAGATGGCTAGACTTTAAAGTCTATTTTTTTCCCTTTAAGGAAAAAAAAATCTCGGAGCTTAAATTTTTTTCTTTTCTTTTTTTCTCCCCTCTTTTTTTTTTTTTTCTTTTCTTTTTTGAGCCGTGGCTTACTCCCCCATTAAGACCAAACACTGAAATCTGGTTGCTGAAAGAAAAAAGAAAAGAAAAAGAAAAGAAAAAATAGTCAAGTGTCTTCACTGTATCTGGATGTCTACAAATTAGAGAGAGAGAGAGAGCGATATTTGCTCCACCAGAGCGGGCGAGAGCCAGGCCAGACGCTCGGCTTTCTTTTTTCCTCTTGCACCCGCCCTGTGCCTTCGCTGAGGCTTCGTCTTGCCTCCTTCCTCTCCCCGCACCCCCACGGGCCCGCTGGCAAAGTGGGGTGGGGAGCGAGGCGCGGGGGGCGGGGGCCGGCGCCGCGGCCAGGGCTGCCGGGCGGCCGAGCATGGAAGAACAGCAGCCGGAGACTAAAAGTCAGCGCGACTCGGGCCTCGGCGCGGTGGCAGCGGCGGCGGCGGTGGCGGTGGTGGCGGCGGCGGCCCCGGGCGGCCTCAGCCTGAGTCTCAGCCCAGGAGCCAGCGGCAGCAGCGGCAGCGATGGAGACAGCGTGCCGGTGTCCCCGCAGCCAGCGCCCCCGTCGCCTCCTGCGGCACCCTGCCTGCCACCCCTGGCCCATCACCCGCACCTCCCCCCGCATCCCCCTCCCCCGCCGCCGCCGCCGCCACCGCAGCATCTCGCGGCGCCTGCTCACCAGCCGCAGCCCGCGGCCCAGCTGCATCGCACCACCAACTTTTTCATCGATAACATCCTAAGGCCCGATTTCGGTTGCAAAAAGGAACAGCCCCTGCCGCAGCTCCTGGTGGCTTCGATTGCAGCCGGAGGAGGCGCAGCAGGAGGAGGAGGAAGCCGCGTGGAGCGTGACCGAGGCCAGACTGGTGCAGGTAGAGACCCTGTCCACTCTCTGGGCACACGAGCTTCGGGCGCTGCCACGCTCTTGTGTGCTCCAGATGCGAACTGTGGCCCACCCGACAGCTCCCAGTCCGCCACCGCCGTCGGCGCGGGCGCATCCAAAGCCGGGAGCCCGGCTGCTGCGGCGGCCGCGGCGGCGGCGGCGGCTGCAGCGGCAGTGGCGGCGGCGGCGGCAGCAGCATCGAAGCCCTCGGACAGTGGCGGTGGCAGTGGAGGTAGCGCCGGGAGTCCCGGGGCGCAGGGCGCCAAGTTCCCGGAACACAACCCCGCGATCCTACTCATGGGTTCGCCTAACGGTGGGCCGGTGGTCAAGACTGACTCGCAGCAACCTCTAGTGTGGCCCGCCTGGGTCTACTGCACACGTTACTCGGACCGTCCATCCTCTGGTGAGTACCCAAGCCGGGATGTACATACGCGTTCAGGCCCTGGCCATGCCCTAGAATTCCAAGCCCCCGCTCTGGGAAGAGCAAGCCCAGTTTAAAGCTTTATCACCTTTACGTTTGACTTCCTCTCTTGCCCCGGGTCCCAGTTACAACCGATCGTGTGCTCGATTCTGCCATGCTGGCCGTTTCCACCAAGGAAGTTACAGCATTGGCACGCACAGGAGACTCCAGTTTCTGTCCTTTGATTTTACGAACTCTGAGTCCCGAGGTCCTTTTTATATTTTATTTTATTATCTCGAAGAAAGCTATATAATTACTCATTGATATATTTAGTAGGGAAAGGGCGCTTTGAGCTGGCGGGAAGATAGGCCTAGTGACTTGGATCTTTACCTACCACCTTAGTCCTGTCAGAACTGGCTTTAGCCAGGGAAATAAACCGGAGAAATAATATTTGCCGTGTGTTTTAAACAAACACGGTGGCTATTATTCTGTGGAGAGTCCATTTACATAAAGACAGATATGGGGGAGAAAGAAAACTGCCATCTCTTGCGCCCAGCCCGGGAATGGGGAGTCAACCCGCGTGGGTAGAACGTAGAGTAAGGCCCTAGCCAGAAAGGTGTTCAACTGCTGCTCGCTGGAGCTGGCAGGCCTTGGGAGAGCAAAGCAAGCAGGCCAGGGGAAGGTTTGAAAGCTGGACAGTGGGCAAGGGAATCAGCGTGTGCCCGTTAAGACTCCCCTGTCTCTTTGGCCTTGGTTTCTTTCTTTCACTCTCTCCTTCGCAAATACCCGTTAGTAGTTATCTGCCTGTCTTAGGTGAATTCTCTCCTTTCTTTTTCTGTGCTGGAACACCTACCCAAGGTCAGCTGTTGGGCCCTGGAAGAGTGGGCTCAGGCCTGCTGCTCCTTGCACAGACCAGGAGTTTCTATGAGGCCAGCGCCGGTCTCGATATCAGCAGGGGCTTGGGTCCAGGGTCAGCGTTGGGCCCGCCAGGGGGCCGGGCACAAGATAGCCACAGGCGCCCCACCGCTGGCTGGTGTCTTGCAGCCTTGCTGCTTCGGGCCGGGTGCAGATCGATGCGCGCTATCAGCCCCCGCCATCTCGAGCCCCGTTATTGACACGTCGGGCTCCCTGAACCTCCGAAAAGCTGCTTTGATTGACTCGCCTGATGGATAGAGTGATTGAGCTGTCAGGCTGAGTGGGTCGGGCCGGCAAGGAGGCTACGATTTTATTACAAGTGTCCGTGCCTCTGCACACAACAACAACACTACAACATGCTCGGGACGCACCTCCCGCAGCGGAGTCTCTTGGAGGATGCACACATTTCCTGGGCCATCTCTGCCTGCTTGGCTCATGACTCATCTAAACCCAAGTCTTGCTCAGGAGCAGGCTTTGTCTTTGTTCCTTCCTCCTTTCCTTTTTATAGACCAGAGAAGGCAGGAACCAGATACTTCTCCAAAGGCAGTTTATGTGGAGGAGTGACAACCCAGACGTGATTCCTACAGCCAATTAGGCCTGGACTACTCCTCACAAACAGCTAGTGACCCTAGGTGCTAGCCTGCTGCTAGATTCAGTTACTCAGTTTTTCCAGTGACTAGGTTTGCACATGCCAGCACAGACCTTTCTTTCAGATAGTTTTAGGGAATAACAGACGGGACAGGAACGTCACTTGAGTGCACAGGCCTCCATAGCTGTCAGTGAGGCCAGCTGTGCAATGCCAACATCCCAGCAAGAATGCCAAGAAGCAGGCTTCAACCCTCCAGCCAAGATTCTGCAGCCTACTTCTTTCTGGGGTTGGACCCCATACCAACCTTCGACATAAGCATTTGAGAGAGACCTCATCCTCTTGGAGAGTGTTTCTGTGACCTTCCTACACATCCATCTTGGGGTGATAGCACAGGTCTCCCGCTGTGATTGTCTCTTTCATTATCATCTCTTGGTCCTTGTTTTGCTTATGGGTGGGGGTGACAAGATAAGAGTTATCACTGTCCATGGGCTCCCCTTGTTTGTGTTACTTCAAGACTTTTGCACCCTGAAATTGGGGCAAGCAGGTTCAGAAGAGAGATAACAGAACCTTCCTACCTTCCCCAGCCCTGTCTGCCTCCATGGAGAGGAGTCTGGAGGGTCCTTCTTTTTTTTTTTCCCTGACATCAACCAAGAAGCTAAATAGAATGGCCCAGGCTGCAGCCCTAATAGGGATGGGGCAGGCAGTGTACTGCTTCACTACCGAGCGAGCAGAAAGTCAAACAGAAAGGAAAGAAGGCAGGAAGGGATTCCTCATTCTCTGGAGCTGGGTGATCTCAGCTTCCCTGTTCTCTCTGAGGTCAGTGGTGAGAATCAGGTAGGAGACTTGCATAGGCGTGTGTGTGTGTGTGTGTGTGTGTGTGTGTGTGTGTGTAGCTTCCCGAGAATAAAGTGGGAACCAGGGCAGATCAGCTATTCTTCCCAGGGCCTGACCTTAGTGTTGTATTTTATTCCAGGGCTAGGAAGACATTCTGGTTCAGGGACCCCCCCCTAAGTCTGGGTTATACCTTGGGACCCCCAGAGCTCACCCTATCTTAATTCCTCCCTCCATCTCATTCTGTTGTTGTTGTTGGCCTTCTGGACCGGAAAGTACTGGGGGCTAGGTTTGTTCTCGGCTTTCTTGAATTGGGTGGCCCCTGCAATCCCCGCCAGTTTTCCCGTTTGGTTTCTGAATTCCTCCTGCAGAGGGGGGCCTAGAGATCTCAATGGTGTAGAGAGGGCCTTTTTGATGGAGATAGCGGGACCCAGCAGCTGGCCTCCACAATCGCCCCGGAAGCTCGGGATCCCCGCGGTGTGCTCCACACAGCCATTCTCAAGGCTTATTCTGCCCTCTCCCCCTCCCTCTGCTCCCGACCCCCTTCCTCCCCTCCCTGGCCTTGTCCTCCCCACTGCAGGTCCACGCACCAGGAAGCTAAAGAAGAAAAAGAACGAGAAGGAAGACAAGCGGCCGCGGACGGCGTTCACGGCCGAGCAGCTGCAGAGACTCAAGGCGGAGTTCCAAGCAAACCGCTATATCACGGAGCAGCGGCGACAGACCCTGGCCCAGGAGCTCAGCCTGAACGAGTCCCAGATCAAGATCTGGTTCCAGAACAAGCGTGCCAAGATCAAGAAAGCCACCGGTATCAAGAACGGCCTGGCGCTGCACCTCATGGCCCAGGGACTGTACAACCACTCTACCACCACGGTCCAGGACAAAGACGAGAGCGAGTAGCTGTGGCCAGCTCCGGGGCCCGCGGTCCAAAGGCGCCCGTGCCACCTCCAGGCTCCACGGGGCTGCCGCTTCACGGGCTCTACGCCGCCATGCAGAGACGATCGCTAAGGAGGGAGGCATCAATCAGGGCGACAGAGAAAGAGAGCAAGAGAAAGCAATCCTCCGAGTGGACATTCACATTGGAACAAAACGGTTTTTGAAACGGGAGAAAGACTCGGACAGGTGCTATGGGGGAAAAATAAAGATCTATTCTCTAACTCACTGTATAAGACGAAACTGCGAATTCCTTAAAGCTCTATCTAGCCAAACTGCTTACGACCGTGTATATATTTAATTTCAGGTAAGGAAAACAAATACGCGTAGCGATCTCTATTTGCTGGACATTTTTATTAATCTCATTTATTATTGTTATAATTATTATAATTATTATAATTATTTTATCCCTCCTCCCCACCTTGCTGCCCCCAGCCCAGTTTCGTTTTCGTTGCTCTTTTCCTTTGAATGTTTTCGCTTCTCTGGGTACCTCCCGCATCCCCATTGCTGGCCCTGGTTTCTCTGGGACTTTTCTTTGTGTGAGTGTGAGTGTGTTTCCTTGCGTGTCTGCCCTTCGCCTCTCCTCTACCCACCCAGGATTCTTCTATTGGTCTTGTCTATCCTTCCCCTAAACCCCTTTCCTTTTCTGGAGACTCCTTGAGAAATACAACCCCACAGACTGCGAGACTGAACCGCCGCTACAAGCCAAAGATTTTATTATGTTCAGAAACCTGTAGTCTGAAATAAAATGTTCACTGTGTTCATGAGTTGCTGACTGCCCTCTTCTTTGTGGGATGGGAACGAGCCCATCCAGGTACCGTGTGGCGACCACCCTGGTTGTACAGGGTGGGTGCAAAGCCCTGGGAAGCTCAGATATGACTGTAACCATCAACGTCCAACAAATGCGAGTGCGAAGGAGAGTATACAGCACAGGCTGTCCGGATTTGTTTTGATCTTGGTCTGGAGGATATGCTGAGTCCCTGAATGTATTCTAGGGGACCCCAATGCCAACAAGTCCAGTCCTACCCTGCCCTGCGCCCAGTGGCTCCAGCTGGCTACCTACGCTTGTGCAGGCTCAGCCAACTAAGTCCTCCTGCTCTACCTGTTTTCATGCACCGGTACTATACCTTTACGCCTCCTTTCTTTTTTCT
Source organism: Uromys caudimaculatus (assembly GCA_028551405.1). NCBI lineage: Eukaryota > Metazoa > Chordata > Mammalia > Rodentia > Muridae > Uromys > Uromys caudimaculatus. Next base: position 66,618,497 of record CM052711.1, on the reverse strand, counting down.
TTCTTCCTTTGTTTTTGTTTTGTTTTTCGTTCTTGGTGAGAGTTTGGCTGGAGATTTTTCTCTACCAAAGGCTAGAGGCCTTACCAGGGCCTGCAATGGTGGCAGGCTGTCTGTGAAGCTGCCCAGCTTTGGCCCAGAGTCTCTGCAGCCTGGACTTCACCTCTTCCTTTGGGCACGGGACTCCCCTCGGCAGGTAGTTAGTCTGATGTGATGCACAAGGGGCTTTACTGGGTAAAAGTCCCCTAGCAGTGCAAAGAGGAGGCCTGACTGTAAGGAAAACTGTGTCTAGTGATCCTGTTCAGGGGGTCTGGAAGCCCCCAAACAGCCAGAGGCCTACCTCTCCCTGACCTGAAGCTAAAGTATGGAGATCCCTTTTCCAAATCCAACAAAGCCCGGCCAAGTTCCTCATCTCAAGGAGAGGAGAGTGTACACAGAAGATCCTAGGACAGGCCAGATACCTGGCCAACCCAGAAGACACTGTGCATAATTGTCAGTGACTGGGACGTTCTCCAGGACTGACACCCATGAAGCTTTCAGAGGCTAGGGGGTGGCAGAAAGATTCAGAAACACTGAGAACCTATGTAAAGGTTCCTACCTCTCTTTTGTTTAGCATTTTATACATTATAAATTCTCTCCTTTTTTCCTATATGCACGATGCATGTAACATGTATGCAACTGTGTATAGGTATGAGCACAAATATGCTAGGTGGGTGTCCACATGCTTGTGTGCACATGCAATAGTGTGCACATCCTGGTGAGCCTCGGTTCCCATCTGTTTTGTGTGTATTCTGCCTGTGTTTATATTGTGCTGCTGAGTGGTTGTCACGCAGGGTCAGACACATGATTGGACATTTGTGTCTGCGTGTGCACTCGTCTGTGTTTTCATATTAGGATGCTTGCCTTAGTGTGTTTGGGATTTGCATGGACACCTTAGTGCTTTCCTGTAGTTTTTTTCCCCCCCAGGACTGATTTTTGGAAGAAATGAGAATGGCCCAGTTATCCCACCCTTTTCTTGAAAAAGTCCCCCAATTTGGCTCAACTTCCCCTTTCTGGTCAGGGAACTAAAAGCGCTAGGCTCTGTACCCCAGGAAGTCAAGAGGCTCATGCTGTCTCTGCACAGGGCTTGGGAACTTGGGGTCCAGTGGCTTGGAGAGCAGCTGGAAGTCCATGAGACATTTCTATGGGTCCCTTATGTCTTACTGTTGTTTTGGGGGTGGTGTCTGCACATAAGAGGTGTTTAGATGTGACTGGGAGTGTCTCTCTCCCTTCTCTTGACAGTGGTGCTTGGCATCTTCAAGTTTTGCAGGTTGGACTTCAGGTGAAGAAGTCCGAGGTCTGAAGTGCTAGCTAGTTCAGAATCTGGCCAACCCCCCCTCCCCTCCTCCTTCCCTGAAAGCACATGGAGATGTGTCGTTGAGTTCATAGCTCTTCTGCCTCCTCTTTTCCCCACCATGGCCTCTTACTTCACTGAAGCATCCAAGGCCACTTATTTCAGGGGCTAGAACAGAGGCAGCTGCAGAAGCAGCTCCAGGAAGTGTCCCATTCCCGAAGCCCTCCCCCCACCCCAGTACAAAAAGGCCAGAGACAGAGATCTCCACCCCCTAACGCCCCAGGACCACAAAGGCCTCATGGGTGTGTTGGCTAAGCCTCTGGTGGGAGCGGTATTGTGATGTAATTTGATTTCTTTCCCATTATCTCCCTTTATCTTCTAATCACGTGGGCAAATAGAGTTTTCTCCATTGTTTAGCAGGAGAAACCAGGCTCTGAGAACTTCTAAGCTTTTTGTCCTCTGTGCCAGTGTCTTTCTGTAGCCCTGTAGCCCATACTTCAAAGAAGTGACCAAGGCCTGCAGTCAAGGTCAGGACCAACCTTCCTCTTCTCTCTCCTTCCGCTTTGCAATTTTCATTCTTTCCCATTGGGGCAACGAGGAAGGGGAGGAGGGATCTGGTCAGACCTTATTCTGACACCCCTTCTTTTAAACAGAAAGAAGGAGAGAGTAATAAATGATCATAAATAGGCATTGATTTCCCGGATTTATGGGGCTGGCTTGGCGAGCTGCCTGTGTATTAAAGAGCCGGGGCTAGCTACATCCCATCGAGATAAATACTTGAGCTGAGCACACCAACCCAACTTCCTCATCTCTTTTCCCTCCCCCTCCCTTAAGGATCGGGATTGAATCTTAAATTTTCCTCAGCCTAGAAGGAAATACAAGCTACAGGAGTCTAAACAATATCGATCTCAAGAGCTCTTTTTGAGGGCAAAGGTCTCTGTTTTCTCCTTTTTCCTACCATAGTGGGGGTAGGGGGAGGCAGTGGGAGGGATGGAATGAAGATACAGGGGGAGGGGCTGCGTGGAAACAGAAAGCATTTGGCGAACAGTTCTGTGTGTGCACATATGTCTGCAGTGGGCTTGCTATCGTTGGGCATTTTGACTTGTGTGTTGTGCATATATTTATTTAGCCTAGGGAGACGCTTTGGATAGATAGGCTCCAACTGCCAGTCAGTGTTTGGTGTTTGTGGGTGCATGTAGGTGCCTCACTCACAGGGCCCTAAGTGGGGCTGCCCAGTTCATAGAGGAGTGGCTCTGGCTACCATAACCCCATCAGTCACAAAAGATGAAGCTACCTGGCAGCCAATCAGCACCTCAGAACAGGTCCCTTCCCCCCCCCACCCCCCCCAGCCCTCAATGAGACCAAAGTGCTGAGAGGGGTGAGCTCTGGCCGCTCCTGATGAGACACCAGCCTGAAGCTAGAAGCACCAGAAGAGGACCTGCCCCAGTGCTGGACCTTCTCTGGGGTGGCCCTGGAATTTTTCAATGGCCAGCTTGGTGTTTGTGTGTGTGTGTGTGTGTGTGTGTGTGTGTGTGTGTGTGTGTGTGTGTTCCAGACAAGCCACTCACCTGGCAGTTGACATGATACGATTTGTTCGCCTATAGGCTACAGGAACGGGGTGGGGGGATGGGCAGGAAGGCCATATATCCAGCAGAACCTCTCATTTGCTGTACAGCTTGGCCTTGTTTAAGCTGGACATGACAGTGTTTGTGTTAAAGACCATAATGTTCCCCTTAGGGTTAGAGCCCTGCTCCATACCTCTTGACCACTATCTTCCCTAGACTTCTAAACTCAGCTAAGAAGACTCCTTAATTAATGACTTATAAAAAGAGGGCGTGTCCATGGTGGGGCACAGTTTTAGTCCTAGCACTCACAAGATGCAGAGAGGCAGGAGGATCTCTGTGAGTTCAAGGCTAGCCTGATCTAAAAAGTGAATTCCAGCCAAGCCAAAACTTCATGGTGATATTCTGTCTCAAAAATGAATAAGTAAGAATAAAATAATATAAAATAAAGAGAGAGGTGGTGGAGGCTCCGATTACCTTGTCCCGCCACCCCCCCCAACACTCATAACAAAACCCCAGTCTGGGGGTGGTCCTCAGGAAGGCTCAAATAAAAGGGTTTGCTTTACATGTGAAAAATTATCATTCAGAGCTGGAAAGGGTCTTTTTGAGAAACACAACATGCGGGGGGTCAAGCCCTCAGATTTGCTGTCTGTGTCCCATCAGGAGAGTGGTGTCAGTGGACAAGCAAGCAGGACGCATGTGCAGCTATCTACACACGCATATGCACATGTATGAAGTGCACCCGTGTGGAAAACAAATATACTTGGTACTTATATTCAGAGGTGTGATCACAGCAGGTACACAGACACTACCAGGACACAAGGTTCTGGCAAACATCTGGGCCAGCAAAACACTACAATACAGGCACATACTGACACATCTATGTCCCAACTTGTGGGCTTTGTTCCTAGCCAGGGTAGGAGACAAAGGTCTCTTCTAAGGGCCTCTGCCCCCAGGGAGAACTAGGACTGGGAGAGGTGGGTTGTTTGGGAGTCTGAGAGATGTGGAGTTGAGGCAACAGGTAGTGAGGTCAGGTGGCTCTTTCCCTGTCCCCTGGGAATCAAGGTCAAGGTTCTCAGGCTCAGACCCCCACTACTAGCCATAGCATAGTGGTTGAGGGGTGAGCAACCAGCCCAACTGGATTTCCTGAGGACAGAACATGCTGGAGAATCAGGAGACAAAAATGATAGGCTCCAAGTGATTACTCAGAGAACCTGGTTTGTAGTTGGCCCACACAATTTACTTCAGGAGTGTGCTTCCATCTTCAGCCTTTGGCAACCCCCCCCCCCCCGAGATGGAACAGGCCCCCTTCACTGTCACAGACTTGGAGATGGGGTGTTTTGAAGACATTTGGGAAGATTCTAGGCTGAGAGGAGGAAGACTCACTGTGGATATTTGTACACTCACCCACACCTCATCCTGAAGAGAATTCTCACAGCTGCAGACTCAACTTTGGACAGTGGGGGTAAGTGAGGTGGGGGCCGGGAGACACACCTCAAGAATTTTTTCCCTGTCTCTGCAGGCACATCCATACCCACGGTGTCAACGGAGTGGGATGGAGGAGGGCAGGGTCGTGGGAAACCTCAGCAAGTGCTTCATTCTATGAGGTACCTAGAACTGAGGGTCCTCTGTGTAGAAGAGAAAACCCAGCACTCAAAAAGCACAAGGAGATTTTACTTCCGAGGGTATTGCAGTGGCTGGGATTCCTGACGTATAGCTTTTCCATAGAAGACTCTACTTGGCCTTGGAGTTAAGGGAACCTGGGGACCGCAAGCTCTCCAGGTCTTAGCATCTTTTGTGTTGGGGAGAAGCATCGCTAATGGGGATGATTTCCAGATTTCCATCGCAAAGCACATGGAGGAGACAAGGCTGTCCTACCAACCTCTCAGCTGGCCTCTCCTCGCACTTCCCACCTCTTTCACATCTGGACATCTAGCAGGGCAAAACAGATGAGGGCAGGGAGCATAGCAAAAAATTTAAATTATTGCCAATATACTCACTACTTCCTGGTGGATGATTGAACATATCTGACTTCATTCACGTCATCCAGACACACACATGTTTTTGAGATCCGTATCTGTGTATCTATACATATATCTATATCACCTTGTTCAACTTACAGATAAGAAAAAGAGGTCAAGGTCGTCTTCGGAAGGTCACATCAATCTGAAGTTTACAATGCTGGGTCTTCCCTACAGCCGAACTCTGACATTTGATAAAGATCTGCGGTGACTGCTTTTCTGGGGCCTTCGATCTTAAGTAGGATGAGGCTTTAGTGCCTCCCCCAGTCTTCCTACCTTCTCTAGATAGTAAGGAATGCAAGACCCAAGGCCCATATTAGCTTTCAAGGGAATCCAAAATTTGTGATCCTATCTTCCCTACCGTATGCATTTCCACCCGCATCTTCCTCTCGCACCTGAGCCCGGACTAGGCCGACTGAAAGAGCACGACTAACCCAACATCTATTCCTTTGGCCACTCTCCGCCCGCCCTGCCACTGCCTGCACTCCCCGTCGTCCGAGGTAGCTCAATCCATTTCCTGTCAGCACAGCCCAGGTTGCAGGCCTGGGGTCACCTCTCTCCTGTACGTGAGTGAAAATCAAACCCTTCTGGGATTCCATTGAGGCCTCTGAGAGCACCCGTTATCTCCGCAGGGAGCCTCCAGATCTATCAGTTCAGCGCTCTTGTGGCAAGGGCCCTAACTCTGCTGGGGACACTCTGTGAAAGGCCACCTCACCTACGGTTTGAGAGTGACACTCAGCCAGTCTCCATTCTGCCCGCCTCTCCCAGGCCACTCCTAGTAGGTTTCGGTTTGCGTTTGTCTCGGTTCTTACTGTTGCTCTTAGTGATTTTGGGTCCGGTCCCTTCCTGGTCCCTTCACTCCAGAGTCTCCACTTTTGCATCGGAGGTCTCCCTGCTGCTTTCGGACAGCTTCCTCCGGTCTCTGGGACTGGGCCCCCGCTTCCTAAAGCCCTCCAGACAGGGGAAGGACTGAGTGTTCTTTCGGTCCCCAGCCCTCCCTCTCCATGGGTCACTTGGCTCAGCTCTTGATTTTGCTCAGCTGTCTGTGTCCAGCGGATGCTCTGGGGGTCCAATTTGGTGACAGTCGCTCCCTCCCACTCCCGGTGTTGTTAATGTGTAGGAACAGGGACGCTGACCTTGAGTGCAGACAAGCTGACCTCCTATGCTTCGCAGCCACCCTCAGCTCTCAATTGACTGTGTGGAGGGGGAAGGGGGGAGGTGGATTCCAGTGGGGGCTCCTGGGGCCGGGACTGGGGATAGTGAGAATCACCTTTGTAACCATACTACCAATGCACAAACAGGACCTGGAAACGGCTAGGCCTGGAGTCAAATGAGGTAGGGGGAGGGCTGGCCTTCAAGACTGAGGAAAGTAGACTTTATTTGTGGTTTTGCCTCAACACGTCCTGGATAGACTACACTCCGCACTCTCAGCGACATTCAGCGGCGCCCAGACCCCTCGCAGGCTCGGTCCCCTTGGTTTCTGACTCTGCCCAACCAGGCTGGGCCCCAGTCCTCTGCGATACTGAGCTCAGGAGAGTGCTTGTTCTGCGTTTGGCTGGGCAAGTGCTGTCAACTCAGCTTCAGCTTCGTTCTAGGTGAGCGCTTCGGAAATCCTTCCTGTTCTTTTTTTTTTTTTTTTTTTTTTTTTTGCGGGGGGGGGCGGTGAAAGTAGTCACCCCCTCCCACTAGCCTCCTTTTATGCCAGTACAACTTTGATGGGCAGAAACTTTCCCATTCCCTCCCTTGTTTCAGCGGAGTCTGGCCAGTTCTCTGTGCCTACACCGGGCTCCAAAACACAGCTGAAGTCTCCCTAGAGTTACTTCTCAATCAATTTGTCCTTGTGGTCCTTCCTTCCCTGAGTCACACCCCCCACCCCCAGGTTCTACAGAGCTTCCCGAAGGGTGCTGCAGTTTCCTGTGGGTTTCAGAGCCTGGCTGGGTCCGTCCTTTCATCCTTTGCTCTATGCGGACTGAGCGCTGGCCTTCGCTCCTGGGTTCCTGACTTTTGGTGCTTTCCCAGCTGGCGGAGGCTGAGGAGGAAGATAGACGCAGGAGGGTGGCTGGACTCCCTTGTCAGGCCTCTGAATTTCTTCAGGGATAATAACCTTGAAGCAAAAAGCTGGGTGTTTGTTCTCCAGAGGCTGGTCTGGAACTGAGCTATCCCAAATATCTAGAAAATGCGGAGGGAAGGGAGACTAGAAAGACATCCACTCCCTCTGACCAAGTTCAACCCAAATCGACAAAAGTTCCCTGTGCTTCTTGGTTAGAATTCTCAAATGGGGGACGGAACTCCCCTACTCCCCATCTTCACTCAGCACTGACAACTTACCCCCCCCCCCCCAACACCAGCTAGTAGGAAAAAATAGCCAGTAGCAGAGGGGTTGTTTGGACCAGAGGAGGCACTACCTAGCAATGCTTTCTTGCCTTTTGCCCTAGAAAGGGAAAAGGTTGCTACAGTCTCAGACTTTGGGTGGGTCAAGCCTGAGCCTCTGGGGATGGCTCATTTCCATTCCGCCTGGACTGAAGACCTGGGAACTTGACTCCCTTAGCTTTTCTAGCTCCTTCACTCTTCCAGGGCACGCTACATTTTATAACTGCACCCCTCCACTCCATGCCGCCAGAAAGCTGGCCCAGTCTTTGGATGTGGTCCACCCATCCCCGGCAACTCACAGACTGCCTGGCCATCCTGTGAGCTTCCCAAGGATGCAGTAGGGACTCCTTTTCTCCTAGAGACCCTCTAGAGCCAGAGTGTCGATGATCATTACTTTAAATTAAAAGCCCCTCATCCCTTTCTGTCTAAGCTTCAACTTAGTTTCAGAGAATGAAGCGCGAAAGCTTTGATAGAGATTACCAATGCTTCATTTATTCCCGCAAATGGCAAACACGGCCCAGGAAAACGGAGCCTCACATGCAAGCTCCTCGTCTTGGATCCTCAGCCACCTCAGCCTTCACAAGCTCACTTGGCTGTGAGACACACTGGGCAGGGGGAGTCTTGTACAGTGGGCTCCCCCCCCCAAGGGAATCCTGCAGCTTAGGGCTGAGGTTTCATGCCATAGGTAGTAACAGTGTAGCTTTTGAGAACAGCCTGAAAGCGAAGGGATTTGGCACCAGGAAAGTGAGGGGGAGTGATCCAGAGCACTCCAAGCCTCAAGAGTCACTAACTGGTTATGGGAGTGTGACCAAGGATTCTCACTCTAAACTCACCTTATCATTCCCTATTTATGGGGGAATCCAGGGGGGGAAATTCCTACGTATTCTCTGACAGGATGGAGAGGGCCAGGAAACCCCAGTTCCATTTTCTGACCCATTAACATCCCACCCCAACCCCACCCCAGCCCCTGGGACTTTATGCTTGCCCATAAGGTTGAAACCAAGGGGAGGGTTTCCTCTGTGACCGGCTTTCACACATCTCCACCCTCCAGGTACAGTCCACCCCACTCAGAAAAAGTGCAGTTATTTTGGACACCGAACCTTGCTGTACAAAGCTCACCTTGTGATCCCGGGTAACAAAGTATGCTAGGACCATTTCACAAGGAGGCAGCACTGGAGCCTTCAGGAGTTTAAAAAAAATGTCTGTGAGTTTTACTCTTTTAGACACAGCAGGGAAGTTTAAAGCAGGAAAAGTTGACGCCCCCAGTGAGAATTCAGTCTCAAATTCCTTTGTGACACTGTGTTATTAACTCCCAAGTAGGCAATGACATCTCCACATTCCAGCCACCTGGAAGCCCCTGTAATAGAAAGATACCTTTGGGGGGGAAGTAGTAGTCAGGAGAGATAAGCAGCCCTTCTTCCTGTCACCTTAGTCAGCTCAAAGGGCATAAGCATCTTTTCACATGAATGGGAACTAAGTTCCATTTCCAGAACCCAGTTTTGTTTTTGTTTTGTTTTTTAAAAACCAGATGTGATGGCACATGCTTGTCATATCTGTGTTGGGGAGACCCAGACAGGAAGATCCTTTGATCAGTCAGCTTAGACTACTTGGCAAGTCTTAGGCAAATGAGAGACCCTGTCTCAAAATAACAAGATGGACAGCATCGATGGACAACAGCAGTTGTCTTTTGGCCTCCACAGGCACGGCACACATGTGCCTGTACCTACCTACACCCCCTACATGTATCTTTGAGAGAAAGATGACCCCAAAGAGTCCAGAGGGGAAAGTGAGGCCAATGAATGAGTGGGTGCCATGTGAAATGCATAGGAGTACCCAGCACTACACTGGGGAAGAGGAATTGAGGTAGAGGTGGGGGTGGACACTTTGTGGACTCCCCGAACTCCTGCTCATTTTATTAATTACTCAGTAATTTCATTGTGAGAGCAGGTAAGGGCAGTTGCCACTAAACTTGACCACTTGAGTTTGATCCCAGGACCCCCACAGAATAGATGGAGAGATCAGATTCCATGTCTATAGGCACATGCACACAAAAAATGAATGAATAAAAATGTAACAACATTTGAAAATGAATTGAAAAAATACTTTCCTGCTATTTTGGATTGATGGTCTGCCAAAGCAAAGGAGGAGGAGACTTGAAATTTAATTAACAAATCAATGAGTTGAGGGGTTGAGGAGGTACCCAATCCTTTCCAATCTAGAAAGTACCCCTCTGTCCAGTGCTGGAGATGTTGGGCAGTAACTCGAAAACGAGTTGCTTAGAGAACAGTTTCAGACCCTAATGTGACACCCACCCAGTGGAGAGTGTTCTGTGTGCCCTTGTCACTTACCCAGCTACTCAACATGGCCTAAAATAAGTGCTTTTGAGAGGCAACTGGGTGGGCATCAGAGTGGCAAGGTCTGCAGTTGCTTGCCCACCTCGGCTAGGATGCTTCACATGCTACCTCTAGATGGCTTCATGAGTCAAATGCACTTGTACAGTCTCTGTCTAGGTGTTTGCACTGTTGAGCACCTTGTAACCTCTATGAGCTCAGAGGCAGTTTCTGTGGGACCTTTGTGGGTGGGCTCAACAGAGTTGAATTTGAGATCTGTTAAACTGAAAAGGAAAAGTGAGATTTTGGTACGTTTACCTTAGCCTCTCAAAAGCTTCAAGGCCAGGATGCAGCTTCAGTATTAGAGTGTTTGCCTAGCATGCACAAAACCCTGGGTTCAATCCCCAGCACCCTGTGAACAGGATGAGCCGATGTACCCTTGTATCTCAATCCCTTGGGTGGTAGAGGAAGGCATGCTAAAATCTCTAAGTCTTCCTCAGCTACATAGCGAGTGTGCCTGGGCTACTGGAGATCAGGTCTATAACTACCTACCTACCTGCCTACCTACCTACCTACCTACCTACATACATACATACATACCTGCTTTGGGAGTAAAACTTTTCTTCCCAGTTTCTTCTGCACAGGAACTTCTGGCCAAGGAGGGGAACTGCAGATTCAAGACCTTAGAGATGGGTTTTGCTTTTTCTTAATGATTTCCTTCCTTCCGTCTTTCTTGGCTGTTCTAAGGGAGTTTTGACATGTGTGCCTGTCTTTTGGATGCATGTATTTTCTGGGGAAGTGTGGTGAGAGGGAGCAGTTGAAGGTGCATTTCAGCCATGTAACTTTTGGAGTGGGACACTCAGGGACAGCACATAGAATACCTTGTTTGCTCTGGTATCTTATGAAATTGATAAAACCAGAGGGGCAATGTTGAAGTTATTCTTGGTCCTGTATTGGTTTTGTTGTTCAGTTATTATTAAGGACAATTCTATTTAAAAGAATCATGAGCACACTGGGCATAGTGGTGCATGCCTTTAATCCCAGCACTCTGGAGGCAGAGGCAGGCGGGTCTCGGTGAGTTAGAGATCTGGTCTACATGGTGAAGTTCCAGGACACCCAGAGCTACATAACAAGACCCTGTCTCAAAAAACCAAAACAAACACAAACCAAAAACAAGTCTCCCAACAACAAAAATCATAAGCATTACATTTCTGCATGAGCACACCTTGGGCAGAAACTTGAAACACTCTCCTGGGGCATTTATTGTTGTTGAATTACTTCCAATGCATTCGTCATTGCAGTTTGTAAAGTTTATGTTCTTGGAACTCTCACCCTTTTCTTGGGATTCATTTATGTACAGTCTATACGTTCACACTGACCAGTTTTAGTGGAAATAACACTGTGAAAGGGAAGGCACACACACAGCCACGGACTGTTGAAACTTCTCTCCCTCATCTTCCTAGACCAGACTATGAACATGAACAAGTGGCCAGAGTACACAGTGGACCCTGGGCCCCCAAGGTCCAAGAGTCTGGCAGTATGTAGGTAAGAGATGGAACTCCCTTTTAACTGTTTTCTTTTGCTTGCTTGTTTGTTTATGTCTCTGGTTCTATACCTGAAATCTATACCACTTTTAAGCTAGGCAAGTGCTCTACCGCTGAATTACATTCTTCACTATGTAATTTTTTTTTTTTTTTTTAAAGCAAAGTGGGAACTGGAGAGATAGAGCAGTCAGTAAAGTGCACACTTTGCAAGCGCAAAGACCTGGATTCAAGCCCCAGAAGCCACATAAAAGGGAGAAAGAAAAGGCAAAATAAAGAAGAAAGAGTTCAGCATGGTGGTTTATACTTGTTAGGTAATTCCAGTGCTGGGGTAGATTCCTGAGAATCTGGCTGACCGCCTAGCCTGCTGGACTAGTTCTAGGAAAGTAGGAGACAGGAGACCCTGTCTCAGGGAAACAATGTGAGTGACAAGTGTGAAATAAGACTTGTGATTGTCCTCTGTTTGCTACACATTCAGAGTGTATATATGCAACTCCTACACACATGCATCCCAGTATACTAGAATTTTCTTGTACAGGTACTTGGGCATGCTTGTGCTCTCATGTACGTGTGTGTGTGTGTGTGTGTGTGTGTGTGTGTGTGTGTGTGTAAGTGAATTAGTTCAACTTTAAGGGAAGTCTCTTTCTTCTTATGTTCTATGACCAAGGGTTTTATGAAAGGGAATTGGCTCTTCATACTTGGGAACCTTAGACTGTGAACTGTAAGTCTCTTTTTTGGGGTCGTGAATTTCATAAACAGAAAGTCTAGACACCCCAACCATCAAACCGAACAAGCCCCAAGACCAAATGGAATCATGGTGAAAGGCAAATAGTTAGAATACAATAACCCTTGGATCATCTGACTCAGGATCGTTGGCACCAGGACAAGCAAGAGTCATTCTAATCCTCCCCACAGCCTCTGAGCTTTTCTATAGTTTTGTCACTGATGTCCAGAGAGACAGTGAATTAATCAATGCTGGGGAGATGGGCAAGTTGGCAGCATGCTTGCCATGAAAGGGTTAGGACCTGACTTTGGTCCACAGGATCTACAAAAACACTGATGTCTGCAATACTGTCATTACTGTAATGCTGTAATCCCAGTGCTGGGGAGGCAGAGACAGGAGGATCCCTGGGACTCTATGACCCTTCTAGCTAAAGCGAAGGCTCCAGATTCAATGAGAGATTCTGTTTTAGAAATAAGTGGGGTGGGACTAAGGAAGACACTTGATGTTGATTTCTTGCTTGCACAGGTGCATGCACACACACAAACACACATGAACACACAGAAACACACACATACACAGGAACACAAAAAAACATGCACAAACACATACACATACACTAACATACATGCACACACACTAAGGAAACAAAAGTTTATGCTACCACGGGATTATCTAAGCTCACTCACTCTCTCTGTCTCTCTTATCTATCTATCTATCTATCTATCTATCTATCTATCTATCTATCTATCTATCTATCTATCTATCTATCTATCTATCTATCTATCTTTTATCTATTTATCTATTTATCTATTTATTCCTCCAGGTGGGGGAGTCATGAGAAGCAAAAGGAAAGAGTTTCTGAGAGACCTAAGGCTGATCTTTTTTTAAAACCGGAGTTTGCTGTTTAATAAATAAAACTTCCACATGTCAGTCTGGGAGCTGTGATTTTCACCTGAGTAGATGAAACATTCATGAGAATGGCATGGGGGATGCTTGGGGAGCAGCTTCCTTCTGCTCCTAGATGAGATTGTGGGGAAGCAGGTGTCTTAGCTCAGATGTTAGGGTTCCCACCAGGCCTGGCCTTGGGAAAAGGGATCCAAACTTCCATAAGGACGGGATCCCCATCTTCTGGTCCTTTGTGAGCCTGGTGGGGCAGCAGGAAATGAACCCAGATGACTTTATGGAGAAAGGAGGAGAGTGGTGACTTGAGCTGCTGGTGCTGAGTTCTGTGTTTGCTTTCTTTCTGTGCTGTCCTTACATCTGAGAGCAAAGAATTATGCCCCTGTACAACTGTCAGTCCAACTAGGAAAGTATGGCCGGCGCAAAGAGAGAGAGAGAGAGAGAGAGAGAGAGAGAGAGAGAGAGAGAGAGAGAGAGAGGAGAGAACTGCCCGTCTGTCTTTGTCCTACTTAGGAAGGCCTCCTGGTCAATAAATACATATTAATCATGTGAGAGAATTGACATGCAAATGAAGGGCACCATTGACAAGCCCTAGATGGCAGAGGGAGAGCCCCTGCAGCTGTGGTCCTGCCTGGAGAAGCCAGGGCTGCGCCTGGCGATTCATTGGGTGTTTTCTAGGGGGCAAAGCCTCCTTTTCCACTAAGTCTGTAAAAGGGGGAACTGGGCCTAGAGGTGACTTCAGGATCTTTTGCCTACATGTTTCTTAGCTCTGTCAGTTCTCCAGATTTTTTTTTTTTTCAAAAATTAATTAAAGTCTGTCAATGGCAGGCCACCCTTGTGGATCGCTGTGTCTCTCGGCCCAACTGGAAATCTCCAAAGGTACTTTGTTCTTGTGATCAAAGAAAAGTTGAGCCAACCAGAAAAAGAGTTAAAAGCTTAGGTGCATTTTTTTAGAGGAACGCTTGATAGTGCAGGAATAATTACTACCTGCCATTGTGAATTACCGCTTATAAAACAAATGCTGTGTATTGTGGTGGCTTTCTGGAGCAGACACCTCCAAATAACCTTGGTATAGACAGGAGTAAGTTTCAACTTAAAGTTTTCAGAATGCCTAACACCTGTGGGTACAAATATTTCATATTTTAACCTACTGTGGTAAACTGTGAATTTGGAGTTGGGGAATTATACATAGAGAGCCTTAAGTTATACATACCCAGCAGGTCATTGCGATGAATACGGTTACTTTATTCATCAAAATCATGCGGACATAAACTGTTGTTTTGTTTTTTTTTAACACTGATAGTAGACTAAGTTGCCATTTAGGTTGAAATAGAAATGAACAGTGTCACTTGTGTCCACAGAGAGCTTGGTTTCAGTGTTCTGCTCAGGGGTATGGATGGAGTTTTAAGAGATGAACAACTGGATTTTTTACGGTTTAGGTTTTGAGTTCTGTCTGTGGGTTTCTATCATCTGGTAGCCATGCATGGTAACTTTGGAATGGTACCATAAGTTATTGGCTTGGGTGATACACCTTGGGTCATGGATGTCAAAATAGACCCTGGTTTGGTAAAGTCCTGGGTCATCTGGGGTTCTGGCAAGTCAGGCCCAGGAAAAGCTTTTGGGGATGTGTGAGCTGGGCCTGGGGCCTCTCTTCTTTTGTGCTCTCTATCTAATCTTACCTAATGCTCTGCAACTGAATATTAGATATTGTTGTACAACCTGACGGGGACAAATAAGGACATAAATATGAGAGGACCATCTTCTTCTGAACGGAGCAGTGATCGCGATGGTTATGAATTAACTGTCTACAGTCATGTGCAGACCCAGCCTGTTATGTATTCTGGGTTATATTAATCCTAATCAAGATACTGGCTTGCTAAAACACCCACGTTTTCATTTTAAATCCATCAGGATGTTCTTGGATAGAGGTGTGTTGGTCCCGAAACCCCACAGTCTGCTCAGTATTCAAACACAGACTCTCCTAAATTCCTCGGACCAACGTATGATGCTTAAAGCATTCTGCTAATATTTACCTAGATTCTAGATGGATCGAGGATTACCTGGAATTAGAATGCAGCAAACCTGTTGTCTGTTGGATTTCTCTGTGTGCATGTTTGTGTGTGCACACAGGGAAAGGAGCTGCTACTGGAGATAAATTATTTAACATGATTTTCCTGTATTGTGGAGAGGGAGGTTGAGCCTCATTTTTCGGATTATGATTTGTGTTATGAAATGCTTATCAAATGTTTTCCAAAGATTAGTTTAATTTTAATTAAATAAACCTTTCTCAAGAGGAGACTCCCAACTCTTCCTGTACCCAGAGGCTTGTTGTTTTTAATTATTTTGTGCTGTTACCCAAACTGCTTTGGGTACTCCTGCCCAATTAAATCAAAGGCCCAGGTTCCTTACGAACAATATGTTTAATATTTAATTTTAATTAAATTAATTAAATTGTTTATTTAATTTTATGTGCATTATTGTGCATTGGATAATGTAAAATTCATGGGGTGGAGAGGTAAATCGTAGCTCTTCCAAACAGGCCCATTACAAGGTTTCTAGGAAAGTTCCTTCTCATTTCCAGGGGAAATGTCCCAATACCAGGCAAAGTGAACTGTGAGCTTCTTCTCTAGTGTCCTATAGCCGTAGCTTCAAGAGGCTGGGTTTGTGGGTCTCCTTCACCCGCTGGAGCTGGCCTTCCAGTCTGCAGGTGTTTGCAGCTGCTTGGCAGAGGCAAGAGTGTAAGTACGTGCACACTGTAGTCACGGTGGTGTCACTGTCTGCTTTGCTGAGCACACGGCCAACAGCACAGGGACTCCTAAGCAGGTCAATTTTTTATTTTTATTTTAAAAATTTTTATCCAGAGGCCTTGGTAAAACTATCCATAATATCTTGCCCTGCAGGGTTCAGGAAACCATCCAAGGCTGAGCATAAACGCCAGCAGGTATGTTTGGGAATCTCACCTTTGGCCTGGAAGCAGTTCCTTCTGCTTTCCAGTTTCCATCCCAGTTTGCCTGTGTAGGAATGTCTGCACGTGCAGTGGCCAGCTATCTGGTTTTCAATGGAGGGCCTTAACTGCCAGGAAACCTGTTTCCACAGAATTGGAAGGCAGAGAGACCCAAACACTAAGATCAGGAAAATAAAGAGCCTCTTCTAAGACTGCTCACTGCTCACACCCGAGCTTGTAAAACACAGGCCACTGGAGTCAGTAGTTTTGACGTGCCTGAGCCGAAGGAGCCACTGAATTCTCTCTTTCCTGTTTTCTGACTTAGAGTTATCACTGCCAGCATGACCTGGCTTTTGGGTTGTCTGAGCCAAATTTCTAAACTTTACCTCACGGCACGGAATATTCGCTGGATTTCTTTTTATCTTGAGGATTTGGTCCTCTAGAGCACGGTTGAGTCCTCTCTCCACTCTGTACAGTTTTGATGAAGTAGATCTCGTCTTTGTGGGTGCCTTTTGCTTATTGAAACTCGTTAGCTGCATTCAAGGAAACTTGATTAACTCAGCAGTTTTGGGCAAAAAAGACAGAAAGGAAGAAAAGAAAGAGGGAAAATGGGAAAGAAGGAAGAAAAAAGAGAAGGGGAAGAGAGAGAGAGAGAGAGAGAGAGAGAGAGAATCCTTGGGCCAAGGCTGCCTGGTTCTTCGCAGAGCCCTTCTAACAGAGCAGAGCTACTGAAATATAAACGGCGTTCTCGTTACTGCTGTTTATTTTTCCCCCTAAGGCTGGTTTTGTTTCAGTAGATTAAATATTATCATAAAAGTAGCTGGTGATGCAGTAAATTAAAAATCAAGTTGTGGAATACTTTGCAAAAGTCCTTTTTTTTTTTTTAAACTTCTATAGCCCTTAACCAGCCACGGCAAACATTAGCTTAAATGCATTTTCCCAAACAGAACTTTTTTTTGGCTTGAAACAAGAATTTGGAAAAATTCAAATTCAGTTAGATGGAATGTGAAAAAGTGAAAAAGCCACTCAGAATTTCTTGAGAGAGTAATGGTAGCTAGTGTTAAAAAAAAACACAAACAAACAAACAAACAACCCCCCAAAAACAAGACACCCCAAACCCCGAAGCCAACATTACTTTCCATTTATTTCGCACGTCTGTAAACTAATGGCCAGTTTTAGTGTAAAACATAAGGCTGGAGAGCTGTAAGAAACGTGTGTGGGGACAGATGGAGCGGAATCCGGGCAGTGCTGTGTCACCACATTTAACATCAAATTATGAGTTAAACAAGAAGAATGAATAGCAAATTAGGATTCGCTTAAGCCTAGCTTTGTGCAGCTGCACAATGAAAATTTATTTGAATGCTATTCCTTAATGAGGTAACAGAGCTTTCCCCAGCAGAAGATACCCAGTGAAGACAATTATTGGAAGTTCATTTTCTGGACACATCTTAGAAACCTTTTGATTGGAACGGAAATGTCTGTGCAGATTTAGATTTTCTGAACCCTCCCCTAGTTTGCTCACTGACTGCTTCAGAACTCCCAGGGTCAAGGGGATTTGTTGAGCGTGTTTTGGCGGGCGCTATCAAACAGGTTAAAAATGAGTTTTGGGGGAAGGTTTTGTTTTGAGGGTGTGTGGGAGAATTATCGACTACTTGACTGGTTAGGACTTCTGCAACATGTTAAGGAATGGCAGGCTCCCTGTACTCCAGCTGTTTGCTGAAAATGACCTCACTTTGCAAAGCGAAATGCTTTTTCACAAGTCCAGCTGCACCCCTGTCACCTACATGCAACCTGGAAATTAGGCACTCTGGCCTTGCTAATGCCTTCCCCACATGCTGAACCTCAGGCGAAGAAAGGAAAGGTGTCTGGGATATGAACCCACGGAACAGACAAGTTTGAATATACTAGGAGCCATTTCTAGTGTTGTTGGGTGTGAGGAAACTTCTCAAGCCACGAATGTAACTTACACTATATCAGCACTCGGTGTATTGAGACAAAACAGAGAAACATAATAAAATAGACAGTAATATACAACCTGCTTATACCTAAGGAATTTGGCGAAAGTAAACAAAACGCCATCCAATGTGACCGGTGGTTCCTATAGGTAGATGTTATGTCAGAGTAATGCTCTATTATGATTATTATTGCTTACAAATTGTATTTTTTTGGGAGGGGAACACATGCCACCGTGTATATGTGGGAGGTCAGAGGACAGATGTCAAGAATCAACTTTTCCTCCTACCCTGTGAATTGGGGATTGAGTTTGGTTGTCAGGCTCAGTGGTAAGTGCCTTTACCCACTGAGTCATCGCCATGGCCCTCATCATCATCATCATTATTAATAATATTTCTTCCTTAAATATTCAAGAAGTTAAAAAGCTGGTTCTCTTTATTTTACTGGCCTCATGTAATGTTTGTCAATGCTTGAGTTCTTTCTCCAGAGGAGAGATGTCTTTTTCCAGGAAGAGTGGGTACTGTCTAGCTTGTCAAACACTCTTACCTGCAATCCTGTCTTCTGGATCTCACACAAAATATCATAGAAAATAAAATAAAATAAAATAAAATAAAAGAAAAGAAAAGAAAAGAAAGGACAAAGAAGAGAAGAAAGAAAAGAAAAGAAAAGAAAAGCTCAGTCAAAGACTGCTTTTCTAGCACAGAGGGAGTCCTGGATTTGATTCCGCTCCTATCGTAAACTTAGTGTGATGGAGTTAGGAAGATCAGAAGTCCAAGGTCATTCTTGGTTAGTGGATTTCAAGGGTGTCCTGAGGACAAATGAGACCATGTCTCATAAAGAAGGAGAGAAAGAGAGAGAGAGAGAGAGAGAGAGAGAGAGAGAGAGAGAGAGAGGGAGAAAGAGAGAGAGGGCATAAAATGAAATAAAATAGTAGTTAAATATGTTCAAATAGTACCTTGTAAAATTAAAAAAGAAAAATCCCAGTTTGGTCAAAGAATAGGCTTTGCATTTTTAAAAAAAATGTAGACAGTCCATTTTTCACCTCTTTCTTCCTCCTGGCTGGTTTGCTTTTTTACAAAATGAGCATTAACTATAAAATGAGCATTACTGTGCTCGCGTGCGTGTGTGCGTGCGTGCGTGCGTGTGTGTGACACCTTTGAGACTTTCATAAAAACTGGGGCAAACCCTGGAGCCTGCTTTCTGTCCCCCACTATGGGTTCTTCCCCACCCTGCCCTTGGGAGATCCATGCAGCTCCAAGGCCAGCCTGGTACCCTCCTCCGGAGTACCATTCCATTCTGTGCCCTTGAGCAGTAGGCAGCTAATTTCCTGCCTTTGGTTTCATTTCAAAATGGGCTTCGGTTTGAAGAGTTGGGGGCTAGGGAGGTAGAGAGGAAGGAGGGAAATATATCACCCTAAGCAAAACCGTTTGGCAGAGGTCTTCAAGGATGGCCAACCCCCTCCTGCAGCTGCTTCTGTCCTACCTGCCCAGGCCCAACATGCTAATTACATTCAGGCCAAAGGCAGCAGCAACTACCTGGCTGCAGCCCAAAGGATATTTTATTTTATTTACAGATGAGCTGTTCCCCCTGAAATCTCGATTGTTCTGGAAGCTGTGACAGAAGGCAGGCCAGCCTCCATTTTCGGCAGCTCCAGCTCAGAGCTGTAGCAGGACCTGCCTTAATTAGCTGTGTCATTCAGAACAGAGCCACAAGCCGGCAGGCTTGGAGGAGGAGCAGCCCAATGTCCTAAAACCTGCTCCATGCCTTTTCTCTCAGAGGAGACTTTTTTTTGTTTGTTTGTTTGTTTTGTTTTGTTTTGTTTTTTTTGAGATGGTTTCTCAGTGTAGCCCTGACTGTCATGGAACTCATTCTGTAGACCAGACTGACCTCGAACTCAGAGATTTGCCTCTGCCTCCCAGATGTGTGCTACCATGCCTGGCTCAGAGGGAACTCCTTATACCTGCCTGGTCAGTGCTCTGCCTGGGTCAACTCTAGACTTCCATGTCCCCTCGTGCTCCCCAAGGAGGACTCCCAAGTTCCCAGTTCACACCTGGGTTTGTGTCCACCCTCACCCCTCCTGCAAGCAATGACTGAGCCAGTCACCCTTATTCCTGCCAACTGAAACTGCATAGACTTTCTTTAAAAATCCTTTTATTTATTTATTTATTTATTTTGCATTTTTTGTGTGCATGTGAGTGCTCGTGTGCATGTGTATATGAAGGCATATACATAGAAACGAGAGGATAATGAAGAGAGTCAGGTCTCTCCTTCACCCATGTATTCTGGGGATTGTAGTTCGGTCATCGGGCTTGGTGACATGTATCTTTACTTATGGAGCCATCTTGCTGTTCCTGAAACTATTTTTAAGAGTTAGCTTGCAAGTGGGCTGGGAAAGATGGCTCAGTGTGTGGTGTTCTTTCCATGCAGGTATGAGGACCCAAGTTTAGTTCCCTAGCACCCATATACAAAGCCAAGTGTCTCCCACGCCCAGTGCTGGGGGAGCACAGGTTGCATGAAGAGACACTGGCCAGCCAATAGAGCTGAGTCTGTGATCTCCAGGTTCAGCTAGAGACCCTGTCTCAAGCAACAAACAACAACATAATGAACCAAAAAAATAAAACAAACATACACACACACACACACACACACACACACACACACACACACACACACACACACACAGAAAGACAACCAACCAAACAAAAAACCTAGAAAAGTAAAGAGCCACTAAGACAAATATTCTTGACCTCTGATCTCCACATGCATATTCACACATGTGCACACACATTATATTTGTACATTAATATGTACAAATGCATATACTATACACACACACACGTCACAGACCATACATATGCTTCCTGTCAAACGCATGAAAGGGTCTTGTCAGTTTGTATGTGAGCCTCACTTTTGCACAGAACAGCGTATTTCCAAGGCGGCCACACCCTTTCTTCCTCGCACTTGACTCAATACCTTTCCGCTCTTTTCTGAGCTTACATTCTCCCCAGCAGAGGAACTTGCACTAGCATCCCGGTGTTTCAGAAAAGTACCCAGGCTACCAGGCTACTCTACACAACCAGAGTTGTGAAAGAGTGCGCAGAGCAAAGAAAAGAAACATACCGACTCCCAGGCTGTCTCCCTGGGAGGGAACACGATATATGTGGGCCTGGGAGTTCTCGGCAGAAGTTGCATTAGTGAAACATTGTTGCCACCAGACCCGACCTATCTCATCCCACGCACCCCGAGAGCCAGCTCCAGTGGGCGCTGGTGAGCTATCAAACACTTTGAAAAGGATATGTTTGCGTTTCAAGGCCTCTAGGGCAGGCTGATGAGACTCAAAAGAAGCCACCTTTTAAAGGATGGTAGAGATGCTGAAGATGAGGGAACCAACCAAAAGAGCTTATAGCTTCTTGTGTAACTCTTTCCTTTCCCCCCCTTTTTCTTCTTTTTTCCCCTTGAGACAGACGACATTTCACACAGCCCAGGCTGTGTGAACGAATACAGTTGAGGATGACATTGAATTTATGGTCCCTGGTGCTGAGATTATAGGCATGCATCACCATGCCCAGTTCGTTTTGTGCTGGACATGAAACCCAGGGCCTTGTACATCTGTAGGACAAACAGGGACGTACGAGAGAAGGAGAATACTCCTCAATGGGCCTGAGTGAGCATTGGAAATCAGGAGCTCCGGATATGATTGTGGGAAGCAAACTGTGATTGTTCAATATTTGAAAGATGGTGTTTAGGGTCTGGGGAGATAGCTCAGTTGGTAAAGTGCTTTCTGTACAGGCATGAGGACCTGAGTCTAGGGTGCTGCAGTGAGAGCCTGTGAATCCAGTGCTGGGAAGGCAGAGGCAGACGGGGATATATATATAAATATATACACACATATATACACACACATATATACACATATATGCATACACACACATATATATACACATATATACATACACACACACATACACACGCACACACACACACATTCACACACACATGTAGGGGGGTGGAAACAGCTCGCTAGAATTTCTCATTAAATTCATTGCTGGTTTTACTGGTCAGTACTGATTTATTTTGAACTGTTTTGTTGCCTCTCATTTCTCTACAGTGCTTAATACTGCTCTGCTTTAGCTAGAAGGCAGGTGAATCCCCTCTTCCTGTGCTTGAAAAAGAACCCACGTATACACAAGGCAAGCTGTCTACCACTGAGCTCCACCCCCACCCTTGATTTTCTTTTTGGAGAAAATGGTGTCTCTGGGAAGGGCTTGGATGCTCAGTGTTTTCAAAGGAAGGGAGCCTATGGAGTGGGAAGAGACAAAGAAAGCTAGCTATTCATGTGAAGTTTGGACCAACTGAGGCCAAGACTCAGGTAGTCACTTTGGAAAGGAGCCCTAATTTTACCTTTACTGTTGTAAAGCACCCTGGCCAAAACAATTTAGAAGGGCCAAGGGTTTACTCAGCTCTCAGTTCCAAGTTATAGTCCACCGTGTGGGAGAGTCAGGACAGTCAAACAGCTGGTCCCGGGACAACTGCAGTCAAGAGCCAAGAGTAGATACATCCTCACTTCCTGCCTGTTACTGCTTCGTCTAGCTTCCCCCTGTTCTATGCAATTTTGGATTCCTGGACTAGGGAATGGTGCCACCCACAGGGGACGGTGTCTTCCTTCATCAGTTAATAATCAAGACATTTGCCCCTATGTGCCCACAGGGTAACCTCATCTAACTAATTCCCCAACTGTAACTTTCCAGATAGTTCTGAATTGTAGTAAGTTGACATTTTAAGCTGATAAAAGAAGGGTACATCTACTGGGACAAGTTCTGGCAGTTCTAACCACCAGGCCTATGAAGACAGGATATTATTTTTAGCACAGATCATTTCACTGGGGTCTGGAGACTAGAGACAAGTCCCACCTCCAGCTTTGTGACCTTGACTTGAACTCTTGCCATCTCTGTGTAGGAGTCTATTAAAGGAAAGGCCAACCAATCAGGTTGACCAATGGGGTTGACTGGGCAATTCCCTAATGTAGTTGGAGTCCTGGTTCTGAGGGAGGATGATCATGTGATGGGCTTTAGCATCTGTTCTCGCCTCACCAAAGACACCCTGGTCAGCCACAGGATGTTTTCTTGTCTTGAAGTGGAGATGCAACAGACATAAGCACTTTGTGCTGCTTAGTCCCATGCATGGGCTGTCAGTCCCATGCATTTTTGATTAATACAAATGGGAAAATGAATTTATTATTATGCAATGAGTATTTATAAGGCAAATAGCATTTATCAGATACCAGGCATATTGTTGGCCTTCAGTAAATGGGAGTCATTATTAGCACTGATATTATTATAGATATTCTGGTTGGCCAACGTTTTCAAAAGGCCAGAACAGAAATGCTGCCTTGTTGATGGGGAAATGGCGGGTGTTCACTGTCATGGTGGGACTAGTTTCTAAGCCTTTCCAGGAAATATGATGGCCTCAGGCTCCTGGGGCCAAGGCTTCCAAGGCATGGTAAAGGCATAGGCAATTCACTGTGATGTTTGGCCTTTAAACAGGAAGCAAAATCTGAAGGGCTTATCTGAATGGTTTCCTCCTGGCTTCTCTTTAGCTCATAGCAGGCTCCAGTTACCACCTGAATTGGACAGGGTCCTGGGAGCCTGATAGTGGAGGAATACCTTGATGAATGCAGGCTTGGGATTAAAGAATGGGTTGGTGGAAAGGGCGTGAACATAGCTGGGCAATACATGGAAAGAGGGAACAGTTGGGGTGCTGGCTTTGGGTTACAGCAGCAGGCTGAGCTCCTGTGGGTGTCAAGCTAGGAGAGAGCTAACCAGCCTTTGCCCAGATAGGCAGCGGTGCTAACCACCCTTTTGGTTCCATGGTTCTAGCTACAGGGGACCTTTTCCTGTCCACAATTGGTAGCCTAGTCTCTTGCTTTCCCTCATGGACAGCAGCCAGACCAAAGAAAAACCTAGAAGAATGCTTGTTAATCTTTCTCTGCCTCGTGTGCGTGTGTGTGTGTGTGTGTGTGTGTGTGTACACCCATGGAGCACAGAAGTCAACCTTGGGTATAATTCCTCAGGAGCCACCCACCTCTCTTTTTGTGACAGAGTCTTTCACTGAACCTGGAACTCACCAAGTAGGCTGACCAGTGAGCCCCAGAGATGAAAGCAAGCCACCATTGCTTGGCTGATACAGGTGCTGGGGAGCAGACTCCTCATGCTGTCCATGTGTCAGATGTCCTCATGCTGACACAGCAAGAACGTGAACAACCAAACTACTCTCCCAGCACCCCTCTCTTTCCTTAATATTTGCTATTAAAAACTATCAAAAGCAACCATTAAATTTTAATTTAAGAAAAGCCACCCACAGCATAAGCATAGTCAAAGCACACTGCCATTGACCTGCCCTTTTCTGAAGCCCCTTTTGTCTTGTCCCTGTCTGTGTACACCCATACATATAACATACATGGACCTTACATATACCTTTTATATACACACACTCAGACTATAAAAACAAAACAAAACAGGACAAAAACACTCAGTAGAAAAGAGAAGCAGTCTCTAAAATGGTTAGGCCCAGAAGAGAGAGCTGTGGTAGTGTTAGGACAGAGCTGCAGAGAAAGCCACTCCTGAGGTGCACTGGCGACCTCAGGAGGCGTGGACAAAGAAAACATGGAATGTATCAGGTATGGTGATCCTTACATGTCAGCCCTTGAGAGGCTGAGACCACAGACTGGGTTCAAGGCCAATGTGAAAAAAGGAAAATGATGAAGAGAAGAGGTGGTCAGTGGCGGGCATACAATTGTCTGACTCTGTGATACTACATGACATTGCCAGTTGCCATTATGCCGGGCTGGACACCCTTGTAGGTAATATGCTCTCATAAAGGGACCTGCACATAACAGGTGCAAAGGGGTTGGAGGCCACCCTGATCGGGGTGGCAAGAAGGCATAAGAGGTAAAGGTGACTACAGACAAGCCTGACGCCCTGGTGCCCATCTCCCAGGACCCACATGATGTGAAGGAGAGAACTGACCCGAGGAGTTGTCCTTTGGCTTCCACACATGCACAGTGACACACACACACACACACACACACACACACACACACACACACACACACACACAGAGAGAGATAGAGAAATTAATAAATAAATAAAAATGTAAAATAAACCAGGCATAGTGGTGCATGCCTTTGATCCCAGCTCTCAGGAGTCAGAGGCAGGTGGATCTCTGTGAGTTTGAGGCCAGCTTGGCCTACTAAGCAAGTTCCACGACAGCCAGAGCCGTTATACAAACTAACCCTGTCTCAAAAAAAAAAAAAAAAAAAAAAAAAAAAGCCAATAAAACAAAACAAAAAGTAAAATAAATAAATAAGGTGAAGAAACTTAGGTATCCACGTGCATGTGCCTATACATATGCACACATATGTACACATATGAACACACGTATACAACACACACACAAGAATGGATGAGTGCGAACAAGGGAGACGACCTCATTAAACAGTGTCAGGTGACTGTGGGGCTCTGTCAGACTTGGTGAGGTGCAGACAAGAACAAATGGATTAATCCTGACAGCAGCCATTTATCAAGCATCATGATGACAGCTGAGTCACCTGCATTATCTCTATGACTGCAGAGCAGGTAGGATTGTCTCTTCTTAGAGACATGGGATGACTTCTGAAGGTCACCTGGGGAAGGAGTGATAACTACAGTCGAAGTAGCTGTAAGTCTCAGTCACAACATTGACTGAGTATGGAAACTGAGTCCCTTCTGTGTATTTGTGAGATCTCAAGTTTCTGTGAGAGTCATCTGGGCCTTAGTTTCCTTACCTGTAAAATACAGAGCTTCCTGGTGAGCCTGTTAGAAGAGTCGGGGAGGAATGCTTGTGCATAGTGAGCCCCCAGTCAGTGGCAGTGAGCCAGCCACCGATGTTAGAAAAGTTCATGGTCAGCATCTATCCTAGACCACACAATGACAGGGATGAGGGTTTGAATTTGATGGTGTCAACACTGACTACCCAGCTCTAAAATTCTACTTTTTAAAGTGTGTGTGTGTGTGTGTGTGTGTGTGTGTGTGTAGGCCAGAGGCCCCCCCTCTCTTCTCTCTCTCTCTCTCTCTCTCTTTCCCCCCTGAGACAGTCTTTCTCTGTGTAGCCCTGGCTGTCCTGGAACTCTATAGACCAGGCTGGCCTCAAGCTCAGAGATCGTCTTGCCTCTGCCTCCTGAGTGCTGGGATTAAAGGCGTGCACTACCTTAGTTTTTGAGTCAAGGTCTCTTTTTGAACCTGGAGTTGTCAAACTTGCTTGACAGAGAGCTCCAGAGATCTGCCTGTCCCCACTTCCTGGATTACAGTGTGTGCTGCTGTGCTGATTTTTACACGGCTTCTGGGGACTGAATTCAGTTCTTATGCCATCTTCCCAGGCCCCCAACTCTGAAATTCTGGAATGGACTTTGGGTTTCAGGATGGACAGCTGATGTCCTCAAACATCTTGTTTGGGAGGCAGAAGGATTATTCTGCCTTCTCAGGGATCCAGTTTACCTGTTCCTGGCACCTGAGGCAGAGGTAGGAATATCTGCCTCCCTGTCCTGTTAGGGATGGTGTCATTGTCTGTCAGAGGAAGGGCTTGCTAGGAAGGCTCCACAGCCTATCCTCTATGTGGACAACCAATGGGGGCTGCTGTGGGCCAGGTCCTACCCAACCTTTACCTACCCTAGAAGCGGGCAGGAGAGCAGGCTCACCCTCTGCATATACTCAGCTATGACGACTCTTTGTCAGGACTTCCAAGAGCCTGTATGTAGGAGCAGTCTCCATATGGGTGTGGAGGCCCTTAGAAGGCAGCTAGGGCCTGACTGAAGAGCTAAAGAGCATTGCAGGGACCAAGGGAGACACCAAGCAATGCACGAGGCCCGATCCACTAGACAACAAGAGCACAGAGTTGCACAGTCATGATGATAATTAAATTACTCAGTAGTGACACACCAGCTATACTGGTGAGAATGTAGTATGTACCAAGTCATTAATTCATGTGAGAATATAAAGCAGGCAGAATTATTAACTCCATTTTACTAAAAGGGAAACTGAGATGACAGACAACCCAACTTTGTGCTTTAGGTTCCAATATTGGTTCTGACCAGCTTGCCTTCATTCATACCGTGTGTGATCTACAGCCAGAATGCAGGCTTACCCAGAAGCACAGCTCTTCCTGCTGGCTCTTTGGGATTGGTGGACTTGGGGGTGGTGCTGACATACCTCATAACCTCCTTGGACATTTGGCTTCCTATATGTGCCAAGGGTGAGGGTCTATCTGGACAGGAGGGCATCCTCTGAGGGCCCTGCAGTCTGCAAGCAGCCCAGCAGAGCTGCTCCTCTTCTCCCTGCTCCTTTTTGGTGTGCCTTTTGTTCACTCTCATGGCTTCATGGGCAAACAGGGTTGTTACTGCTGTAAATGCATCTCAACACATAGCTCCTCTTTCAAGGTTGGTCTCCCAAGGTGAAAATCCATGAGTCTGTCACATAGAGTTTTTCTATCCAGCAGGAGGGCTAGGGAGCCTTGACTAGAGGACAGTTCAGGGCAGCTTGGTGGGAACAATGACCAAGTGACCACCTCTCTGTTCTCAGCATGTAGGCTTTGCCCCTGGCCATCGAAAAATAGGGTCTAATCTATTGTCTGTCTATCTATCTATCTATCTATCTATCTATCTATCTATCTATCTATCTATCTATCTATCTATCTAATCTATGTATTCATTTATTTATGGAGCTGAGGGCTGTACCCAGAGCCTCACATTCAATCACATGCCCTACCACTGAGCTCTGTTTCCAACCCCCCAAACACTCACAAGTTTTTTTGTGTGTGCATGTTCATGTGTGTGCGTGTGGAGAGTAGAGGTCAACTTCAGGGGCTGTTTCTCTGGATGTCTGTCTGTGCCTCTCAGTACGGGGTTGCAGGCGCATGCACACCATCATTTTCAGATTTATATGTGATTTCTGGGGGTCAAATTCAGGTCCTTGTACTTGTGAGGCAAATGATTTACTGACTTTGTCCCAGCCCCAAAACAGGCACAATTTTAGTGGAAGATTTAGATGTCATAGTCTTATTCACCTCTAACCAAAAGGGGGTAATTCAAAAGGTAAAATGCCCCCATCAACTGGATCCTGGATTGGGACAGGAGAAGCTTACATTTTGTAAATGCCCTTCCTGTGTTTACTCTCAAAATTTGCAACTAATTGGCTGGTCTGTGTATGGAGGCCAGAGGAAGGGCTCAGCTATTTGGCTGGGCACAGGGGTTTTTGACATGAGAAAATAACTGATGAGGAAGGTTGGGGCTTGGGGCAAGAAGGGAAAGAACTTTCTTATACTCAGACCCGGGTTGTCTGTGAAAGACTAGACAGGTGTCTAAGAGAAGCTGCCCTGAATGCCAGGAAGGAGTTCTTTGTTTCTGGTAGCCAGCAAAGAAGTGGGAGGGATGCCAGGAAATTTCCCAGGGG
Source organism: Uromys caudimaculatus (assembly GCA_028551405.1). Taxonomy (NCBI): domain Eukaryota; kingdom Metazoa; phylum Chordata; class Mammalia; order Rodentia; family Muridae; genus Uromys; species Uromys caudimaculatus. The sequence goes on along the minus strand of CM052711.1, from coordinate 66,590,341 downwards.
AGAAGTGCAGAAGGGTCTCAGGGAGATGAATGCTGTTCTGGGGCTATAACCATCACCTCAGCTAGTGTGCAGGTGACTATTTGCCACTGCCCAGGTCCTTTGGAGTCCACTATTTGGAGCCAGTTCTCCAAATTGACATTCGTTATATTATTCACACAGATGCAGCAAAGGTGGCTGTCTGTTTTTTTATGTGTATGTTGTATATGAGTGTATGTATTTGAGTGTGTGCAAGTGTGAGAGCAGATGTGTGTGTGTGTGTGTGTGTGTGAGTGTGTATGCACCCATGGGTGTGGAACCCAGCGGTCAATGTCAACTGCTGTTTCTCAGTTGTCTTCCAGCTTCCTGTTTATTTACAGAGATCTGTTTGATTCATTTGTTCTCTCCTGTTTATTTATGAAGATCTGTTTGATTCACTTATTCTCTCTGTGTGTATGCATATGTGATGCCGTCCACAAGTGGAGGTCAGAGGACAACCTTTTTGGGAGTGGATTCTCGCCTTCCACCTTGTTTTGAGGCAAGGTCTCTCTTGTTTCTGCTGTAATGTTCCATACGTAAGCTTCTGGGTGAGTTCTCAGAAGAGTGAAGGAACTGTAGATTCAAGTCATTGGCTTTTTTATTTTTAATGTGGATTTTAGGGATCAAATCCAGGTCATCAGGTTTGCTAGAAAAGTGCTCTTACTAGCTGAGCCAACTCCCCGGCCCTCCACCTTAGTTTTTTGAGACAGAGCTCACCAATTGGTTAAACTGGTTAGACTCCAGGTATCCTCCTGCCTCTACCTTCCTAGTGCTAGCTAGATTACGGCATGTGCCATTAAGCTGGGCTGTTTACATGGGAGTTGGGAATCAAACTTGGGTCCTCACAGTGCACTGCAAGCATTTTACTCAGTGAGCCAGCTCCGCAGCCACCAAAATGGGCGCCTTTCTACATGCTTATTGGTGCTTTTTATGTTTCATCTCTCAAAATGTTTGGTGGAGTTCTCAGCAGTGGTTCCAGAAGCGGAGCCCGGGGGTCCTATAAGGATACAAGTGGGGAGAGTTGTTTAGAAGCTTGGGACATGGAAGGTTAAGTGTTGACACAGATTTCCCTCAAACAAACTGAAAATCTTGGAGGTTGTCTTTTGCCCTCTACATGCATGTCACTTTTACATACATGAATGCACACTCACATTTCACACACACACGCACACACACACACACACACTCACACACACGCACACACACACAGAGGGAGAAACAGAGACAGACAGACAGACACGGGGGGAGAGAGAGAGAGAGAGAGAGAGAGAGAGAGAGAGAGAGAGAGAGAGATCGTATATTCTCCATTCTCTACCCCTAGGAATTCTTCTCTAAAGGTGTGTACAGCACCTACAACGATACTCACTAAAGGACTGGGAACAGAGAATATATGAAAACACAAGAATTCTGGGAGCAGGGGTTAGGTCTGTGTGGGACAGACACAGGGCTAGATGCTATGCAGACACTGAGAAGAGAGAGAAATGTATTTGTACGAGTGGGGGGTAATCCCTAATATACACTGTGAAGTGAAAAGTGGTTACAGGGTTGTCGAGATGGCTCAGTGGGTAAAGAGGCTGATGATCTGAATTGGGTCCTCAAGACCCACATGATGGAAGGAAAGAACGGACCCCTGCAAGCTATCTTCTGTATACATTGCGACATGAACCCACCCGACACAAGGAGTAAAGGAATGTAAGGTAAGCATTTAATACAGAGAACTGAGAGTCAGTGACTAGGGCGTCTCCTGGCCAGTGTACTTACTCTGCAAGTAAGCTCAGGTATGCTTTCCAGGGAGGTTGGCAGCCATGAGGCAGAGGCCTGAGAATGAGTCTGAGGGCCCAACAGGCTCAGTTGTGGGCCACAGAACACTTGCAAGTGTGGAGGAAACATTGCAATCAGAAATTTTGAGGGTCCTCCTCCTTACGTACAATGTAAATAAGAGAGAATTTAAAAGCACCAGTGGTTTTGAAAACAAACAGAAAATTGAATAGTCTCAAAGCCCGCTTACAAGGTCCTGTTAATCTGATTCTCTACTCCCTCCCCCTTCCCTCCTGGTCCCAGTCCCTAACATACAATCTATGAGGCCTAGGAGACCACTTTGTGCTTTATAAAATCTCTGACTAGGCCCCAAATGGTGTCATGAGCAGCAGCTTCTCCCACCAGGTGGAGCAACCTGGTCTTTCTGATGTTGGAGCAGGTGGGATAGCCTTTGGAGTCATGTGAGGACTTTCACTAGCTGGTTTCTGATTAGCCCAATGGAGATGGTTAGATCCTTCTTGCCTGGCCAATCGACAGTCCTTCCTACATACACCTCCAGAGCCTGGTACACTGTGGTGTCACAAGTGCTATGGTGGATGTTTAAATTAATTCATGGATTCTGGGCAGGTAGCCTGAGTTTGAATCCCAGCTGGGCAAATTAGAGACTGTGGGACTTAGGATAATTTTCTTTACTTTTCTGTGTTATATAACCAGTGAAAGTGGGTTAATTGTAGTCAAGTGCTCAGTCAAACTGTGAGGGCTAAAAATGAGATATAAGTAATGCCATAAACCATTTGGCATTGAGCCTGACTTTGAGACAGAGAAAATATTAGCTACTATTGTGTGTCTGTGTGTGTATATGTGCATATGCATGGGTGTTTATGTGTGTGTAGCTCCACGTGTGTCTGTGTGTGTGTGTCTGGGCTGTGTGCGTTTTGAGGTTGGAAGTCAACCTTGGGTGCCATCCAAAGACTATCACCTTGTTTTTTAAGATAGGGTCTCTTATTGGTCTGGAGCTCACAGAATAGGCTGGGGTGGCAGGCCAGCAAACCCCAAGGGTTCTCCTGTCTCTGTCTCCTCAGCACTACGACAATAGGTATGTACCATTGTATCTAGCTTATCTGTCTATCTATCTATCTATCTATCTATCTATCTATCTATCTATCTATCTATCTACTGTGTTGTGTGTGTGGGTCAGGGGACAATTTGCAGAAACTGCTGTCTCTTTCTACCACATGGGTTCTAGGGACCAGACTTAAGCTCATCAGGCTTGGTGGCCCCCACCCTTAACTGCTAAGCCATCCTGTCAGCCACACCCAGCTTTTTCTTCTTTCCTTTTTCTTTTTCTCCTTGAAAAAGAAAAGCGGGTTGTGGAGACCTAACCCAAGTCCTTTTGTTAAGCAGTCTACCTCCCAACTTACCATCTTATCATTTTCTTGAAATACTTGAACATGTAGCCAGTCATTTGCTGATTTTAAGTTAAGTTAGGCTATAGGTTAACTACAAAGCTTTTGACACACAGGAGAGATGCTGGCATTGTCATTTCCAGTGTGGTGATTTGGGCTTCCTGGACTTACAGATCCCAGAAACAGACAGAACACATCCAGTTAGGTCATCACTTTCTCATCTGTCTACTAACCATGAGGGACTTGTCAGTGAGAAGTCCCTAGAGCTTCTTTTGATAAAAATCCTGTTCAAGGGGCTGAGGAGATGCTCGTAGGTCAGCAGAATGTTTGCAACGCAGGCCCCTGGGAAGACACAGAGAGGTGCATCTCTGGGGTTTACTGGCCAACCAGCCTAGCTGAAACAGTGAGCTCCAGGGTCAGTGAGAGACTCTGTTCCAAAAGACAAGGTGCAGAGGGCCCCAAGGGGATAGGAACTCCATAGGAAGACCAACAGAGTCAACTAACTGGGACTCTTGGGGGCTCTCAGAGACTGAACCACCAACCGAAGAGCACACATGAGCTCTACCTAGCCCCCCTCACATATATAGCAGATGTGTAGCTCTGTCTTCATGTGGGTCCTGAACAATTGGAGTGGGGGCTGTCCCTAAAGCTATTGCCCGTCTGTGGAATATGTTCTAGCTGGGCTGCCTTGTTTGGTCTCAGTGGGAGAGGATATGCCTAGCCCCACAGAGACTTGATGTTCCAGGGTAGGGGGATTCTTAGGGGATCCTTCACCCTCTCAGAGGAGAAGTGTAGAGAGAATTTAGGGAGGGATTGTGGGAGGGGGGGTTGGGGGGCAGCGATTGGAATGTAAAGTGAATAAATTTTTTTTAAAAGGGGAAAAAGATAAAAAGTACAGTCATTTAAAAAGAGATAAGGTGGAGAGAGATTGAGGAAGATACTTGATGTTGACCGATGGCCTCTACACATGCCAGGCTTGGGCTCGCGTACACGCGTAGGCACAGGTGGGCGGACGCGCATGCGCGCGCCCAGCACAACACCGATACCCTGTTTGGACCACTGAGGAGCATGGAGTGTTTGGAGCAACCCAAGAGGACAGAAAATTGAATATAGAAGACGTGTGTGTGTGTGTGTGTGTGTGTGTGTGTGTGTGTGTGTGTGTGTGTGTGTGTGTGTGTGTGTGTGTGTGTGTGTGTTTTCATCCTGGGGAAACTATAAAAGTTTTTAAGCTACAGAGTAGAAATGAAAGGGGGGGCTGTGCCGAGGAGGCTGCATCACTGCGGCCATATTTCTTGGAAGGTAACATGATGAAATAGAAGAAGGACGGACACAAGATGCAGAGCCTCTAGAAGAAGAAGGAGCTGGCAGAGGATAAAGAACCCAGATCTTAGGGGTTCAGGATGGGGGAACAGGCGTTGAGGGTGGAGACTGACCCAGTACTCTTCCCACACTAGACCTCTGGGAAGGGAGGGGCAGAGACCAAGGACAGTCCACAGAGCACTGTGCTGGGGCTCAGTCTGAGGCTGGAGATGCATTACAGTTCAATTTGTAGAGGGACTGCCCAGGATTCAGGAAGCCCTGGGTTCCATCCCCAGTACCACAGAATCCTGGCACTGATGGTGCACACGGTAACCCCAGCACTCGAGAGGTGGAGGCAGGAGGGTTAAAGTCTGTGGTCATCTACCGCATAGAGAGTTTCAGGCCAATCTGCGACACATGAGGCCCTGTCTCAAAGTAAATGAGTAAATTAAACAAAAGGAAAATAGAAAAAGAGGATGCCAGACTTAGCTGTGGCTTCCTGCTCTTAGGATACTGATTAGAATTCAACAAAACAGATTATTTTGAAAATCTTTTATTTACGTTTATGTGTGTGCATTCTCTCTCTCTCTCTCTCTCTCTCTCTCTCTCTCTCTCTCTCTCTCTCTCTCTCTCCTCTGTGTGTGTGTGTGCACGCGCGTGCGTGCGTGCCCGTGCGGTGCAAACTCTCTGCCACTGAGTTACTTTCCCAGTGCCTGGAATGTTTTCAGGGTGAAAACATGAAGGGCTTCCCTCTGTATATTCCTGCTCTCTGCAGCCTCTGCAGATCTTTCCTCCACCACCGCTTGCATATCAATGCATTTGCTACAGTAAGGTATGGATTCATGAAACAAGCTTTCTCGGGAATCAGAAGGCTCGTGGGCTGAGTTCTCCAGTACTTAGTCTAGGGCCACTCTTCCCATATCATCGGCAGGCAGTTGAGCATGCTTGCGGTGGTCTGCTGCTTAGTGTGCAGAAAGCCTGGATTGCATCCGTTGCATGGTCTAAGCAGGTGCAGGTGTGTGGTCAGTGGAGAACCAAGCACGGCATGAGCCATGAGCCAGGACCTACCAGGGCAACTGACAGTCTCTACCCCCTTATCATTGTGGAAATGCAATTGAGTCTCAGTGTGTGGACAAGAGGAGAATTTTTTTTTTCTTTTAAAATTTACTACAGTGAAATCTCAGCTGCAGGAAAGCTAGGACCAAAGCGCCAACCCCCCCCCCCCCCATCCAACTTAACATTGTAAGCATTTTCCTTACAGCCTCCCAAAGTTTAAATATTAATTTGCCTGTAATTGGCGGAGAAAACAAACAAGCAATTAAAACCGCTACAGAACCGACTTTCTCTTTCCTGTGCCTGGCTCTTCCCTTTCATTTTGCTCCCACCGCTTAGAACTGGCGGTGAGACAATAGGACCCCGGGCTGTGTGGGATTCTAAGCCCCGCTCGCCTTAAAGCTGCAATATGGATTTAATTTATATGCAAATGAAAGCAATAAAAAGGCAGACACTGTAGAAATTATAGGGATCCCCCCTCCCCTCCTTTTCTTAGGAGAGCACAAATCCTTTCTCTCCTCTTCCTAGGAAGACCTAATTATTATTGGTTCTCGCCACCCCCCTCCCCAACTCTGGGTGTAAACTGGGCCGTTTAAGGAAAACAATAGAATATTGGGGCATTCCGGGAATTTCACAGTCAGACTGTCTCTCTCCCCGCTCTTCCCCCCAACAGGGCATGCTGGGGTTCTTCTGTTGACCAGCAGAACGCAAACCTGATCAAAGGCTACCGGAAGCCTTAAGTAGACCAAAATGGGGGCTCAAATATGCTAATGGATGAGCTAAATATACTTTAATCCTGTTATAATACAAGGTAACTTGGAGGCAGGGAATAGGCCTGGTGGCTTTAGCCTGGAGGGGGGGGGACCTCCGGGGCACCCCTGTGAGTGTTGAATAGAAGTTGCTTCCTATTCTTTCTCTGGTTGGGGGTGGGGTGGGGGCTTCCTTCCTCAGATGCCCACAGCAGCCCCGCCTGTCCCGTTTACAGAGTGTCAACAGTTGGGTGAGCAAGCCTCCTCAGTGCTTAGATCAGTATCCTGTGACCTTCCACATTGAAGCATGCCATTCAGCCAAGCCTTCCAGCTGTTGCCTGAATGGGCGAGGGTTTTTTTTTTTCTCCCCTTCTTTCTTCTTCTCTTTCAGAGTAGGGCATGGCTTAGGGGGACACTAGGCAACAATTTTAAATTAGAACTTCCCCACCACCCAGCTCGTGTTTTCAGAGCCCGGGGGAAGCCTGGCTACAGGGCTGGCAGATGTATTTTGGAATGGAACTAAGCAGGCCTGGAGGGAAATGGGCCTCTCAGTCACCTTCTGGACCCAACTTCAGTCTTCCTGCAGCCTAGGCCTTGGGCCACAACTTCTGGCAGCGGAGCCCTATTTTAGACACAGTTTGAACTGGAAGATCTCTGTCAGTTCTTACAGAGCCAGACCAACTGCTGGTATCAGAAGGCTGGAAAACAGAGCTAACCTCAGAGCCAGGAGCTCAACTACAAGTCGGGGATCAGTGGAGTAAAGAAGGCGCCCACATATCTGTCTAGTTCAAATTCCATAGTGGATATATAAAGTTGCGATGGTGTGTTTTGGGTTGTCCAGTTCCGTGAGAACCTCAGCTTGTGACAGGCAGCTCAAATGGAACTCTCGCTTTTGCTTCTGTTTGTGCAAGATCGTGTTTCTCCGTATTCTCTCTTTTCTCTTTCATTCACTGTTCCTCCTCCTTCTCTCTTTCTCTGCTCCTATCAAGCCTCCACTAGAATCCTGTAGACAGAAACCTTCAGGCACACTTCATCTATAGGTTGTTGACCTCGTGGGGTCGTTTGCAAAGCAGACGAACAAATGAAATCTTGGGAACTGGGCAATGAGCACAGAGAACATTTCTCCTTCCTGTCACTCAGGCCTTGGGTTCCAGGTTTGTAGAGTTAGGGAAGTCTCTGTTAGGCAGGTGTTCAGGGGGGTATGTATGGACTCCATCTGTCCTGCTTGGTAGCAAACGATGTTACCCTAACGGTACAGAAGAGGGGGACTTGGGGAGGAAAGAAGCCACGGGCATTGAGGGACGTTTGGAATCTGACCTTGGTTCAACCACTTACAGACATTGTGATTTGGGGCAAATTCTTAACTCTCCTGCCTGGGGTATTTAATCTGTAAGATAAGGGAGAAAGTAGCTCTCTCAGGCTGTTGGGATTAGTTATGATAATCTTTTTCTTGGAAGCAGCTGCTGACAGGTGACTTGACCATCCTTGCTCCAGCAGAATGTCATTCTTCCTGGTCATGAAGGAGTCCCTTTGGTTTCAAAGTCAGCAAAGGGGAAAGCTCTGTCATCTGTTTAATGCTCTTCTGCATGGGCTGCTAGCCTAGTATTTTTTTCTTACTTAAGGCACTGATGTTGCTACAGCCTAGCTCAGGTGTGTAAGCTCTGCTGTTCATGGCGTGTCTAAGGTTCTCTCCGAATTCTCTTTTTTCTTTTTCTGTCTTTCCTTTTGAATATCTCCTTCAAATCCTGCCTAGAGTTAAGATCTCCTGAAATCTATGGGAGGTGGTGGTGGGGAGTTAACAACCCTGTACAAATGTCTCCTGCAGACATCACATTCTATTTCTTGCCTGAATGAAACATCTACCCCCAGCAATGGATCTCGAAGCTCAAATCATCTTTTCTGTTCTTATAACTTATAAAATGGTTTCAATTATGTAGTGCTTTTCCGAGTAAGCAACGTGACTGAAGGAAATGGAATCAACATGAATTTTTGTCAAAATAAGTTGGGGCCAGTCCCAGTTGAAGATGTCAGTAACCTGGGGCATCTCATACTGCCCTTGTTGCTGTGTCTGACCCATCCTAACAGTAGCAATAGGAAAATAGAAACCAGTCCCCAGAAGGACAAGAATCCCCAACCACCTCCAGCACAAGGCTCCAGACCCATACTGAATCTAAGGGCCATTCTGGTAATACTTTTGTCAGGGACAAACTGCACAAAGATTTTTTTGTTCCCTACAGACAAACACAACATTATCTTGTCTATAGTATGGGCCATGAAATATCTTCTGTTTACGTCCAAAATGCCATAGTTAATATGTGAATGGTGACAGCATCTACTGAGGGATCCCTTCACTTCCTTTATTGAAACTCTTCCTGTCACACACGTTCATTAACATCTCCCCCCCACCACGTCTCATTACTGTCTCATCAAACATTTATTATCACTTCAAGATAGATAATTAAAATTTTATACAGTTATTTCTCTATATGACAACCCAGCAGATTTCCAGACCTTCCTCAGCCATCCCAGCACGCAGTGGACACCCTAACAATTGGATCAGAAAACTCACGAACTTTCAATTTGATGTCCAGAAAGCCTCGTGACAAGATCTAACATTCATTTTCGGATGGAAGTTTAGACATCTGGCCAGACAAAGCTTGTTCTTCGTCAAATAAATAACTGGATTCCACTGATAATATTGTAAGAGTCACGAACAATGTATATGGGTGATTTTAAGGCTTCCACTGGATTTGTTAGAATTGAGTACTCCCAGACAGCAGAGGCAATAAATGTAAAAAGATTAGTGAAGAATTACCCTTTCCAGATGCCTGTTACATTCAGGATTAGAGGTCCCGATACGTGTTACATATCACACAAACTGCACAGAGTACTAAAGTATCAGGTTCATCAAGAAGAGGAAAGGTCTTTCTTCCTTGGAATTTAAGAATGGAGGCTGGTTTTTCAGCTACTTACAGCTCGGAAGAGAATTTCCGGACTGTGGGAGGATCCAGCCTTAACAAGAGAGGTGACCTCTTATTTTTCCTGTGCAATTCCCCAGTCTAGACCCCGAACATTCATCTGAGCCCAAACTCAGCCCCAAAGGGCTTGGCTTGAAATTTATCAAATCATATGAACTTGGTTTAGGGGAGGTACAATCCCTCATTCTGATTTTTTGCTACCAAAAAAATAATCATTGCCAAGCACCGGGAAGTCTGGGGTCTCGCCATTATTATTATTTTTTTTCATAAATAGGCAAACCAGAGACTTGCCCATTTAGTTCTATTTAAATTAATGCCATGGATTAATGCAATATTTTCTTTAGTGAAAATATGAGTGCTGCCCTTCAAATACTTCTTACCCAGTCCAAAGAAGGAGGAGGATCTGAGTTACACAAGCCACAGCTCTTACTTGACTAAAGTCTCCTCAGGTCTTAAGATCTCAGGGATCCCCAGGCTTCCTGCCCTCCGACTCTTTATGTAACTGAGGATGACCTTGAATTCCTGATCCTTCTGGGATAGCACCCAGTTTTGTGCATGCTAGGCAAACACTCTGTTCCCTTTTCTTTTCTGTGTGGTTTTTGGTTCACTAGTAGGATGCTTGCACTGGCCAGATGAGGCAGGGACTGGCCAGGTGAGGCAGGGATGCTGAAGAGGCCAGAGGCCTACTATAGCCTGGACTTTTGATATGTATTAAGCTGCCCTGCTGGAGCAGGCCCTGGACTTACCAGGATTTTGGAGGAGAGTTTGTAGTTTTAGCAGATGCTGGGGAGATGCTTGGGTGTGTATGGGGATAGGTGGCTATATGTATGGCACATCTGACGTCATATGCTCAGCACTTGACATAAAATCTCCCCTCCTAATCATAGGGTCTTAGTAGCAATCACATACCCCAGCTAAAAGTTGTTTGTTTGTTTGTTTAAAAAAACCCTTCTTCCTCATTATATGGTGTGTGTGTGTGTGTGTGTGTGTGTGTGTGTGTGTGTATGCATACATCAGAGGACAACCTTTAGAACTGTTTTCTCCTTCTACATGTGGGTGTTGGGTAGAACTCAGATTGTTAAATGTGGCAGGGAGCACCCTAACTTGTGGAACTCCAGGCTCCCATTAGCATGTAGAAGGCAGGAAGCCTAACTGCAAGTAAGTAGCTTCAACTCATTGGCTTCTTTTTGCTCTTCTTTGTTGAGTATGGAAGCCGCAGAATATAGCAAGAGCAGTGGGTGATTCAGTCTTGGTGACTTATAGATTGTCGCCCTTGGAATTCTTTGAGAGTGTGGGAAGGCTCAGGATTGCAGTACTGTAGGATGGTGTGGAGAGAGAGAGAAAGAGAGAGAGAGAGAGAGAGAGAGAGAGAGAGAGAGAGAGAGAGAGAGAGAGAGGGAGAGGGAGAGAGAGAAAGGAGTGTTCTGGGCACATGGTGGTCTGTGTCAGGGCTTGTAGGCTCAGAGTCACATCTTGATCCAGTGTTTATTGGGCACACATAGTGATAAACAAGCCAGAGAGCTTCTGAGCTGGGGTAGGTTTTGCCCTCTGGGGAAGCGCCAGACTGCTGTTAGCTATTGTAACTCCTACCATCTACTGCCATCTTGTTTCTCATGATCACCTACAGGCCTTTTGTCAAAAAGTGCGTGCAGTTGAATTTAGTTCATGTCTACCTTCTAGGTGCTCTTTCCAAGAGGCTGTGAGAGGCTTCTTTCATTGCCAGTTGTTTTCTGAGAACTTCTCTTCCGTCCTTGGAGTGTAGGTACTTGCAGCTCAGCCGATCCTCCTCAGGCCTTGATATACAATGCCCTGTGACAATTTGTGAGTCTAAGGACCCTATACCTTAGTTTATTTCTTTGGATTGGAGTAGTGATCTCTTTTCAAACGATTTTATATTTGTGTGTGTATGTATATGTACAGACACAGGGGTGTGTATGTGTGTGTGTGTGTGTGTGTGTGTGTGTGTGTGTGTGTGTGTTCATTCATGCACATGTGGTGGTCAGAGATTACCCTGATATTATCCCAGGAGATGACATCTACATCCTTGTTTGGTTTTTAAAGCCAGCTTTCTTTCTTTCTTTCTTTCTTTCTTTCTTTCTTTCTTTCTTTCTTTCTTTCTTTCTTTCTTTCTTTCTTTCTTTCTTCCTTTTTTCTTAACAGTTTTTAAATTGCATCCATCCATCTATATTTCTGTCTGTCTATCTATCTGTCTATCTATCTATCTATCTATCTATCTATCTATCTATCTATCTATCCATCCTTTCTGCGTGCATATGTACCGCAGCATGCCTGTGGATATCAGACAACTTGAACGTGGGTTCCGAGGGACTGAACTCAGGCTGTCATACTTGGTCACAAGAGCCTTTATTTGCTGAGTCCTCTCATGGTCTCTCACTGCTTAGAAAGGGTCTCTCACAGAATCTATAGTTCACCACAGGACAAGACTGGTTGGTCAGCTTGCCCCAGGGACCTGCCTGTCCCTGGCTCCCCAACACTGGAACTACAGGCACATTCTACCTCACCCAGATTTTTACATGGACGTGGGGCTCAAGTTTGGCTCCTCATGATTGCTCATGGACTGAGCTGTCCATCTGGACCAGTTCTTTACTTCTGATTGAAGACACAATTGAAATTTGTTGGTGTTCTGTAGGGTAATTTTCATTATAAATCTGTGACACAGACAACTCGGAACTACCATATAAGATGGAGAAAAAGTGGTTCCAGAATGTTCTAATGTTGGGAAAGGTGTGAGAACTCTTAATAAATATGTCCATTCCGGGACATGCATGCCAAATGTGGCCAAGAATGGCCACAGATAAGGCTCAATACCAAACTTCAAACTTAAAACATTGAGATTATTATTTCTTTTTGCTGGCCTCCATTTTTGTAACTGTAGTGTGAACTTAAAATTTTTTGATACATGTGTGTGTGTGTGTGTGTGTGTGTGTGTGTGTGTGTGTGTGTGTGTAAGAGGTCAGAAGACAATTTTTAGGAATTGGTTCTCTCCTTCCACCATGTGAGTCCCAGGATTGAACTCAGGGGCTAAGGTAAGGTTTGCTAAGCCATCTCACCGGCTCTTTATTTTAAACTTTTTAGATAACAATTTGTGTTTGCAATGTCAAATATTTGGACATGCTTAAAAGGTACCTATTATCCTCTTTATTTCAAGTATATGTAAATGTAATATACATCCATGACAGTCTGTTTGGCCTGGGACGGTCCTGTCATTGCTTCACTGGATCTAGATGTCTTCTTGCATCGTGGCAAAGATCTGGAGCAGCAGGTGGGAGATGAGGGCTAGAGCTGCAAATGATGGATCCTGACTGAGGGACAACATAGGGGAGTGAGGTCCATGGCAAACTGATGGGCCATCTTTGTCTCACGGGACCATGGCACATCCCTGAGGACTTGAATTTCCCACTCAGACTGCAGAGGGACACCCTGAACTTTTTAGGGTGTGGTTCCATGTTTTTCTGTCTTTAATTGTCTATAAGTTTCTCCTCTGGTCAAGATTAAGTTTCTGTGTCTGCTATACAGATCTGGCATCTCTAGGGACACAGTGAGCCAAAGAATAGCCCTCTCATTTTGAGTGGTGCTGGGAGACTGGAAACTGGGGGTCATCCAGACTGGAACAGGAAGAGCTGCCAGGATCATATAGCAGAAGCAAACGTATGTAGTGTTCAGCCTGCATTCTTCCTTAATTCTCTCTTCGCTGCGGTGGTGTCACTGAGAAATGTACTACTTTGCAAGGCAGACACAGCCTAATGTCAGGCAAATCTGAGCTTACCCTCACCCCTACCCCGTTAAATTGGTTTGATCAGCCTGGTGGCCTGGAATGTCTGAGGGCTTTCGAAAGACACAAGGGCATTTGTTGGGGGGGTCTCACATATACTCCCAAATTTGACATGGCTCAGCAGTTGCACGGCTCCTGTCTGCCTCCAAGACAGACTCAGCTCACTGCCCAGCCCCTGCCTCCTGACACAGGACAGCTAAGACAGGCAGACTCCATTATTTTTACAAGACAGTGTCTCTGTGTATAGCTCTGGCTGTCCTGGAACTTGCTCTGTAGAGCCTTGAACTCAGAGATCCACCTGCGTCTGCCTTCCGAGTGCTAGGATAGAAGGTGTGCACCACCACTGCCCAGCTTCAGGCTGACTCTTTTAAAAAGTGTCTGATTTAGAACACAATTCTCATTTAAAAAAATGAAGCTAAGGCTTCGGGAGACAGCTTAGTTGGTGAAGTGTTTGCCCTGGAAGCATGAGGAGCCAGGTTTGATCACCAGAAAGAAAGGCAACTGGTTGGATTAACAGTACTGTGAAGTGGGGGTGGAGAGAACTCTGGGGCTCACTGGCCAGCCACCCTAGCCCACCTTATGAGTTCTAAGCCAGCCAAACCCTGTCTCTAAACCAAAAGAATACAAAATAAAAGGCAGGTAGCACCTTGAGGTTGATGTCTGACCTCCACGACACTCGTACACACATGCACGTGTACATGGACGTCCATGCGTAGCTACCCACACATACACACATAGATAACTAGCTAGCTAGTTCACTGATGTAGTGAGAGTTTCCATAAGTAGCATATAAATGCGTGACAGGATCTCCTTGTATAGCTCATAGCTCAGGCTGTCCTTGAACTCGAGAACCTCTCGTCTCATTCTTTCAAGTGTGGGATTGCAAGTGTGCCCCACTACACCTGGTCCAAAGATGATTCTTTTTTTTTTTTTTTTTTTTTTTTGAGACAGGGTTTCTGTGTAGTCCTGCCTGCCCTGGAGCTCTGTAGACCAGGCTGGTTTTGAACTCAGAGATCTGTCTGCCTCTGCCTCTTTAGTGCTGGCATTAAAGGTGTGTACCACCACCACCCAGCTTTCCAGAGGCGATTCTGTGTGTGTGTGTGTGTGTGTGTGTGTGTGTGTGTGTGTGTGTGTATGTGTATTTGTGTGAGTGTATTTGCCTGTGTGCATGCACATGCATGTCTTCCTCCTCTCTGTTTCTTTCTCTCTTCCTTCCTCCCTCCCTTCCTCCCTCCCTTCTTCCCCCCCTTTCTCCTTCCCTCCCTTTTGATCTTCTAGCCTCAGCCTCCTGAGTGCTAGGATTATAAGCCTGCACTGCCACAGCTGGCCTTCTGTGTGCATGTGTGTGTGTGTGTGTGTGTGTGTGCGCGCGCACGCGTGCACGCGTGTGTGTGTGTGTGTGTGTGTGTGTATATTATAAAAATAAATTTTTAAAAAAGATTTATTACTTATTTTATGTATATGAGTGTACTATTGCTCTCTTCAGACACACCAGCAGAGGGCATTGGATCCCAATATAGATGGTTGTGAGCCACCATGTGGTTGCTGGGAATTGAACTCAGGACCTCTGGAAGAGCAGTCAGTGCTCTTAAACACGGAGCCATCTCTCCAACCCCTGAATATATATCTTAAGAGATTTATTTTTTATCTTTAACAACTATGTGTATGCATGTGTGTCTGTGTGTGGGCATGAGTAGGTATCTGAAAAGGCCAGAAGGTATCAGATCCCCTGGAGTTGGAGCCGCTACCCAGCGGCTTTTTTCCGTGGGTACTGGGACCCAAACTTAGGTCTTCTGCTGGGACAACAGGTGCTTTTGCTGGTGAGCCACCACCCAGCTGCCCTCCCAATCTTCTTTGCATTGTTGTTTGGTGCTCACTTAATTCATTTGAAGCATTTTAGGATTAGGGAGCCCTTGAGAAATTTTAGTAGAAGGAAGGGCCTTGCTTCTCCAGCATGCTTCTGGATGCACCCATGTCCTCTAGAAGCTGAGTGGCTTGCACTATGTGTGCAGCCAGGCTGTCTGCTTAGGTGAGGGTGAAGTGGTTATGGCTTTTATACTTGCTCTGCTAAGAGCTGGCCTCTCAAGGACTAGAAGGGACTTCACATCACACAAGTCCCAAGCTGTGGGAACCTCATACTGTCTGGATCACTGCACAGTGCTTTGGAGTAGTTAGCTGTAGTCCGAGTGTTTGAACCTTACCCATGGTGTGAGATTAGAAATTATGATCAAGGGACCTGTGCATGTGACTCGGTGCCACATTCAAGGCTGTGAGTGGTGTCTCCAGCACCATAATTAAGTTAGCTCATTAGTTAAATAAAAATAGGTAAATTGGGATCTGGGGAGATGTTTCTTTGGATAAGAGTGCTTGCATGTAAGCATGAGGACCCGAGTTCAAATCCCCAGCACCCACGTAAAAAGTTAGTCATGGTTGCATGATTGTCTGCGGTCTCAGTTGCAGGGATGGGGGTGTTGAGGGTGGGGACAGAGAATCACTGGGGCCTGCAGCCCAGCTCCAAGTTCAGTGAGGAGACCCTTTGCAACAGTGAGGAGCTGAGTCGGAGTCCAAGGCCTCATGGGAAAAGGGACACTTGTAGCTCCAGTGCGTGCGGAAGCTGAAAGCCAGAGACTCTGGGTCCTCAGACTAAGACTACTTGGAGAGCTCTAGGCCAATAAGAGACCTCGTCTCCGTAAAACAAAAATAAAGTAGACAATACTTGAGGAATGACCCCTGAGACTGCCCTCTGACCCCTGCACATGTGGGCACACACACAAATAAAATCAAACAAACTGGAGGTGAGAGCTGAGGGGAAGGAGGAGGCACGGTAGAGAGTGTGCCGAGGAGAACTCTTACAAGTTTTTCCTTCTTCCACGAGATCTTTTTTTCTATCTTTCATCAGCCCGTATGGCTTGAAGAGGGATTGTCTTCATGCAGTAGGTATACCCTCCCAGTAGGATACAGAGTCTGCCATGTTTGCTGAGTGAATAACACCAGCAAGGTACTGACACACAAAAAAGATTGTATTTGTTTCCATCCTTCCCTCGTGAGACAGAAGGGATGAGCCATCTTACTGGTCCACAGTAGCGTTGCTAAGTGCGGGTGGGCTAGACGCAGGAAGTGGTTACTTGATTCTGTGCACAAGGCTCAGTGGCCCCTTCATTACACACACACACACACACACACACACACACACACACACACACACACACGACTCCACACTCTTGCAGGACAACTCCAGTTCTAGCTCCAGGGTTTATAGGTTGCACTGAAGTTTTGAGTTAAAAAAACAAAAAAACAAAAAAACAAAAACCACAACTTGTTTCTTTTATTAAAGAACTCAAAGAGTTCATGGACAGAGTTTTTCTTGTCTGCTATGGCAAACAGAGCTTGCTATGTTGAGATTAAAAAGAGAAAAAGAAAAAAGAAAACAAAAGGTTGGACTTGGTGGCACTTACCTTTAATTACACCACTTGGGAGGTGAGAAGCAGGTGGATCTTTGTAAGTTCAAGACCAGCCTGGTCTACATAGTGAGTTCCAAGACAGTCAGGAATACACAGTGAAATCCTGTCTTAACAACAACATATGATGCTGCTATTCTCCCTGAGATGTGTGTGTATGTGTGTCTGTGTCTGTGTATGGGTGTGTGTGTGTCTGTGTGTGTGTATGTGTGTGTGTCTGTGTTTGTGTCTCTGTGTGTGTCTGTGTGTGTGTCTCTGTGTGTGTGTACGTGTGTGTATGAGTGTGTATATGGGTGTGCATGTGTGTGTGTATGAGTGTGTGTGTGTATGGTTGTGTTTATGTGTGTGTGTGTATGGGTGTGTGCGTGTGTGTGTGTGTGTGTGTGTGTGTGTGTATGGGTATATGTGTGTAGAATCACCACGTGCATGTATGTGTACATGATTGTGGAGTGTGTATACCCAGCTGTGTATATGAGTGTATTGAGGCCAGAGGACAGTATTCGGTATCATGTCCAGGCACACAGTCTACCTCCCTTGAGACAGGCATTCCCATTGACCTGGAGCTCACCAAGTAGACTGGATGGCTGGTGAGCACCAGGGAGCCTCTTAGCCCTGCCTCCTCCATGTTGAGATTACACACACCTGCTACCTTGCCTGGAGCTCTGAGGCTGGAACTCAGCTCTTTATGCTTGTTAGGCAAGGACTTTACCAACTGAATTGTGTCTTCTATAAATAAATAAAATAGTTTCGAGTTAAGCTTCATACATTGTTTTCCCCCCTTCAGACATAAAGCTATTGCATATTTCCCTGTCACAGTATAGTATAATCACAGCTTATACACAAAGGAGGCAAAAATATAGGGGTCAAATAGTAATATTTGGCTTATTTGAGAGATCTAAAACTAAAGACATAATATCCCTGAAAAATGTCTGCCCAAAACCCAAAAATGAGGCCAAGATGAAGGCACAGAAAAGTAGCTCTAATGGTGTCAATGAAACACAAAAAATCCAGAAATGCTAGAGAGCCCTAGTGGTTCACACTCAGGAGGCAGAGACAGCATGGTTGCCATAGACTGAGGCCAGACAGTGACTTCCAGGAGAGCCAGAGAGGCAGAATGTGGTCCTATCTCAAAACCCCAAATCTATGGCTGAAGAGATGGCTCAGTGGTTCAGAGTCCTTGTTGCTCTTTCAGAGGACTGGAGCTCTGGCCCCACATCCACAGTGGATGGCTCACAACTGTGTCTCTCTCTAGCACCAGGCCTTTTCTGGCCTTCATGAGCATTTTCATGCACATGTACACACACACACACACACACACACACACACACACACACACACACACACACACGTAAAAAAAAAGGCATAAATAAAAAACCTTGAATCCAACAAACAGACAAACAACTAACCAACCTTATCAGTGAAATGTAAAGGAGGTTGTATACTGAAGACACTTAAGATGTGTAATAAAGGTAAATCGAACAGAAGAATTCATTTGTTAAGAGAAAACATTTTATTAGTTTTAGGGTCTGGGGAGATGTAGAAGCCAGGTAAAAGCTGGAAGCAGAGTGCACCAGCGTCTGAAATCCCAGAATTCCTCTGGAGAGATGGGAAGCAGATGGGACAATCCCTGAAGAAGTCTGTGGACCAGCTAGCCTGGTGTATGAGGCAAGAAATAACAGAGACACTATGTTCCAAACTCAGAAGGACCAGCACCTGAGACTCTGAGCTTCGCCTTTATGCTGGGACACAAATATACTCAAAACTTACATGAGTGTGCACACACATAAGCATACACACTGCACGCGTGCACGCATACACACACACACATTAGTTTCAGAGTAATCTAGTGGAATACATTTTAATGTTAGTTCAACTTTTTAAACATTTAATTCAAGATTCTGGTTCTAAATTCAGCTTTAAAAATGCTTCGCTTTAACGAATGTGGAGCCAAGAAAAGAATCTTTGCAAACTCTCCGACCCAAATGGGAGAAATGCCCCCTTGGCTGTGCTTACTAAATCAAGATGCTCATAAAAAAATGCGCAATTATGCTCAGGGTTTTACTGAAATTCATCTAGTCAGCTAGTCGGTTTCCATCTTCCTTAATGTCAATTTGTATAAAGTAATCAAAAGACATACTTTAACAAGTGGGTCCGAGAGCCACTGAAGCGCTTTTTCTGGAAAATGTTTAAATAGGTTCGAAATCTTTTCCAAGTTTGGAAAGTATGTGAGTGTCAGAGCTGTTTCTAAAGGTGTAATATGGAGTCATTCCGCAGACAGAACGGTACAGTCATGGAGACAGTCCCACATATCTGTGCGCACCGTATCTTCACGGCACACGGTGCTCCAGCAAAACTGTTTGTCACCCGCTGTTAGAATATCACTTCTACCTGGAAGGGAAAGATATTTTTAAAAATTAAAAGTATGCCAACTCTAGTATTATGATAGCCAGTTTCACCATAGGAAATCCTTGGATATGGAACACACAGTTTTGTAAAAGAAAAATGTGTAATTCACCTTAAAAATCAGTTACTTAAAAAAATTTAATTGTAATACTTAACTTTCCTTTCTTTCTTTCTTCCTTCCTTCCTTCCTTCCTTCCTTCCTTCCTTCCTTCCTTCCTTCCTTCCTTCCTTCCTTCCTTCCCTCCATTTTCAGTGATAGATCTATATAGCCCACGCTGGCCTCCAACTCACTACTGTAACCAAGTATGACCTGGAACTTTTTAATTCTCTTTTCATCCTCCTGCCTCTGTCTCCAGAGTGTCAGGATTGTAGGTGTGTGCAGCCACATCCAGTTCATGCAGTGCTGGAGATCAAATCCGGGGCTTTGCTGCTCTACCTTTTATTGTCCCCTCAAACTCTGAGCCAAAATAAACCCTTCCTTAGGTTGCTCTGGTCACATATTTTGTTGCAACAAAAAGGTAATTCAGATGTCTTCAGAAAGATGGTCATTGTGATGAGTGCATGGGCACTTTAAGGAAGAAAGTTTTGAGTTGAGGCTTGATGATGGAAGTCATGGAGGAGGAAGAGTGACAGGAGAAGGGGAGGATGCAGGGCTCCTGCATCAGAGAGAATCTCAGCACAGTCAAAAACAAAAGCAAGCCCCACGTCAAGCAAACAAAGCCAAAACTGTCAGTGTGATTGAGCCAGGAGCTGAGCCAGTAGGGGATGGACTAGATTGCAAGTGGCCTCATAGGAGTGGTTATGAAAGCAATGGGGGGAGAGGGGGCATGTGCACAGAGACCATAGATCAACCTTGGACGTCATTCCTCTGGTGTAGTCCATCTTGTTTCTTGAGACATGGTCTTCTACTTGGCTTGGAACTTGCTGCCTTGCCTAGGCTGGACAACCAGTCATCCTTGGAGACTCACCTGTCTCCTCTTGCCTAGGGCTGGTATTACAAGTGGGCAGTACGGTCCCTGGCTTTATTATGATTACTTTTTATTAACCTGTGTTTTGAGGCTCTGAATTTATATGCTCATGATCTCATGCTTACATGGCAAGCACTTTACAGATAAGGCTATTCCCCTAACTCCCACCCTGAGCCCTACCAACCTGCTGAATCTAGTGAGTGACCGGGTCTATCTGTGTGTTTAGCAGGTTACTATGGCTGGCATATGGTGGGGTTGAATGGAGCAAGAGGAGAAAGTGTCAGGGTAGACATAGGCTATTGAAAGAATTCACACATTGGTGATGATAACTTAGAATAAGACCCTGTACACAGAGGTAGGAGAAAGAGATGCATGTTATGACCCAGTAGCTGGTATCATGATCATAAATATATATATTGAGAGATAGTAGCAAGGACTGCCTGCCTTTCAGACACATTCAACCTTTTGACATTATGATGTAATTATAAAGTTTATGCTAGAGAAATGATGTGATCAAATTTAAAAAGCACCCCCCTGAAACAAACAAACACAAACAAACAAGCATTCACAAGCTGGAAGAAGATGGCTTAGTCAGAAGGGCTGGCCTTGCAAACATGAGGACCTGAATTTGTATCCCAAGAACCCACACATCAAGGTGTAGTAGTATGTAACTTAATCCTATCCCTGGGGAGGCAGAAATAGGCAGACCCCCAGGGCTCACTGGGAAGCCAGCCCAGCCCATCTGCAGAGCTCCAGGGCAATGAGTGACCCTGTCTCAAAAGACAAGGAGGATGGAACCTGTGCTAGATAGTTTTATGTCAGCTCAACACAAGCTAACATTTGAGAGGAGGGAACCTGAGATGATGTCCCTGTAAGATTAGACTGCAGGTAAGCCTGTAGGGCATTTTCTTAATTAGTGATTGACATGCAAGAGCCCAGCCCACTGTGGGGCGGGGCACCCCTGGGCTGTTTGTCCTGGGTTCTGTAAGAAAGCAGGCTGAGCTAGTTCTGGGGAGCAAGCCAGTAAGCAGCACCCCTTCATGGCTTCTGCTTCAGCTCCTGCCTCCAGGTTCCTTCTGTGTTTGACTTCTTGTTTTGACTTCCTTTGATGATGAACAACCCTTTGGAAGTGAGGCAAATAAATCCTTTTCTCTCCAAGTTGTTTTAGTCATAGTATTTCATTGCAACAATAGAAACCCAAACTAAGACAGAATCTGAGGAATGGCATTCAGGATTGTTGTCTGGCCTCTATACACATTCATGGTCACCCTCACATACCTGTGTACCTATATACACTTGAACCTACATACTACACACACACACACAAATACTTCCCAAATCTCATAGCATTTTAAGGAAGTGTATGATTTTGTGTTGGGCCACATTTATAGCATAGCTTTCTTTCTTCTGTCACATGTAACATGGTCAGTGGGGCATAGGTTGGACACACCTGCTAACTGTCTGTGGGGGATGCCTCTTATCCACTCAGAGAGCCTGCCAACATCTTTTCAAACAAAACACTCGGTGATGTCATTTGGTCTCTTGGAATCAGTGAACACAGTTCCATTTATGCTGTAGAAATGAGCCAATGCTATAAACCAGGGCTTGTTGTTTCCTGAAGAGCCAGTTGTTAAACATTTACTAACCAATCACGACTAACATGCAAGCTCCTTTTACTATCTATCATTTAAGAGCTCCCTCCCAGGGTGTGCCACACTGTGGCTCAGGGATCTGCTGCCTAGACAGTCTCTCGGCCTGAGCTGGCAACACTCCATCCTTGAGCTGTGTGGGGTGCATCTGGGCAGCTGGTGAGTACACATTCTGAACACACGGTGATTCAAACTCAGCAAACATTAATAAGCTGCCACTGTCTGTTGGGAACAGCGCCTGGCACAGGGCGGCCGCTGAGATGAGCTCCGTCTCATCTTTTCTCCTTAAACTGGGACAAATGAACCAGATTCCAAGAAAATAGGTGCCAGGCCCCAGGGGAAATTGAAAATGGAGAATGAGTGAGGTTTCTGGAAGATTGGAGAGAATAATTTGTTGCAAGGGAGGAGTGAGAACAGTGCTGTGTGGGAGTGAGGCACTAAGGGTGGGCGAGCCTTGGAGAACGAATAGGTCATCAGAAAGAAGATAAAGTGGAAGGAGGAATTGCTGGCTAGGAAAGAGCACAAGAGGAGGAAGGGATCAGATGTGATGCTCTAGTTTCAGTTCTGTGCTAAAATACCCTGAGAAAAAGCAGCTTAGGTGAGGAAAAAGTTTATTTGGCTTACACTTCCAGGTCACAGTCTTATCTTTGAGATGGAAGATAAGGCAGGAATGCAAAACAGCTAGTCACACCACATTCACAGTCAAGAGCAGAAAGAGAATACATGTAAACGCATGGTTCCTCGTTTTCTTTTTCATCTCAGCTCACTTTCCCCTCTTGTATACAGTCCAGTTTTCCTGCCTAGGGAATGGTGCTGCCCATAGTGGCCTGGGTCTTTCTACACCAATTAACAGTCAAGATGATTCCTCTGATACATGCCTGAGGGGCAACATGAGCTGAGTAATTCTTTATTAAGACTATCTTCTCAGGTGACTCTAAGTTATTTCATGTTGATAGTTAAAACTAATTAGTACACATGGCTTTGGCACAAATAACCTAGTGGTCTCAATGTTTGCATATGAAAGTGTGCATGTGTGTGCATCCTAGAGGATACCCTGAGAACCATGGTTGTTTGCAAGAAGTTGGAAAGAGATGAGAGTCTGAGTGTGCCAGAAGAACAGTGGTATGGCCAGTTAAGGAAACTATTCTGGAGTGCCATGTAGCTTCTGTATCCTTATGTGCACTTCAACATTTCACAGACAATTTGGTACATGCCAAACACAAGAACACCACTGCTGGCTCTCAGTAAGCTGTGCTGACTAGTTGTTATCTGAGACCACTAAGAAGACATGGGATGATACACACACACACACACACACACACACACACAGAACAGTGACTAGACTTAACCTGCAGAGCCAGGGTGTCTGGGTGAGGGGACAAGGAATCAACTCCACAGTCACCCTCAGCAGCCCTAGGAACTCCTCCAGATTATTAGAGACCTTGACTTAGGCCAAACCAGAATTTAACATAGAAAAGATCTTCAGAGCCGGGCAGTGGTGGCGCATGCCTTTAATCCCAGCACTTGGGAGGCAGAGACAGGCAGATTTCTGAGTTCCAGGCCAGCCTGGTCTACAGAGTGAGTTCCAGGACAGCCAGGGCTATACAGAGAAACCCTGTCTCGAAAAACCAAACAAAAAAAAAAAAAAAAAGAAAAGAAAAAAGAAAAGAAAAGATCTTCAGGGCTAGTCAGTTTGGGAAGCAGAGTTGGAGACTTTGTTTTTAAACAATATTTTAATATCAGTTTTAAGAGAAGCTTGAGGGTTAAGAGAAAGAGAAGGCCTTAGAAGGAAACAAGACATGCCTGAGAACATGGCTGTGGGTGTTTCCAAGAATCTCACAGAGATCAAGACCTGCTCATGTATGGTTCAAGTTCCTTAGCTCATCTGGCTTTAGCCTTTGCCATCCATACTGCTGTGGTGACTTTCATGGTACATCTCAAGAGGTTGCTAAGAATCCCTCTGTCCCCAACTCTCTTCCCCCCTTTATAGAGTCACCCCAGAGACACTTGATGTGACTATAATCTGATAGGTAAAACCAGGAATCCACTAGGGTTGAACAAAGGGCTTAGGACATTTTTTTCTGTAAATGAGATTCACGTGGGGAGTCCCAGGAAAGTGCAGGTTTATAGGTGAGAAGGGGGAGCCTCAGCAGTTACCTGTGCTGGAGTTCTGACTTCTCTGCCAGTGGGTGGGAAGCTTCAACCAATGCCTGGGTGAGTGGCTCCTTCCTCCTCATGTCCCCAAGATTTCCCTTGCTTTCCCATCCTGCCTCAGTGAGGACTTTGGGACATGAATTTGTACTTCAAAGGCTGAGAGTTCAGAGATGGGTGCCTTCCTTGGGTGGGTGGAGGTGACTTCCAGGTGCAGGACTTGGATGCTTTACTGTGGTTCTTTAACCATTGTTCTCAGGTAGTGCTGGGAAAATGGCTTCCTCTGAATGTCACTGTGAGGCTCTGGCCTGATCATGGTTGTCAGGTTCCAAGGCTGTGACCAATGGTCCCCAGGGGTGGAGTGGCCCAGTATGAAATAGGCGCTCTGTGAGCCAGCATATTCCTCAAGCTCCTGTTCATGCACACACCCTGATTCTAGCTGTTTATGTGTTCCATGGGCTGGAGAAGCTGCTGCTCTTCAGCCTAGGCTCCCTCATTTTTAAAATGTTGAGGCTCAACAGCAGACTCTCAAGAATGCTTTGGTTTCAATGCACTTTCCCATCAGACCACTAGGGCTCTGATTCCCACTTGATCCGTTTGACAGGTATCCCCACCAGTGAGGTATGGTGTGTTCAGGACTGAGGTCTGGCTCTAACTCCCTTGGGTCTTCAGCTCCTTGCAAGCATCTAGGTTCGACAGGAGAATGTAGAGGCCGGAGGCAAGTGGCAGGCCCATTAGTTTCCCACGAGAACACAGCACAGTGTGCGGCATAGAGGGCACTCACTCAGCATGATCCAATTGATTAAATGATGCAGACCCTTTCAGTACTGGCCCAACTTCAACTTTTCCACCCTATGGTGAAGAGACCTTGTGTCTGAAATACCCATGTCTCCTTCCAAAGAAGCCTCTACTCCTATACCCTTAGCACATTCACTTGTAACACTGGGGGTATAAGGAACTATATGCCATCCTCTATAGTCATGGGAAATAACTCCCAGGCTTTTCCCTGAAGTGTCCTTCCTTTGGGATTCTGGGCAGAAAGAAGCTTGGCCTCCACTGCCAGGTGCCTTACGTCCTTTGTTCTTTTTCTGCCTGAAGTTTGGCCCAAAGTTTCTCACCCTCAAGTGAAAGTTCTGTCCACATAGCTATGGCTTCTTCCATCCTCCTGCTTTGCCTCGTTTCATGCCTTTCCCCTCCAGCCTCAACTTTACAGCTGGCTATCATCTATCTATTCATCTATCTATCTATCTATCTATCTATCTATCTATCTATCTATCTATCTATCTATCATCATCTATCTATCTATCTATCATCTATCTATCTATCTATCATCTATCTATCTATCTATCTATCTATCTATCTATCTATCTATCTATCTATCTATCTATCTATCATCTATCCATCCATCCATCCATCCATCCATCCATCCATCCATCCATCCATTCATCCGTTCATCTATCTATCTATCTATCTATCTATCTATCTATCTATCTATCAATCATCTATCCATCCATCCATCTGTCCCTCCATCCATCCATCTACCTATCTATATCATCTATCTATCATCTGTCTATCTATATCACCTATCTAACTGTTATCTATCATCTATCAATCTGTCATATCTATTTATTATCTATCTATCTATCTATCTATCTATCTATCTATCTATCTATCTGTTTTCAATTGTATTTATTTGTGTGCAAGTGTGTACACTTAGGCCATGTGTGGTGTACGGAGGTCAGAGGTAACTTGAAGGGGTTGGATCTCTTCTTTCATTATGTGGATTCCAGAGATTGAATTCAGGCTGTCAGACTCGGTGGCACGGCTCTGAGCCATCTTACTGACCTCATTTATTTATATGTGTATACATCTTCATATGTGTTTGTGCACATATGTGCATGTATGAAGAAGCCAGAAGACAGGTGTATTCCTTAATAATCTATTATTATTTCTTTTTAAATTGAATTTAGATTTTTCATACAATAGATTTTTTCATATAATTTATTCTCCCCATCTCCTCCTAGATCCTCCCAGTTATCCAGGCATCTCACCCCATGACATCTTTCTCTTTAGAAAACAGACAGGCAATAAAACAAACAAACAAACAAACAAACAAACAAACCAGAATAGAACAAAACAGGGAGGGACCCCCAGAAAGCACGAGAAGCACATAGACATTCAGGGACATATGCACAGAAAACCCATAAAAACCACAAAATTAGAAACTGTAGTATATAAGCAAATGACTAGTAAGGCAAAAAATGCATTAGAGACAAAAAAAAAATCACCCCCCAAATCACTGAGTTATATTTTCAAACAAGATCTCTCTAAGTAGCCTTGGCTGGCCTTTAACTTGCTTTGCTAACCAGGCTGGCCTTGAACTTGGAGATCCTCTGCCTCCTACGTGCTGGGATTAAAAGTGTGTACCACAATGCCCAGCACCAAATCTGCCAGACTTGCTGGTGAGCAAGCATCAGAATCCTCCTGCCTCTGCATCCCCAGGGCTATGATTATAAGGTCATGACCCCTGTAATCCTGTCTTCCTTTTTTTCTGTGGGTTCTGGGGATCAAACTCACGCCCTTATCCTTCCCCAGTGAGTACATTACCCACTTAGCCAGTGCCCCTGTCTCTGTGCAACATGTACCAGGTGGGGCAGCAGCATGGCCTCAGCACGAAGCAGACTAAGATCCCATGAAGATGTACACACATGTTCATGTTTGGGAAGCTCTGGCATGACTCTCAGAGTCCCCTAGATCCAACCAAAATCTTTGCTGACCTCAGGAACAAAAGAAGATGCCCTGGGTATTTATCTCTCCAGTGGTGTAAGAGTGTCTTATGAGGCTTTGAGCATCTTCAGCCAAAATAAAGGAAAGCAGTATTCTTAATGTGCCAGCAGCAGGTTCATCTCTTTAATCAAGTCCATACGCCTTGGGTGACCACCCCCAGAATGTAAAAATAACCCGTACCACCTCCTCCTCCTCCTCCTAGTAGCCTTTTCTCTGTAGCCAAGTTAATTCCAAATAGAACATCTGGAAAGTCTATTTTGTTGCCTAATTTAAACCAGACTAAGACCAATCTGCATAAAAGTTTATGAACTTTTGGGGGCCTCACACCTTATATTTCCCCCATCTGCAGAAGCCAGCAATGTGGAGACTGAGAAGGACATAGGCGTCCCTTTCAGGGACTGGGGAGTGTCTGTGGCTTTGTGTGTTGGGGTAGGGAGCTGAGCTGTCAGGACAGGGGTCAGCTGCAGGGAGAGGGGAATGGAAGCAGAGTGTCCTGCACAACAAATAGACGCATGTGAATTTAAAGGGCTTCAAGCCGAGGGGGCGGGCGGAATGGATGTAGGGGATGTGGAGATGCCAGGTGAGGGGAAAATGGAGTGTCAGGCAGTGAGAACATGGCCTGGGAATGAAGGACACACTGCCAAGACTAAACTGGGAGGTAGCTTTTAGCCGCAGTCCATCAGATTCAATGACTGAGGAAATTGTAAGGGGCTTACTCCACTTTTGATTAGGGATCCCAGACTAAAGAAGCCCAAGAGTGAGGGGCTGAGGGACCCTGTCTTCTATTAGTCTGGATGAAGAGAAAGGACTGCAATTGTTCAAAATATTGCAAGCAGAATCTCATGTGTGTACGTGTGCATGCGTGCGGGCATGCGTGTGTGTGGGCGCGCGTGCGGGCGCACGCAAATCAACCATGCTGATTATAAAATGTATCTGGAACACTATCTGGGTATGGTGGTGCATGCTTTTAATCCCAGCACCCAGAGAGAGAGGTATGCAGATCTCTGTGAGTTCCGGACTAGCCAGTGCTATCTAGGAAGACCCTGTCTCAAAAATAAATAAATAATAAATAAATAATTAATAATAAAAACATAGAATTACAAACGTCTGCCACTAGCCAAGTCAGTTCTGAAGACCGACAACAAAGGTAGAGGTCTCACAGAGGCTTTTTTATTATTACTGTGGAGATGTGGTAACCAAGACAGTGCGGTGCTGATGAGAGCACATCTGTGGTTTGGGTGGGAGGAAATCCATGAGGAGTAATCACACTCTTTCTTGGTTCATGTGAGAAACATCATACACTCTGTGGCTTAGGAGCAATACACCCTTGGATTAAGGATGGAGCTCAGTTGGCAGGGTGCTTGTCTAGCAAGCACAAAGTCCTGGGTCCCAACCTTAGCACCATCAGATCTGGGGTGGGTACCTGCACCTGTAATTCTGGTGACTGGGAAGTAGAGGTAGAAGAATCAGAAGTTCAAGATCATCCCTGTCTACATAACAAGTTCCAGCCCAGTCTGGAGTGTGGACAACCTTGTCTCAAAACACAAATAAAAGCTGCACCCTTAGTCTTTCCCAGTTGTGCAGGCTCAGAAGCTATGTATCAAGCCATGGGCAGACCCATGTGAGGGTCCTAGGTGATAAAGATGAGGCAGATCTCTGAGGACACATTTTTAAAAGGCACTAATCCTATTTCCTTCCTTTCTTTTGAAACAGTGTGACTATGTCTCCCTGGTTGACCTCAAACTAAGTCTGCTTGCTGCAGCCTCTCCGATGCTGAGGCTACAGGTGCAGCACAATGGTGGATTTACTAATCCCGTTCTTGAGAGTTCTACCCTCATGATCTACTCACTTCCTGTGCTAGGTGTCTCTTTGCTGTGACAGAATACTCGACAAAAGCCGCTTCAGGAAGAGAGACTTTATTCGGGCTCACAGTTTGTGGGTACACTTCACCATCATAGGGAAGCCACGGTGGGGAGAGCCTGAGGTAACTGGTCCTATTGCATCTGTATTTAGGAAGCAGTGTGCTCCATGCATCAGGCTGAAAGTATGAGCATGACGTCATCCATCCAACCCCCTGATGGAAGAAGCACCAGGATTCCCCCACACTTCACACAGAGAAGCCAAGACCACAACCAGGAGGTAGTTTTCCCAAAGGCAGAGAGTAGTAGTGG
This sequence comes from Uromys caudimaculatus, assembly GCA_028551405.1. Classification (NCBI taxonomy): domain Eukaryota; kingdom Metazoa; phylum Chordata; class Mammalia; order Rodentia; family Muridae; genus Uromys; species Uromys caudimaculatus. The sequence goes on along the minus strand of CM052711.1, from coordinate 66,561,703 downwards.
CAGAAACAGGATTTGAACTCAGACCATCTGGGTCTTACCCTTATTGCTTTCTATTCTGCTATACCATCTCAAAAGTGTGCATCTGGAGGCTAGGGAGTAGCCTGGATGGTGAGGTGCTCGGTGAGCAAAATAAGGCTGAGTTTGCATCTCAGCACCTATGTACAAAACTGAGCACATGTATCACCCTGCTCTGCGGAGACAGAGACAGGAGACCCTGTCTCAAAAGTTTAGATGAAGAAAGATTGAGAAAGACATCTGATGTGACTTCCAGCCTCCACACGCACACATACTCTCTCCACACAGCCCCAACGTGATGGTGCATACCTATGATCTCGACACTTAGAAACACTTGGAACACAGAGACAGGAGGATCAGAGTTTAAAGTCATCCTGAGCTACATAGCAAGTTCAAGGCCAGCCTGGGCTATCTGAGACTATCAAAAAAAAAAAAAAAAAGAGGTGGGAGAGATGGCTTATTGATAAGAGCACTTGACAACTTACCAACACACACACACACACACACACACACACACACACACACACACACACTGCTCATATGTGTGCATGCATGTATATATAAACACGTTGCACAGATGGAAGGGAGGAGCAACGATAGACCCCAAAGGTCACAACTCTCATGGGAGGGAAGGACAGAGAAACTGCCTTATGTCATGCCCTCCACCAGGAGGCCCCTGATCCTTTTTAAATTACTGTGAGTCTGGTGCTTTGTAAGTCACTAAGATAATCAAATGCAATTCATTTTTAAAAGGAAAGATTTATTTTTATGTGTACATATGTGTGCATGCGTGTGTGTGTGTGTGTGTGTGTGTGTGTGTGTGTGTACTCTCAGAGGCAAGAGAAAGGTTTCAAGGTCTATAAAGCTGGGGTTACAGGAAGTTCTCAGATGGCCTACGTAGGTAGTAGGTATTGAACTCAGGACCTCTGCAAGAGCAGCCATCTCTCCAGCCTCCAGTTTACCTTTTGTTTTTAGACAGTTTTATATAGCCCAAGCTTGTGTTGAGCTTGCTATGTATCTAAGGATGGCTTTAAACTTCTGATCCTCCCATCTTTAACTTCCAGCGTTAAAATCATAGTTGTGCACCACCACGCCTGTTTTATGTGATGTTGATGATGGATCGTAAGGCTTTGCTCACGCCAGGCAAGGACCCTACCACTGAGCTATACCTCCAGGCTCTAATTACCTTTAAGAACGTTTGTCTTATTTTTAATTATGTGTGTGCATTTGTGTCCATGTGTAGATATGTCCATGTGAGTGACTGCATCCGCAGAGGCCACAGGAAACCATCAGATCCTCGGGATCTAGAGGTAAACTGAACTCAGGACCTTCAAAAGAGCAGAAAGTACTCGTTAAATGCGGAACCATCTCTCCAGCCTCTCAGTACACTTTTTGAAATGGCCTAAAGAAAAGGTGGGCTTTTGTCTTCCCAAAAGGTATATCCTAAGGCCCACCGTCAATTATGGATGAGATCTTGTTTGGGTTTTGGAAGTGTTGAGAGATCATTGTAGATTAGTGTAAGCTCTAAGCATCTGATCCAGAGGAGCATGAGAAGATGTTGTTTGGCATCAGAGTGGTGCAGCCCTGAGCTGAGTGGCCAGTAGGAACTGGAGGGGTAAGGGAGCATCCTTCCCTACGACCTTCAGAGTGCTCACAGTTCTGCGGAAATGCTGATTCCAGCCCCCAGAACTGTGTGAAGTACACGCCTGACCTGGCAACTCCAGGGAACACACACAGCGGGTGAAGTCGAGTTCTCCTGGATGCATGGAATCTCCTAGGAGTTTCGACTGTAGTCTCCTTCCAGAGTTCATTCTTGGTCTATGGTCAAGGTGGTCTCGCTGATCTTCAAACTTTAACACTGAAATTTCATCTTTAGGGATGACGTTTTTGCTTTCTCTGCCATTGAGAACTTTTCTCTAAATGACTCGTGCTGATTGAAACCCTGAATTTTCAGGAAACCTTGAGGCATCTTGGGGAGGGATGGACATTGGAGCCC
>CM052711.1:66539126-66559192 GCA_028551405.1 Uromys caudimaculatus | reverse complement strand
GGACTGTTTAGATGGTTTATCTGATCCTGACTTAACTTTGGTATTTGGTATCTGTCTAGAAAATTGTCCATTTCATCCAGATTTTGCAGTTTTGTTGAGTATAGGCTTTTGTAGTAGGATCTGATGATTTTTTTTTAATTTCCTCGAATCTGTTGTTATTACAATTTAATTTTTAAGTGTATTTGTATATGCAGGTGTCTGTGTGAGCGAAGGTACCAATGGAGGCCAGAAAAGGTCAGGTTTCCTGGAACTGGAGTTACAGGTGGTTGTAATTTCCCCAGTATAGACAACTGGTATCCAGACCTGGGTCTTCTTCAAGAGCAGTAAGCAGCAGCCTTAACTGCTGAGCTCTTTCTCTCTCTCTCTCCAACCCCTGTTCTGTTTAAAAAAACAAACCAACATAAAAACCTGTCTCCACATTAGAACGCAGAACTGAGGGACTGAGAGTAACCCAGATCTGTGTTCTTAGGTCATGGTCACTCATGTTTGGCTCCAGAATAACCCTCCCTCTTCTTCCTTTGAAGATCAGAGCTGATGTTTTCTAACATGGGTTTGTTTCTCAAACTTTAAAATCCCATATGGTTTTTAGTTGTTGATTTTCTTTCACTAATTGTCTAACTCACATACACAGTTGGTGCTTAAGAAATCGGGTGATCCGTAATGTATCTAAAGTCACTTGGCTCCCAAGTTGTATTAATAAATGGGAAGTGGGCAATAGATACTTTGAAGCAGAAGCTAATCTATAAACACCCATCATTGGTCGCAACGCATCCTGTAATTCATAGCTTCACTTCAACTGTCACCATGGCAGTTGGCAGGCCTGAAGTTGCTTGGGTGACGTTAGTACCTGCTAACTCACCCTTCAGATACTTGGAGTCCCTTTATTCGAGTGTCCCAATAAATGCATTGATTTCCTGCTGTCCTCAAGATGGTGGCATGACTTGACTTTCTCCATGCTTCCTCTACAGCTCTGGTTTACAGGGCACCTTCTGAATGTCCCAGCATCCTCCAGCAGTCAGGCCCAGGCTCAGGCTACAAGAACCACCCTGTCCTGGAGGAAAAGAGAGACCAGTATGATACAGGGAAGTGGGGAGGCTGAGCCCCTCAGCAAGGTGGTGGAGCTTTTCTAGCCTCCATGGTCTCCTGCTGGCCAAACTGCCAGAAACCCTTTCATGCTTTCGTCATTTGTTATGAGTCTTACAGATGAACTCCATTTATTTCTTTTAAAGGATATTGTGGTAGGGAGCACATGAGAGATGTCTGTGCACACGTGGGTATGTGTAAGGGTAGATGCATATGTACACACATGCATACAGAGGTCAGAGTACAACCTCAGCTGTCATTCTTCAGACACTTTCTACCTTGTTTTGGAGATGGACCCTCTCACTGCCATGAAGTTGGATAGACTCCCTGTCCAGCCCCAGAAGTTTACTTGTCTCTGCCTCCCCAGCCCTGGGATAACAAGTATACCTCACCACCAAGTGAGTTCTAGTCATTCACTCAGTTCCTCGTGCTTGCAAGGCAAGCACTTTACCTGCAGCCATCTCCCCCGGCCCCTGAAATCTTGAGTTAAAATAAGCGCCATGTTAGGTACTACTGTACTACAGTCACGGTGCAAAAGTAACTCGGGCTGTGTTCTTATAGGAAGACGAGGGCACAGAAATCTTTGTCCATAGTCACACAGCAGTCAAGAAGCATCTGCCTACCAACCAAGAAAATAAGACAAGAGCCCTCTGTCTCCAGGACTCCACAGACTGTTCCTGGGGAGATTCGGAGCACACCAAGTTTGATTAGGCATCTCGTGGAATCTTTCAAATCATGAATCATGGTAAGACTAGAAACTTTTAGAACCAGAGAGATGGCTCAGCAGATAAAAATATTGGCCTTTTAGACTGAAGACCCAAGTTCAGTCCCCAGGACCCACATGATGGAGGAAAGAACTGACTCCTGCAGGTTCTTCTCTGACCTCTACACATCCTCGGTGGAGGATGCGGTGCTCAGCTCACTGTCTCCTTTGTATCAGCCTGAGACCCAAGCCTATGGAACAGCACTGCTACTTAACAACTAGTGTGGGCCTTCCCATATTCCAGCCTAATCTAGACACTCCTAGATGCTTGTCACTTAGTGATTCTAGCCTTATTGAGGTGAGAGTCAATATTAACCATCATACCAAGGGCCAAAGCCTACAGAGGCTCTGCCAGGTAGCCACAGAGTCTGTATAGCCGGGGATGGGACAGAACAGCTAGGGACTCACTTTATAAACACCAACCCTTTCATCCTTAAAGCATTTTGAAAAGCTACTAATGAGTCTAGCCAACATAAATGAGACAGTAGAGTTAGCAGTAATTAATCCCAATTAACTCCAGACAGAGGATCTGGGCACACCCAACATTATAGCTCACTAAAGTAGGTCAAGGAAGGAAGGCCTCTGAAGGTTAGATTTAAGTATATCTTACTCTACCATGATGGGAAGACTTTTCCTTGATATTTTCCTGCTATAAAGAATGGGGCTGTCTCCCGTACCTTCCCTGACATGCATGCATGCATGATTCTCTCTCTCTCTCTCTCTCTCTCTCTCTCTCTCTCTCTCTCTCTCTCTCTCTCTCTCACACACACACACACACACACACACACACACACACACACACACACACCCCTCCCTTCCTGTAGCTCACAGTTGCCTGAGGTCTTCCCTTCCTGAGATCAGACTGTCAGGAAATTCTTCCAGGATACAATTGGGTTAAAGTTGGGGAGTCAAAGACAGGGTTCTGAAGGCATGTACCTCACTGATTGCTTAACTCTAGTCAGGGGACATTAAGGAAGTAAGCATCAAGGTAGACATAGGGACTAAGGACAGATCACTTCTAAAGATGGTTTTGCCTGGCCCTTGAGGAGACCCATTTGGGAACCTCCCCCTAGCAAAGGGAATTATAAGTGCACACCACCATGCCAATGTTAGCCTATGCTAAGGACCGAACCCAAAAACTTTTGTGTACTAAGCAAACACTCTGTCAACTGAGCTCCACCCCTGACCCCTTAATTTTTTTAAAAAAAATTCTGCACACATTTAGTTATAGACTATTCTTTGAATACAGGAGCACAGTTGAGGATGTGGGTCAGTTTATAGAGCACTTGCCTCGCATGTGAGGCCCTGGGTAATAGAGGATTTAATGCAACAGGCACAGGAGATGCTGGCAGGACGACTCAGCAAGTAAAGGTACTTTCATGACAAGACTGACACGGGTTTGCTACCTGGGACCTAACTTCATTCTGACCTCTGACCTCTGGTGTACACATGGACATCCATGCATGCCCACACACATATACCATGTTTGCACACACACACAATGATAAATAAGTAAATAAAGAAAGAAATACTTAAAGCAGAAAGCACAACTGCATATATTCCTCCCACCCTCCTTGCCCCTGTGTCTCCTGCCCAGACTTTGGATACTGAGCATCAAGAGGCTCTCTCAGAAAAACACTGTCATAGTTATGCTTCTTTTGAGAAAGATGTGTGTATGTGTGTGCCTTCATGAGTTTGTGTGTACCATATGTGTACAGGTGCCTGAAGAAGCCCAAAGGATGTGTTAGTCCCCCTGAGATAAGGTGACAGGGGGTTGTGAGCTACCTGACATGGGTACTGAGAACCAAACCCTGATCCTCTGCATGAGCAGATGCACCCAAACTGCTGGGCCATCTCCCCATCCAGTGTCACAACGGGATTCAGACTTAGCAAGGCACACTGGGGTTTCGATAAGAGTATCCAAAGGCTCACATGCTGAAAGATTGATAGCCAGATTGTGATGCTACTGGGAGAACCTTTAAGAGGTGGAGCCTAGTAGAAGGAAGTTATTCCAGACATGCACCTGCATGAATAGTGAGGGGTGAAGCCTGTCTTAGTAAGCGTTTCTATTGCTATGAAGAGACACTATGACTGTACTGGCTAGTTTTGTGTGTCAACTTGAAACAAGCTGAAGTTATCACAGAGAAAGGAGTTTCAGCTGAGAAAATGCCTCCATGAGATCCAGAGGTAAGGCATTTTCTCAATTAATGATCCAGGGGGCAGGCCTCTTGTGAGTGGTACCATCTGTGGGCTGGTAGTCTTGGGCTCTATAAGAAAGGAGGCTGAGCAAGTCAGGGGAAGCAAGCCAGTAAGTTACATCCCCCATGGCCGCTGCATCAGCTCCTGCTTCCTGACCTGCTTGAGTTCCAGTCCTGACTTCCTTTCGTGATGAACAGCAGCATGGAAGTGTAAGCTCAATAAACCCTTTCCTCCCCAACTTGTTTCTTGGTCATGATGTTTGTGCAGGAATAGAAACCCTGACTAAGACAATGACCATGGCAATTCTTTTAAAGGAAAATATTTCTCTGGGGCTGTCTTACACTTCAGGGGTTTAGTTCATTATCTGCAATGCAGGAAACATGGCAGCGTACAGGCAAACATGGTGCTGGAGAAGGAGCTGAGAGTTCTACATCTTAATCTGCAGGCAGCAGGAAGGAGACTGAGACATACTTTCTCCAAGGCCCCACCTACTCCAACAAGGCCACACCTCCTAATATTACCACTCCTTTATGAGCCAAGTGTTCAAATGCATGAGGCTATGAAGGCCATCCCTAGTCAAACCAGCACAAGGTCCTTGTGAGCATGTTCCTTGCCTGCCTGGGTTCAGGGCTGAAAGTCAGTCATCCAGGGGACGTTTGCATATCTTGTAATCTGTCTCTGAGGACAACTGAGATAGAACAAAGACAGATATACACGGTTGGAAGGGACGTGTGGGGGCCCTCCAAATGCAAAGTAAAAACATTAATGGCAACACAGAAAAAAGTGGTTTTTAAGATTCATCTCTTTTCCTAGCTGCTTCTCAAGATGAGCTTTCCAAGAAAAGTGTCTCTACAAAGGAGCTTTGGTTTTAGCTACAGAAAAGGAAAGAGACCCTGTGCATACCTCTCAGGATTATGCAGTGACAGGAGATGGATCAGGTAAGCAACCAGCACAAAGGCTAGACAATGAGCTGCAGCGTCTACAGGTCAGTACTGTGATGGTTAATCCTGACTGCCAACTTGGCAGGATCTAGAATTGCCTAGAAGGTTCTGAAAGAGATTTTCTAGATTCAGTTCATTGAAATGTGGGTGACATGATCCCATAAGCTGACCAGAAAGAAGAAAGTGAGCTGAACACAGCATGCACCTCTGCTTGCTTACTTCGATGCAATGTGAGCAACTGCCTCTGTGCCTTCTCCACCATAGCGAACTGTGGTGATTAATTTCATTGTCAGCAGGACACCAACCGGATTTGCCTGACCTGTGAGCATGTCGGTGGGGGACTGTCTAGATGGGTGAAGACAGTCTGTAGTTCGGAGCCACCACTCCTTGGTTGAGGGGCCTGGGCTGTAGAAGAGTTGAGAAAGCTAAGAGCTAGCAGACACGAATGCATTTCTCTCTGACCTTGACCTCAAATGTGATGTCACAGGCTGCTTCCAGCAACTGCTGTCCTGGCTTCCCTGCTATGATGGACCTGCCTGGAGGTGTGAGCTAAGATGACCCCTTTCCTCCCTAAGTTGCTTTTGTCAGGATATTGTATCACAGCAACAGAAATAAGACTGTGCCCTCAAACAGTGAGCCAGATAAACCTTGCCATCCCTAGGTTGTTTTTGTTGGCTGCTGTGACGCAGCAAAGAGTGATACTAGATCAGAACCAGGAGGGAATGAACAAAGGCATAGACAAATTCATTCCTGAGGCCCCATTCAGAACATGTCCTCCTTAATTACACAAAGCAGGGCTCGTCTTATTATTTTTCTAGTTAAGAGGGGAAAAAATTCCAATTTAAGCAAACTCTCCTTCAGCTACATGCTGCATCCTGTGCAAACGTTTCCTTAATTAAAAGATTTTAATCACAGCACGGTGTCTCCTAAGAGCCTTCCAAAAGGAGGCACGATATGCCTGGAGCATCCAAGGGAGAGAGAGACACTGGTGTCTGCAGGTGCCTGGCCAAGATGACCAAATGAGCATCCTAATTGAATTTGCCCTCCCTCACCAGAACCTTACATCTTCTCTCTATTTCCAGCCACTGGGACTTTCTTTGAGAATGGTGGGATTTTTTTTCTTCACCGTCCTGACAATCAGGATTTGGTATCTGTAATTCTTTTGATTTTTTTCATGTGTCTGTGGCTGTGTCGTGCATTCAGATATGTATGCATATTTATATGTGTGGAGGACGTATGCATGTTTATATGTGTATGGAGCATGTGCCACGTGTGTGACCATGCCTGCGGAGGTCTAACTTTGATAATAGGGGTCGTTCTCAATTGCTCTGTGTTTTATTCATCGAGGCAGGTCTTTCAGTCAAATCCAGAATTTGTCGATATGGCTTCTCTTTAGCCTGTTTACCCTGCAGATCCCATCTTTACCTTCTGAGGCTGGTATTTACAAGCGACCCAACACATCCACCCAATGTTTCTACACAGATCCTGAGAATCGGAACTTCCACGCTTGTGCTGCAAGCACTTCAGCAGCTAAGTGCTCCAGCGAGAGGTCTGGAAATTAGATTAGATTAGATTCTAATTCTAAGTCAACCACACTTCTGTGCTTCCCTAGATCTCGTACGCCTATAGTCCTTCCGTGACACAGGTTCTGCTTCCTCTGCCTTTGAGGTTGGTAGATTTGAAGGTTCCTTGACAAACCAACAAGCTGCTTGGCAGGTATATGAGCCACTGGGTTTTTTAGTATCTGTGACAAAATACCTAATGAGATGCAACTTAAAGCAAGTTCCTTTTGGCTCTAGTTCTAGGGTACCATCCATCATGGCAGGAAGTCACAGGAGCCAGAGTGTGATATGTGACATAGTTCTTCCAGAGGACCCAAGTCCCATTCTCAGAATCCATGCTGGACAGTTTACAACCACCTGTAACCCTGGCTCCAGGAGATCCAATACCTTCTTTTGACTGCGACAGAAGCTTGAACACATGTGGTATATATTCACATACACACATGTATACATATAATAAATAAAAATTGAAATCTTCAAAATAAGGCTAAGTTTTCACAGGGCCATTTCATTACAGCCCCAGGTGATACACTTTGGGTTAAAAACCTGGCCTTCCTTCCAAAGAAGAAAAGGTTTGATCTGGATGTCCAAGAATACATAGATGAGCAAACTATCTAGGGGAGTCTGAGGATTAGGGTTAGTCAAGAAGCTGGCTGTTGAGCTCTGCAGGTGCAATGATCCTGAACCACCTCTGGAAGGCCAGTGGTCCTCAGACTCCTCTGCTACACTGCTGTGAATGCTTGTTGGGCCTCCAGGGAGCATGTATCTGACAGAGTTTGGGAGGAGAAACAATATTCTAACCTTTAAAAGAATTACCAAAAGAAACCAAGATGTCTTTTTCCAATGTTTTTCATATTTTTTTTGATCCTCAGTATCTTCTTCAAACAAAACATTGTGCCAAAACTCCAGGCTCCTCTCTAATTTACTTCAGCCTTAAGTACAAAGAGACATTGCCTAGCTTACATAAATTATTATTGCTTCCCTAGCCTTTATAAATTATTATTGCGTAGGCCAAAAATCTTCGAACACTGGCGGCTGCATGTAGTTGGAACAAATAGAGTGCTTCAGGACATGTTTCTGTCCCTTTTCCTTAGCACAGGGGCGGGGGGTTGTCACTGCTATGATGTTAAATCTAAGGACAAATGTTCCTGGTAGACCATTCCAGATGTGTAGCAGATTCAGTCCCCGTCCTTTCGTGAACAACAAGCCAATTTCCTACTTTGCCTGCAGGGAGCATTGTCAGGTCATTACTAGAACTGAGCAGAAGGTTTAACACAGAGGCTGTGGCAAGAAATCAGCTCTGAGAATCCACATAATTCCAGGGATAAACACGGGTAGGTATGCTCATGTACGTGTGATTTCTTCTCCCATACGGACCCATTTTTAAAAGGTACATGCTGTGGGCATGAATGCTTTGTAACCCAGGGAATGCCTCTCCATATAAAAAGATGAAAAGAGGGCTCACTGTGTGACTCCACTGACTGGGTGCTTGCCTAGCATGCAGAGCCCTGGGTTGTGTCTTCAGGTGGTGGCACACGCCTCTAACCTCAGCACTTTCAAAGCAGAGATCGGATGATCGAGGTCACCCTTGACTGTGTGGTGAGCTTGAGACCAGCCTGGGCTACATGAGATCCTGGTTTAAATTTTTAAATTAAACAAAAAAGTTAATTAAAAAATAAAAAAAGCTAACACGAATGACATAGGCAATGTCATGAGGACATGACCAGATCCAGTCACCTGGAAATCCAGAGCAGTTATCTTGGTAGTGCCTGGTCTGGCAATTCCAAGGCCATGCCCAGGACACTGCCTTTCTCTATATTAATCTCTTGTTTCAACTGAAACTCTTTTCAGAAAGGATTTTAGAATATTAAGTTTTCCCTCAAATTCCCATGCCCACAGTATCCCTACAAATGCTAACTTCAGAATAATGGCTGACTGATCTAATAAGTGACCCAGAAAGGCTGAAGAGATGGCTCTGAAGAGATGCAACTTGCCTCCCAAGCATGAGGGCCTGAGTTAGAGCCCCCACACACACACATACGCACACAGAGTAGCCCATATTTATGAAACCAGCTTTGAGGGGTGGAGACAGAAGGATCCTTTGACAGCCTAGCCAAATCAGTGAGTTCCATGTAAAAGTGAGGGGCCCTACCTCAAAACAAGATGAACAACAACTGAAGAAGACACTTGAGGTTGACCTCTGGCCTCTATGCACATAAGCACATATATGAATGTGACGACATGCACACGCACAAAAATGTATGGCAGAAATATTATTGAAGACACTGGTTCACAATTAGAAAAGATGAGGTTTTTATTTGGGGTGCCATACACAACTTGAGAAAACTCACAAGAAAAAATTGTCTGGGCCATTTATTGCTTGGTGCTTCCTTTGTTGGTGCAGATTCTAAGTGGCTATGGGAGAGGTGGAAGACAGACTGGGAGGACTGGCCAGGCTGCAGGCCAGCTGAGGTCAGGTTGCAGGGCAGGCAGCTCTGGCCTCCCCTCATAAAAAGGACCTACAGGTTGGTTTTGAGCTTGGCAGCTTTCCAGTGCCATGTTCAGAACAGGTTTTAGAAAGCCTGGCCAAACCACAGGCCCAGGGTCTTAATGACAAGGCTCAACACCTGGGGCCTCTAAATGCCCTCTTTTTGGTGGCCTTATCTCCAGCCAGCCAGTGTTTGTGGTCTTCCAGTTAGAGCATTCTGACTCAAAAAGGAAACAGTCCTGAGGAAGAAGCCAATTATCCTTCCTCTCTGGGTAAATTTATCCCTCCTCCTTCGAAGTCCTGGTCTGCAGTGGGCAGGAGCTGGTGCCACCCCACTTCAGGCAGAGGAGCCAGACCTGCCTAGGCCCACCCCTTACCCTTTGTGGTGAGCCCTGGCATCTTTTGTTTCCCGCAATTGTGTGGCCGAGCTGGGATGAGGCCCAGGGTCCACTAGAAGACGTCTCTTGGCTCTGGGGTCTCCTGCACTGCCTTGCAGGACTCTTTTCTCCAAGTCGCTCTGTTTTCTCAGACCTATCAGGAGTTGCTTGGACCACAGGTACACCAGACCGCAAGGTAACTCTCAGGGTCTGTGTCTCACCAGATGTAGTCACTGGACGGAGCAAATCGTTTATCCCATGCCAGCCGGAAGTGGACTGCTCCGGAAGTAGAAGTGGTGGTGCTGGAAATGCCACTGAATTCTGCTAATTTCTGAGCACCCCAGGTATACACCAAAAAGGCGTAGGCCTCCCTGGGTAGCATTGCATGGATGTCCAGCCTAAGAAAAAGCAGGGATCTAAGGAACGTTCCTGGTGGAGTAACCGCTTACCACCCTGAGTCCTATCCCCAGCTCCAAAAGAAACAAAAAAAAAAGACATCAAGACCCCCGAAGTCCCCACCTCACACTGCTTTCATAGGAACTTTTGTTCTTCTTCAGACTCAATTTTAAAAGAGGACTTTATAAAAACATTTCACTGCCTTTTTTTCCCTTCCAGATTCTATAGCACAGGATGACATCAAAGTCTTGACCTCCCTGCCCCCGCCTGCTGGGGTTACAGGTGTATGTCATCACGTCCAGTTCACCACGGTGCTGAGAACGAAGCCCAGGGCTCCTGGCAGACCAGACAATTCCATTGCATTCCCAGACATTATTGACTTTTTTCAAAGACCTATTTTTTAAACATTTGTTTTATTTTAATTTCGGGTGGTATGTGATGTGTGTATATGTGTGTGTGCAAAAGAGTGTGTATGTATGTGCATATATTGGGTATGTGTGAATATATGTGTATCAGAGAGTATGTGAGGGTGTAGTGTGTATGTGAGTATATGAGGGTGTGAGTGTGTGTGCGTGTGTGTGTGTGTGTGTGTGTGTGTGTGTGTGTGTGTGTGTGTTGCATACATGCAGGAACCCGCAGATACCAGAAAAGGATATTGGACTCTTTAAGCTGCAGTTATAAGCAGCTGTTCTAGGAACTAAGCTAAACTCATGTCCGCTATAAGAGCAGCCAGTACTCTTAAACATTTATTTTAAAAACTTACATGTAATCCATATCAAATATTTAAAAAATCAGGATATAGAAATAAGCAAAAGAGAGAGAATATAAAGTAACTCTTAAGTCAGGCATCCTAAAATAACTATCTTTTTACTTAATTTGTGTGTTGTTTGTTTGCTCTGTGTGTGTGTGTGTGTGTGTGTGTGTGTGTGTGTGTGTGTGTGTGTGTGTGTTTACATGCTCACATGTGCCAGGACATGTATGTGGAGATCTGAGGACAACTTGAATGAGTTGGTTTTCTCCTTCTGCTATGGGAATCGAGGGTCATGGTGTCTGGTCACAGCAGTAAAACCCTAAGACAAGGAGGAAAGGGTTTATTTGGCTTACACATCCTGATCACAATGGATCACTGCTAGGAATCAGGGCAGGGCTCAGGCAGAAGCTGAGGCAGAAAACATGAATAAATGCTACCTCCTGGCTTGCTTCCAGAGTCATGAGCAGCTACTTTTCTTCTACCTCCCAGGACCACCTGCTCAGGGGTAGCCCTACCCACAGTGGGCTGGTTTCTTACACATCAATTGACACTCAAGAAAAATGCCAAACAGACAGGCCTGCAGGCCAGTCAGGTGGAAGGATTTCCTTAATTGACATTCTGTCGTCCTAGATGGCTCTCATTTGTGTCACGTTGACAAAATTAACTGGCACAGGCACTGAAGGTCAATCCCTGACATCTCTAGAAAACAGGAGAGTACAGATACTGGTTCACCTCAGGTTCTTTGCAGAGCACTGAAGCAATTCCCTCCTTTTCCCTCCCTGCTACTTCCCAAGTGACTATTCTATTCTTTCCCATGCAAGCACAAGAGCAGAAGCAATGGTATTTAGCCTGCTTCTCTTGGAAGCATAGGTTTGAAATACTTGATTTCAGATCCAAACCATTTCCTTGTGCAGTTGGAATGAGAGAAGGTGCTGACATCAGGGACATCTGTGTCTTAAGTATCTTTTATACATTAAGAATGTGCTTTGGGAGCTGGATAGATGGTTCAGCAGTTAAGGACACTTGTTCTTGCAGAAGACCTATGTTTGATTCCCTGTACTCACACAGTAGGTCACACCTATCCATAACTACAGCTCTAGATAATATGACACCCTCTTCTGACCTCCACAGACACCAGGCATGCACAGGGTGGACATACATGCATGCATGCATGGAAAATATTCATAACATAAAATAAATACTTTTTTAAAAATTTAAACAGGGAATGTGACTTGGCTCAAACAGGAGACCCAGGTTGAGGCTTCCAGCAAACACTTGTGACCTGGATCTCTGTGTAAATTTTTACCACGTATACATGCATCCACGCTGTGTTGGATAGGCTAAGAACCAACTAATTAGACTAGAAGGCTGGGGAGATGAACCACAAGCCAGTCAAGCAAGAAGACCTCAGGACTCATATAAAGGAAGACACAGTAGTTCGAATCTGTAAGCCCAGCACTCTTAATGAGGCAGAGAGAGGAGAATCCTCAGAAGTTCCCAGGCAAGCTAGAAATGATCAACAAGAGAACCTGACTCAAATAAGGTAGGCAATAAGGACTGGCACTGACCTTGTGCTTTGACCTCCAAAGGTCAAAGTTATGGTACTTATGTACTCAGACATACACATATACAGACAGACAGATAGACACACACCACAGACATATACGTTTGGTTGTTAAACTAGTACTTATGAAGCCCAGTCAACCTTACCCTCTTCATTCAGTTCCCTTTCTGTTATTGTGATAAAACACTCTCACCAAAAGCCACTTACTAGAGGAAAGGATTTATATAGCTGACACTTCCAGGTCATAGTTCATCACTGTGGGAAATCAGGACAGAAACTTGACGCAGAACCATGGAGGGAGGGATGCTGCTTGCTGGTTTGCTCACAGAATCATGCTTAACTAGCTTTCTATATAGCCCAGGAGACCTGCCCAGGGAATGGTGCTCCTTACAGTTGCCTGGAGCTTTCCACATCAACTAACAATCAAGACAACCCCCCACAGACAAACCTGATAAAGACAATCCTCAACTGAGACTTTTCCCTGGTGATGTTGGGTTGTCAAGTTGGCAGTCAACGCTAACTAGAATACCTGCCTTGCTCATACTTTGGCATGCCCTGCAAGTCTGACCTCTATGTAGACACATATGTTCAATTACTGAACAATCATTCCTCTGAGATATAGCTTTCAAGCCGGTTCACACAGAAAGCCAAGTGCATACTTTGCCAGAAAGAAATATTCTTGTCACATAAGAGCCCGTATTAATCAAAAATCACATTATGGCTCCTGGAATGAAGTTTCCTTTACTACTTTTTCATAATAATCCCAGATAAGATAAAATTGGTAATTGCGCGTTCTCTTCTGATGGGAGATAATACAAAAGTGGTATAGAAATTTGACTTAAAAAGAGTATATTCACTTGGCTAATGGGCTTCCATTATGCAGCCTTTACTTATTCATGCAGTACAATTTTGCCACATATTGAAAAGTTTAATTAGAAGTTACATGTTACATTGTTCCTCAGTGTTAGCCACAGAGGAAAGTTTTTAACAGTCGAAGAAGGAAAGAGGCAGTGGAAGCCCAGGAAGACAGTGAAGGCTACTTACATAGACTACCTACGTCAACCTCCAGGAAGGCTGGCTCCTAGACAGCTCACCTTCAGATCAGAGCTTAAGGCTAATTTCATATCAATAAAGCTCACCTTTTACAGTGGCTGAGAGGACAATCTGTGGGTTCCCTGGAATAGGTTAATGAGTATCATTTGTTTTCTTTATAGCTCACCCTGCAAAGGGGCACTGACTCTATGATCCCCAGAAACAAAGGCACCCTTCCATCAATAGGCTAATAACAACAAGCTGGGTATGTGAGACTCTTTTCCCAGCTAACAGGTAATACCTTAATTACTAGTCATCCATGCCTATTAATCAATTAAATTATAATTGCATTTGCCAACATCGGCAAGCCGAGCCCAAGCAGCACTTTCACAATGGACTATTCCTGATCAAGACACAAAGTCCACAAATACCTAGCATAAATCATGCCATTGGAGCAGAACCTTATAGGGCCATGATTCGGCTTCCTAATGGTTGAATGGTCACACCAGCTATGATGTAGTCCTTGCTCTTTCACTAGGACCCTGTGTAGGGGAAGGTTTGGGACCCAAAATGGGCAAAGAGCATCCTTGTGGATTGTGCCCCTTCTGGGCCTTCCTCACACTGCAGTGCAGAGGCACCTGGGATGGAGTCATCTGTGCAGTCCGGTTCTTAAGCCGAAGTGAAAGTATATTCGTATACATTTGAAAAGTATGTGATGGTTACATTAGGCCTATGCTGAAGCTCTACAAGACAGGTTGTCTGCAGGGTACCATTCTGATCAGCATCATCACCTCCATCACCATCATCACCACAATCACCATCCCCACCACCATTACCATCATTACCTCATCACTACCGCCATCACCGTCTTTACTCCATTATTACCACCACCCTCTTTATCACCAACATCATCACCATCCTCTAAGAGATACCATGGGGAAAAGTTAGCTCTCCAATAGCTTGGCTCGGTTGGCCAGTCTCAATGGCACATGTCAGGAGCTCAGCATTCCAACTCCTCCTTCCCCACAACAAGAATGCCAACTACTCCAACAGGGATAGAGGCTCCTCCCTAGAGAATCAAGGAGCCCATCTGGGGCAGAGCAGAAATGATTTATGAACCAACTCTATTAGTCAGGCTTTTGAGTCACTGCAACCAAACACCCAAAGGGGGAAAAAAAACTTAAAGAAATACATGTTCATTGTATCTCATAGTTTTAGTCTTTTACAACAGGGAGGGGTCAGAGGAGGAAAGCTCACATCATGGGGAACAAGAAACAGACAAAAATAAATACAGGAAATAGGCAGGACAGACATAGCTCCTAAGGATAAGCTCCCAGTGACCTACTTCTTCCAACCAGACCCCACCTCTGACCTTTCACCGCCTCCCAATAACGCCATAATACTCATCATGTCATGAATCAATCAGGAAGTTAATCCACTCATTAGCTCAGACTCATCATGATCTACTACTCATCTCTGGAAACATCATCACAGACACACCCAGAGGTGTGCTTTACTAGTTCATTAATCCAGTCTAGCTAACCATCGCACCAACTATTTACTCTTGATTTAGCTTGTCCTTAGGCACAGCATATATTTATAGAGCTTGGCTCTTCTTCAGAGAAGAACCTTGTGAGAAACCATTCCTCTGGCTCAGCTTGAATTGAAGCCCCTCCTGCCCCATAGGGATGGGCAGACCTGGAGAGCAGCTGCCCCTGGGTAAACCATGGTGGCTCAATACCTTTCCCTTCTCCCAAATCACCACCAATTGTACACACATCAAGGGTGGCACAGAACCTTCCTCGCTAATGAGAACTACACCAGAATGAGACCACCTCCCACTGAGCATGTGCAGCACAGTTCACAGGAGTGGGCGCTGGAGAATTGAGTTCAAAGCACGTGATAGGTGCTCAAGTAGGGGACCCTGTGGAAGGAGATGGACACCAATATAGCCCCAAAAGAACCCCTAAGACTTGGGTCTCTGTCATTTATCCATTCAACAAAGGATATTGAGCATGACACACATGTCAATCAAAGAACCAATGAGTGATCTGGAGGAGCTCACGGACCAGAGCTGAGGGCAGGAGGGGTGTTGTGTGACACTATTCCTTGGGATTCATGAAAAAAACTTCTACTCACCCCAAACACAGAGTAAGAACATACCTAAGTAACAATTCCATCAAAATCCAACTTGGTGAAAACCAATGAGAGCCTCGTGAGAGCTGGAACCGAGCTGGGATTGCCCCAACCGAGGCAGGAAAAGGGGGTTAAGAGTGGCAATGTGTGTCCATTTCCATGAGGTAAAAAGCAGAGAAGGAAAGGGATGCATGTGGGTATGGGAATCTGGACAGAGGAAAACTTCTGGCATCCCTTTACCCAGATCCCAGCCAGGCTGTGGGAAGGAACTCTTGGGGGCATGCTGCTATCTGAGACAAATGTGTATCAATCAGGCTTCTCCAGAGGAACAAACCAATAAAATGAGTGCATATTAAAACGGAACTTTATTCATTAGCTTGCACAATGAAGGCTAGATATTCCAACAATGGTCATCTTCACACTGTAGAAAATGAGGACGCAGGGGCTGCTCAGTCCATGAAACCATGTGCCTCGGCCATCCCAACCTGGTGCCAAAGGCTTAGAGGATTCTTGGATAGTCATGGCTCCTCAGCCTAGGCTAACAGTCCAAAGAAACCAGGTTCTGATGTCAAGGAATGTGGGTGGGTAGCAGAGGCAGAGGCAGCCGCACTGGCAGAGGCACTCACTAGAAAAAGACAAAGACTAGAAGGCAAACAAAAGCTTTTCACTGGGACTCTACTTCCAGGAAAGTGCCATGCAAACTTAGGGTGGGGCTTCCCACTTTAATTAATCCCTTGATTAATCCTAATTAAGAAAATCCCTTATAGGCAGCCTTGAGGTTTACCTAATCTAGATAATGTCTCACTGGTGTACCCAGTGCTGTTTAATCATTTCTATCATCCTATAGAGTCCCCTGGTCTTTAAAGATGAGGAAACAGGCTCAGAGAAGAGTTCAGCCTGCAAAGGAAGAGGGAAGCAGAGAGGCAGTGGCCTTATTGGTCAATCACAAACACAAGAGCAGCTTTGCCTGGACCCTGCACCCCAGTCACTGCTTTCACTTAGACAGTGGGGAATTCCCACACAGAGGGAAGATGCAGCTCCAAAGGTAGAGTCCCTACCGAGCATCCACAAAGCCATCCGATCCATCCACAGCCCTGCACAAGCTGAGCACGGCGGTGCACACATCTCATCCTGGCACTTCAGAAGTGAAGTCATGAGCCTCGGGAGTTCAGCTCCAGAGTGAGTTCGAAGTCCGCCTGGGCTACCTGAGACCCTGTCTCAAAGAAGAAAGGGGACATGAGAAATTGAAGTCATAAAAATAAAAATACAATGGGTGCTTACCGTTTATCTCTAAACCTTTGTGCAGGAATCACGTGGCTGTAGTAGCTTCCCGGCGGGGTTTTGTGTGAATACAGAGAAAGGGAGGACAAAGACTCCAAGAGATCATTCTGGCTTAGACTTGTGGCTCCTTCTCACCAGCAAACCCGGGGTCAAGATGAAGAGCCAAGGGCTATGGCTGTGTTAAACATGAAAGCAGACCAGATCCCAGGAAGTCCTACCTCCCATCCTCCTGTGAACTTTTTAAGATTATTTTATTGATTTGCTTTGAGGATCGGGGTACATGATGTGCACTGTGTGTGGAAATCAAAGGATGACTCTTCAGAAGTAGCATCTTTCCTTCTCCCTTGTTTTGGAGGCAGGTCTCTCTTTACTTCCGCCTTTGCATTGCATATCCATGAAATTTCTGATTCCATCCCTCCCTGAGTACCAGGCTGGGGTTATCCGATGCCAACCACCAGTTCTAGGTTCTAAGATAGAATCCCAGTCCTTGGAGTTGTGCATCGAGCCCTTTTCATCCACGGAGCTATCTCAGCCTGACCAGCCGCATTAACTTTGAATGCTCCTCACTTCCTGGCTTCATCCTGCGGTCCTTGTTGGCTTCTGCATGCAGTCTCCTACCTAACTTGCATTCTTCCTGCTGCACTCCAGTGTCCCTCCCCCACCCCTCATCCTCTAGAAGATAACTTTCCAAGGATTTGCTTAGTGGAATCATCCAGCTCCCCGGGAATCGGCTCCCGTGCTTGAAGAAGGAATGAAGAAGGAATAATTTCCTCCTCTTAGGCTGCTGGGAGAGGCTGGCACCTGAGTTGTGGTAACTTCAAAGGCTGCAAACGGTTCAGCTCCAGAGACCAGAGATGGCTGGGGACTCCTGCTGCTGCCTCTGCCTGGACTCATACCAACTCCATGGCCACCTGCGGGAAGGGCTCTGTGCACATGTTTCAATAAGCCTAAAAGTCAGTTCACAGCTGTCCACCTTAGCTGTATCTGGGGATAGTCATGGATGTCCAAAAGGTATAGTGCTTTCAGCATCCTTAAGATCAACCTTGGGGCCCAGGACTTGCTTGTCACCAAGCTGGATGACCTGAGTTTCCTGCCCTGAATCTGTACTGTGGAAGGAAACAACTGACTCCTTCAAGTTCCCTTTGACCTCGTGTGTGTGTGTGTGTGTGTGTGTGTGTGTGTGTGTGTGTGTGTGTGTGTGTGTGCGTGTGTGTGTGCGCGCACGGAGCGCAGAGTGGCATGTTCATGCATATGAACACACACACAAATAAATAAATAGGTAAACAAATAAAGGTATAAAAGAAAGAAAGAGCCTTGGGAGACACAGGTGGAAAAGGAAATCTACATTTGGAGAAGGTCTTGAGTCCCTGGCTTCAGTGGGTAATAAATAATTTTGACTGAGTAAGAAGTCACCCCAAAAGCAGCTTTTACTAGAGCCACAGCACTCTCTGATCACAGGTTCTGCTGGCCTTTCTAAAATAACCTTTATGTGCACATTTTAAACATTCTATGGAGATTCTTTCCTTCTAAAGAAAAGGGGGGGGGGTGTCTTGAAGGCAGCTGTTTTCTATATGCAGCTGGATTCTGCCACACAACTGTTTCGCCTTTAGCAACTTTGTCAAGCTTAATTTGAGAGTAATCTAACTGCAGGTGTCAGGTAGGACGGGACACTTCCAAGGACCAAGATCCCCACAGAGGGGTCAGTTCAAGTATCCAGGATGGACGGGAAGCATTGGTCGGAAGGCAGGAAGCCAGAGGACTACAGACAGGCTGTAGAGAGCCAAGCTCCCCCCCCACACACACACACACACACACGAGTCCACCATGGACTCCAGGAGATAATGCCTATGGGCAGAAGGAATGGGGTTTTCATTGCCAGGTCCCTGGTAACATAAAATCTCACAAACAACCTCCGTAAATCATGCGGTGACAGCTACCGGGCTTGTCCAACGTTAAACATAAGGGACTCTTCTTTTAAGTGGGGCTGCAGTCACAGGCAGCACCATCTCCAGTCCTCAAACATCTGTAGTTCATCTTATCGTTTGAAGAAATATATGAGTTTCACTGTCTTTTTTTTTTTTCCTTTAAGCCTTTTGCAGCTTCTGCTCCTTGGCTTGTTTGAAGACCATCTGCTATGTATAAAATTGGGGGTGGGGGTACAGTGTGGAAAAAGAGCATTTGGGAGATCCGCGGATCGAGAGGCAAAGCAAACACTTCTGTGGGCATCAGAGGACATCCACTTTCTTTTCTCAGCACCAGCCCCTTGCGGGTGTTGAACTTGGGGTCCTGCCTTTGGCTTAGACTAGAGCTCTCTCTAGGTTTTGAGGAGTTTGCTTATTTTATTTATTAGTGTGTATGTGGTATATCTGTGTGGAGTGTGTATATGTAGTTTCTGTATATGCAGGTGTATGAATGCAGGGGTCAGAAAGAACAACTGCAGATCCTGCTCTATGCCCCTGAACCAGAATATCTCACAGATCTGGAAGCTAAGCTGGCAGCTGGCCCCAGCAATCCTTGTGTCTCCATCCAGCACAAAGCCAAGGTCACAGGCACCTACACAGCCACACTCGACTCTACATACATGCTGGGGATCTGAACGTAGGTCCTCACTCCCACACAGCAAGTGGTCTCACCTGCTGAGCCATGTCTGATGCCCTCTCATTCTGGGTTGGTCTGGTGCTGATTAATTCCTTACTAAATAGGCTCTGGAGAAACCCTGGTGACAATGAGAGTCCAGCACAGGTGATTCTCAGGGCCCTTAAAGACATGGAAAGCCACCTTGAGATTGACCAAGCCCTTCCAAAATGTCTGGAGTTGGGAAGGAAACTAAACTGTGGCCCTTGGAGTTAGCAATAGAGGGGATGGCACTCACATAATGGAAAGGCTAGCAGAGGGAGCATATGTCATAGCATGAAGTCACCACAGGGTGGTACAAACTGCAGCGAACATTCTCTCTTGGGCTTGTGTCTCAAGAGAAGCTGAGGGGCAGAGCGCCAGGCAACTCTGCTGGAAATAAGGGCAGCAGGGGGGCTCCCCCCCTTCTTCCCAAGCAGAGGTGTCTGAACTGAAGCGAGCAGTCTACATGCACCAGATGTTCAAACACTTGACCCCTAAATTAATCACCACCTCTTTGTACCCTAGGCCATGCCTGGTCCAGTTGCCTCAGCCCTAACATGGTCCAGGCAACATACATAGCTCAAATTCCAGGGAGCTCCATTCTATGAGCCAGGAAATTAATTCAAATGATGTTTTTAATGGCCAGAGTGTCATTATGGCTGAACTAAGCCAACAGTGAAGACAGAGATTTTACACTAACTCTAGAAGAGTTTTGCTACAAGCAGCTGTTGATCAAGAACTATTTGTAGAACTCAAAGGCTCCCACAGCCAATTTTAACACTCCCACCAAGGGTAGATCCTCAATAAAACTGATTAAAGGGTTGGGGAGCTTGCTTAACCAGTGAAGTTCTTGTCAAGCAAACATGAAGACTTGAGG
>CM052711.1:66508437-66538626 GCA_028551405.1 Uromys caudimaculatus | reverse complement strand
CCACTATGTTCATAGCAGCCATATTTATAATAGCCAGAAGCTGGAAACAACTCAGATGTCCCTCAGCAGAGGAATGGATACAGAAAATGTGGTACATTTACACAATGGAGTACTACTCAGCTATTAAAAACAATGATTTAATGAAAGTTGCAGGCAAATGGATGGAACTTGAAAATATGATCCTGAGCGAGGTAACTCAGTCACAAAAGAATGAACATGGTATGTACTCACTGATAAGTGGATATTAGCTGAAACGTTTGGAATACCCAAGTTTCACTTAACAGTAACTGCTGGACTGAGAGTGAGGTCCCAGATGGAGGAGTTGGAGAAGGACTGAAGGAACTGAGGGAGTCTGCAGCCCTATGGAGGGAGCAACAGTGTCAACTGGCTTGAACCCCCCCCATCTTTCTGGAGGCTGGACCACCAACCAAAGAATATACATGGAAGGACCCATGGTTCAGACCACATATGTGGCAGAGGAGGGCCTTGTTGGTCATCAGGGAGAGGAGAGGCCCCAGTAAAGGGGAATGTCAAGGTGGGAATATGGGAGTGGGCGGGCAGGTGGGTGGGAGGTGGAATTCCCTCATAGAGATGGGGTAGGGGGAAGGGATAGGTGGTCTCCAAAGAGGACACCTAGAAAGGGGGAAACATTGGAAATGTAAATAAATTATCAAAAAAAATTAAATTGTAATAGTAATAGAACAGAGACAATAGTAAGTAAAAGTATTTTTAAAATAAAGAGGTGAGGACATTAGGTAGGCAGTCACAACAAAGCAGAGACATCTATTATAGGTCTGAGATGCTATCTGATGACATTTTTCACCTTTGAGTTGGTGGCGGTTAGTAACCTTGCTAGTACATTACAAAAGGATTTATCTGATACTCACTAGGATGTAAGGACTCACACACAGAGAAGGACGATGAATGGCTGTTAAGGAGTCTAGGATAGCCCAAGAAAATTTGGCTCTGGACCTGCAACATTCCAGCTCTCCATAACCACAGATGTTCTAGTCAGCCAAACAGCCCAGTAGAACCCGAAGCAAGGGTGTAGCTTGTTTGTTTGAGAACATAATTTCCTAATCTTTATTCTCAACCAAACTTCATGAGGGAGCCACTGCACCAGCTGGTTCGTGGGATGACTGATCCATTCATTCATCCATGCAAAATACTGATGGGCCATCCCCTCCCCCCATGCACCAGGCATTCTGGTAAGTCAGTAAGAAACAAGCCCTGCCAACACTGAAGCTGTCAATCAGGAGACAGAACGGAAATAACAAAGGCGGTTTCAAATGTGTGTAATGGGTAATCTTGAGTCACCTCAAAAGGACCTAGAATCACCTTTGGGCATGCATATTAGACATTTTTTAGATTGGGTTAATTGAGGTTGGGGAAACCTAAGTGTGCGCAGTATTATGTTGTGGTTAGGGTCTTGGACTGAGGAATAAGAAAATGAGCTGAGCACCCCATTATCTCTCTCTGCTTCCTGACTGGGGGTGCAATGTGAGCAGCTGCCCTATGTTCCTGTTGCCATGACTCCCCATCGTGATGGACTGTGTCTTTGAACTGTGAGTCAGAATAACTTCTGTAAGCTGTCTTTGCTGGGTATCTTGTCTCAACAACGAGAAAAGTGACTGATATGTCCAGGAAGTAATGGGTACTGTGAAGAGCAGTGGAGTGGGCTGGAAATGGGAGACAGACAAGGGCTGGTTTAGTTCAAAGAATACTGGCCACAGTTAGATACTCTGCTTGGCTCTTAGGTGAAGGACAAACTGGAGTTTCTGGACTGTTCTCTGACACACCAGAAAAAGGCATCAGATCCCATTACAGATGCTTGTGACTCACCATGTGGTTGCTGGGAACTGAAATCAGGACCCCTGGAAGAGCAGTCAGTGAGTGCTCTTAACTGCTGAGCCATCTCTCCCGCTCTATAACTCTTTTAAGAAATGCATATATATGTGTGTGTGTGTGTGTGTGTGTGTGTGTGTGTGCGTGTGTAGCATAGTGGTACATACCTTTAATCCCAGCACTCAGGAGGCAGAGACAGATCTCCGAGTTTGAGGCTAGCTTGGTCTACAGAGTGAGTTCCAAGCTAGCCAGGACTACACAAAGAAACCCTGTCTCAAAAACCACAAAATAAATGGTTTTAGTTTTATTTATATATATTCATGTAGGTTTGTGGATGTGAGTACAGTGCCCACAGAAGCCAGGAGAGGGTGTAGAATCCTCTGGAACTGGAGTTCAAAGTAGTTATGAGCTGCCTGACGTGGGTGCTAAGATCTGAGTGCTGAGCTTGGCCTCCAGCCTATATAAATTGTCTTTGCAAAGGAATGAGTAGCAGTTTTCAATCCTGGACTTCGAACTGTGAATTTACATTGTCTGAGATTGACTTCCTTCTGCCTTGCTGGAGAGTGAACTGGGAAGCAGAGAATCAGTAAAAAGTGGCAAAGGCTAGTCAGCATGTTTACTGTGAGAACGTTGGCATGCACACAGCTACAGGAGACACCAAAGGATGCCGGACAGGACCAACAGGCAAGATAGAGAATGACAAACAGATTCAAGAGTCTGCTCTTGGATAAAGGATGGATATCCAGAAAATGTTAGAGACTTCCTGACAGCCAGTCATAATAAGAAACAGACCTCCATCTACCCAAAGAATGACAATGGAAGCAGGGGGGATGGTTCAGCCGATAAAGGCTCCTATGCCTAGAACCATGCAGAAAGAGCTAGGCATGGTGGGTGCTGTACACTTCTGATCTCAGTGGGGGGGGGTACGGAAGATGGAGAGAAGTTAAGGAAGACCCTCGAAATTAACCTCTGACCTTCACATGCACATGCTCTCATGTGTATGCACACACAAGAGAGAAGACACAGAACACACACACACACACACACACACACACACACAGGTAGAGAGATAGAGAGATAGAGATAGAGATAGAGATAGAGATAGAGATAGAGAGAGGGGATTAATATGGGCAAAAGATCTCATTGTGGTTAGGGTATGAAATGTCCCCCAATAGGCTCTTGTGTTTCAGCATTTGATCCCCAGCCTTGTGCTGTTTAGGAAAGTAATGGAATCTGTAGGAGGTGGAGACTTGTGGAGGAAGCATGGACACTGGGAGTGGGTTTGGGGTGATGATGGTTATATCCTGGTCCTACTTCCTGTTCTTTCTCTGTGTGGGGGAGAAATGTGATCTCTCTGCTTCTTGATTGCTAGCCCAACCTCATGGTCCTACTGCCATCCATGTCTTTCCTACTCAGTGGGCTCTATCCCTTTGGACTGTAAGCCAAAATAAACCCTTTCTTTGGAACGTTGCTTTTTTGTTAGGGTATTCTTCTACTGTAACTGAAAAGTAACTTAGAGGCACCAATTAAGATTCTTCTGAATGGATATACAGTTCCAAGGCCAGTAAGCGCATCAGATATTACTGGTCGTTAAGGAGATTTGAATTCAACCTACCGAGAGATACACAGGCATCAGGATGGCTGTTATAAAAAACAAACAAAACCAAAACAAAGAAAAATAGGAAATAACTGGTGTTTACAGATGTGGAAGAATCGGAAAGCTCACGCATGACTGACGGCAATAGAGTACAATGAAATAGCCGTAGGAAGCACAGTGGTGGTTCATTTAAAAATTAAAATCATGGGCTGGGGAGATAGCCAAACTCTTACAGTGCACACCACACAAGAATAAGGACCTGAGTGTAGACCCCCTAGAAATCCACATAAATGCCCAGTGGGTGTGGCAGCCTGCCTGCAATTCTAGCCTCAGAAGGCAGAGAAAGGGGGTATCCAGACAAGCAGATAGCAAAGACTTGCCATGTCATGCACTCTGGGCTTGATTGAGAGGCGCTGCCTCAATGAATGAGGTGAAAGAGTCACTGAGGATGATTCCGGACAGCGACCTCAGCCTTCCCATGCACATGTAGCTATGCTCACAACTCTCCCACATGTGCATCTATACACATGCGTATCATGAATATCTTGAAAATGGAAAAAAATGTAAATAGAGCTAACCCATGACTCAGCAGTTCCGAGAGTGTATCCAAAAGAGTTCCAAGCAGAATACTGAACAGATCTTTGCAGTGTGTTGTGGTATTAGAAGGTTGGTCACACATGGATGGGTTCAACTAGCTTGAGAAGATGAGAGAAAGCTCTGGAAGTGGACCCTAGGGACAGTTACACCACAATGTAAATATACCTACTAGCAATGAGCCAGGCATTTCAAACGGATGGAATGGTAAGTTTCATGCTATATACCTCTAAGCACAATTAAAACTATTCATTTAAATACATATTTATGTGTATGTTGTGAGCCTTTGTGAGTTTGTGTGCACCTTAGGCTTGCAAGAGCTCATGGTGGTCAGAAGATGGCAGCAGATCCTCTGGAACTGGAATTATGGGTGATTGTGAGCCATTGTCTGGGTGCTGGGAACCAAACCCAGGTCTCCTGCAAGAGCAGTAAGTATTCTTCACAACTGAGCCATCTCTTCAGCCCCCAAACAATTCCTCTGTCTCTTTTTCTGTCTCTCTGTCTCTGTCTTTCTTTGTGTGTCACATGTGTGAATGCAAGTGTGCACATGCCACAGCACAGCTGTGGGGATCAGAGAACAACCTTGGTTGTGGGTCCTCATCTCTTACCTTGTTTGACGCAAAGGCTCCTTGTTGCTTGTTGCTGCGTACTCCAGGCTAGCTAGCCTAAAGGTTTCCAGGTTCCTGTCCCATCTCGCTCTAGGAGTGCTGAGATTACAGGTGTGTACCACTGCATCTGGCTTTATGTGGGTTCTGAGGGTTTGAACTCAGGTCTTAACACTTGCCCAGCAAGTGCTTTTCTTAGTCTCAATTAAAACATTGTAAAGCCCCTAAAACCACATCTGTCCTTTCATTTCCCCAAAGCAGCCTTCCCTGCACTCTGCTCTTCTCATTCCACCCACGTCTATTCATATTTATATCTACCTAGATGTAAGTCTTTGTCTATAATACTTTTGCCCCTGAATTTCAATGGAACTCCAATTTAGCTTTCCCTGCCTGTACTCACTGGGTCCGAAAGCACGAATGTTTTAAAAGCATTTAAGTTAAGTTAACAAGATATTTCCTACTCCCCAGCTCCCAGCTCTTCCCAGTGGGTAGATGCCATTTTCCCCAAATGGCCTTCAGCTGCACCCCCAGCCTACAAACCATAGTATAACACCCAGGGCAGCCACTCCTGTGGTCTTAAGCATCCAAAAGAAAGGTTGTGGGGGGTGTTTTTATCCTGGTAGTCAGCTTCAGGTCTTCTTTGGTAAAGGAGTTAGAGGTGGAGGTGCCAGTGGAACACAAAGAGCAGGAGTCCTGATGGTTTCTGAAATTGGTAAGATGTCCTAGGAGTGAGGCTGAAGGTGGAGAGAGACCTAGTCTGCACGAGTGTGTTAGCCATGGTGCCCAAGCTGGAAGCTGTGAGGAGGGCTCAAGGAAACTGGAGCCCTGGAATTTCTGAGGGAGGGAGGGGGAAGGAGACAGCAGAGGCGGAAAACTGAGTGGGTAAGAGTGGGTTTGGAACCCTCCCTTTGTTTATGAACAAGAGTCTCCGAGATACACAATCCGAGCTAGGGAACCCTGGAGTGTGGAAGGGCTTGTCTCACATCTTGATCTACTTTCCTAAACTTTTTGGAAAGAGAAAATCCCCCAGCCCCAGTGCCAAGCCACCCCCCCCCCCACCTCTCTATTTGTAAAAACCCATCTGCAGTTCAAGGGAAATCAGATTCATGTGTTTTCAATTCATTTACACTTAACGTATTAAAATATTGCTTTGTAAGAGCTATTTGATGTCCAGGAAGCCATTTGAGTCTCTTAAATAAATCTTTAAAGTCCCTTTTTCTTAGAAACAGGAAATTGCATTTTGCCAAATGCAAATTAACTTGCACCTCATAAAGTTCAAGTTGAGCTCAGAACATACACTGAGTGAGGGTCGAGTGGGTTTCAGACTTGGCAAGCTAGTGCAGGGTTTAATCTAAACCAAAAGACAGCAACTGGAGCTCCACGGACATTCCAAAGGATGGTATTATTGGATTCCCTCAGCGAAAGTCAACTTCACATCCATTTACACTCTCAGTTCTTCAGTTCCGGATTATCAGGATGTCACCCCTGTTCTGTCTTTTCTCTCTGGCCTGAGCCACAGGACAGGTAGACAAGCTCAAGGTTCACTTGGGCCAAAGACTATGCATTTTGATGGTTTTTCTTGGACTTTATTGTTCCCTACCAAGTGACAGTACAGTGTCACTCAGGGTATCTGCTTTTCTCTGCTCACAACCCACGTAGCAAAGGTCCCTTCTATCCTTTTCGTCAGTCTGGGTGAAGTAGAGCAGGTAACCATTGTGAGCTTCCTTCAAACACCAGAGAAAGAGAGGACCATAGAGCGAGGGAGATGACTCAGGAAGTAAA
This sequence comes from Uromys caudimaculatus, assembly GCA_028551405.1. Lineage (NCBI taxonomy): Eukaryota > Metazoa > Chordata > Mammalia > Rodentia > Muridae > Uromys > Uromys caudimaculatus. The sequence continues at coordinate 66,532,203 of CM052711.1, read as the reverse complement.
TTGCTTGCTGTGCAAGACCAAAGAGCGGGGACCTGAGTTAGATCTCCAGAACTAACATAAAAAGGGCTGGTCACAGTGGTATTTGTATTTTAGTGCTGGTGAGGCCCTGAATCCCTTGAGCTCACTGAAAGCGCTCAGACCCTCATAGGGTATTCTAGAGGAATATGGGAGAGACGCTTAGCTGGGCATAGGTTCTGGAATACTTTATAGGGGAGGAGCTGCCTGCACTAGCCTTTGTGGTGAGCAGTTTCCATGGCTGGGAGTTTCAGATGGAAGGCACAGCAGCAGCAAAGGCAGAGAGCTCAGATGTAGCAAGATAGAAGTGAAGGACGCTAAGTCCATTGTAACTACAAAAGTCAGATGGGAAGATGGGTGAGGGACAGCTGTACCAGCAGTTGTCCATTGCTATAAACTTGATCATTGAGAACACCTCCCAGTAGCCCTCTAGGGCTTTTTGAGATGACCCTATTTTTGTTTCTTAGGAATACGATAACAAAAGGCCTTACCGGAGTAATTTACGCGTGATAAAAATCTATCCAGGTTCAAGGCGTTCTGTTTAAGAGTATCCAGATGTCTACTTCTGCATTTCCATTGTGTCTTCATCTTGTGTTTTCACACGTGGAAGGGGCTGAGAACTTTCTTTTGCCACTTTTTGTAACATGTTATCTTTCTTTGATGTGCATGAGTGCTTGCATGTGCACTACCCATGTGCAGTGTTCATAGAAATCAGAAGAGGCATTAGGTTTCCTGGAGCTGGAGTTACAAATAGTAGTGAACTGCCTGAAGTGGATTCTGGGAGCCAAACTCACATCTTCCACAAGAGCAGTGCATGCGTTTAACTGGTGAGCCATCTCCCCAGCCTCCCTTTAGGCTTGTTTTATAATGGAATCTAATCATCTCTCATAGCCTTCACCATACTGATACTACCATACTGGAGACTCGTTGTGAATATTTGGATTTTGTGATGGTGTTTAGACCACAGAAAATTTCATCAACTTTTGAGCGATTCTTTATTTTATGACTCAAAAATTTGTTTCAGGTTCTTAATTTCCTTTCCTGTTGCTGTGGTGAAATATTCTGACGAAAACAACTTCAAGGAGGAAGGGTTGACTTTAGCTCACAGCTCAAGATACATCGTGCAGGGAAGTCAAGGCAGCAGAGATGAAGCAGCTAGTCACATCCAAGCTGTAGTCAGAAAGGAGAGTGGGATGCACACTAGTGCTTAGCTCCATTCTCCATTGCTCAGTTCCGGCTCCCAGGCAGGGGATGGCCCCACCCACAATGGGCAGGTCTTCTCCCCTCAGTATAATCCCTAACTGGTATGGCCAAAGGCTTGTCTCCTTGATGATTTTGTTGAGCCAGCAATCCTAGTATCTCAAGCATTTCTGTTCCAGGTCTGAAATCAAATTAGCCTCCCTTCCTCCCCTCTTCCATTTTTCTTTTCCATCTCTCCTTTCATACAGGAGCTTACTTGGGTCAGGTTGGCTTCCAACTTTGGTATTCTCCTGCCTCGGTCTCTTGAGTGCTTCAGTTACAGGTAGAAGATGTGTACGTTCTTGTCAGTAGACAGCACTGTTCATGAACCAAGATGGTGTCTCCATGTGTGAGCATTGTTATTGTACATCAGTTCTGCCCTCAGTGGACAGAACGTGAGGCAATATGTCTATTTTTTAATTAATTTATTTGCTTTGCATCACAACTGCAGTTTCCTCTCCCTCCTCTCCTCTAAGTCATTCCCCTACCCCACCCTATCTCACCCCGCCATATACTCCTCTTCCCTTTCTCTTCAGAAAACAGGAGGTGGTCTGTGGATTTTAACTTGTCTTAGCATATCAAGTTGCAGCAAGACCAGGCACACCTCCTGTTGAGGCTAGACTAGGCATCCCAGTTAGGAGAAAGGGTTCCAAAGGCAGGTAACAGAGTTAGAGACATGCCTGCTCCCACTGTTAGGAGTTAAACATGAAGACCAAGCTACACAACTGTTACCTACGTGCAGAGGGCCTAGGTCTGTCCCATGCATGCTCTCTGGTTGGCAGTTCAGTCTCTGTGTGCCTCTGTGGGCCCAGGTTAGTTGATTCTGTAGGTTTTCTTGTGGTATCCTTGACCCCTCTGGCTCCCACAATCCTTCCTCCCCTCTTCTGGAGGATTCTCCAAGCTCCTCCAAATGTTTGGCTGTAGGTCTCTGCATCTGATTCTATTAGTTACTGGTGAAGCCTCTCTGATGATAGCTATGCTAGGCACCTGTCTTTAAGTATAGCTGAGAATCATCAGTGTATCAGGGGTGAGCTCCCTCTCAGGCCATAGGCCTCAAGCTGGACCAGTCATGGCCATCTCCTCAATTTCTTCTCTATCTTTACTCTTGCACATCTTAGAGGCAGGACAAATTGTAGGTCAAAGGTTTTGTGGCTGGCTTGGTGTCCTAATCCCTCCATTGGAAATCTTGCCTGGCATGCTCAGGATCCATATCCTAGATTGCTAGGAGTCTTAGCTAGGGTCACCCTCATAGAGTCCTAGTCTTAGCTAGGGTCACCTTCATAGAGTCCTAGTCTTAGCTAGGGTCACCCTCATAGAGTCCTAGTGTTAGCTAGGGTCACCCTCATAGAGTCCTAGTCTTAGCTAGGGTCACCCTCATAGAGTCCTAGTGTTAGCTAGGGTCACCCTCATAGAGTCCTAGTCTTAGCTAGGGTCACCCTCATAGAGTCCTAGTCTTAGCTAGGGTCACCCTCATAGAGTCCTAGTCTTAGCTAGGATCACCCTCATAGATTCCTAGGAGTTTCCATTGCCCTAGGTATTAGCTTGTCCATGACCCCCTTTCTCTCTCAGTACTCTCTCCCTCCATCTAGCCCCTCCTATTCCTATCCCCACCTCTCCCCAGTCCAGTTCCCACCCCCACCCCTGCTGTCCACCCAAGATGTCTATTCTAGTTCATCTTCTCATTGGGATTGAAGTGTCCCCTCACCCCCAGAACCTTCCTTGCTACTTAGCTTCTTTGGGTCTGTGGATTGTAGCATGGTTGTCCTTTACTTTATGGCTAATAGCATGTATAAGTGAGTACATACCATATGTGTCTTTCTGGGGCTGTGTTATCTCATTCAGGATGAGCTTCTCTAGTTCCATCCATTTGCCTGCAAATTTTATGACATCATTGTTTTTAATAGTTGAGTAATACTCCATTGTGTCAATGTACCACATTTTCTTTATCCATTCTTCAGTTGAGAGACATCTAGGTTGCTTGATTTCTGGCTATTACAAACCAAGCTGTTACGAACATAGTTGAGCAAGTGTCCTTGTGTATGCTGGAACATCTTTTCAGTATATGCCTAGGAGTGGCATATCTGAGTTTTGAGGTAGATCTATTCCAAATTTTCTGAGAAAATGCCAAATTGATTTCCAAAGTGGCTGTACACATTTGCACTCCCACCAGCAATGAGAAGTGTTCCTCTGGCTCCGCATCCTTGCCAGCATGTGCTGTCACTTGAGTTTTTGATCTTAGCCATTCTGATGGGTATAAGGTGGAATCTCATCATAGTTTTGATTTGAATTTCCCTCATGGCTAAAGATGTTAAACATTTAAGTACTTCTTGGCAATTAGAGACTCCTCTGTTGAGAATTCTCTGTTTGGATCTTAGTCAGGGTTTCTATTCCTGCACAAACATCATGACCGAGAAGCAAGTTGGGGAGGAAAGGGTTTATTCAGCTTACTCTTCCACATCGCCGTTCATCATGAAACAAAGTCAGGACTGGAACTCAAGCAGGTCAAGGAGCAGGAGCTGATGCAGAGGCCATGGAGGGATGTTCCTTACTGGCTTGCTTCCCCTGGCTTGCTCAGCTGGCTTTCTTATAGAGCCCAAGACAACCAGCCCACAGATGGTACCACTCACAAGGGGCCCTCCCCTCTTGATCACTAATTGAGAAAATGCCTTACAGCTGGATCTCATGGAGGCATTTTCTCAACTGAAACTCCTTTCTCTGTGATAACTCCAGCTTGTGTCAAGTTGACACAAAACCAGTCAGTACAGGATCTGTAATTCATTTTTAAATTGGATTATTTGGTTTGTTGATGTCTAGTTTTTTGAGTTCTTTACATATTTTGAAAATTAGCCCTCTGTCAGATGTGAGGTTGGTGAAGATCTTTCCCCATTCTTTAAGCTGCTGTTTTGTCCTATTGACAGTGTCCTTTGCCTTACAGAAGCTTTTCAGTTTCACGAGGTCCCATTTATTAATTGGTGATCTTAGGGACTAAGCTATTGGTGTTCTGTTCCGGAAGTTGTGCCAATGTGTTCAAGACGATCCTCTACTTTCTCTTCTGTCAGTTTCAGTTATCTGGTTTATGTTGAGGTCTTTGATCCATTTGGACTTGAGTTTTGTATATGGTGATAAATATGGATCTATTTGCCTTCTTCTACATGTAGATATCCAGTTAGACCAGCACCAGACAAAATAGTTTTTGCTTCTTTGTCAAAAATCAAGTGTCCATAGATTCCATTGATCAAACTTTTTATGCCAATACCATGCAGTTGCCTTAAAAAATTACTATTACTCTGTAGTAATCTTGAAATCAGGGATGGTGATACCTCCAGAAGTTCTTTCATTGTATAGAATTGTTTTAGATAGTCTGGGTTTTTTCTTTTTCCATATGAAGTTGAATATTGTTCTTTCAAGGTCTGTGAAATTTTTTGTTGGAATTTTTATGGGAATTGCCTTGACTCTGTAGATTAGCTTTGGTAAAATGGTCATTTTTGCTATGGCAATCCTACTGATCCATGAAAAGATCTTTCCCTCTTCTGATATTTTCTTCAATCTCTTTGTTCAGAGACTTGAATTTCTTGTCATATTGGTCTTTCACTTGCTTGGTTAGAGTTACACAAAATATTTTATATTATTTGTGGCTATTCTGAAGGGCATTGTTTCCTTAATTTCTTTTTCAGCCTATTTGTTGTTTGTATAACGGAGGGATTGATTGAGTTAATTTCGTTTCCAGCCACTTTGCTAAAGGTGTTTATCAGCTGTACTTCTTTGGTAGAATTTTTGGGGTCACTTATGTATACTATCATATCATCTTCAAATAGAGATATTTTGACTTCTTCCTTTCCAGTTTGCACCCCCTTGATCTCCTGTAGTAGTTTTATTGCTCTAGCTAAGACTTCAAGTACTATATTGAATAGATATGGAGAGAATGGACAGTCTTGCCTCTGATTTTACTGGAATTGCTTTAAGTTTCTGCCCGTTTAACTTGATTTTGGCTATTGGCTTGCCGTATACTGCCTTAGTTATGTTTATATATGTGCATGTATCCCTGATCTCTCCAAGACATTTATCATGAAGAGGCATTGGATTTTGTCAAATGCATTTCCAGCATCTAATGAGATGATCATGTAGGTTTTTTTCCCTTTCAGTTTGTTTATATAGCGTATTACATTGATGGATTTTCATATATTGAACTATCCCTGAATCTCTGGGATGAAACCTACTTTATCATGGTGGATAATATCTTTGATGTATTCTTGGATTTGGTTTGTGAGTATTTTATTAAGATTTTTGCATCAATCTTCATAAGGAAAATTGGTCTGAAAATTGGAAATGTTCTTTCCTTGTTGAGTTTTGGTGTGTTTAGGTATCAGAGTGTCTGTGGCCTCATAGAATGAATTTAGCAATGTTCCTTCTATTTCTATTTTATGGAATAATTTGAGGAGTATTAGTATTAGTTCTTTGAAAGTCTGGTAGAATTCTGTGCAAAAACCATCTGTTCCTGGGCTTTTTTTGGGGGTGGAGAATTTTAATGACTGCTTCTGAAATATGTCTATTTATTTATTTTGTCCTATATATGTTATAGATCAATTTCAATTTGACATCTTTCCAGTAAGGAAAAATATCACTCCCAACACCCCTGAGATACTTGATAAATGCCTTTCTATATATCTCCCTTGTCACTATGGCTTCCTTTCCCGGGTAGAGATGCTCTGCCCTGTACAGAGTGAGACATCCCTTCACACAGCTCAGACCCATCCTCAGGGACATCAATTTCGTTTCATGGTTTCCCTTGCCATACTTTGGACACATGTACCCATAAAGACCTGAATGTTAAAGGACTGTCCTCAGATAATGGCCTTGGAGAGAAATCTTTATCAGTTAGGGCCTATCACCGGGTATGCCCTTGAGGGAAACATAAGACTGGCTTCTTCCTCATTCTAATTCTTTTGTTTCTTTTGTTCCTTCCCTTCTTTTCTCTTCTCCTCCTCTTCCCTTCCCCTCCTGTCCCCTCCCCTCCCCTCTCCTCCCCTCCCCTCCCCTTCCCTTTCTTTCATTCTGACAGTGTTGCATGTATTCTAGGCGGATCTTGAACTCTCTCTATAACTCAGGATGACTTTGAACTCTAGGTTGCCTTACTTCCAGTTAAGTTCTGGGATTACCTTCATGCCCCATCATGCTTAGTTTATTCAATCTGTGGGTGGAACTTAGGGTCTCATGCATGCTCAGCAAACACTTTATCCCCTGATCCATATCTCCAGCCCCAGATGGGGTTATTACTAAGACCCATGGATTTCTGTTTCATTCATCATGGCACCACACTCAGTGAGAGACCCTGTCTCAAGGGATTAAAGCAAACAGAGATAGAGTAGGACACCCAGCATCCACCCCTTCCTCCGTATCCCACATACATACCCTCCTACACACTAACTAAGCCAGAAACAGCAACAGTGCTCACTAAAGAGCACACTTCAGTGTGCTTGCTTGGTTCACATCCTTTGACATCTTCCTTCAAACTCATAGGTACCTGCACAGACACAAACATTATTTGCCCCACCAATATTGGCACATGACGCACATAATTTAGGATTTCCCTTCTCCACTTAAAATCTCATCTTCTGGGACTGGAGAGATGGCTCAGTGGTTAAGAGCACTGACTGCTCTTCCAGAGGGCCTGAGATCAATTCCCAGCAACCACATGGTGGCTCACAACCATCTATAATGGGATCTGATGCCCTCTTCTGGTGTGCCTGAAGATAACTACAGTGTCCTTATATAAATAAAAAAATAAAATAAATCTTTTTAAAAAAATTTCATCTTCTGTAGTATTTTTATTTTGGTGGTCTGCTGGTCCCTCATTATATTCTAGCCTAGTGTTTCACAACCATGCATCTGCCAAACACTGAGCTTTCCTGAGTTTAGCCAAGGTGTTGAATTGTTCACATCCCATAATAACCATTCTTGATTCAGTTTGCAGAAAACAAAATGAATAAGGTGATTTTTCCCCCACTTTGACTTTCTGCCAAGAAACACTTTCATTGAAAGTGTTGGCTCTGTTGCCATTTGGACACACTAGACTTGAACCCAAAGCGACTGCTAAGTTACTACAGAGTTATACTTAGTTATCAACAGATGAATCTGCCAACATTTTGCAAAGTCTGGCCAAGATCCCTTGGCCTTGCAGACCCCACTGCTCTCTTACTTTGGGCATGCCCCATGGGTGTCTAAGATACAGTGTTTAGTTACAATAATGATTTGGACTTGAAGTAGATGTTAGAGAATGAGTGCCAAGCTAGACCAAGAACAAGGCGGCTGGTAGAATGGCAAAGCACTAGGGTCTGTTGGGAGATGATGGTAGAAAAGTGGGATACGTGGAGAATGGGGACTTCTCACTACCTGCAGAGCAGAGGGGATGCAGGGGTTAGGTATGCTGGGGGTTCTGGAAGGTGGCAACACTTCCTAGACCAGCTTAGGGAACTTGCTATGTAGCTATGAATGACCTTCAACGGCTCATTCTCCCTATCTCCAGCCCTGAGTGATGGGATTACAGTTATGCACAACCACACCCAGTTTATTCAGTGCTAAGCAAGGCACTTTGCCAACTGGGCCATATTCTTAGTCTCTCAGGGCGCCTTTGTAGGGTAGCAGACTTCCAAGACCCATGAAGTGTGTTTATGTTGGAATCTTACAAGACTGATTCTCTGGGTCAAATGACCTCTATCTCTGGAAATTCAGCTGTATTTGCTTTGTAAAAGATCATCCCAGCTGAGGTTATTGACTCTATATCTCCCCACAGTGAGGCAGGAAGGGCCACAGGACATCTGAACATCCAGCCTTTTTTCTCTCTTGGATTTCACACCCAATTCCTGCACTGCCGGGGAAGGGAGGACGTCCATCCATCTATGTACTGATCCTTTGCTCCCTTCTTGGATGCTGGTGTACCCCATGATTCCAAACTGGCATCCTGTGAAGGATAATCCCTGAGTAAAATGGAGAAGCCTTTAACAGATGTATATGGGAAAGCCCAACACAATCTCCAACAAGCTGTGTTGTTCAATGTCTGAGAAACGCTTAGAGAAAAGAAAGTGGTGGCAGGGACGGGGCTCAATCAGTAGCGTGCCTGCCTAGCATGCACAAAGACACGGGTTTCATACAGCATCACATAAGCCAAGTGTGGTGGTGCACCCTCGTAATCCCAATGTGTGGTTGGTGGAGGCAGGAGGATCAGGATTTTAGGTTCAGTCATCGACATAGGGATCCAGACTGGGTTATGTGAGGTCCGATTTAAACAACAGCAACAACAACAGAAACAACAGAAACAAACAAGAAGAAAGTGGGGAAAGGGGAAGGTGACCCTTGCCAGTATATGGTGTGCCAGGTGATACCCTAAGCCTGCTCTCTAGCAATAAGACTCAGTATTTCTTCCCAGAAGATCTCATAAGTCAAAACGACTGACAATCACCTAACACAATGTAAGGTATGGTCCTTTCACCAGAGACAACATAAGGGTACAGGGAACGATGACTGGTACATTAGACAATGGCAAGTTGTTTTTTTTATAATTCACATATGAACTTATTTATTATTATTTTCACGTGAATGTATCTGTAATGTATATGCACATGTTTATGTGAATTTGCATGTATATAGGAGCATGTGTGTGTGCAGGTGCATATAGCCTTGTGTGTGCAGACATACAGAAGGTCAAGACTGAAGTTGGAAGGCCTTCGGGATTTCTCTGCATCTTATTCATTGACCCCAGAGCTTGCCAGTACTAGCTAGTTTCTCTAGCCAACTTGCTCTGTGGATGCCCCACCTTTGCCTTCTGAACTCTGGAGTTATGGGTAGGTTACCATGGCCACCCTCCATCTCCATGACTTCTGAGACTCCACACTTCTGCCCTCATGCTTGCTGCTTGTCCAGAAAGCGCTTTAACTGTTTAGCCACGTTCCCCAAGCCAACAGTGAGATTTTAGATGTGAGGAGTGGTAAGAAGTGGCTGGTTCTTGAATGAGTGTTTGTGATGAGTTCGTGTATGTATGCATGCACATGTGTGTTTTCTCCCTCATTGAGTGGTGAGCTGTTTAGATCAGCATGAAGATATTTCTGGTGGACACAGGAGGAATAGTCTGCTTCTAAAGATGTCTCTTCTTCCCCTTTTGAAGTGTAATTTTAAAAAATGAGCTTAGAAACCCGGCAGGTTTTCTTATGGCATTTTCATAAATATTTAGTTTTTATTGACTCTATGCTCTGTTCCCTTCTGTCCCCCACCCTCTGCCCCTATCCCATTGAGATGCTTCCTTCCCCCACTTTTGATTATATATGTTCTGTGCATGTGTGCATGCATATAAGTAGGTAGACACATGTATGTATAAGCACATGCATGTGGAACCCAGGGGTGACACTAGCTGTTTGCCTCAGTTGCTCTCCACCTTGCCTTTTGAGGCAGGGTCTGTTTCTCACTGGCTGGGAGCTCAGCAAGCAGACTGGCTGGCTGGTCCAGCAAGCCCAAGGGGTTCACCTGTCTCTCCCTCTTCAGCGCAGGCATGACAAGCATACTACTTGGCCTGCCTGTATGGCCTCTTGGGTTTGAACTCAGGTCCTCAGGCTTGCTTTTCCAACTGAACTGTCTCCTCAATGCTTTTTCTGTCTTGACATTGAGATCTGAGATGGGCACTGCCTTTTCCTCTGCCCTGAGTGGGGTCACTGTTGTGGCTGGGCTATGTACTCTCCAAAAGCATTGTTCTCTGCCTCAATTCCCCTGTACCAAAGAACCCCTCAGAGCCTGTGGATGTCTCAGGACTCTAATGGGAGCAGATGAGGGATGGGGTTGACCTATAATCTTCATGGCTTTTTGGACATATTCAGGTCTTCGTCTGGGATATAAGAAGTTCAAGAATGGATGATGGATGAGAAGAGGGGCCCGTGTACATGTGTGTGTGTGTGTGTGTGTGTGTGTGTGTATGCGTGCACACACACACTTGAAGTGTGCCCCTCTTTGTATAGGATAGGTAAGAGGTGAGAGCTGGAACGGAAGTGATCCTGGAGATCTGGTGTTGCTTGCTGGCGGAGGGAGGGCATCTGCCTGAGTGAGGAACCTGCCTTGAACACCTCAGCAGAGGTGCTAGGTGAAGGCTCATCTGTACCGTGTGTGGTGGGGACAGCAGGGAGCGGCACATGGGCCTTCATGCCATCCACAGGGCTCCTCTCATCTGCCCATGGGTTTCCCCAGGAGGCTATGGAAGATGTCAAACACAGCTCTCCGGAGGGGCAATGAGACACTGAGCAGTAACAGGCTTGCTAGTCATCTGTCTCCCTCCCTCTCTCTCCCTCCTTCCTTCTCTCTGTCTCCTCCTTACATTCTGTCCATCTCAGCCTTCTTCTGTCTGCCTGTCTCTAATCTTTCTTTGTGTGTCTTTGTTTACTCTTTCTTCTGCTTCTGTTTGTCACCCCCTCATCCCCTCTCTCATTTCTCTCTCTCTCTCTCTCTCTCTCTCTCTCTCTCTCTCTCTCTCTCATTCTCCACCTCTTCCTTCTCATCTCCATTTCTCATGTCTCTTTCTTGCTTTCTTCTCCCTCTGTCTCTATCTAATACTCTCCCTTCTTATTTCTCTGCATCTCTGTCTGGTCCTTCATTCTTCTTCCTCTCGTCTAGCATGCTTTCCCGTTGCTCTCATCTCTCCTTCAAATTGCTTCCTCTTCCCCCTCCCTCCCTCTCTCTCTTCTCTATCTCTCTAGTTTTCTCTATGTAATTCTTTCTTCTCATCTCTCCTTTCCCTCACTCGCCCTCATCTGTCTCTGTCTCTCTCTCTCACACATGCCCCTCAAACCTCTGTATTAAATTACTGTTGAATGTCTCCAGCGCTCAGCACCAGGGTCACGTGACACAGCACACGGGGATTTGCTTTTAAATCTCGCCCAAGAGAGAGAAACGAAAATGACTTGCAGGATTTTGACACAATGATCAGACACAATTTTTTTTATCCCCCACCCTTGAATAAATAGGAACTTGTCAGATACCATTACCGTATCACACAGATCAGAATTCGTCTCAGTTTTTTTTCTTTCACTTTTTTTTTTTTTTTGGTGGTCCTAAAAGTAATAAAGAGTTATAACTGCATTCCAAGTTATCTTTGGATCGTTGACGGTTCCATGACCAAAGATTTGTCTGTCCTGAAGGCGGATGGAGCTTGAGCTGATTTATCCCCTGGAGCTTGAGGCCTGTCGGCTGCTTCATTGAGTCATAAACTACCACAGTGGGCTCTGGCTCTGATCACCGTGCTCCAGCCATTGTGCCCTAGTTTTCTTTCCTTTAAACAATTATCTTAAAGTATTTGTGGATATGTGATGTGTGTGTGTTTCTTGTATGTAATTGATTTACATGTGTATAATGCACGCATGCTATGTTCGTATATATAATGTGCATGTGACGTGTGTGATGTGTGGTTGTATAATGCAAACGTGTGATATGTGTTTGTGTATTTGATATGTGGTGTGTGATGTGTGTATGCGTATTGAATGTGTGTGATGTGTTTCTGTATTTAATATGTAATATGCGAGGTGTGTATGTGTGTGTGCGTGTGTATATGTGTGTGTGTGAGTGTGGGTATTTATGTATGATTGTTTGCATATGGTGGTCAGAGAACAACCTTGGGCTGTCTTCCATCTCTTTCAAGGTCAGGTTACTTGCTACTTACTACTGTGTACAACAGGCTAGCTGCCTGAGTGCTTCTAGCAAACCCCTGCCTCTGCCTCTGACCTTGTTGTAGGACTGCTGGGGTTACAGATGTGTGCCACTCCATCCTGCCCCACGTGTGTTCTGGGATTCTGCACTCAGGTCCCCATGCTCACCCGGCAAGTAATTGAGCCATCTTCCACCTCATTTTGGAGCAAGGTCTCAAGTACTTCAGGCCAGCCTCAAACTTACTCTAGCTGAGGCTGACTTTGACTTTCTGATCTTTCTGGCTCCACATTCTGCATGATGGGATTTCGGATGTGTGCCACCACGTCCAGCTTACTGAACCTCGGTTTTCTGATATGAGCATCTCTAAAGCCGAACCCTAGAGGTTCAGAGGGTGGTGGTGGCACAGGTATGCTTGGGCTCCTTTTCCATTTCTCGTTTCTATTTGTTTAGAGAGAAGAAATACCTGTTCTAATAGGGACCCCTGTATAAGCCAAGTAATGTTCAGAAGTTATTCCTTACCATTGTTGTTGCAATCAATAAACAAATTGCTGCTGTCTCTGATTCTTCCCCAGGGAACAATGACAGATCTCTGACAGATAGCTTCAGGTTTAAAGTCATACTTGGGTTCTCTTCCTGGCCGGCCTTGATGATCAAGTCAAGCAAAAGGTGGAATTTCCTCAACGTCAGGTGAAGATAGAGGCTCACTGTCCTGCATCCAAGTCTCCATGACCACCCCATTGGCTTCTTTCTAATGAAGACAGATGCCAGGCAGCTCTGGTTTATCCAGCCACTCAAAGGTGCAACTGACTTCCCAATTTATTAACAATAGTGATTCATTACCATGACAATTGGGAAGAAACTGATTACCTTTGAATATCTGATGAGGTAATCCTGCTCTGAGCCCAGGAATGAATCACCATTTCCCCTCCCTCCTTTGACCTAATTTTCCAAACCATGTACCTGTATAAAATATTGTGCAGAGGGGGGAGCATCTATTTATCTTACTTGGAGTCTCTCCTTCTGAATTCAGGAGAGAAGACAACCCGCCACCCAGGAGAGGAGATTCATGAATGTTCTGGGTCTGGAACACCAAATCTCAGTCTTCCACATAGTCAGTCTGTGGAGTGACAAGACTAGGGATAGCCCTTCTCCTTCTGCAGACTGGGGCTCTGGAGAGCTCCTGAGAAGCTTCGGAAGCCTAGTGGGACAGCGTAGTTCTGCTTTGCTCCATGGATGTGGGGAACCCAAGCCCTAATCTTTGTTATATTTTATGTATTTATCTGTTTGCTTGTGTATGTGTGTGTGTGTGTGTGTGTGTGTGTGTGTGTGTGTGTGTGTGTGTGTGTGTAGGGTGCTGCATAAGATCAGAGGGCATTTGCTGAAGTCAATTCTCTCTCTCCATCATATGGGGTCTGTGGTTCAACTGCAGGGACTCAGGACTGGCTGCAAGCACACTTACTCACTGAGCCATCTCATCCTTTGCCTCTCCCCCAAGCCTTAACCTTATAAGGCTTGCATTTCTTATGATAATTTGTGAGTTTGTGTGCATGTGGTATGTGAGTGTGTATGGGTGTATGCATGCATGCACTTTAAGTGTGCCTAGGTATGGAGGCCAGAGGACAACCTCTGTTGTCACTATTCCTCAGTTGCCGTCCATTTTGGTTTTTGTTTGCCTTTTGCTTTTTGAGACAGGGTCTCTCATTCATTGGCCTGGAACTCACTAAGTAGGTTAGGCTGGCTACTCAGTGATCATCAGGGATCCACCTGTCTCTGCCTTTCCAGTACAAACTCTTGCTCCTGATTTTCATTTTTTATTTTATTTTATTTTATTTTTTAAAATCATGGGCTCTGGAGATTGAATTCAGTCCTCATGCACGGCACATACTTTCCTTACCTCCCTGAGCCAATACTTTCTTCTTCCTTTTAAAAACCTTTATCATGTCTTAACCAGGAAGATGTGGGAGTCTCACAATTGCTAGTTTAAATAAATGATTCCACTGGTTATGCATGGATCTGACTACTAGGGGTGAGCTATAAAGGTTGATACTTGCAAGCTACCACTCAGGGAAGCATTGAGGTTCTTAGACATGGAATGCATCCCTTGGTAGAAAGGTTCTTTTGACCAAACATGCTACTTTTGTCAAGGTACTGTGGGAAAGAGGCACTTTCTCTTGGTGGTTTGTGCAAGTCAGGCACACACACACACACACACACACACACACACACACACAAACACACACACACACACACACACACACAAACACACAGCTTTGGTGAGGGCCATGTTGATACATTTTCATTGTGTTTTTATTTGTCCAGGTTCTTAATCTCAAAAACTGAGAGTCTGGATTATAAATGTATATAAGACTATTTACCACAGATAGGGAATCCACAGCAGTCCAAGGTAGCAATTCTACCAGCGTTCACCTTGGTGAACCTATGAGTCTGTTGGGGTTGCTTACAGGAGTGTGTGTGACAGGTCACTTACAGCATCAGTGATGACTCAAAGGGAGCTATGTCACTGAAAAGGATACTTTAACAGAAGTGGTGACTCAAGGAAAGTTCCGTGGAGTTCTCTGAACAACACAGAGGCAGCCCCACAGGTCACATGATCACATAGCAACTCTGCTGCTCAGAGTCTCCTACGGTGGGCTCATGGGAGGGGTCCTCATGAATCTTCTACACTCAACTTTTTCAGACATGTGACATTTATTTGCTTCTAGTGTCTTGAGCCTCCCTCTCAACGGACCGTCTCAACTTGTTGAAATTTGCTACGAGGTACCTCATAGCCAGGAGCAAAAGGGAACGAGGAAGGTGCTGGGATGCCACAATTCTCTTAAAGGGCACACCTCTTATAGGTCAGACCCAGGGCAAAGCCTTGGCTGTAGAGAAGAAAGGAAGAATTGTGGGATGTACAGTATCATGGCTGGAGAGAAAGTTCAGTTGTTAAGAGCACTTGCTGCTCTTGAAAAGGACTTGAATTCGGTTCCCAGCACTGACAGTGATTGTTCACAGCTGTAACTCCATCTCCAGGAGATCTGATGCTGCCCTTTGACCTCTGAGAGCTCTTGCACTCATGTGCATATTCCCACACACATACACATGATTAAAATCAAACGATCACAATCATTCCTGTCCCCTTTGCTTCTGTCTAAGCAGAAAGAGATGTGAGGTTGCCTCAGTCGCCCATGGTGCCACATTACCAGGGCCCCCGCTGGTCTTTCTTGTAGTGGAGTTGACAACCCACTATAGCCTGCAGCTTGGATGTTCACACTTATTCACTGAATGGATGAGGGCCGTATTTCCATTTCTTGGTTTCCCTGTAGTTTGTCTATATCTAGAACTAGTTCAAGATCTGAGGGTTCCGTGTTACATGTTGGGGGACCCTTCTCTGTGGTTTTCTCCCATTCCTATGAGCCATAGAGCTGTGCTTTGGCTCTGGGATCTGAGCTGGGTCCCCATCGTAAGCTTTTCTGAGCAGCTCCTTTTCTCCTTTTCATTTAGTTGAGTCCCAGTTCATGGAATGATGGTATCCATATTTAGGGTGAGCTTCTTGTCGGTTAAACCAATCTAGAAACTCCCTCACAGACATCACCAGAAGCTTGTCTCCTCTTTAGGATCCAATAATAAAATGGTGTCACCCTCCTGTCCTTCCCCTGCCCCCACCCCAAAGAGGACATTCGTCACTCAGATTTGGGAGAGGGCTGGTCCAGGACAGAGACTGATCTTGATAATACAAGCCATCTGCAGTGTTGTAGGTATCTATGGGCCACAAGCTGGGGGTAGGTATTTTTGCAACTGATGGGTACAGGGAGAAGAGAGATGTAGCTAAATGTGCCTGCTATGAACAGGGCAGACTTCCCTCTTTCACGAAGTAGAAAAGTGTTTATCCATAATGTCTCTATGGCTGAGCTGCAGAGACCTGAATCCCGGAGACAAAGGGAGAAAGCTAAGACACTGGAGCCAGGGAAGGGGTGGGAGTGGAAAGGCTGATAAAGCCACAGTAAATCACATGTTTCTGGAGCAACCGAGGCAGATCTCCATTTGTAGCCTGCAAGGCCAGACTTTTCATTCTGTCAGATGGGGAATAGATTTGGGAGCCCAGAGAGTCTGAGGAAGAGAAACTCAGGGCCATCTCAAGACAAATTTCCAAACTTCCATTGTGAAATGTTAGGTATGATGAACAGGCAGATGAGACCCTGACTTGTGAAGACCAGCTAGCCTGCCTGGGTCACAGAGAATGCATCCCCCAGGGTCAAAAATTGTGGGCATTTGTGTCTAGAGCACTCACTACAGAGGAGAGTGGAAAATGCCTATGTCGGTAGGCTTGCTATCAGGTAAGGGAGCAAGCAAGAAGAGCCGTGGCCAGATGGAAGTGCCTCCACGTCTAACTACCGTGTTGCCAACACAAAACTTTTGCTGGAGATTTTTATGTGTCAGCCTTTTGGAGTTACAGGCTCATCTAGGGCTGGGGTCACAGATGGACATGCCTTCAGGTACTGGCAGATGCTATGAGAGAGAGAAGGACATGCTCTAGCAGCTACGGCCAGTGCAAGGCCAGCTGGCAGCATGTGCCCAGATCTCTTCCTTTCCCTTCTCCTTCTCCCCTTCCCCCTCTCTTCCCCATGAAACCATGTCTCCTCACATCAATGTTCTGCAGGAAACAAGACAAAAACAAGCAAAAACTCAACCAAAAAGGCAGCTTCCCTTCCGAAGCCTGGTAAATGTATGTATGAGCTAATTATTCATGTTCCTAGACAGGCAATTCATCCATCTGAATATCACATAAGATGAACATTCAGTGACCATTCAGAGCTTCAGAGCCAACATGGGAACCCAGCAAAGCCAGTGAGAAACCTTATTCAACTTTTATTTTTATCCAGAAAGTTGAGGCTCACCCTGGCAGAGCAGAGAGCCAGAGCCCTTGTTCTCGAAGCACTTTTGGTTTCATGGAAAAGACAAGCATCACCCAAGTAATTACCCCACAGAAGCTAAGAGTTGAGTGTTGATGGTAAAGGTCTACAGATCTACCGGAGTTTAAAACAATAAGGTCGCCTGACAGGTGAGGAGGGTGCAGAGAAGGGAGCACGGAGCTATCTTTTCATAGGAGTGAGGCTTTTGCCAAGATGAAGGAGAACAGCAGAGATGAGCTCACACCGAAGCTGGGTGACGGTGTTAGGTTAAGGGCGGCACAGAGACCTCCGTATATGAGCAGAGATCCAGAGGATGCATCCCAGAGCTGGTGGGGGATGATCATGGATGCTGAAGCTGGAGCAGTAGGCAGGGACTAAAGGGTGAGTACTCAAGGATCCACTGGGGCTTTGGGGCTCTAGCTTGAGCTCATTGCATGGTTGTAAGCAGCTGGATGTTTACAAAAGCCCTAATTGTTGTAATGTGAGCTTATGAGAAGGGATGCGTGCTAGTACAGGGAGATCTCTCAGGAAGGCTCTTCGTCGGTCCAGAGGGAGGGAGGTAAGGACAACTTGGGTGAGTCTGGTGGTGATGGGCGTGGCAGATGGGATGGATTAGAGGGCCATTATTAGAGTATACTCTTTTTCCTCTAGGTATAACATGCTCATTAAATTGCCATCTTCAATCAGAGATTACTATGTCCTGGTAGCCATGGCAACGGAGCAGAACAGCACAGTGTTAGCCAGGCCTATGGTGATGGTAGTGGAACTCTTAATACTCTCTAGTAGATAGAAGGGAGGAGGGTTACAGGACTCCGGCTGGGATGGCAGCCATTAGTCCTTTTACCTCGTTCCCCAGCTCCAAATGATCTTGGGAGATTTATATAGGAGCTGGAAAGTTAACTGCATGATGCAGCTCCTTTGAGGTCATCACTCATGATGGGTAAGTACTTTGTGACGAGGATGTAGCTGTGTTGGGTTTGCAATGCTCCTGTAAGTAACCCTTTACTTACACTCCCTTAAATAACCCCAAGAAACTAACTGGACCACCAAGTTGTACTTCAATAGAATTGTAACTTTGGTCTGTTGTTATCAGTACCTGCTCTAGAGTGAGTAGTCCTCTATTCTTATCTCCCCAGGAAAAATTCACACAACTGACGAGTATGAAGAACCAGGAGCCCCGTGACTGATGGCTCAGGGAAAGAGACTGATGGTGGCACTGTTCACTTCAAGTTTCTAGTCTGGACATTGTTGGGTGCAACAGGTGGTTCGTGGGAAGCAAGGCAACTGCAGGGCCACCTGCTGGGGGGGACGAAGAGGCCTAGCGCTGTCATGTTGGGTCTCTCTGGTGATTCTCTCCAACTTCATCGTCTACCCTTCTCCGACTGTTTTGAAATACAGTTGCATAGGGTCAGTTTTGACGCGTGTTTCTAAGTGGTAGGGTTTGGTTTGAGTTGAGGTAACTGCATTCCCACCCTTCCTGTCCCCCAAATCCCCCTGCCCAAGCCAAGTGAAACCAGATGTCTAACAAGGTCTTGGCACCAGAAGGCTCATTTAAACCAGGATCAAGGGCTGGGGTGATTGAGGGAGGGCTGGGGAGGTTTGAAGTGTTGGCCACATGAGATGATGTTTAGAAACTGCCTAACAGCAAGGCCTTATCTTTGTTATGACTGTAGCAGCCACAGCGGTAGCAAAGCCTGGAAAGGCAATGACCAAAGGGCTGATTCACTGCTGGTGGTCACAGGCCTCCTGGGGACAGGGCTGGACATGAGGCAGGAATGGAGAACTGTGGTGCTTTACATAAGGGGGTGGAGAAAGAAATGTGTGTTTGCTCCTGAGGATTGTGATGGAGCGTATATCTTAAATGAGCAACAGACACCAGGCTAGGGCCCATCTCCACTGCTGTCCACAACTACATCTCAATGATGTCACAAGGACCTGGAAGAGGAGCCAGGAAGATGGCTCAGTGGTTAATCATCTCTCTATTGCCTGTACTACCTAAGTACCTAATGAAATAAGAATGCTGTGCAAGTGATTACACATATATATATATATATGTATATATATGTATATATATATGTATATATATATGTATATATATATATAGTGATAAGAAAAAAATTGAACATATCCATTACAGATGCATTATATTCAAATAATCTTTACTCAAAGTTGGTTCAACCCACAAATGAACCAGGGAAGAGTGAGCTCCAGGGACTTTTGGAGATGCTATTAAGCTTGCTAACCGATTCCTCTTGTGTACAATCATGGGGACTTGACGATAGAGATAGATACAAGATGGGTGGTAGAAAGTCACATGACAGATTGATGCTTGCAGGTAGATAGATAAGCAAAGAGATGATAGATAAATGATAGGCAGATCTTTAGAATTCATGGAAAACCTTCTCAGTAGTGTAAGCAACTAGAGTCCCCAGGCTCCCATGGTGAGATGGGAGGCAGAAACAGAAGATTCTGGAAAGCTCCTGGGTTAGCTGGCCTGGCATTCTCAGTTCTAAACAAGAGACTCTGTCTCAAACAACATAGAAGAGGAGGGCAGAAACTTGAGATTGTCCTCTGACCTCCATATGTAAGCCACACGTGCACACACACACACACACACACACACACACACACACAAACACACACACACACACACACACCACTCACACCACCCCATGCAAAATAAAGTACAACGGGGGTGAACAGGTTCTATGCAAAGACCACACCATTTCTATGTGGGACGGGAATGGAGGTGGGTTTTGGTATCTGTGGAGTTCTAGAAGTTATCCCTGCCTTTCTTGATTGAGATAAGACTGTGGAAGAGGAAAAGCGCTAAGGTGAGAGGCCACCGTTGTGGAATCCACCACAGTGATGGGTTCTCTCTGGCTCATGTGTATGAATTACAGACTGGGCATCTGCTCAGCATATCATGGTGCCACACAATGCAGGAAATCTACTTGAGCTTGTGGATTCATCTGCAGAAAAAGTAGAAACAGATATGCTGCTGGAGGAAAAGCCAGACTAAGAGTCAGGAGACCAGGATCCCAGGCTGACTGTGCTGCTAAGTTGCTGTGCGTCCTCCTGCTGACGCCTCTGCCTCTCCTGACCTCCTCTCTGCAATGGCGTATGCTGCTTCCACTGTGCACTGCTACAGTTCCCTGTGGGTCCCAGACCTGCTCTTCCCCCTGCTTTTCTATCCTCTGCAGTCTCTCTTTGGAGCAGGCAAAGGAGAAGCAAGTTGCAGAGAGTGATGCTAGCTTCTCCTCTTGGTGCTCTGGGCCTCACTCCTGTCCTTCTGCTCTGCCACCACTGATAGCAGCGTGATACTGAGAGGCTCCTTTGTCAAGCAGAATTCAACACAGGCAGTCCTCGTTCTTGGCACTCAATGGCCTGGGACTCCCCGGATGCAGCTGCCTCATCGTGTATCAGAAGCCTCTGCGCTCTTCTTTCTTTGTTCCTTTGACTCCTGCTCAAAGGCTCTGAGTTATCCCACCTAAGCACATGTGTCCCTCTGGGATCCATTTCCCCACTGGACCTTCTGCTTTGTTGGGAACAACTTGTTGGCTTTTTCTAAGAAGGCAGTGCATTGTCCTGGCGGCCCCACTAACTCCCTCACTCTATGGGTCCCCTGCTTTTGCAGTCTGTGTGCTGTGATGATTCCCCAGTGGGCTCTTTCATTTCCTGCCACTGGTCCCAGTCCCTGGTGGGCATGTGCCCAAAGACTCCTGTTCTTGGCACTCTTCCCCTACTATTGACTTCTCTTTTGTTATGGACTCACACAATCAGCAGGCCTTCTTAAGTGGTTGTTCAGACTTCTGCACTGTAGAGGAGGCTCTGAGAAAGAATACTGTGCTGCTCTGTCTTTGTCTCCCCTTCTGCCCCTTCCGTGTGTGTGTGTGTGTGTGTGTGTGTGTGTGTGTGTGTGTGTGTGAAACATAGTGTGTTAGTTACTTTTCTATTGCTGTAATAAAAGACCACGACTGAGTCAACTTACAGAAGAAAGCTGTTGTTTGGGCTTATACTTCCAGAGCCATGAAAGGTCATCACCATCGTTTCGGGGAAGCATGGCGGCAGGCAAGCATGGTAACTGGAGCAGCAGTTGGGAGCTCACATCTTAAACTGGGAAGATGAGGCAGAGAGCACACTGGGAATAGCATGAAGCCTTTTACACCTGAAGCCTGCCTTCCATGATACACTTCCTCCAGCAAGGCCATTTCTTCTAATGCCTCCCAAGTATCTCTACCAACTTGGGACTATGTATTAAGAAATCTGAGTGTGTGTGGGAACATTCTCATTCAAACCACCACAGATAGATAGATGATTGGTGATAGCTAATGAATAGAGATGGCAGATAGATAGAAGTTAATAATAGATGACAGATGATGATAGATACATGATAGAAGATTGGTGGTAGAGAAATGTTACATAGACATAGAGAAATGATGGAGAGACAGACGATAGATACAAGGTAGACAGATGCTGGAGAGACAGATGATTGATAGACTCTGGAAGATGGCTGGAAGACAGGTAGAACTTAGTGCTTAGCTGTGTGAGCACATGTAAAGCCACACCTCACGCAGCATATGCTAAGAAGCAGAACACGGACCGGGATCTTAAAAAGCATTGGTGTGGCATAAAGGTTCCTTCACGCCACACTTTATGTAGAAATTTATTTCTATTACAGCAACATTAAGAAGGGTTTTTCATCGCTGGTGCTTGGTTATGATGGTGGAGCCCTTGCGGGTTGATTCATGCCTTTATCTGGGGTGGGGTGGTTCTCTTGGCTGTGAGTTAGGTATAAAAGACAGGATTTGGTTCTCTCTCCTTATGTTTTCCTCTCACCTCTCATGTGACATGGCACCCACTGGCATGTTATGACAGAGCAAGAAGCTCCCCTCCGTCCCCACGTGTGGTCCCTTTGTAGGCTCTAGAACCTGCAGCAAGTACATCTATCTTCTTTATAAAAAATAATCAATAGCCAAATATTTGTTCTTACACCCATGGAAACTTCTCTTTGCGATAGATCGTTACAGAAAACTATACCCAATCAAAATGCAGAGTTGTGGAGCCCAGTCCCAGTGGATGTACCTGCGAAACACTTAAGGCTCAGGGAACCTGGGGGACGTGAGAGCAGAAAGACCATAGGCCACATGACCAGGGAGCTTGTGTGAGGTTTGTCTCCTGGGAACACCAGAAGCAACGCCATAAAGTCTCACCAACATGGCTGTCTAAACATGATCTGACCAAGAGCAGTAACAATAGGCATACTAAAGTGAATGGAGAGAAGCCTATGAAGTCTCAGCGCTAAACAAAGAGTTGCAAACAATGAAGGAATGCCAGAGATGGGAGAAAGTCTTCCCCAGGGAAAAGCACACCAGTTGGCTATCCAATGCCAAGTGGTCAGCCCTACACATATACATGCAAGTAACCTACAGACGGAGAAGGTTGTGTTTACATATTTAGAAATGTGTGTGTGTGTGTGTGTGTGTGTGTGTACATACACAGATATGTATGTCACTACAATTAACAAAAAAAGAGGCCATGAATTTGAAAGAGAACAAGGAGAAGTATGTGGGAGCTTGGGGGGAGGGAAAGAGAAGGGGGACATAAGGTAATTATAATCTAGAAAAATAAAAGAAACAATTACACCCCGCAGGGTGTGTGTGGTGTGTGTTACTGCAATAGGAAACAGATTAAAGTGAGCACTTAATAGCACATGCCAGGAGCTTTCTCACGTGAGAGCTCACCCTGAGGCCAGACTACAAGGCTTCAGGCTGCTATGCGGGGCAGATGTGGAGAAGGACATAGTGCTCCTTGCCACAGGCCTCTCTGCCACAGGTGGATGGATTTACTTGGTCATGTTTCTGGGGTGTCAGCTGGGCTCTGAGGAAGCAGCTCTTCCCATAGCAGAAGCTAAGAGCCTTGGGGCCTTGGAGGTCATGGTTAGGAGCTGGACCATAGAGTCAGTCTAAAGAGAGACTCAATGTGTCCTCCCCGTCTCATAGTTTTTCAGACTGTTCCAGGGCAAGGGAAGTCTGACCTGGAAGGTGTGCTGGGTCTGGAGGGAAGGAAGGACCCAGACTTCAATATCCAAGAGCTAAAAGTCAGCAGATCTCCTAAGAACAGCAGACAATGAGCCTGTGAGCCCTAGGCAGGAAGGCTGGGACATTATAGAGGCCTGACATCTTCTTTTGACTAGTTTTAGATCAATTTGACTCAAGCTAGAGTCATCAGAGAGAAAGTGCCTCATGAGATCTGGCTGGAGGGCATTTTCTTAGTTTGTGATTGAGGGAGAGGGCCCAGCCCATGGTGGGTGGTGTTACCCCTGGGCTGGTGGTCCTGGCTTTTATATGAAAGCAGGCTGAGCAAGCCAGTAAGCAGCACCCCTCCATGGCCCTTATGTCAGCTCCTGCCTCCAGGTTCCTGCTCTATGTGAGTGCCTGTCCTCATTGCTTTTGATGATGGACTGTTATGTGTGTGTGAAATAAACCCTTTTCCCCAAGTTGCTTTTGGTCATGGTGTTTCAGCACAGCAGTAGGAATCTAAATAAGATAAGAGTCCTGTGGATTTGGGGAACCTCATAGTTTAGTGACTTCTTTGTTTTGATGTCTTTCTATCCCCCGTGCTGTCTTCCTTCCTTCCTTCCTTCCTTTCTCTTCCTTCTTTTCTTCCTCATATTGATCCTTCCCCTTCTTTCTTTTCTTTTCTCTCTATGGCCTCTCATTGGCTATGTAGCAGAATATGACTTGAACTTCTGATCTTCTGCATCTACCTCAGGAGTACTGGGCTTCCCAGGCAATCAACCATCATGCCTTTTATCCAGTACTAGATGTCACTCTAGGAGTGCACTCTATTGCTGGCTACAGCCCCTGGCTCTCTTCTTGGTGTGTTAACATGTATGATTTTTAATCCCCTGTAGCCTTTT
>CM052711.1:66481758-66507937 GCA_028551405.1 Uromys caudimaculatus | reverse complement strand
CCAAAGAATACACATCTATTGACCCATGGTTTGGACTACATATGTGGCCGAGGAATCACCTCGATGGCCATCAGGGAGAAAGGAGAGGACTTTGCGCCTGAGGGTGCTAAAGGCCCCAGTAAAGGGGAATGTCAAGGTGGGAATATGGGAATTGGTGGGCAGGTAGGTGGGAGGAGGAATTCCCTCACAGAGGCGGGGAGGGGGAGGGGATAGAGGGTTTCCAAAGAGGAGACCTAGAAAAGGGGAAACATTGGAAATGTAAATAAAGTATCAAAAATAAATAAAAAAAAGAAAAGAAAAGAAAAAAACAAAAAACAAAAAAACAAAAAAAAAAACAATCACCCTACCTCAGCATCAGAGTGCTTGGTTTACAGGCATGACTTCCCACACCCTAGCCCCTTGATGTAGATACATCTGACAACTCTCCTTTATAAGAGTTCAGAGCACTGAGGGGAGGACTCACTGTCCTCCTGTGGGATTCAGACTCACCCATGAGCTCAAGATGCAAAGACTTTGTGAGAGAGGAATGGTCCCCTGAGCAGCAAGAGGATGCCTGTCATTCAGGGACCTCTCTGTTTTGCTCCATCTCAGTGTCGAGCTGTTTCCTCCCTATGGAAAGCCCTTCCTGTTGAGTTCCTGTAAAACTGTAAGTTTATTATTCCTTGTTGATGCTTGTGTGTGAGTGTGGTACATGGCAGTAGTTTCTGTGTATGTGAGCACCAGTGTGTGCATGAGCAGAGGCAACAGGGAGACACCAGGTGCCCTTCTCTATCTCTCTCCAGCTTATTCCCCCAAGACAAGGTCGCTCATCAAACCCAGAGCTAGGCTGGCATCCAGCACCCCCAGGATTCCTCCTGTTTCTGTGTCATATTGTACTGAGATCGACAGGCTCAGATGTGACCACGCCTGGCTTTTCCTGCAGGTCCTAGGAGGTCCTAAGCTTGTGCACCAGGTGTCTTCCCACTATTCCACAACTTCTCTCTTGAATTCATAATCATTCTGTATGAGCTTGGGCAATGTGTTCTGTGGATGGTGACCTTTGATCCTTCTCCTACACATCTGTGAAACAAGCTTTGAATGAATGAAGGTGTCTGTCCTGACACTCGGACCTTTGGAGCCTCGGTCTGAGAAGCGGTCGTTACCTGCTGTGCCCACACTCTTCACTGTGTCCAGAAAGCCCTCTGAAATTCCCACCCCTTCTCTTTCAGACCTCCTTCCCCTCAGCTATGAAAAGCAGAGCCCAGAAGAGCCATGCCAGGCGCAGGGTGACTTGTACATCAGTAACTGCAAGGGACAGAAGCATCTGTCAGCACTTGATGCCTCTGATCAAGCTCATGGTTTTCATCCTGGCTGCTGACATCTGCAGCTGAGCCCAGAACTCTAGGATCTGAGGTGTTGGTATCAGCGGGAGGTTGGTGTCAGCTCAGCTTGGTAAAGTGCCCCTTAAACCGCTTGTCTGCCATGTAGCCTGGTCCAGGGCAGGGAAGCAAGCAAGCCACTGACACAGGTGACCATGATTGGAGCAGTAAGGAAATGGGCACCACATACTTTCTGGGTTTAAAGTGATATATGAGGGCATCTGCTGACAACTTGTACTTTGACAAGTTGTATAAGATGACAAGGGTTTAAAGATGTCACTGGAAGTTTAATCATAGCTGATCTGTAGACAGCCAGAAGAGGAGTTAGATATAAAGAGAAAAGATTCTGTGAGTCAATAACAAATTTCAGTGAAATAAATCTGACAAGGAATTAGCCTTCATATATAAAAAGTACTTATAAATCAATACAAACTATGCTACAACAGCTGTTAAAGCTGAAGGAAAAAAAGCTTCATGAAAATAAAGCTATAAATGAGCAGAACACTGGACATAGAAATATGTTTTGCTCTGTTAATAATAAATTTACACACAGATATTAAAAAATCTTAATCTTAACTACTAAGCTGGCAAAAACTTTTTTTTTTTTTTTTAAAAGCAAGGCCACGGAGATGGCTCATTTGGTAATGTGCTTGCTACATAAGCATGAGGATCTGAATTCAGATTCCCAGCACTCATGTAAAAATCCTGAAGTGGTGGCACACTTCTGTAACCCTAGTTCTGGGGAGGTATAGATGGGCAGATCTCTGAGGGTTGCTGTCTAGACAAGCAGGAAGCTCTGAGCTCAATAAGAGACACTGTTTCAAAAAAGCAAACAAACAGGTAGATAGATCACAAGAGGGAGACACCCAAGACAACCTCTGGCCCTCGCACAAGCACAGGTGAACACAGGAGGACAGGTACTGGCATATCTGCAGAGGACAAGCATGCACGCACATGCGCGAGTGTACACACACACTCACAGCAGACAACCTAGGCAAACCCAGCATGTTATCTGGTCCGATTGCTCAGGGAGCTAGGAAGCACACTGTAAAAAGCAATGAATTCCTTCACTTTCAGAATAGAATTCTAGTGCATGCTGGTGGTTACCAGACCCTGCCTCATCAGGGCCAAGGCCCATTTCCCCTGCATGGGAAGTCCCGGCCCCCACTGGACATGAGCGAATAGTGATTTATTCTTAGTCCATCAAGGGGGACATCTGGGGTAGTGTGGAGGGCAAGCACTGTTTGTTTTCCTAGTGCTATGGCAAGCCTAGGCAGCTTCCCCAGCTGGGCCAGGCTCCCAGCAGGTGGCCAGGGACTCCTACCCTCAGCAAATCTTTATCTGGCCCACCGAGGACCATGAAATCCAGCCAGACCCTGCAAAGATGACCTTGCAGCCCCAGTGCCCTCTGAAGCACTCAGCCAGGCTGGCTTCCATTTTGGGTCCAGCGTGGCCACTGAGGAATGCCAAACATCTGGGCGCCTGGCAGTCACGAGGTCACCAGGTGTTCCAGGTCTCTTTCCCCGGGTCCTGAAGAAAACTTCCAAAGCCCCTTCTCCAATTCTAGTCTTGCCATCCAAAATCTGGACAGAGTCTTAGCTCTTTGTGGGCAAGAGGAGAACAGCAGAGTCCCACTGCTTGGAGACTACCATTTCAATGGGAAATGGTTGGACTAATTGGACCCAGGTGTTCCCAGGTGCTAACACGCCTGCTCCCACTGGAAAAGTGGGTGAGAAGTGAAACCACATGGGCTACTTACAAATAAGTGAGGTGTGAGCTTCGGTCCACGCTTTCTCCCTCCCTCCCCCCCGCCACCTGCCTTTGCCCCATAGGCTCAGGAGGAAGGCCCCACACTCACACATTACACTGTATGGTCCTGGTTTCCTGGCCAGTGCTTTGCCCAGGTGAGGAAGGCGCAGGAAAAAGTCTGCTCTGAACCTGCTGGCCTGGTGTGGGCCTGGCAGTCAGGGGAATCAGCATGACCAGGGGTTCTGAGCATTCTGTACGGCGGACAGGAACTGCACTGCACAGGGAAGTTGAGGACAGTCAGAAAGTAGACCCTCGGAGATGAGCGCCGACGAACCTGGGCTTTTGCGTCTGGAAACTCGAGGACCCTGTGAACACTTTTTATTACTCTCTTTGTTTTTGAGACAGGGTCTCAGTTATCCTAGGCTTGCCCTAAACTCAATATGCCACCAAGGAAGACCTTGAACTTCTGATGCTCTGACCTTCTGCCTTTATTTCCTGAGTGCTGGGATTATGGGTGTGCACTGTCATGCCTGGTTTATACAGTGCTGGGGACAGAACTCTGGGCTTTGTGCACGCTAGGCAGGCACTGTATTGACTGAGCCACACCCCTGGCCTTATATGCGTTGCTTAGTAAATACTCATTACACCAAGACAGGCAACCTTTTCTCTCTCTGCTTTACAGATCAGCAAACTGAGTACTGGTCAGAGACGCCCAGTAAGGACTTACCCATGGTTTTCTGGCTAGTAAGCAATAATATGGGGGTGGCTGGCTCTGAAGCTTGCACATTAGGGCTTGCTGTCTCTTATTCTAGGCTCAGAGTGTCCAGTTTCAGATCTTGAAGGAGCTGACCTGTTCTAGACACAGGAATCTTAAAGTCATAGCATGTCCTCCAGAGACCAAAGCTCTGACTTTCTAATCCTCCTAAATCAGGTGATTTTCACTCAAACTTCACATATTCCTATGTCTCTCTCTCTCTCTCTCTCTCTCTCTCTCTCTCTCTCTCTCTCTCTCTCTCTCTCAAAAAAAGATTTTAATTAAATTTAAAGATTTAGACACTCTTGCGTGGGGGTGTGATACAGGTGTGTGTGCGTGCATACACGCGCGCTGCATGTGGTGGTGATGGGCACATGCGCGCTGTGGAATTCCCATGGAAGTAAAGGACAGCTTAAGGTGGGGTCGCTTCTTTTCTTCCGCCATGTGGGTTCTGGGGATTCAGCTTAGGCCTCCAGGCTTGGTGGCAGGCATCTTTATCTGATGGCCTTCTGCCTGCCCACAGCCTCCACATCACGTCTTTTGATCATCATCCAAAGTCCAAGACAATAGATGTAAGGATTCTGATTACTGGGCCCCAATCTAACTCAGCTCTCCTCAGACCCTACTTCAGGTCCATTGGTCAACTGTGTGAGGCATGTAGGCTGCACACAGATTTCCCCAAACCAGGGATGCCTGTATAGCTAATAACTCTGGTTTCAAAGCGTGAAACTACGTAAGCTCTGGATTCGTGCCCATCAATGAAGTCCAATTTTGTTAAAATTACCTTTTATTTATTTTATAAGTGTGTGTGTGTGTGTGTGTGTGTGTGTGTGTGTGTGTGCCACAAGGCACACGTGGAGGTCAGAGGAGAAATTGTGGGAGTCATTTCTCTCTTTCCATCTTATGAAGATATATTTTGTATTTATTCCAGCAACACGAATGAAACTAGGACACTAATACTATGGAGAACAGGCGCCTACAGCAAGTACTTTTACCTGCTGAGCCGCCATCTTGCTCACCTCTGCTTCATCTGGATTTTTTGTTGTTGTTGTTGTTGTTCCTGTTGTTGTTTTTGAGATGAGGTATCTTGTAGCCAAGACTGACCTTTAGTTCCTTACATAGTCATGGATGACTTTGACCTTCTGATTCTCTTGCCTCTACCTCCCAAGTGCTGAGAATACAGGCTTGAACTAGCACACTTGATTAATGACCTTCTGGGCAATGAACCCAGGGCTTAGCACATGCTAGATAACTACTCTACCACCCAAGCTGTGCCTCGGCCCCATCTACTGGCATTTCAATTGCAGAGAGAACACCCCCTAAAATAAATCAGGTATCCAGGTGGAGATTCTGCCCCAGGTGAAGAGGGCTCTTGTGGTCTAGACATTGGTTCAGTGCCGACTTCAATGTGGAAGCAACACCTGCCAAGAATCATTCACCAGAGAGAGCAGACGTTCAGGAATGGACTCACCAAACTGTGTAATCACCTACAGAATGAGTTCTCAATTTCTTTTTCTACATAGGTCACACCTTGGTTGAGAAGTCTGGGCACAGCCATTCTGTCTGGCCTGCTGCCTACCCTGAGGGGTGGTGGGTGTGTCCCATGACTGGGCCCGAGCCTTTGCTGGGGATGTTCAGGTTTTCATACATCAGCATGGCTGGCAGTCTGTGGAAGTTCACAGTGTGCCCTAAGGAGACACAGAAGCACCCGCTGAAGGCTGCCATGTGCTTTCTTTTAGTCCCTGTTTTCAGACTTCACTTCTTGCTTTGCTTCTCTGAGTCCAGCCTGGGAAATCATCACTAGGCTACTGCTCTTCTTTGGAGAGAGAGAGCAGGCATGTGGAAGCCTGTCCCTAACATGGCTCTGATGGCCTAGAATCAGAAACACTAATAGCTAGGGAGGCATGGAAAGGCAGAGCCGATGACCCACCCAGGTGAACAGTGCATGCTTAACATTTTAAGAATTTGTTTATTTGTGTGTGTGTGCAGGTGCGTATGTGCACTCATTTATGCATGTGTGTGCAGGTACATGTGCAAGTGTGCGGGAGTGCATGTGAAAGACAGCGGCCATTCCTCAGGTATGCCACCTTGTTTTCCGAAGCTGGAGTTTCTCAGTGGCCTGATACTCGTCAAGTAGACTAGGCTGCTGCCCACTCAGGCACAGGAATCCACAGTCTTCTGTCTCACCGTCACTGGGATTATAGGTGTGCACCACTGTACCTGGCTTTTTAAAACATGTAGATTCTGGAGATCAGACTCAGGTTCTCATGCTTACACGGCAAGTACCTCACCAACTGAGCCATCTCTGTGGCCCTAAGACAATAAATATCTTGCTCAAAGATAGACACCAGGACACAAACACCGTGTTATTTATTTCCAAAGCCTGTCTAACTCTCACTGTGTCCTCTGACTAATGACAACGGTTCAAAAACATGGTCTCTTGGCCATTCCTTTAGTCCTCTAAGGTTGAAGATATGCACAAGGCTGTTAACGTCATGCATGGTAGGCAGAAAATGTCACTAATTAGATTGTAACATTGGTGTTTGTTTTTGCATCTGTAGTTCTTATGTTTGTGTCGGGAATGTCTTTCAGGGTTGAAGATGAGCAAAGAGAAACGATTCTAAATCTTCTGCACAGAATCACCTCTAAAATTCACCGTTCAAACTTAATGACATTTACATGATAAGTCTTCGACTCTTTAAAGTTTTCTGGGAGGAACACAAAGTAATTCAGCTCTCCTTTGATTGAGTGGTTGTGACTCAGGTAAGTCTGGAAGCAGCTCTGGCCCTTGTTAACATAGTCTCAGCTAACTTCAAAAGTAGCAGAGCACATTTGTAACCCCAGCTCAGGGAGGGTGACATGGCTGCTGTTAGTGTCTGGCTCGTGTTCTTTGTGTATAGCAGAGAACACATGTTACCCTGATGGGTTCTGGGACAAACCCTCACCTGCTAAGATTTACTTTACAGCAATTATGTAGTTAGTAGTCTGTCAGAAACAGTGATTTTCATCCTCTGAATTAAAATGATAAGTTAGACAAGACTGAGAGAGAGAGAGCACATGCACGCAAACACACACACACACACACACACACACACACACTTTAAAATGTCAATAAATATGCCACCTGTCAAGCTGTAAGGAGAGACTGTTCAATTGAAAGTAGCAATTATTTGAAAAATAGGTCACAACCACATCCATCAAAATTAGCCTGTTTTTTTTTGAGAAGACTGAAATCCCTAAGGCAGCAATTACTCATAAAATCCATAAATATAGAAGAATTAGTAACAAAATATAGTAATAACAGCACATGTAGATAATGCTCTCGATGTAGTGGGCATTAGTCTAAACGTGTGTGTGTGTGTGTGTGTGTGTGTGTGTGTGTATCCATGTGTGGTGTGTGGATATGCTTTGTGTATTGTGTTGTTTTCATTGTGTGTATGTATGTTTGTATGTATTGTATGAGTGTGTTAACTGTGGTGTGTGTGTGTGTGTGTGTGTGTGTGTCTACACTTGGATATTTGGGTGGATACATGTGCTCAGAGGCCAGATGGAGACATTGGATATCTTGTTCTCTTACTCTTTGCCTTACTCCTTAGGGGCAAGGTCTCCCACTGAACCTTGAACCCCTCACCAGCTTGACTGGTGACTAGCAAGCTCTAGGAACCCTTCTGTCTCTGCCCCTGCTCCCTTAGCTCTTGTACTGTGGTTACAAGAGTATAGCTATATCCATCTTTTTTTAAAAAAAAACATGGGTGCTGGGACTTTGAACTCTGGCCTTATGCTTTTGCTGCAAGTGCTCTTATCCACTGAGTCATGTCTCAAGTTCTAGTCCACATACTTTGCATGGATGAACCAGCATAATTTTTTGTAGCACTCTGTAAAACAAATACTGTCTCACAGGGTCCTTTTTACAGATGTGGGGAAAGGGGCACAGAGAGATTAAGGAGCATCCTGGAGAATAAACATCTCTGAAGCTCTAGATACCCAGTGATCTTCACGTCAGTCTATTGGCATAGTCTATGGAAGGAAGTAATGCAGTCCTTGGTTAAAAACAACAACCACAACAACAACAACAACAAAGTCTTCTGGGGGTATAGTTCAGAACAGTATATATGAAGCCATGGTTTAATTTTCAGTACTGTATAAACCAGACACTCAGGAAGTAGAAATAGGAAGATCAGAAGTTCAAGGTCATGGCCCCATAAATAGCAAGTTTGAAGTTGGCCTGAGAGACACGAGATTCTGTTTGGAACAAAACAAAACAAATGAGCGTACATAATCATCAAGAAAGTGTTTCGGGAAGTCTCCTCCACTATCACTGCCATTAGCTAAGCTTCCTCTGGGTTTATCAGAGAGATGTGTCTGCAGAGAGCAAAGGACAATGGAGCAGCAAATGGCTGTGTCCCAGGCTGGTGGCTGGCAGGTGGCTGAGGGTTTCTCTGCTAAGCTGTTTCTCTACACCTGTCTTCTCTTGGTTTCTGTTTTGAATTCTTCCTTGCTTACATGGTGGTGTTGGGTGGCAGAATTTGCCCTGAAATCTTACCTGGAGACACAGCATGGCTTCATGTAACATACACTGTGAAGATATCCTGGGTCTGGGGCAGAGAGACGGCTCAGCAGATACAAGCAGAGAGGGTGGCAACCTAGAACCCATGTAAATGTGGAAGGGGAAAACCAACTTCACGAAGTTGTCCTCTGGCCTCCAGATGCACACTGTGCCATGTGTGTCCCCATGTCATGTACTCACATACAAGTATACTAATCAATAAGTCTGAAAAATATCCTGGTCCAAGTTGTGGTTCTTCCCCTCACTTGATAAATTTGCAAATGCTTATTTTGGGGCTTTGTGCTTCATTTTCATTTAAAAAATGGGAACTTTTCAAGGTGTGTGTGAAAGTCACATGTTGGGCTGCATGCTGGGAGCCTTCCTCAGGGATCTCAGGCCTGCCAAACTCGATGATTCCGGCAAGGGGGACAGAGTGGGGATGGAGTCTCCTCCACCTCGGTCCCAGCGGTTGCCGCCTCGGTTGTGTCAAGACTCTCCCACTGCCCTGTGCTGAGTCGGCCTGGGCTGAGCCCACGAGAGGCTAGTAAGCCAGCGGAGTGCCAGAAGCTTCTGACGGCTCTTGGGAGAGCAGATCTTTTCCGGGCTGAAGTGTTACAGCTCTTATGATAGAAGCTCTCAGACGCCGGAGTAGTTCTCATGCCTTTATTCCTTCTGGATGGCTGGCTCCCCTACACAGGTTGGGACGGTCTAATATACTGTTTGGGAGGGGTCAGGGGTTTGACAACAGATACTTCCCATTGGTTTGGTCTGAGGGCTTCACGGCACCTTATTTGCATGTGGGAGGGCTTAGTGTTGCTCCCACATGACAAATCTCACATGACCTCTCTGTAGGGGTTGGGAAAGCTGTAGCTGTTTTTACAGGGGTCTTCCAGGAGTGTTGGCCAAAAACACATTCCGGTCCCTTGTGGATTGTTATTCCACTGCGTCTCCCAGAGTTTTCAGCCTGTGCTCAACCGGGTGCCAGATTGCCTGCCACAGACCACTGCCCCACAGTCACATGATTCAGTGTGTGTCAGGCAGTGTGCACTTGGTCTACACTGGCCTGCTGGTTTCTTTCTTCTTTCTTCTTTAGCTTCTTCCTTCCATCCTTCCTTTTTTTATGCATGAGGTATCAGAGGCAACATAGCAGCTTCCTGTGACTGTATCAAATACCTGATCTAATTAAGAAATGAAGAGGAAAGGGTTACTTTGGCTCACAGTGTGAGTCCACAATAGAAGACTCCATTGCCCTGGGAAATGTGCTGAGGTGGCACATCAGTTGTCACAGGAAGGGGCAGAGTGGAACTGCTGAGCTCAAAGCAGAGAAAGGGGAGTCAGGGTGGGGAGAAGAGATGAAGGAGAGGGGGAAAGGAGAGATAGGAAGGAAGAGAGGAAAAAAAGGAAAGGAGAGAGGAGAGAAAGTAGAGATAGGAAAGAGAGCAAAAGAGAAGTAAAGGACAAAGGCAGATAGACACACAGACACATAGATACGTGGACAGACTGCAGATAGATTACCCCCAACTGCAGGGAACCTTCCTCCCAGGCCCCATGTGTTATAGTCTCCACCACCCCCTAGTAGCAATGAGGATTAGACTGACCCCCAAAGATCCACATAGTACAAGCCTTGGCTCCAGCATGGCACTGTTTGCGAGGTTGGAAGCCTACAGTGGGGTCCAGGTTTTTTTTTTAATGTTGGGAGAGTTGTTGTCATCTGCAAAGTTCATACCTAAAGTCCCAAACAATCGAGCTACATAACAAAAGCAGTCAAAAGCTCATGGTGTTCTGAGTGAGTTCTTGACTCGTGGGTGGGCAGAATTCATAGCCGTCCTTGGACATGGACCACCAGGCATTGGGTTGGACACACCCACTAGGTGGGCTGAGTGGAGGTTTTCTGGTCCCTGGAGGCTGTGCTCTTAAAGGTTAATAGAATCATAGCCTCTATGTCTTCTGCTATTTTGCATTCTGACCATGAGAGAAAGTGTTTTTCCCCCATCACAAACTCCCAACCTACATGTTGCTTGGTCACAAGATCCCAAAACAATGGACCCAAATGAGCATGGACAGACATTTCTGGAAACCTGTGCTCAAATAAACCTTTTCTTCTAAAAATAATTTATTTTTATTCCATTTTAAAATTGTGTGTATGTATTTGGGCATGTATGTGGCTCTGTGTACTTGAGTACACGTGTGTATGAAGACCAGAAGCATCAAACTCCCCTGGGGTTACAGGCAGTTATGAGCCATCTGATGTAGGTGCAAGAGAGCAGTGTGCACTCTTATCCACTGGGCCTTTTGAGCCCTAAATCTTTTCTTTTTATAAGCTGATCACCTCAGGTGCTTTGTTACAGTAATGGAAAGCTGACTAACATTGTGACTGATGAAGGCAAAAGTGAATGAAAGAAGACAACCTACCTGTCAAACATGTGGATCAATACTGTGGGTCAGAGTTCAAAAAGAACATTGGCACTGCTGGGCTGGAGGAAACATTTTAGGGGACATTTTAGCTCTCATGCTAGTACAATGTCTGCTCTTGATGGATGCAGGAGAGGGTCCTGTGAGGCTGCTGATCAGAATGCCTATGCGTGACCTCAGTCTCACTGCCTCTTGCCTTCCATTAGCAGTAGATCTGGCCCTTGGCCTCCCGAACTGGGATGGAGCTGTGGGTTCAGCCTTCTAGAACACAGCTTGGGAATGAAGATGGCAGGGTGGTAGTGTGTGAGTGGAGAGGTGATGTCAGCAGAGATGGTGGCTCAGTTGGTAAAGCACTTGCCTCTTCAGTGAAGAGACCTGAGTCCGGGTCCCCAGAGACCATGTATAAAGCCAAGTGAAGTTGTATACATTGGTAGTTTCAGTGGTGTACAGATGGGAAGTGAGACAGACTGATCCTTAGAAGATGGATGACCAGCTAGCCTGACCTATTTGACAAAGTTCTAGGCCAGAACCTATTTCAAATAAAAGATCGAAGTTCCTGAGGACAGACATCCATGGTGGTCCTCTGACCTCTATAGACGCACTATGTACATGTGCACCCATAAGCACATGAGAACACATAGACACACACGCACATGTAGACACACACACAGACAGACAGACAAAGAGAGAGAAGAGAGAGAGAGAGACAGAGAGAGAGAGAAAGAGAGAGAGAGAGAGAGAGAGAGAGAGAGAGAGAGAGAGATCCTAAACATATATACTCAATACGTAGGGCATGTGTCTCTGGGTTACATCCCAGGCTCCTCTGTTCCAGATAGGCCTCGTGACCTTATAGCAGGCAGCTGTGCTCTAAGACCATGCAGGTAAATGGGATGAGGTGCTCCCCACCAAGCCCTCTGGCTCCAGGCCTAGAGGATGTCCCAAATTGCCCTGCAGCTGCCTCCGACACTCATCAGTCCTAACAAGGTCCCTGCACCAACTCGCCCTCCCCAGCGCACCGTTTCTCATTGCCAAGTGTAATTAACGTGAGACATTGACTTAGGGCACAGCTAACAAGCACATATTAATTCTGAAAAGTCAGGTTCTCTCTCTGGAAAGGAGTTGCTGATGATCAACTACCACAGGAGTTTAAAAGTACAGGGAGGATGTAATTATGGGCTGGCATGGCCTTGCCAGTCTGTGTGCTTCTGCCCCCTGGAAACACCTAGACAGTGAGTGATGCTTCCCCGCCTCCAGGAGGGGTGCTGAGAGTCTCCCCGCTGCTATCTCCTCAGTGCCCAGTTTGCTCCCTCCCTGGAGAGAATCTTGTTTTCAACCAGGCTATCTGTGCTGCAGTCTTCTTTTGGAATCTGGATCTTAAATGGTTCTCTACAAGAATGCTTCTCCCATTGGGTGTATATGGATCCACTCCTCAGATGCTTCCAGAGACACAGGTCACTCATTAGTCAGTCATAGGTGAATGGATGCCAGACCTTCATTCTAGCTCCTGAAAGCTGGCCTTTCCTTCAGAACCCTGCTTCCCAGTCTTTCAGCCATCCCACATTCTGTCTGTCTCCCCAGTGGGAAGAGGGAACC
The DNA here is from genome assembly GCA_028551405.1 of Uromys caudimaculatus. NCBI lineage: Eukaryota > Metazoa > Chordata > Mammalia > Rodentia > Muridae > Uromys > Uromys caudimaculatus. Next base: position 66,495,525 of record CM052711.1, on the reverse strand, counting down.
CTTCGCCTACCTGCATGGGGTGGGATGGACATAGGAAAGGAGCTTTCGTTGTCCTGATGGTGGGTTGGCATGGGTGTGTGTGCTTTGTTTTGGGGCTCCGTCTACCACCCTCTTCTTTGGCCTGGAAAAACCTAGGGGACAATCAGGACTGGGTTAGGACAGTCACCCTCTGGCATTTTTTTCTGTTTGTTTCCTTTTAAATGTTTATTTAGTATTAGTATGAGCTGTGTGTCTGTCTGTCTGTCTGTCTGTGTCTGCATGTGTAAGCATGTGTGTGTATGTCATTGCCTGAGATAGCTTGTGGAAGTCAGTTCTCTCTTCCTATCATGTGGGTCCTGCCTGGGGAATTGAACTCAGATCATCAGACTTGAGTTACATGAGCTTTTCCCTACTGGGTCATTTTCCTTACTGGACCATGTGCTCCTGCTGGCAGAGCTGGGCTCAGCCCCTGCTTTGGCTCGTTGTAGCTATGTTGAGTTGGACAAGCTGCAGCAGCGTGTCAATCTTCAGCACCTTCACTCGTCATTTGGTGTTGTGACCTTCCCTCCTTTGAGTTACTGGCGGATGGGTGTACTAGCAGGCGTTCAGAGCTTCCTGAGAGCCTGTCTGCAGCCAGAACCAACACAGTACTTGCTGACCTCCCACATCTCAACTTCCTTCTCGAACCCTCTGTTCCATGTGCTTCTGTTCACTCCAAGAGTGCCCGAGGCTACCCCAACATTCATGTTTCTTGGGATATCTGAGGAACCTACCACACACCTCTGTTTAAAAACTCATTTTATGGTTTCTCCTGTTATTAATAGAACCCTGACACCCTCTTCCCTACCTCTCTCCTCTTCACATCATTTCCAATCCAGACCTTCACTTTTACCATCTCTGCTTACAGACCACCACTTTCAAAGGATGGCCAATACCCCGCTCCAGGACCTGTAGTTTTCAAGGAATCCCTGTATGCTGATAAATCTGGATAGGTCCCTGCATAGCTTTTTCTATGAGCAAACATCCCCTTCAGCTGAGGGAGAGGGCAGCTGTCCTTGTGTCTACCTCATCCTTCCTTTCTCTCCCCAACCATTCTCCAAAATGGCCTTTTGACTTGGGTGTTGCTACAGAGGTCTCCTGTAACACAACTTCCATGTTCTTTGTGCTTTCAAAAAAGGAATTGGGATGAGACACAGACATTTATTTCATAACTACATGAAAACACATATTTATACATGTATACATGTACATACATGTGTATACATGTATCTGGATAAATGTATGCTATGAGTGTACACATGTTCACTGAGACATGAGATCCCCCGGAACTGAGGCTCCAGGTGATCACGAGCTGCCTGATGTGTGCGTGGTGGTGGTGGGGTTATCTTGGATCTTCTACGAGAGCAGTGCATGCTTTTTAACTTCAGAGCCGTCTCTCCAGCCCCAAAGTATAAATTTATTGAAAGTGAGAATAAAAACACAGATCTGCTCCGTAGGATAAGAGCAGGCTTGAGTACACATGTTTTAAGAGCCCTCTTTTGTTTTGTTTTGTTTTGTTTTGTTTTGTTTTGTTTTTTGATCCAGGGGAGTTTAATACAAAAGGTATGATGGTTAATATTATAAACTTGATAGAATCCAGAATCACTGAAAAGTTAAAACTCGCATAGGTGAGTAATCTTTGAGGTATTATCCAGACCAAGTAACCTGAAGTAGAAGCCTCTCTCGGTGTGGGCTGCACCATTCCATGAGCTGGGCTCTTGCACTGACTACAGTGAGCAGAGCCCAGCATTCATCATTCCAAGGCCTGACTATGGATTCAATACAAGTATCTGCCCCCATCCCTTGCTATCATGCCTCCTCTGTCATGATAGACTGCACCCTCAGACAGTGAGCCGAACCCTTCCTTCCTGAACTTGCAGGAACTTTGTCATGGCAACAAGGAAAATAACTAACACAGAAAGAAGTGAGGATCTCCTTGGCTGTTACAGAGGACTGGTAGTAGTAGTAGTTGTTGTTGTTACTCAAATTACGTGTTTCCCTACTTTTTGCAGCTTTCTGCTCCTAACTTGACCAATCCTGCTTTACCCGAACACCCTGAATGAATCACTGAAAAGCTTCATTGATAGCTCTTAAGGCATAACTGCTTAGCTTCTCTCTTCTAAGCCGTCCTTCCCATTGGTGGAATCACCATTGAAGCTAGGTTTAAAGGCTCAGGAGATAGCTCAGTTATTAGTGCCTGTTTTGCAAGCACACTAACCCGAGCTTGGTTCCCAGAAGCCTTATAAAAGCCAGGTGGTACATGCTTGTATTCCCAGCTATAGCCAGATGGGAGGCAGAGGCAAGCAGATCCCCAGTGAGCACTGGCCAGGTAGCCTAACCTACTTGGTGAAGTTCCAGGCCATTGAGAGACTCCACATTAAACAGAAGGTATCAAGCACCTGAAGATCACACCCAAGGTTGTCTTCTGACCTTCACACACATGTGCACACCTCTACACACACACACACACACACACACACACACACACACACACACACACACACCAAGTTGGCTTCAAGTTCAAGACACAATTCCCAATCCCCTCAAGCAGGAAGTTGAGTTACTGACAACAGGACCCTGGGATTCCCGTCAAAGCTGGACCATCCTTCAGAACAGTTCTGGGGTCTTGTAGCCCCTGGGACATTGGCTGAATGAATCAGAGTCTAAGGCAAGGATGCTGTACCAATTTCTCTTTTTACCCTTGCATCAATTCTAAGGACATGTGGGATGGGAACAGGACCAATAATTCTTTTAACTCCCTTGCTTTAATAGCTATCAGATGGAAACCTCAGTTCCTTTATTAAATGAAGCTGGATGTCACTCCGATAACTACTGTGCCACATGGTGGAAACTTGTGTCCTGGATTCGGCTTCTGTTGGTTGACTGTTTCATCTCCGTCTCTGACCCAGTTTGGATGGGGTGTTCTCAGGAAAGGTAGCTCTTCAAGCTCCCCTCAAATCTGCCAGCAACTAATTTGATATAGAAAGCATCTTGAGTCTTAATTTGGAATTTGGAGAGTGGCTCAGATCAAGCCTTTGGGAGACTAAATTCTATCAATTATTTTGAAAACCAAGTAGACATGGAGCTGAATTCAGCATACCAAGTCAATGGGTCAACGGACTCGCATTGGCAGGTCTCAGAAACACCAGCCTGCTAGATTTATCTTTCTTCTCTTGGGATAATTTAAATCTCGCCTCTTGGCTAAGGAGAGGGCAGAATCATGGCTACTACCTAATGACACTTGGGCCAAACTCATGTATGAGGTCATTTGAACTGTTTCTAAAAGATTTATTCATTTTATTTATATGAGTACACTGTAGCTGTCTTCAGACACACACCATAAGAGAGCATCAGATCCCATTACGGATGGTTGTGAGCCACGAGGTGGTTGCTGGGAATTGAACTCAGGACTTCTGGAAGAACAGTTGTTGCTCTTAACCACTGAGCCATCTCTCTAGCCCCCTTGAACTCTTTCTATAAGGATCCTTTCTTTCAGTGTGTATGGCAAAACACACTTGCAATTCCAGCACTTGAGAAGCTGAGGCTGGAAGATCTCAACTTCGTGAGACTGTCTATAAATAAAATTATAACAACAACAACAATGTCAACAAAGATAGAAAGAAGCCAGGTGGTGGTGACACAGTCCTTTAATCCCAGTACTTGAGAGGCAGAGGCAGGCAGATCTTTGTGTTCAAGGCCAGCCTGGTCTACAGAATGAGTTCCAGACAGCCAGGGTTGCATAGGTCTTGAAAAGCAAAAACCAACCAAACCAAAGTGTTAAGAGAGAGCTGGGGATGTAGGTCAGTGGTTGGCAATTGTACAGCATAGGTTAGGTGCTAGGTTCAATCCCTAGCACCACAACAAGCGAAGAAGCAATTAGGCAACCTTTGTGCAAGACACACACACACACACACACACACACACACACACACACACACACACACACACACAGAGAGAGAGAGAGAGAGAGAGAGAGAGAGAGAGAACAGGATGGAGGGTTCCTGGGGGTACACGACTTACTGGACTACCCTGCTTGGCAAGTTCACAGCGAATGAGAAACTTTGTCTCAAAAATACCATAACAATAAGAAGAAAGAAAGAAAAGGAGAAAGAAAGAAAGAAAAGTTGGCGGAGCTTCTTGAGGAGTTACAGAAGAGGCTTTCCTCTAGCTTCCACATTATGAGGACAGATGTGCACACATGTGCATGGACATGTCCTTAGGTACATGTGAGCATACACAGATAATCTCATTGGTGTGAGTGTGCGTGTGTGTGTGTGAGTGTGCGTGTGTGTGTGTGTGTGTGTGTGTGTGTGTGTGTGTGTTCCTCTGAGTGGATAGGTGGGTGCCCATGTGTGGAGAGACCAGAGCATAACCTCAGGTTAAGGCAAAGTCTACTTTCTTTTTTGAGATAGGATGGCATGCCTGACCATTGAACCCCAAGAGATCTGCTGGGGTTCACCTTCTAACGAGTAAATGCCAACATGACTGGCTTTTAAAAAAATGTATAAACATGCATGGGATACTTAATGATATCAACTTGACAGGATTAGGATACAAGCCTCCAGGCATACCTGAGGTATTATTTAACCTCTCAGCGTGCCTGCGAGGGTTATGTTAATTAGTTAATAGAGGTGGAAAGGCCACACTGTGGTTGTAACAGATCAGCTGCCTGTAGCTCTGCTATCCTTACCCTTGACTTCTCTGCTGGGGACTGTGTCCTTGAACTGTGAGGGAAAACAAACCCTTTCTCCTTTGTGCTGCTTCCGTAAAGGTATTTTATGCGCAGTCTTTCATGTGTGTCCATGTTGACTTTCCTGCACTGGGAAAGGAAACTAAGACAGTGGGTTCTGGGGATTGTGCTCAGGCCCTTGTGCTCCTGTGGCCAGCATCTTACCAGAGGAAGTCTCTCCTCATCTCTTATTCACCTCTTGAGCAGACTCCACCCTCCCCTCCTCTAGAGGAGGAAGGAAAAGTTCTCTGTGTCTGAGGCTAAGGCTACCACCACACCCAGCAAGCTGGCTGACCATGGTAGAGGGAGGGGGACTACCCGTCCTCTCTGGGAGCTCTCAGAGGTCAATACAAACTTCTTTTGGTCATTGTCCAGATTGCAGAACATTCCTGCTTCCTCCAGATCATTATTAAGAAGTTTATAGGATCATACACAATCTTCTGCCTCACATACCGACTTAAAGTCCCAGAGAAAAGCTCATCTCTGAGTATTGGGTCATAAATTATATGAGGTACATTTCATTACAAAGTATGATTCTTTCGTCCTTTATGAATGTTCTGCGATTCCCCTGGGGGGTTGTAATGTACACTGACATCTTACTTTCTTCCCAGAAACATCCCCCTGTATTGTTTAGTATGTGGGGCCTTGAGGGTCAAACAAATCCTCCTCTGGAAGACGAAAGCGCTTGGCTGGGATTTAATGGGCATACAATCATACATCTACGCCTGGGCTCCAGGGAGCTCACATACAGTCTGTAGAAAAACCAGGCAAGTAAACATAGATGGGAAAGGAAGCTTTGTAAACAGCACAAACACATAATTGCTAAGGCTTGAAGAAACTTGGAAGGCAAATGATACGACAGGCAGAGAGAGAATGTGTAGTTTAGAACAAGCCGGGCCTCATTATGTCTGATGCCGAACTTCCCATGCTCGCCTAGGTTTGTCCATCAGTCCCTGGCACCATCCAACCTTTCCTGTGGTAATTCATTTTCCTTAGAGTGAAGAAGCAGGGGCCGGGGAGATGGCTGCGTCGGCCGTAAAGTGCTTGCTGTGTAAGCATGCACTTCTGAGTTGGAGCTCAAGCACCCAAATAAACAGCTGGGACATCAGGGCATGCATTGATAACCCAGTGCTGGAGAGGCAGAGATGTGCAGGTTTGCTGACAGGCAGCCTAGCTGAGTTGGCAAACACCCAGACCCCAAGACCCACTGAGTCCCTACCTCACAAAACAAGGTGGAGGGACAACAGAAATTGTAAGGAAAGTGATTCTTAAAACAAGGTAGACTGAGAAAGGACACTTAAAGTTAGCCAGTGGTCTCTGCCTACACACTTGCACAATCATATGCACATATGAACATACACACACACACTCACACGGAATGGGGACAAGAATATGTGAAAAGTCAAGCAAATCAGAGAGGACCTTGGGGCTTCTGCGTTTTCCCTCATTAACAAAGGCAGCTGTAGCCTCAGCAGCAGGTCTTGGAGCCCTCCCTTCTCAAATGCTGCAGTTTTACCTGGAGAAGATCAGAAGCCCCCGCCTCATCAAATTGAACTCAGCTGAAGAGCGCTCCCCATCTTTGGAGTGCTACTAAACAATCTGCCAATTATTTAAATTAAACCCAACCCCAGCCCCTTCCACATCTGCAGGCAAAATGCTTAAATTCCAAGCACAACTTTACTGGCATAAGAAAATAATAAGGGAGTTCAATTTGTGTCAGCATGGCTCAGGAAAATAAGATATCATGTCTTCCTGTCTGCTTGATGTCAGCTTCTCAGATGCAAGCTCTAATGTCTCATCCTAGACTGTCCACACCAGGGCCTGCCAAACCCCAAAGTTCAGCCAAAGTTCACCAGGCTACTACCAAATAGCTTTGCTTTCTCCTTTCTCAGTTGTTAGGAGCCCTCTGCTTTATATTGTGCACACGTAATGCATTTACCTCTTTAAACATATATAACTCTATTATCTGCCTCTGTTCTCGGAGAACCTTGTAAAAAAATCCCTTCCTGAGACTAGCTCGCTGCGTGTACGGCTCACAGTTACTCTGCTCCTTGACTTCTACCTCAGAGACTTCGTCTGTCTGGACTGGTCAGCACACAAGTAAAATCTGCAATATTTAAGAGAATTTGAATGATAGAAAAATATAAAAAGCCCCTCTTCTAATACCAAATAAAGTGGAGAGGAAATGACACATAACACTGGTCACTTACTCACGAGGATGGTTTCCAAAATGCTTTCTCAAGCCAGTTGTGGTGGCACATGCCTTTAATGCCAGTACTTGGGAGGCAGAGGCAGGCAGATTTTTCTTGAATTTGAGGCCAGACTTCGTACATAGAAAGTTTCAGGCTAGCCAGGACAATGGTGAAACCTTGTCTAAAACAAACAAACAAACAAACAAACAAAAAAACAAACAAGCAGTGCCCCCCAAAACAACAGATCCTCCAAATGCCTTCTCAGCTCTGCTTCTTATGCACTCCAAGGCTTGCTCAGGATGGGCCCCAAGAACCTGCCCTGAGATTAGCACCCAGCCCTTGGGGGTCAGTGCTGAGAAAGACAAAGTGTCCCAGGCTCAAAGCTCAGTTCTTTCTTCCTTTCAGCTGGGAAGTGGAGATGGCAGGAAGGGCTGCTGTTCTTTTTCTTTTCTTCCCAGTCCTTCTTTAGTCTCGACTGACTCTACACGGTGACCCTCTGTCATTACCCCCACTGAAGCTGTGGACCTGCGCTGGGACTCAGGCAAGGATCACCATTTCAGTGCCTAGGGATGATGTGTCAATTTGGAGTCCCGGCTCGGCCAGAGAGCTAGGATTTCACTGGTCAGCAGATGCGCGCGGCTTTAGTAGGTGTGTGGAGACAAGTGCCCTGAAGCTTTGATCTGTTTCACGGTCCCTAAGATGCCTTCCCTGCCGTGGAGCACATTTAACATGGGGTCAGCTTCGGCATCTCTCCTCCAAAGGTAAGCTTTCTTCCCCTTCGCTCCCGTCCTCACTCCACCCCCTCGCCTCCCTCCTCTTTGTTCCCTTCCCCCTCCTCCCTCTTCCTCTCTTCTTCTTCCATCCCTCCCCCTCCCCTTCCTTCTCTTCCTCTCCTTCCATCTTTTTTCCTCTGCTCCCATTCCTTTCCCACCCTCCGTCGTCGTCTCCTCCTCTTTTTCAATCCCCTCATTCCGTTCCTATCCCATCTCTCCCTCCTCTTCCCCCTCCTCTTCCTCCCTATTCCTCTGTTATTTATTTTGGGGTGGGCGGACTCAGGTCTCACTATGTTGCTCAGGCTGGTCCTGAACTGTTGGGCTCAAGCACTAATTCGGCCTCAATCTCTTGTGTAGTTGGAACTGCTCAGGTACTTGGTCTCTTTCAGCACAGCCTTGTGGGAGGAAATGTCTGCTTCTATTTAGTGATGGAGGTGGGGATGCCGTGGGTGTGGGAAAGCTCCACCCAATGGGAGACTAAAATCTTCAAACTCATATGGCCTTCTTACCCTCACAGTTCTCTTCAAAACAATGAAAAGAGCTTTTGTGAAAACAGTGAAATCACTTTTGAGGCGGGCTGCAGCTAATTATAAGAACTATCTAAAAAAGCACGTGTGTGCATATGCATGTATATGTATGCAAGTGTTTATAGAGATCAGAGGTCAATGTTGGGTGTCTTCTTTAATCTCTCTCTGCCACTTTTTTCTTCTTTTGAGACAGTCTCTCACTGAACCCGGGGCTCACCTGTTAGCTACACTGGCTGGGCAGCAAGCCTCAGGGAACCTTCTATACCCAATCTCCCCAGGTAAGGGCTTTCAGGTATGCAGTGCTCCTGGTTTTTTAATGGGCGCCAGGGATTCAAGTTCAGGTCTCTGACAAGCATGTTACCTACAGACCCATCTCTCCAGCCCTGATTATAATTATTATAATAATAATTATTAAAAGGCATCATGTATATTTAGTGTCAATTCATAAGTATTTGTCATTTCTGATCCTGAGTCTCACACTGTCCTAGGCTATAATTACCCTCTTCCTTCAGCCTGCTAAACCTTGGGCTTATAGGTGTGTGCTACCAAGCCTGGCAAACACCCTTTAGTACTTGGCCTCCAATACCTAAGTTTGGCTTAATTAAGTAATCAGATGAACTATCACAGATAAGCCAGTCCTGAACAGAAACAACAAAGGAAAGTACTTCCAAGACACAGCCATTCCTGTCAGGTTCTGATCACTATCGTCTTGATGGTTTTTATCTTTCATATCATAAAATAATTCATCTTAAACATTGTACTTAAAGGAACTTGACTGCTGATTCATATTTGAGTTAATCTGGTATCAATTACTGGCCTGGGTTTGGAAAATTTGATGTCTGAGCAGATGAAATACTTCAATACCTTAGATAGAGCTGGTTTCTGGATCCTGCCTGCAATGGCATGGTCAGAAAAGTTTAAAATATTTCTGCCAGATTCAAAGACAAGCAAGATTAAAAATTCCCAAATGTGTATCCTGGATCCCCTCCAAAAACATTCCATCTTTATTCATTATTGGATATTGTCTTGATTAAAATTCCTGTTGGTTTGTCCTTGGTTAAGTAGTAATCTTGTAGCCTAGCATTTGGAATGTATTGGGATCATGTGACACGCGTGAGCCCAAATGAATATAGAGAGATCTCTTTCACAAGTCAGCAAGGACGACTAGAACGAGTTCAGATTTCAGCAGCGCAGCTTCAGGCTGGGGGAGGGGAGGGAGTTATCTGGTCGGCACATTCTTTGCCAACATGTGAGTCAGAAAGAGCTGTTCAAAGCAGAATGACTTTCCCTGTAACACTGAAGTCCTGAATCGAGGCAGATTTCTCCAGAGAAAATGAGATCCTCCCCTTTCTCCCCCCTTTATCTCTCTGTTCTATTTCTAGCAGTTGCTAACTTCACCCAGTAACATGTGAAAAATGCAGTCCACAATGGGAAGCAGATGACTGGGCCACCATCTTCTGAGTCACCCTTCTGTCTTCTGCATTCCTTTCAAGACTGAGGACTGATTCTGAGGAGGGCTGAGCAGGGAAATCCAAGGGAAATTTGGGTGTCCTCAGTAGCCCTGAAAAATGCTTGTGTGTGTGTGTGTGTGTGTGTGTGTGTGTGTGTGTGTGTGTGTGTATGTTTCCACATGTTTATATAGAAGCCAGAGGACAACCTTAGCTGTCCTTTCCCTTCGGGCACTGTCTACCTTCGAGACTGGGTTTCTCAAGGACCTATAGCTCTCTGATTCAGTGAGACAGGCTGGCCTGTTTCTGCCTCCCTAGTACTGGGATTTATAAGCATCTACCACCACACTTGGCTTTCTACAAGGGTACTGGAGATCTAGACAGAGGTCTTGCATGGTAAATACATCACTGAAAGAGCCATCTCCCCAGCCCTCATACAAATGCCTTTTTGGTTCCTACAACCTGCCTGGTACTGGTCCCCAGGGACTCCAGTCTAGGTCCTGATGCCTGTGGAAGATCAAGAAGAAAGAGACTGGGAGGCCGTGTGACACTGGGAGGCCCAGCTGGCCTTTTGTTTTGTTTTATATTAATGGGCACTGGGACATGAAGTCTGTCTCAGAGCAGGGAGGGACAGAATATTGGCGAAGGTCTGAGTCCCCAGAGATGACAAGAGCTGTCAGCACCTCTCTTGTGCTGGAAACATATCCGTCAGCTAGAAAAAGTCATGAGGTAGAGCTGGAGCCAAGCTTTTTGGGATAGACTCAACTTTAGGGCAATCTGTTGGAGTCAGTTCACGGCTGTGTAATCCCCAATATGGCCAGTGCTCTTGTCTCCAGTAACTGGATTAGGATCTTCTGGAACAAAGCATCCAGCTGCAGTGATAGCTGCAAAGAAGCCCATAGGGTGTGTGTGTGTGTGTGTGTGTGTGTGTGTGTGTGTGTACATTTGTGAAGGTCAGAGGTCAAGGCCTGGCATCTTGCTCAATTTCTCTTCACCTGATTTGTTGAGATAGGGTCTCTCCCTGAACCTGGAGCTCAGAGATTTGTCCAGACTGGCTGACAGGGAGACCCAGGGATCCTTTTGTCTCTGCCTACGAAGTGCTGGAAGTGTAGGCACGTACCTCCAAGTCTAACTTTTTGTATGAGAGAGGGAATTTGAATGCAGTCCTTCACGCTTGCATGGCAAGCACTTTATACACTAGGCTATCTCATCAGCCTGACACTTCACAGCATTGTGTGACGTAGGGAGCTCAGCTTCTGGGAATCTGGCCTGCCACTTACAGAAATGAATGAGTCAGCTAACTTCCCACAAGGCCAAGTTGCAGGCGATCTTCTTAGACTTACAGTGAACTTGCTTTCAGTCTCTCAACCATGTGCAGAAACACCAGCCAAGCCCGGATCCTGAGTAGTTAAGCGGTAACTCTGAAATGATCAAGGTTCTGTGTGGTTTCTTCAGATCTCTATGACCAGCACCCAGAACAGCAACTGCACATACACATTTAGGACTGAGTGAATGAATAAATGAATACTAGCGAAGATTTCTGAGTAAGAATCAACAGTGCAATAGTCAAATGGTTTCGAGCGCATGAGCTGACAAATGCATTTAACATTTTAACACATATATATCATATAAAATAGTGTTTTAACTCACTGGTCCTTCCGCGTTCCGTTCTCTTTCCTTTTTCTCTCTTTTTCTCTCCCCTAACTTCATTCTCTATTCATTAAGGTTTCATTATGTAGCCCAGGCTGGCCCCAAATAATCCCCTGCCCCAGTCTCCAGAGGGCTAGGATTGCAGGTATGCATCACCACACCTGGAGGAACAAATCCTTCAGTCTTAGGACAACTGGAGTAAGGAAAAGATTAGCACGCCATTGTGAATTACCTCCTTTGCAATGCTAAGCAGGTATGGTCCCATTTACTGGATGAGGAAATGGGGCTACAAAGGTGAAATCATTTGCCTAAGGTGCCAGAGAGGAAGAGAGGTGGTGTGGTTCAGACACAAGGCTCCCCATATCAGAATTGTCTCAAGGAAGGAATTACTGGTCATTTCATTACGGCAGACTACTGCGCCAGCGTTTGGGGATTTTGGACAGCTTACACAGGACGCTGGAAAAGAGTTTAGAATGATTTCTTTTTATGGGAAGATTTTCGCATTTTGAGATTCAAATCAGATTAAGTGGGTGAAAGTGCTTTTTCAGACTGCTTGGCTTGATGCTAAAACACGAAAAATTATTTTAAAAAAATTGTCCTGGATCCAAATCTCATATAAATGTATTAACTTTTTTTAGCCAAGAGCTCACAGAAGCAAGAAATAAATCACCGCGCCTCCGAACCAGGCGGTGGCTGGGAGCGAGCCGGGTGTTTGATGAGGTCTCAGAGGGCTCACGGTTTCCTTCCAGCGCCTCAGCACACAGCTGCATGCGCTTGGCTAAGTCACGCCATCTCTCCTGACCCGACTTTCACTGATGTTCCAATTAAGAGCTCCTTAAAACAGTAATTATTTTATTTTCAGCTGTTTATGTTTGTGTGTATGAGCATGCGTTTGGAGACCAGGGGGCAGTTGGAATTATAGGAATTACAGGGTGAGCCACCCTCCATGTCCGTACTAGGAACCGAACTCGGGTCCTCTGTAAGAGCAGCAAGTACTCTTAACTGCTGAGCCACCTCTCAGCTCCTCCAACATGATGCTAATAACCCCTGCTTTGCTCGATCCTCCAATAGCATCAGAATCAGGAGAAGTCATGGAATTAAAACATGGCAAAATTTGCAGCCGTAATTGAGAAAACCTTTACATCAGTGATGGATGATTCTATATTCTATGATTATGAAATTTGACACCCCCTTACCTAATTATACTAATTAATCTAATTTTCATCTCTAGGGGAAAACATGTATTTCTTTCCTTTAGAATTCTTTTCTCCCTGAGACAGGGTCACATGTGGCCCAGCCTGATCTTGAACTCAGTGTGTGGCTGAAGATGGTCTTGAACCCGTTCCTCCTGTTTCTTCTTCTTGAATGCTAAGACGACAGGCGTGTACTTCTACACCCACTTTTGCATGGTGAGGGAAGCCAGGGCTTCATGCATGCTAGGCAGGTATTCTGCCAACCGAGATACATCTACAGTCCATCTCTTTAGAACTTCAGTCAAAATTTTCTTTAAGTTCAACAGGATTTTACCTGTGTCATTTGTGCAGATTTTCCCGGTTTCCTTCCCCCTTTCTGTTTTATTTAGCTCTATGAAGATTTACTATGTTTTTCTCTAAGGTGGTAAGCCCTCATCTCCAGATTCACCTCAGAGGGCTCAGAGAGAACTGAGACAACACCCCCCTGGGTTCATACGTTTTTAGGGTTGGCCCCAGTTATAAAGTGTAATTATGGTGCCTTCTTGCCTGATGCTAGAGACAAGTCTGAGGAGGCCTCTCGGACATTTCTGTGCATTCCATGGGCCTGTAAGTAATTGCAGTGCTGGTGATGAGCAAGTCCTTCAGAAGGCCTCTCTGCTGGGGCCTTGGTTTCTGTAAAGCCTACATACCCCATGAATTTAATTACCACCGTTTTGGTGCCTGACAAATAGGCTTCACTTATAAACCTTATATTTATGTTTGGATAGGACTGGAGGCTGTGTGTGTTGTAACCACTACACCCCAGACATGCACGAAAACAGCCTTCTGAACTCACACTGAGTATTTGGTTTAATGACCCGTAGCATGTGATATTCTTTTCTTGGTTGGGAAACTATTTTTCAAGTTCTGGTCTCTCCAAACCCCTTTCTTCTCCCTTCCTGCCTCTCTCTAAATTTTATAATGCTGTGTTTCCTCTGGAAAGATTAGGTAAGAGGGAACACGTGTGTGAAGTCCTGGCTGACTCCCATGTGCTGCAGGCTGGTGAGACAGAGGCCAAAGGCCAAATGACTTCAGCACCTGACAAGGGTGTGGATCTCATTAGAGCTGCAGGGGCTGGGGAGCGAATGGGTGGCTGCAAAAGCCACCCGACTTGCTTGATGCCTGGTCAACATTTTGTGCAAAAGCAGGTCTTCAGCGAGGCCAGTAAGTCATTCCAAACTAATTTGGTTTCGGCAGA
>CM052711.1:66463311-66481658 GCA_028551405.1 Uromys caudimaculatus | reverse complement strand
CGTGGCAATACAAACGTGCATCCACTGAAGTCAGGATGCAGAGAGAGAGAGATGGGTGCTGGGAAGCAACTCACTTTCTTTCCTTATTCAATTCATGACCCCAGCCCATGGGACCAGGCTACCCACACTGTCTTCCTGAGGTCCTCCCACTTCAGTTACCCTAGAAACTCCCTCACAAACATGACCAGGGCTTGTCTCCTCTGGATTCTAGATCTACCAAGTTGCTCATCAGTATTAACCATTGCCAATAGCTCTTGGTCCTTGGAGAGTTTCCCTAGGTCTCAGAACTGGCCAGACTACTGAGGTTCATGCACACTCTCATGAGTTGACTCACACAGACTCAGGACACAAGTCGTCTGAGCACTCGGTCCATGTTTTGTGGGACACTGCTTGGTCTTCAAGCTATAGCTGTGGTCTTTAAAGAATGTACTGAAAACTGGAGAGCTGCAGCTCACACGGATAAACACTTGTGTAGTCGTGATCAGCTTCCCATGCAGTAGAAAGGTAGAGCATCACTGTTCGCTGTGAGACTATAAAAAGTTGAGGAGGCCAATCTACTCAGAGGACAACTGAAGGGAAATGTTGATGTAGACTCTAGAAAACACCCGGCTTCAGAGGTTCAGAGCTCCGAGCAACAGAACACTAATGAGAGCAAGCTGCTGTGCAACTCATGCAGGCAGATGTGAGAGTGGATCTGGCCTCACAGGGCAGGAACAGTGTTTCTGTGCAAGTCTAAGATGGCTGCTTCTTGGTTCGAAGGTTTTTACTAAGGAAAGGAGGAGGAGACAATGAAGATAACTTGTTTTGAGCAAAAGTAACATCAGAGAGACAGCATCAGCTTGGGCCTTTGGAAAGACTCTCAGCACAGGTGACCCAGAATATTCTGGGGGACACCTCACTCTGTGAGGGCTCCGTTGGCTCAAGGTCTGCCGCACGAGCTTTGAGAATGCTTGAAATCATTGCTTCCTGAGAGGTTGGCTCTGATGGCTTGTTGCAGCAGGAGAGTCAAGGGCAGCTAGGATTCTCCTTATTTAGAAAGGTAAGTCAGAGGTAAGGAGAGAGAGAGACAACTACCTCTGAGACCGGGACCTAGCAAGTGAGTGGCATGAGCCTGCTGGCTGCCTCTAACCCAATCTCACTCATTCCAGGGCTAACTTGCATGCTCCAAGTTGTGAAGTTCGTGGCTGCACTTTATAGATCCAGGAAGGTCTGCCTAGCTGCTTGCCAGCTTGTGTGAGGGTTCAATGTGAGCATGGCGTGAACAGCATGAAGGGGAGGGGGACACATGTTCTTCTAAGTTGTCACCTACTCCTGCCTTGCATTTGGAGCCTTCTTTGGATTGCCTGTTCACTTTTGGCTCTGTTTTGTCTTCCATTTGAGGAGGAGAAATGCAGCGGGCTTGAGGAGGGTCCTGTTGAGCTGATTACCATGAGCCGCCCTAAACCAGAACTGATGGAGCTCTGCTGGCAGCGTCTTTAGAACTTGGGTGGCCCCATTCGAAGCTGAAAAAAATCAACAAAAGGGCAAGGGTGGGGAGATTTCATGCACATCCTTGAATAAAGGGGTGATGGTTTTCAAACTCTATTTTTGATACATTGTCTAAATTTTGATGACATCTCTGGCTTAAGCCCTGCAAGTTTGTGACATTCTCTGATCAAACATTTTCTTTGGAGATTGGCTTGATTATGGGTTTGGGTCCTGAGTGATTTTTTAAACATAAGAAATCAGCTCATCTAGTACTCAATAAAATCTCCCTTTCCAAAGGAAGGGCCCTGTGCTGGAAGCTGTTATAGCTTGGAGCAAGAGAATAGGATACTGTACTTAGGGAAACTCCAGGTTTATGGAGGCAGAAGATAATTCAGAACTTATTTTTTTTTTTAACCAAAGCTATTTATTTCCCCATAGGACCTATGATCTCCCCTGCCATGGGATTTTGACTCACCTTATAGGATTCTTTCCTGCAGAGTGGGTCTTAAGTCCAGTCATAGAGCAGTTGGTGACCTTCATAGTCACCCTGTCACCCTTGCACACGTGGGCATGCATTGCCTGGTAGGTGTGTCATAGTCGGTGAACACCTGGTCTAAAGAGTTACAATATGGATGTGTGGATAGAAAGGAGATTTACTGAGTTCTAGCCGTGGTCCAGATCTTGCTGTTCATTCTGATTTTCCTGGCACTTTATGGCTTTTTCTGGAAAGCTATAGGAATCCAGTAAAGGCAGAGGCACAACCTTAGGCATAGCTCATCCTGGCTGCCACGAAGAGGATGAAATTAAACCCGAGGAGGTAAGGGATAGCAGACCAACTGTGGACAACAACAGAAGTCTCCTTGATTTGGCAGGAGCCATGAAAGAAACTAGCTTTCCAGAGAGTGGCTCTCCTAACATTTGCTCCCTGTATCCCTAGCATCCAGCGCTCATGAGATGCCCACACTCCTCCTCTTTCTGTAGCCCGGCTCACAATAGAACCTAAGTATGTTCAGAGATATAAACTAGGCTGCAGCTGTACTGACTTGAATACATCCAATCTTGTCACAGAGGTAACCTAAGCTTCAGTCTTCAAAGATGTTTATCATACCATAAGCTTTATTTGTAAAATTACGGAAAACATTTATATGTCAAAATGGGAAAGTCTTTTGGTTTAGATGGAATGTTTGGAATTTGGAAAATCATGTTTAAGTGACTATTTGATGACAAAGTAAATTCTGTTAACATAAGAAGTTCACAATCAACACACACTAAGGTGCCTCGTTCTGCTTCTGTTCCCTCGTGGATATACACCAGAACAAAGGAAGATGGGGCTACGGGGCGGCTGGCCAAGAGGTCCTTAAGTTCGAAGACTTGGGACCATTGCATCCCTTCCTTCTACAGTATCTTTCCGGTTTTATACTGTGAAGAGGTAGAAGTTTTCAAATCAGAAGATTAAATGATTACAGCAGAGGAGGGTACAGACATTTCAAGAAGATACCACTTCAAAGAGTTCAGTGCTGCCAGCCTCTCTTGCCTCTTCTTCCTCAGTAAAATGGGTGCAATGTAATGTCTCCTGGCTAGTGATGGCCTGTAATAAATGCCAAACATAAGAAATGACATGAAAGTGCTTTGTAGCTTCAGGATCACATGAAGCTACATTGTGTTATTACTACAGCCTTTTCCTTCACTGTGCTTGTAAGTGGCTACTTAGACCCCTGAGTAGACCTCAGTAGATGGAAGTCTAGTTTGGGAAATGGAGGTGGGGGAATTTATCATCTTCCCACCCCTGTGGCAAAATTCCCATAAAAGTTAATGCAAAGAGCTAATTGTCCCATCCCTCCCGGGGGCCCTCCCGGGTGGGACTGTTGACCAGGGTCCGAGGTGTCCTGCCTGCAGGACACTCAGCTGCTGAGGAGGGGGCTGTGGGATAATGGAACGACACAGGAAACAAGAAATACCTGGGAGCAAGACGAAAAGTCCGATCAAGCTCCGATCAGCCTTTATTCCAAGTCCGTATATAAGCACGTAGGAAGGAAAGGGGCAGGGGCAGGAAGGTTACAGAAGGTCAAAGTTCGTGCCAGATGTCGCGTATTGTTACAAAGACAGAACATCACAAGACCTCCCATAATCCGCAGGTGGGGACAAACGGAATGAGTCTAAAACCTCTCCCTTAATCCCACAGGCTGGTCACCTGATTTCTGAGGAGCCTGAGGCACTGGGTCCGGGAGACTAAGACTCAGGCCTACCAGTCAGGCCAAGGCCTGTTGGTTCCCGACAAGTCAACAGAAGGAATGACGCCTTTAGTTTCTTAGTTAGCCCATGCCGCTGTTAATTTTGGGCTTCTGATGAGGAGTGTTTTTCATCTCATGGTATACAGGAAGCCAAGAAAGAAGAGGTGCTGGGGCTAAAGAGATAGCTCAGTAAATAAACGTCATGCATAGGTATGAAGATTTGAGTTTGATCCCCGTAGCCCACATGAAAAAACTGGAAATGGTAGCATGCACTTGTAATCCCAGCACTGGGGAACTTGGGACCGGGGAGTCCCTGACACACATTAGCCAGACAACCCACTTTACTTGGTGAGTTCCAGGCCAGCGAGAGACTCTGTCTCAAAAAACAAGGTGGAAAGAACATCCTGGAAAAGAACAGCTGAGGTTGTCCCCTGGCTTTTGTATGCACAGGCACATATATGCATGTGCACTGCACACAAATTAACATGTGTGTGTACACACACACACACACACACACACACACACACAGAGAGGAGGAGGAAGAAGAGGAAGCAAGGTCCCCATGTTCCCTTCAATGACAAACTCTCCCCCAATGATACCACTTCTCTCTAGTCCTCAGCTCCAAAAGGTACATGCCTTTGGGGTGGGTATTTAGGTGTAAACCACAGCAAGCTATTTATTGTGGCTTAAATGGGGACAATTAGGTCTGGACAAACATAATTTCATTGTACTAAAAAGGTAAGGGGTTCTTGAGATTTTAGGGTATTAGGCAATGAGACTGGGCAACGAGGAATAGGTGTGTGTGTGTGTGTGTGTGTGTACATCAAAGGCAAGAGGTCAATCTTGGATGTTGTTTCTCAGGAGCAATCCACCTTGTTTGTTTAGGTGAAGTCTTTCGCTGGGACCTGAGGCTTGCCTATTAGGCTAGAGAGGCTGGCTTTTGATCCTCCTGTCTCCACCTCTGTAGCATAGAGATAACAAGCACATACTACCACACTTAGCTTTTTATGCAGGTTCTGGGAACTTTGAAGAGTATCCTTGTATGCCAAGCACTTCACTGTCTGACCCATCTCCTCTTCTCCATGGGGCCTTTTATCAGCATTGTTAACAAAGCACTAACCAGTCAAGTGAAGGGAACCAAGAAGAGAAAAAGGACTCACACCCAAAACGGTTGCAAGGAAGGCCGAGGAGACAAGCCAACAGTTGCAAACACAACCAAGTAGCATATACAAATTAGCACCTGTCATGTCTACGTGAAGTGCAAGGCCTGTTCCATGCTGACCCTACCAAGCATTGATTCAGGTCCCTGCTAACTGTGAGACACACCCTAAAGACATGGCCAAGACTACCAAGAATGTATGTGTGGAAGTGAGGACCCAGGAAGTTGGAGAGTTCTGGGGGAACGGCTGATCAGAAACGGGCTTGAACATAAGGCAGTTGGGTAAAATGTCCAGAGCAGAGAGGACAGGAAACACTGATGAAGATGTATTTAGGGGACAGGAAATAGGCAACTTCCCCTGGTTTGAAAGTCTCTAGTTGAGTTGTTTGGAACAAGTCATTGAACTCAAATCTAATTGTTTCTTCAGTAAAAATGGGGCCAACAATATTTCCTAAGCTGCTGGGATGATTAAATAAGGGGAGAGACCAAGTTCCAGGCATAGAGTAAGTGTTCAAAAACATTAATTTCCTTTTCTTTTGCTTCCCCCCCTTTTCCTTTGAGGCACATAATGTCGAGTTCAGGACCAATGATTGCAAATTGGTGGCTGGTGAGCCAGACCTCGCCTGTAGATTTGTTTTGTTTGGATCCCAGAATTCTGGCTCACGGTAGGTCTTAAAAATATTTTGAATTAGTTGGCAACATTTGAAAATTAGAAGATTTCATATAAATATACAAATTTCTGGCTTCTCTTGAAAACTAAGACCTGGCCTCAGCAGGCCCCTGCATTACCACTTGGCAGCGCAGCCTGGAATTGGGTCGGGCTTCTCCTGTGAGTGAGACCCGTGTTCCCCAGCTCTGCACAGTCCCATAACTTCCTGCAGAGCCCCTAACACCGAGGCAAGTGTCAGCTGCAATTTATCTTTGCATCTGTACTTTTTTCTTTTTAATTCTTAAATTGAGTTCAGAGCAGGGTAGAAATTCTTTTTATAAGAAAAGCAGAAAATTGAGAGAATGGCTAAGAATACCACCAGTTTCAAAAAGAAAAGGAGAACGTATTTCTTTGAGGAAGAAAGAAAATTCCTACTTCATATCCAAAGAGAACATACCTGTATTCAGAGAGTAACACAGTCTGTCTCACTCACGTCTGTAACATGCCTGGTGTTTATGGACATCTGGGTTCACAGCCATGTGCCCTTCGAAGTAGTCCTATCTATTTGTGGAAAGCATCAACCTCTGAGACTTCCTTCCAGCCATGAAAGGGAAATGTAGCCAAAGCTGAAGGAAGAGGAGCTGGCGATGACTCAGCAGGTAAGAGCCCTTGCCCAGCAAGCATGAGGATCTTAGTTCAGAGCTTCCGTATCCAAGTTAAAGGCTGGGCATGCGCGAACACCGGACACTCAGCTCTGTGGAGGGCGGAGAAAAGGGGATCTCTGGGGTTTTCTGGCTGTCTGCCTCCCTTCAGACTGAGAGAGTGAGATTGTCTCAAGGAAAATGACGGAGAACGATGGAGCAGGACACCTGATGTCCTCCTCTGGCCTCTGCACATTCATGTCTTTCTCCACCACACACAAACCACACCCTGCCCTCCACCCCCACACAAACCACGCCCTGCCTCCCCACAAGCCACACCCTGTCCCCCACCCTCATACAAACAGCACCCTGCCCCCCCACAAACAACACCCTGCCCCCCACAAGCCACACCCTGTCCCCCACCACCCCACAAACAACACCCTGCCCCCCCCAAAAAAGACAAGACAGAAGGAAAAAGTGAAGCTTCAGGAACTCATGGCGGTTGACACAAAGTCCATAAACTAAACTTCTGGACAAGGTTTATAGCCTCCCTGGATATCTGCCCACTCTATGAGACAATGTTCTTTTGGGTATTTTGATATTTGGTCCTTCAAGAGTTTCCTGATTATTACCCCAGACCTAAGGCGCCTAGCAGAGGGAAAAGAAGGCTTTTGGATGACACCTTCCTATAGAAATATAATACAAGTTTCCTACTTCACTTAGCTAAAAGGAACTAATGAGTTTAATGTTAACACAGTATTTTATCTTACCAGTATGGTTACTCCTTGATGGACCACGGGGTTAGATCCCGACAAACGCATCACACATTAAACACATCAAAGTGTCCGGCATTGGATACACATCCAAGCTCCGTGCTGGAAACGTGAGGGGTGGGGGGTGGGGTCATAAGGATCTGCTCCACTTTGGGGGGGATTTTTAGGCAGTTAATGGGGGCTAGAGGGGATACTTTCTTCAGTGATAGAGCACACGTAAGCTGCCTAAGCTCCTGTAAGTAACCGCAACTAAGCTCACTGTTCACCAAATTAGCCTTGAGTGGAATAATGTCTTCACTCTGCCCTGTGGCTTATCTTAGCTTATTTCTGGTGTTGTGCCAATTGTCTCAAGACAAAGCTACATAAGGAGAGGAAAGGGTTTATTTGGCCCAGATTTAAATTTCAGAAGTTTGGCTTTCACTTGGTACAGATTGCTTTCACACCGTCCTGAAGTTGAAAATTAGTTAAGAACTAGTTAAATATCCAAAAGGCAGTGTATTATTATTATTATTATTATTATTATGATGATGATGATGATGATGATGTGTATGCACATGTGTTGCATGTTCCTGTGTATGCATGGACACATGTTCGTGGAAATCAGAGGACAACCTTGGCTCTCGTTCCTTAGGTGCTGGCTACCTTGTTTTTGAAACAGGGTCTCTCATAGGTCTGGAAGTCTCCAAGTAGGCCAGGCTGGCAGAATCCACCTGGCTCTGCTTTCTTAGTTTTGGGACTCTAAGTGCTTTCTTTCCAACTTAATCAGTAAGCAAGTAGTTTGAGGACAACATCATATGCTTCTTCATTGTAAACTCTTTTAGAGAGAAGCAGGGAGTAGAGATATGTTTATAATCCTAATGCTGGAGAGGCAGAGATGGATGGATCTGTGGGGCTGGATGGTCTGCTAGCCTAACCTAGCTAGGGAGCTCCAGGCTGAGGAAAGACTGTCTCAAAACCAAAACCAAAACCAAACCAAACCAAAACAACACAACAACAACAAAACCCAAGGTGAGTGTTTCCCAAGGTACAACTGATGACGTGGAATGCTATAGTAAGTCAGATTGTTTTCCTTGATCGAGTGTAGCTTTTTTTCATTCAGATAAAACAATGAGTTTTTCCATGATGGAAAAGTCACAGAGCTAAGATTTCTGTTCCAAAACATAGCATTGACTTTGGCTGCTCCTGTTGAACCTTCAAGGTCAAAGATCCAATTGAATCTGACATTGTGTGTCAACAGGCATTCATTCATTGGCTCAAAGAATCATTAGCAAACATGTCAGACACCAGGAATTCCACAGATCACAAAAGCACATTTATGACTCCATCCCTCCTCAATAATTGTTACTCATTATGAGAAACAAATGCTGTTTCACATGGCGGATGGGACAATGGATGTAGTGCCAGAAAGTGAGAGAGGAAGGCCAAGGATGCAGGAATGGTCCATCCATATGGAGAGGAGTGGGAGAGTTTCCTAGAGGAAGTGAGGCTCTCCAGGTCTTTCCGGAATGAGCAGACACATTCCCAAGGCAGCAAACAGGAAGGGCACGAACTTAGACTTGTGTGGCCAGCATACGCAGGGCTAGAGGAGGGAGCCCCAAATGTGGGTTGATGGTCGAAGCAGATGGACCTGCTGTGTCTTCCCATAAAGGGTTCATAGGTGAGGCTGTAGATCGCCCACCCCCATATGTACATTCTTTTATTCTTTCGCTTTGCTATGACAGTTTCTAGGTGCTACAAGGTGTGAAATGCTCTACTGCAGACTTGAGAGTTCTTCCTCATCCTCCTCCCTCCCTACTGGGTGACATCTCCCACAGAAATACCTGCAACTCCACTTGTTTACATCCAAGGTCATTTTGGGCCCCATCTAAAAGACATTTCTACAGAAGTACCTTAAACAGGTTTCTGAATAACCCTTAAAATTAAGCACCGTTAAACCGTAACCAAAAAGTACATGTGGGCTAGAGATGTGTCAACATGTGTTTTGCATCTTTCACTTGTGTAATTTATGTATCTTTCACGGCCCCTGGACAGACCCCATGTGCTGCACACATGGCCGGTACTTTTCTTATTAGGGATGGTATAAAGAGGATCAGGCTACTGTATTGATAAACACTGATAAAAAATGGCTTCCAAGACACTCACTTTAATGTGAAGAACATTTATCTGACAAACATAGAATTTCAGGACTGAAAGTGACCTTGGAAGAATATGGTACAAACTGTACACCTGGAAACGGAGACCTTTCTTTAGGGGCTAACGGAATCTCACCAGCTCTTCAAATATTAGTTACAAAACAAGAATGTGAACCTAAGCTTGTAGTTTATTGTGCTTTCAAATTTTACATTTGTTTATCTGTGTGTGCGCTCATGAACAAGTGTGCTGTGCATTCTGTGTGGTGAGGTCAGAGGACAACTTACAGGAGTTGGTCCTCTCTTTCATCATGTGGGTTCTGGGAATTGAACTCAGATCATCAGGCTTGGTGATAGCCTACTGCGCCATCCCATCAGCGCCAAGAGGATTTTTTGTTTTGTTTCGTTTGTTTATTTTTAATCTTTATTTTTCCAAACTGCTCTGCTCATAATTTTCATTTGAAAAACGTTATTAGTGTCCAGGTTAAAAGGATTTCTGAATAGTAGTTCTAAAAGGTACCCCAACCATGAGGATAGGGAGAAGCTGAACGTCTGTAGAAATAGCACAATGCTTGACACTTAAAGGTTTCTTAGTATTTGGGGGGAGGAAGGAACCACACAGCAGCCAGGATGGCAGCCAGCTCGACGACCAGCATTGGTGGGCGTGTCCATAATGATTACAAGATCTATAAAACTAAAAGGAGAACCACAGTTGGGGGCCAACATAGGTTTTGCCAATGAAAACACATTGAGCTTGAGCTCCTGGAGGAAGTGTCTCTACCCAGAGGTGAGATTCAAGGCATTTAACAGCCCTGACCACACAGGCACTGGCCTTCACAGCTGCTGTGAACAGTCACCACCAGGGCCTACCAGTTACACCCAGCTCTTGTCTCTCCTGTGAGATGCTCTGAGTGCGGTTGCCTGCCCCTCCCACCCAATAACTTCCCCTTTCATGTCCCCCCTGAGACAATGAAACTCCAATAAAACAGCGAAGCAGGGGTAGGAAGGAAGGATGATGGATGTGCCTGTTAGTGTATGGAAGATGTCAACTGGGTGAGGAGCATTCTGCAGGTCGGAAGAACTGGTAGCTCAGTAGCATTGCATGCTGGAGTTAATTTAGTGGCACTTCATCATTTCTGAGTCTCCGTGAGTCAAGGCACTGGAGACGGTATCTCCTGAACTCTGGAGCTCAGAAATATCTGAGCGTATTGTCCTACCTGCTGGTTGTATGACATGGAAGAGTTTCAGCAAGACCAAAACAGCCATCAAGTGGGGTAAACCGAGCATGAGCACCCCACCTGCTGCCCAGCCTTTAAGTCTGGATCTGTCTTTTCTAAAGTAGGAGTCAATACAGGACAGATTAAGGAGATATGGACCTGGTGGTGTGGAATCAAACCTCAAGAAATGTCTTGGAATTCTTTGAGGAGGAGTGTATGAAGTCTTGGTATCCATGAAATAGCAACAAAACACCATAAAAAATAAATCGACTGATGTGTTGATAAAGAGGCAAATAAAGAAAGCAAACACACAGTTGGAGAATTTACCACTGGACCAATAAGATGGCACATCAGGTAAAGGAGCTTGCCACTGAGCTTGAGACCTGAGTTCGATCCCTGGGTGTGACAGTGTGGAAGGAGAGAACCGACTCTCACACATGGTTCTCTGACCTCCACCTGCACACTGTGACATGTGCACATGCACCTGTGTGTGTGTGTGTGTGTGTGTGTGTGTGTGTGTGTGCGCGCGCGTGTGTGCTCACACATAATTAATAAATGTAATTTTAAAAAATAATGAAGACAAGCTGGAGAGTGATTAAGTGATTAAGAATGCTTGCTATTCTCACAGAGGACTGGGTTCAGTTCCCAGCACCCACATGGCAGCTCACAGCTGTCTGTAATTCCACTTTAGGCAATCTGATGCCCTCTTTTGGTGTCGAAGTGTACCCAGCATGTGTAGGGCACATTTAAATATGCACACAAACACTCATATGCCTAAGATAAAAGTAAATAAATCTTTTAAAAAACAAAGAATTTAAACCTTTCTGAAGACAGAAAACAGTGACCTCGGTGAACCCAAGGACTGCATTATGACAAATACAACGACTAGCTGTCATTCCTTCATGCATGCAGGCACATCCAGCCTGTGGCCCTGAGCTCTATGTGCTCAGGGTAGCTATGGATGCAGTCCAACCCAAAGTCACAAACATATTTAAAATGTGAGAGCTATCGTGCATTCTCTTGCTTGTATTTTGATTGTATGCTATTCACCAGAATGAACTCTGTAGACTAACACCTTCCTGCATGATGGCGAGGTATCATAAAGTTGAACATGTCTGTGTGGCATAAAACAATGTAAAGATTATGTGTTTTTTTAAAAGGAGGCAGTGCTGGGGGGTTCATGTTCTGCTTCTGTGCTTTACAGCCCGTCCACATACAGAAACGGCCACATTTGGATCTTTAGCCCCATAGTACCCAGAACAATAGCTCACCCAAGGTGCTCATTTTTCACACATGCGGTCTGTGAATGTTTCCTTATATGGTAAAAGGCATTTGCAGACGTGAGTGAGGCTTTTGGAAAATCGGGAGATTGTTCTCCATCATTCAGGTGGTCCGGTGCAATCCTGATTAGTTTTACTTGTCAATTTGAGGCAACCTCAAATAAGGGAGCAGAGAATCTCAATGAAGAACTGTTTACACTGGGTTGACCTGAGGGCATGTCTGGAAGGGAACTGAATTAAGTTAACTGGTTTGAGAAGATCCAGCCCACTGTGGGTGGTGCTATTCTCCAGGTAGGTGAACCTGATCTATATTGTGGAGAAGTTGAGCTCAGCTCAAGCAGGCCAGTGACTGACCACATATGTGTTCATTTCTCTCTGTGCTTGACTGGATGGGATCTGAGTAGCTGCCTAAGGTTCCTGCCACCCAGAGGCACTAGCATC
This sequence comes from Uromys caudimaculatus, assembly GCA_028551405.1. Lineage (NCBI taxonomy): Eukaryota > Metazoa > Chordata > Mammalia > Rodentia > Muridae > Uromys > Uromys caudimaculatus. Next base: position 66,469,671 of record CM052711.1, on the reverse strand, counting down.
TTCTTGTGACTATCACACAAAGCCTGTTGGGGTGAATCAACTTAACAGACAAGGAAGGTTTTGGGTTTGGAGTTCAAGGGAGTGTTTTAGTTTTCTATGGTTGTGATAAGACACCATAATCAAGGCAACTTATAGAGGGAAGAGGTTATTTGGGCTTATGGTCTGGAAGATTCAAGTTCATGGTGGTAGAGTGGAGGAAGCAGGTGGCAGACAACTGGAGCATCAGGCCAGAGCTTACCTATTAAACCACAAACAGGAAGCCAACAATACGAATTAAAAAATGGTAGTCTTTTGAAACCTCAAAGCTCACCAGTAGTGACATATTTCCTTCAGTAAAGTTACACTGCCAATGCCTCCCTGTGATGGTTTGTATATGCTCGGCCCAGGGAATGGCACTCTTAGAAGGTGTGACCCTGTTGCAGTAGGTGTGGCCTTATTGAAGTAGGTGTGTCACTGTGATTGTGGGCTTTAAGACCCTCATCCTAAGCTGCCTGGAAGCCAGTCTTCTCTTGTTTGCCTTTGGAACAAGATGTAGACCTCTCAGCTCCTCCTGCACCATGCCTGCCAAGCTCCTACCTCGATGATAATGGACTGAACCTCTGAACCTGTAAGCCAGCCCCAGTTAAATGTCCTTTATATGAGTTGCCTTGGTCTTGGTGTCTGTTCACAGCAGTAAACCCCTAAGTAAGACATTCCCCAAGTATGCATCGAGTATCCAGATGCCTGAGACTTATGGGGTATATATCATTCAAACTATCACAAGGAGAGGCACTGGGAGAGGATTGGTCTTTTGAGGTAAGAGGCTTATTAGAAAAATTACTAACACCATAGACAGTCAGGAAGACATCAGCATGGTGGGGCTGCTGAGGAAAGTTCAGGCCCATGTAGCAGAGCCCCATTTTATAGCTTTCTGAGAACAGGGAAGGTTTTATGCCACGGGATTGATGAGGACCCATTGCAGTCAGGCTGGCTCTGAGTCAGCTATGACAGGACAGGCAAGAGTCTAGATAAACAGGTTACTGTAGTTCTGGAAATCAAATTACTGTGGTTTGGGGAATTATCTAAGTTCAGCCAAAATGGGGACGCTTCACAAAATGTCATGACTGACAAGACCCTGCTGACAAGACCACCAACTTCTATTGACCTCAAAGCTGAGAGTGCGTGAGCACCTGAGGCCTACAGCAGAGATTTCATACCTTGCTGAGGCTCGTCTACCTGATGCTCCCACCAATGTGTTTATATGACTTTCTTTATTCTGTTGCTATAAATTCTTCATGAAATTACCTTGCCAGAACATAGAATTTGGGGTAACCTATGCCCATGGTCCTTGGCCATCACCTCTTATATTTGGATCTAGAATAATTATCTTAACCTTTGAGGTAAGAGCTGTTTTTCTATGTCAACAGTTAGGACTTTGACCTCTGAACAACTTAAAAATTTTTATTTTATGTGTGGTGTTTTGCCTGCATGGCTGTATACCACATGCATGCAGTACCCACAGAGGTCAAAAGAGAGTGATGGACTCAGTGACCTTGGAGTCACAGGTGGTTGTAAGCCACCACGCAGGTACTAGGAATTGAACCTGAGTCCTCTAGATGAGCAGTCAGTACTCTTCACAACTGAGCCATCTCTCCAGTTCCACTAGAGTGTGTATGTACATATATGTGTATATGAGGGCGTGTGTGTGCACATGTGTGACATGCATGTGAAGGACATGGAACAACTTTTACTGTCATTTCTCAGGTTTTATCCTTCCTTTTTTTTTTTTTTTTTTTTGAGAAAGCATCTCTCAGAGGCCTGTAACTTGCCTGGCTGGCCAATGAGCCCTAGGGATCCTCCTGTCTCATCTTTTGCAGTGTTGGGATTCCAAGATGCACCAATATGCCTGCTTTGTTTGTTTGTTTGTTTGTTTGTTTAAAAGTGGGATCTTGGGCTTGAACTCTGGACCTTGTGCCTGCAAACCAAGCACTTTACTGACTGAGTCATCCCCTAGCCTCTGTATGTATGTTTTTAAGAAAGCAAGGTGAAAGTCACGTGGCACTCCGTTATCCACAGTGACATGCAGCCTGATAGCATTTGCTGCCTTCACAGTGCTGTGTCTAGCCTCCCTCTTCAATGGCTGCCACCACGCCTAGCCTAGCTCTTCATTCATTGGCTGCCACCATGCCTAGCCTCCCTCTTCATTGGCTGCCACCATGCCTAGCCTAGCTCTTCATTGGCTACCACCACGCCTAGCCTAGCTCTTTATTGGCTGCCACCATGCCTAGCCTCCCTCTTCATTGGCTGCCACCATGCCTAGCCTCTCTCTTCATTGGCTGCCACCATGCCTAGCCTAGCTCTTTATTGGCTGCCACCATGCCTAACCTCCCTCTTCATTGGCTGCCACCATGCCTAGCCTCGCTCTTCATTGGCTGCCACCATGCCTAGCCTAGCTCTTCATTGGCTGCCACCATGCCTAGCCTAGCTCTTCATTGGCTACCACCATGCCATCTTCTATCTTTGGACAAACATTATTTTCATTTTTATCCAGTCCAATTTATCTTTCTTTTCTTACATTGTTTGTGCCTCTGATGTAGAATCTCAGAATCCACTGCTAAATCTGAGGTCATAAAACCTCTTTCCCTCACCTCAGAAGGAAATCCTCTACCCATTAAACAACCACGTTCTATTTTAATATCCATATTCCCCGCACCACTGCAACAATCAAACCACCAGTCTGCTTCTCTGTCCCAGTGGATTTGTCTATCACTGGATTTTTCAAATAAGAACCACAAATTGTATGACATTTTTAGTCTGGCTTCTTGCTGTTAATCGTGTGTGTGTGTGTGTGTGTGTGTGTGTGTGTGTGTGTGTGTGTGTGTGTGTGTAAGTGCGTGTGCGTGTGTTCATGTTTGCATGTGTAAATTCAGGCATGCACAGGCCTTGGCATGTAATGTGGAGATAAGAGACCAAACCCAGGCATCAGTCTTCAACCTCCACCTTGTTCGAGACAGGGTCTTGGTTCGCTGCTCACCACTATGCTACCCTGGCTATCTGGTTCACTGGTCCTTGAACCAGACCCATGACCGATTGTAATGAACATTTGCAAGGTAAGCTCTTTGGGAAAATGGGTATATTGTATGACACATTGGGATACACCACAGCTTCCAGGGTGAGATTTTAATTTTAAGTTTTTGTTTTCTTTCAGGGGGAAGTTGCAAGGGAGAAGGGGTGGATATGAAGGAATAGGGTAATGAGTGGGATTGGAGTGCATGATGTGAAATTCACAAAGAATCAGTAAAAAGAAAAAAAAAAGACATAGCATTTGCATATAACCTACCCCATCCTCCTTTATTTTTAAAATCATCTCTAGATTGTGCATAACACCGGGTACATTGTCAATCCTATGTAGATAATTGCTCTATTGTATGTTTAGGGAACATTGGCAAGAAAAAAACTTTCTGTCCGCGTTCATTTTCCACACACACTACTTTGCTGATTCCTTCTGATTGACAGTTGGTTGAATCCACACATCTACAGCCCACGGATACAGAGATCTGGCTGTATTTCATGTATTCCTTAGGAGTAGAATTGCTAGATCACATGGTCACTGTAATCCATATGCTAGTGCTTAAGTATTTACACTCAACTTTTTGAGGGACTGCCAAACTCCGCTCACAGTGGCGGCACTATTTCATAATCTGCCAGTAATGTACAAAAGTTCAAATTTCACTGAGTCTTTGCCAGTGCATGTTTTTGTTTCCACTCCTTGGTTACACCATCACAGTGAACGTGCAGTGTATCTCAGTGAATCTGCAGCATAGATCGCTGTGGCTCTGATCTGCAATTTCTTAATGACCAATGATGCTAACAATCTTTTCTGTGTGTTCTGGTTGTCATTTGGAGAGAGATACGCTCCGGTCCTTTGCTCATTTTAGAACTGCATTGGTTAGGGGACAGGAATAGGCTGAGTAGCTAACATTGAGAGTGTAAGAGGACTGGAGCTTAGATCCCAGCCCCACATAAGTGGTGGACAAGTGTTGCAGCCTGCCGGTTATCCCAGCATGTAGAAGTAGAAATGGGATCCCTGGAGCAAGCTGCCAGCTAAAGTAGCAGAAGCAATGAACTCCAAATTCAAATGAGAGACCTTGTCTTGATATATAATGTGAAGAGTGATTGAGGAAGACACCGGACATCAACCTCTGGCCAACATAGACATTCAGTGTAATCATGTATATGCAAAATTGATTATCTATTTGCCATTATAGTATATGAGTTCTATACATGATCTGGTTATCAGAAACAACCCTTTACTAGACAAAAGATAACGTCTCTGTGCTGGAAGACTTTAGGTCAGATTAGTGCTAATTTGTATTTATCTGTTTATTTGAATTCACTTGTGAAGTCATCTGGTCTTGTACTTTTCATTTTCAGGGGTGTTATTATTATTTTTTTATAAGTAGGGTTTGTCTATGGGCATAAACATGAACAGTTAGAATGCAGCCTGACATTGTCTTGAGGGTACTGTGCAGTCTGTTGGAGGAGACAAGGCACCAGTGACCCTGCCCTGCTGTGAATCCTACGATCCACAAATTCAATCTGCTGAGCAAGATATTTAAGTCTATGCAATCGTGGTGCTGCTGTTGTGTGGGGAACAACTTTTTTCTGTTGTAGAAAAATTTAATCCCAATCCAGGGTTTCTACCCTACCTCTGACCATTCAGTTCCTGGATAAAAGACACACACATCCTGTGTTATTTACAATACGCCTTAAACAGCACAGGAGCTGGACAGATGCCTACCCTCTATGATGCTAGAATCTACTTTCCTATTGCTAACCTCGAGTTATTACTTACCGTTTCATCTGGGCTGCTCTTAACCCCATTGGCCAACCCTCAGGGTCCCGTTGTCATGACTCACCTAACCCATGGCGGCTTCTCCTCCATTCACCTTCTTCCCCCTCATAGTTCTCCTTTGGTCCTCAAGCCCCACCTATATCTCTTCTGCCCAACTATTGGTTGTCAGCATCTTTATTAACCAATCAGAAATAACTTGGGGGCAAGGTCACATAGGTCTACCTGCACGCTTTCTCGTCTCTGGGGCAAGCAGGTCTTGAGAAATCAATATTTGCATTAAAATACAAGCAGCATCAGGTCAACCCACTACAATTCTCTGATTGGGGATTTTTTTTAATAGAAAATTTGATTATTGGTCCAATCTCTTGGTTATAGTAATTTGAGTTTTTCTAGTTCTTCTTGGATTTGTATTAGTAATTTGTGTATTTCTAGGAATCTGTCCATTTTATATAAGCTATATAGTTGGTTGATATGATGGTTGTCTCATAGCATTCTTTCACAACTTATTTAGTTTCAGGAATCTTAATAGTAATATACTCACATTTTATATACTCACACTGGTTCTTTATTCTCCTCTTTTGATGTTACTATAACTCAAGGCTTAAGTGTTAAATCAGGTTATTTATTTATCCTCTGTCTCTCTCTGTCTATCCGTGTGTGTCTGTGTGTGTGTGTGTGTGTGTGTGTGTCTGTGTGTTTGTGTGTCTCTCCTTCCCTCCTCCTTCCTCTCTCTCTCTCTCCCTCTCTCTTGCATTTTCTCTGTGTGTCTCTCTGTGTCTCTGTGTGTATGTGTGTCTGTCTCTCTCTGTGTGTCTCTGTGTGTCTGTTTCTCTCTGTATGTGTATCTGTCTCTCTCTGTCTCTCTCTCTCCTTGTCTGTATGTGTGTCTGTCTTCTCTCCCAATAAATTCTTTCCTTTCTTTCCTTTCCTTTCCTTCCTCCCCCTCCCTCTCTCTCTCTCTTGCGATGGTCTAATGGAGTACAGGTAAATTCCAGACTCTACATAGCTGAGGACAACCTTGAACTATTGATCCTCCTGACTCTGCCTCCCTAGTGATGGAATTGCAGGAGTGCACCATCACAGCTGGCTTGATGCAGTGCTGCTGATGGAACTCAGGGCTTCATTTACACACTCACTGACTGGGTATACCCCTAACTTCCCCCCAACAATTTTGAAGAATATTACACACTATTATTGACTACACTCACGATGCTATACGACATGCCTCTTTGGAATTTAGTACTCTTTCATCTTCAAAGGATAAAAGATGCAGAATTCTTTTGTTAACAGATTTTCTTCCCCTAGCATTACCTCTTGACCTCTATACTCATCCTTACCAAGAATACCTGTGCATTTTGATTTTTCTTTTCTTCCTTTCAAGATTTTTCTCTTTTAGTAGTTTCTTAATATGTTCCAATGTAAATTTGATTATGCATATCTTCTTTGGAGCTTGTGGAAATCCTTTGATGATAATATCCATATATTTCAATAAATTTGATGTTTTCAGCCACTGTATTTTTTTTTTT
>CM052711.1:66429017-66462811 GCA_028551405.1 Uromys caudimaculatus | reverse complement strand
TTCTAGAGAAAGTTCTTTCTGCACACTGTCTGTCTTTGCAGAATCTTTTTGCTCAGTTATGGTCACTTTTCTGATGTGTGTTAGGTTTTCTTTTGGAAGGGAGGGGCATATTTAAGACAAAGTTTTTGTCTAGTATATGGTTTTTGTGAATTAATTTACTTATTTAAATGCTTTGGATATTTTGTTGAGTTGGACATTTTGAACTTTATACTGTGGTAACCCTGGAAGTCAGATCTTCCTCCTCGATCATGGCTGATGTGCTCAGTGGTTAGCGACATCCATGGATTTAGTGAATTTCTCAAACTAAGTTTACAAGTAAGTCACTTGAGGTGGTGTATGGTCACAGAGGCGCCTCTTCTATGGACTCTGAAGTCAGCCAAGGACTTTCTCCTGATAAAACTAAAGAAGAGAAAATTTAAGGGTGTTCTATTTTCCAAAAGAATCCAACAAATACTGCGTAGGAAGTAACTGCAGTGTCTGGGATGGGAAAGAATGGCCAGCTACCATGTCAGTCCCTAGTAAACCTCCAGGTGAAAAAACATAAACCACAAATCACTGACCCTTAGAGATCAGGGTTCTTATCACCTAACCCATCACCAGCAAGCCGCATGGAGATAAACCACTATCTCTGCATCTTATTCTGATCTGCTTTATCTTCTGCCCCCCCTTCTTGTGCTAAGCTGTTACTTATTGCCACCGCCTAGAAAGCCCTCCCTATATCTGTAGGTAACTTAACTGGTTCCATCTGATCACCTCGGTTCAAGAAAAAAAAAAAATCCACTGGTCACCAAATTGGTAAGTGAAGTTCAAGTATTGGAACCTGCATGGTAGAAGGAGAGAACTGGTTCCTGAGGGCTGGCTTCTGATCTTCACCTGTATGCTATAGGACACTTGCATGTCAACTAACAAGTCTGTAACGAGCATGCTTTAAATGTATAGAAGAATTAATGCAATCAAATTTAAATCACTTCTCTAACCCCTTTGAAAAACTGGAAGGAAATACCAAGAATGGCTGTCTCTAACCACAGGACTACGTGTAAAGCTGGAAAAATGGGACGATTTGAAGCCTTAAATGTCTAATAAATTCTTTTTATGAGTCAGAGCTTCCAAATACCAATAATTGGAAAACTATGCAATAAAAATATTCTAGAGAAAAGTTAAAAATAGCCAGTGATAAAATGAGAACAATGTCTGTATCATTTAAGTTCAGCCATGGAAGAAAATGAAGAGCTGACTACAAAGAAGAAGAAAAAGTAAAGGAGGTTTAAAAACAGAAGGAAAAAATATTCAAAGATAGAAAACTAGAAATATAATTTTTGTCTTTAAACAATAATGATTTTTATTTCATTAAAGATAAGCTATTCTCAAATGATTATGAACATCTGCCTATATACTATGTTATATTGGATGTAAGAGAAAGTTTATAATGAGGAAAGGAGACACCTAGAAAGTATGGACACAGTGTGAGCCAAGCATTCCACATGACCATTATGAACTCATAAGAAGTAAAAGCAGGGTGAGAAGGCTGGGGACGGACTCCTGCTGGTAAAGAGGACTTGCCCTGAATGCACAAGGTCCTGGATCCAATCTGCAGCCTGGAACAAAGCTATCAAGATGTAGAAGTGGAAGAGACCAGGTCGAGGAACCTGTTTTTGCCTGAGGCACATTACTTTCAGTTCTTGTATAGTACAGATAAACACGCCAAGCACCAGTACAATATCGTTAAAGACATAATTGATTTGGACAGTGTTCTAGTTTGATTTCTGTACTTTGATAAAACACTATGGCCAAAGCCACTTGAGGAGTGTTGGGAGATGGCTCTGTGCACGGTGTATTTCAGATGCCAGGAGGACACACATAGAGAAGAGAGACCCAGGGAAAGACTCAGATTGCAGGTAAAGGACATGTGGCTGGGAAGTAGGCAGCCATAGGAGGGTTAGCATAGATGTGCGTCTGCCCAGCCTAGTGCCTGCAGCTATTTAATAAAGCTATTGGGTCTCGATGTCATTTATTCAGGAGCCATAACGGGCTAGAGCAAGTGTAGACATGGCAGTCAGTACTTGAGAGCAAAAAGGGTGAAGAAGAGCCCCCAGAATTACTTCTATACTGAGAAGGAAGGAGGGACACTGCTAGGTTACAGTCCATCACTGAGCAGAGTCAGAACAATAACCTAAGCCGGAGCCATGCGGGGATGCTGCTTACTGGACCTCTCCTGAACTTCATGCCCAGTCACCTTCCCTAGACAGTCCAGATCCACCTGCCTGGGGGTGGCGCTGCTCAAAGAGTTACTACAGTCTCTCACAGACATGGCTACAGACCAGTCGCATGGGGACAGTTCTTCAGTTGACGCTTTCTCCTGCCAGGTGACTTTAGAGTGTATCAAATTGAGCACAAGATCTAACCAGGACAAAAAAATACATGATTTTTTTCTTTGCTTACTAATAAAGACTCCATCTTCCCATCAGACATGCATTAAATCAAAGAAAAATTGATTATACAAAAGGCCTTTGAAAACATAAATGTGTTGAAAACTGCATATAGCAAAGTTTCCCTAGTGTAGTGTCCTGAAAATACTAAACACAGAAGAGAGGGGACAGGAAACACAGAGGAAAAGCAAAAAGAAAACCAAAACCCACAAACCAAAGTTCCCATTGGCAGAAATTTTCTTCAGATTTATTTTTCGTCATGTGTAGTGGTATGTCTGTGCATACCTGCGAAGATCAGAGGCATTGGGTCCCCTGGATCTGGAGTTATAGGCAGTCATGAGCCTCCTGGGATTAGTGTTGGGAGCCCAGTTCAGGTCTTCTGCAAAAGCAATATGCGCCCTTACTGCTGGGGCATCTCTTCAGTGCACCATTTTTTTTTTAAAATGTAAATATTGATTAAAAACCAAAACTTGTTATTTAGAAAATAATGAAATTTCTTTTGAAAACAACGATGGCATATCAACAACAATGTTACATATCAAAATGGAACTGTCTTATCAGCTTCTTTCATTAGTGTATTTGTTGGCTTGCAGTAGTGGAATATATTAACATTATTATGTAACAAAGAGTAAGCTATTTTTAATGACAGAAGTTAGGAAAATCCACTTTAAGTAAAACAGACAGAAGAAAGAAAAAATTAAGATTAAAGGATTAATAAAGAGTGTTAAAATACTAAATGTAAATCTAATAACAACATTTGAAAAAAGGACAAATTCCTCATAAATATAAGAACACAAATAAAATTAAGAAAAAGAAAATAAATAAATCAAAGGATGCAGACATTTGCTAGAAAGATTAAGCAAATGATGTGTACATTTCACTGTTGACAAATAAATCTCTCAAAGGAGAAGATAATATTTTAAAAAAATATAGAGGATCAACTTTGATTAAAGAAATGGAAATTCAGAGCCAGGCAGTGGTGGCGCACACCTTTAATCCCAGCACTTGGGAGGCAGAGGAAGGTGGATTTCTGAGTTCGAGGTCAGCCCGGTCTACAGAGTGAGTTCCAGGACAGTCAGGGCTACACAGAGAAACCCTGTCGCGAAAAAACAAAAAAACAAAACAACAACAAAAAAACAAAAAAAAAAAGAAAGAAAAAAAAAAAGAAATGGAAGTTCAGAAGCGTTCAGTAAAAATTCCTGTGAGGGGCTAAAGACATGGCTTGGTAGCTAAGTTTGTCCTGGCTGCTCTTCCAGAGACTCAGGATCTGATTCTCACACCCACAGGTTGGCTTTCAACTGTCTGTAACTCCATGGCCCCTGCACACACATGGCTCAGAGACATACATGCAGGCACCCTCTCTCACAAATAAAAATAAATAAATCCTTAAAGTAAAATAAAAATGCTCATGAAAAAAATTGGCTGTTTAAATAAGCTGCAGAGACAGGTAAGTCACCAACATGCTACTTCAGCTTTCCAGAGATCACATGCCTGGGAAAGAAAAATGAGAACTTAACCATTTCATCCATGAAACTAGAGACACTAATAAATTATATATAATCATATATATATATATATATATATATATATTATGATAAACTGACTTGTGCAGCTGGTGGGATGGGTCACAGTTGCCTCTAAGCCTGACCAGCTGGATTCCATCTTGGGACCCATTGGTGGAAGGAAAGAACAGACTCCCAGAAACTGTTCTCTCACCTCTACGAGCACACTTGTATATGGAATAATCCCCACCCAAACACAAACAGCATAACGGAATGAATGAATGAAATTTTAAAACACTCATTTGTATATAGGAATTTAAACCTTAAAATAAAGTTAAACCAAACAATTTCAAATAATAAAAAGTGCATTTCTCCACAAAATCATGGAGCCTGACATTCATGGCCTAATATTAAGATATAAATCTCATTTATAAAATGGGCTTTCTCTATGTTGTAACATTTTTGAAAGTAGTATTTATTTTATAATTGGTGAGATGTGGCACTATAATATTACATGTTAATTGCATTGGGTACTGAAGGGTATTAGACACAAGCACCTTCTTATAGGTGCAAATATGTTCATAGATGTGTGACGTGTGCATGTGTATATGCGGGTGTGCATGTACATGGGTACAGGAGCATGAGTGGAGATCAGGGGGGACCTTAGGTGTCATTCCTCAGGTGTCATACACTTGTTGTTTGAGGCAAGGTCTTTCATTAGTCTGGAACTTGCCAAGTAGTTAGGCTGGCTGGTCAGTGAGCTCCAGGATTCTGCCTGCCTCTACCTCCACGGCACTAGGATTCAAAGCACGTGAATTCATGTTCAGCTTTCTTTTTAGAGAAAGGGGCTCATACTCAAGACCCTATGTTTGCAAAACTGAGCTATCATTCCACCCTTGCCTGTACTTCTGCTTCAAATACATTTAGAAAGCTAGCAAGAAGAGAAGGAGGAGGAGGAGGAGGGGGAGGGGGAGGGGGAGGGAGAGGGGAAGGGGGAGGAGGAATATTTTAACAGTGTAAGAATACCTAATTCATCACAACATCTTACATCACAGTAGTAAAACTAAGAAGTACTTTCATTAAACATCACAAATAAAACAAGAATGCTTCTTTCCACTGTGAGGATGCTCGAACTCACGCAACAGAAAACAGTGTCTGAACCTTTGGGTAGGATAACACTTATTACCATTATTGGTCCATCATGGACTTATGTCAGCAGAAAACTCAAGGTAATTGACTCACCATCCTTTAGCATTAACATAAAGGTCACCAGAATTACCTGATAGAAGATAAATATGCAACAATCAGCACATTTCCTCCCGCCTCTTCAGCATGCACAAAGGCCACCAGTTAAGGAGGAGATGGGGCAAACAAATTCCAGCAGTAATGGAAAGCATAGTGCGTAAGTCCAACCACTGCTTGGCACCTACAGGAAGAACTCCCCAGGTCCACCCAGACGCTGGAGCGGCCCTGGGGCTTTGGATGGGAAAAGTGTATGCTGTGAACTGCATCATCTTCAAAGTCTGTCCTAGTTTAAAACAGACCTCGTTAAGTGTGACAGAAGAGGTGATGAAACTAGGTAAGTGTAAGAAGGAGCTAAATGTAGCAAGTATTATATGTACTAAAGCCACAGTTCAAGTACACAGACTAGCTGTGGCTGTAGCTTAGTGGTAGAGTGCTTGCCTCTCAGGCGTGAGGCCATGGGTTCAACCCCCAGCACTGGAAAATTAAAATGAGAAACAAACCCTCCTAAATACAAACAGCAGGACTTCTGAAAGGTTTCTGGTCATCAGAACTAGAATAACCTAAGAGGCAAACAAACAGACTTGTCAAAGAGAAGTATTCACACTTGCTGTGATATAATGGCATAAGTTGTCATTTATTAAAAACCTCCAACACGGTTTGCTTCAACTCTCCCATCTACTTTTTGATTTTCTTCTTACCCTTTCTAGATTTCTCCTTTGCCTTTGTCCCTTTCTGAAGGGCCTTCACCGGGCAGTTCCCACATCCATGTTTGACTCAGTGCCCCATGTGGGCTTCCTGGGCTCAGCCTCTGGTTCTGGGAATCATTCACTGAATGGTCCCATGGTGATGACTGAGCCAGGCCCTGGAAAATCAAGCTTGTATTAACAAATTTGCAGGCATCCCTGTCACTTTGGAAGGCTAACTCTAAGGAGAGGCCTGGACTTCAGGATTCTTTGGTAATCATCAGGTGTCCTTGACGCATTAGGCAGGGTTCTATAGAGGAGCAGACCTGACAGAATGAGGTATATTATAAAAAGGAAATTCACTAGGTTAGTTACATGACAGGGATTGGGTAGTCTGACAACGGCTGTGTGCATGGTGAAGAGGCTGAGAACCCAGTAGTTGCTCAGTCAACAAAGTTGAATGCTTCAGCTGTCCCAACCTGGTGCTGAAGGCCTGGAGGATTCCTGGAGCCACTGGTCTCTTTTCTCCATTGGAAAGCCTAAGAAGCTGAGTTCTGATGTTAATGAAGGCGCAACAGCAGCAGCAATGACAACAAAGGCAGGCAACCAGCTTTGTGTGTTCCTTATACAGACATCTGGGCTGCAGCTGGAAGATCCCACCCACACTGGAGGAGGGGCTTCCTCCTCAGGTTATCCTTCCTGGAAATGACCTCACAGACCCCCTCAGAGCTGTGTCTCTAGGTTGATTGCAGAGCCCATCAAGTTGACAATCAAGACCGACTATCATATTTGGGATGCTGGGGAGCTTCAGGGTCATGGTCAGGGGTGCCCAGTGAGTCTGGAGTTTAGCTCAAGTCATGATTCCCTACCATTCCAAGGTAAATCAAGAACTGGCGATAAGGGACATGTAGTACAGCAGTCTCACCCGTGGGTGGGCCTTGCTCCAACTGGTATGCCAACAAAGGCCATTTAGTACAGCTTTTCCTGGAGGTGCTGGGGATCACGGTGACTTAGTTCCCATTACAGAAATGGAAGGGTAATCCTTTCCCTCTTTGAAAGGTGGACTCAGAGTTTTAACAAAAGCAGGAGTGACTCTCAGCAGGAAGGAATGCAAGACAAAAGAGTCCAGCTAGCCAAAAGAAAGAAAAAAAAATCCAGTCAATAAGGATCCAGAGAAAAGGACAAACTGTTTCGTTGTTCCATAGTTTATAGTACCAAAAAGTCTTCCAGCCAGGGGCTTTCTGCCCTGGCCATTTTTAGTTCCCTTCTTATCCAAATTGGAAAAATCCATTCTGTCTAGAAATCAATGTTTTAAGGCTGGAAAAGCCATTAAAGGCCTTCTGTTTGAAGAAATATTAATTCCCCAAGACAAAAGAAGAAAGAAAATAGAGGTATGTGGTTTGATAAACCCAGGAAGCGTGTATGTGCTAATGCCATTCTGCAGACGCCTTATCACCCTGCACCTCGTGTTAATTAGCTTTTCTTCTTGCTATGACAGAGTACCCAGCAGAAGCAACTTAATGGAGGAAGGGCTTAGTTGACCCACATCATGGTGGGGAAGGCATAGCAGCAGTACTGGTCCTATCTGTGACAGTTGCTTCTTCATGTGTCTGTGTATTGGAAGCAGAGAGGAGACTGAAAGCAGGACTGGACTACGATTCCCCCCAAAAGTCCACTGCTTGTGACTATATCCATCAGCTAGATCCTGCGAAGCTCCCACAACCACCTGAATCAGAGCTACAAGGGGATGACTTATTTAAATACAGGAGCCTGTGGGGGATGTTTTAGACTGAAACCATGTCAGGGCTCAACCAGAGTCACTCACAAGGCATAAGATTCATACTAATGAATCCAGCCAACACACAGAAGGTCAGGAATGGCAAACCTCTCTTACTCTGGTATTTTAAGATCTAACTTGTGGGGTTTTACTACAGTAACCTATATGGTAGTATGGAGAGGTGGTTCAGCTGTTAAGAGCATATACTGCTCTTGCAGGGGACCAGAGTTCTATTCCCAGTACTGATAGCAGGTACTCATGACCATCTGTAACTCTAGACTCAGGAGGAATAATCTCCTCTGGCCTGCCTTTATATGCCCATATCCCAAACAGACACACATAAATAAAACTAAAAAGAAAATAAGATCTTTTAAAAAACTTAACTTGTGTGAACACAGAATTACTTCTTTGTATCACGTCTATTTTGAGATCTGGCTGGGAACCCATTAGGAAATGATGGTGCCATCCCTCGCTTCATTAGATATGTGAAGTAAGGGAACCCTAAGACACTGGGGTTCACTTACCAAGGATCATTCAGCAAGGTAGTATGGAGCTGGCTGCACTCCTTTGTACATTTGTTTTAAGATTTATTTTTATTTTGCCTCTATGGATCTTGGGCCTGCAAATATGTCTCTGTGCCATGTGAGTACAGTGCCCTTGGAGGACAGAAGAGGGCATCGGGTGCTCTGGAACTGAAATTACGGCATGAGCTGCAGTGTGGGTGCTAGGAATTGAACCTGGGTCCTCTGGAAGAGCAGCTGGTGCTCTTAACCTCTAGACATAGAGAAGAACCTTTCGGATCTTATAAGTTTCAGGAACTTCCTTAGTAGAATGTTTGAGTCCAGAGGAAATTGCTAGGATCAAACTGAAGAAGAAAGAATCATTGGAAATGATGAAATTTAAAAATATTTTCATTTTCAATTGATACACAATAATTATAGATATTTGTAAAGCACAAGGCAGCATCTGGGTGTATGACTATACACAATAATCAGATTAAGGTGACTGGTGTTTTCATGGCCTCAGACACTGATCCCTTCACTGTGTAGAGAAAATCTTTTCTGCTAAGCCATTTTGAAATATACAATTAATTTGTCAACCGTAACTGTCCCATTATATTTTAAGACATGAGAAGTTATCCTTTCTGTGCAAACATGTCTTGTGCCTGTCAGCTATCCTCTCTCCACACATTTCTTTCCTCCTCTCCCATTTTCCAAATGTTCCATGTAGCCCAGGTTGGCCTGTTACTTACTATGTAGCTAAGGACGATTTTGAACTTCTGCTTACTTTCAGCCGCTGGGAATGCAGCTAAGCATCCCTATGTTGGGTAGTGAGGATCAAACCCAAGGTGACATGCACGCTAGGTGAGAACCCTATCAACTGAGCTCCACTCACAGCCCCTCTGCTCTCTAGCTACGTAAGTCCAGTGGACTTCTGAGGTAAGTAGTTTTTAGTTCGGACCATTTATTGAAAATTCAGATATATTTCTATATATCTATGTGTTTCTATCTATCACCATACTCATATCTCTATCTATCTATCTATCTATCTATCTATCTATCTATCTATCTCTATTTATATATATCTCATGGTGATAATAAAGGGATTCAGATAAATTAGACCTCTACTGGATATAACTTGAAACCATAAACAAAACCCTGCAGAACAAGGAAAAGCCAAGGTTATACAACCTTAGTTAGGGTTTTACTGCTGTGAGCAGACATCATGACCAAGGCAACTCTTATAGGGACGGCTGGCTTATTTGGGGCTGGCTTACAGGTTCAGAAGTTCAGTGCGTTATCATCAATATAAAGGTGGGAGCATGGCAAAGTCCAGGCAGGTGTGGCGCAGGAGGAGCTGAGAGTTCTACATCTTCATCTGAAGGCTGCTAGGAGAAGACTGGCTCCCGTGTGGTCAAGAGGAAGGTCTCATGGCCCATGCCCACAGTGACACACCTACTCCAACAAGGCCACACCTCTTAATAGTGCCAGTCCCTGAGCCAAGCATAGTCAAACCACCGTAATATGCATGAAGCGTAAGCCCAATAGTACTTTCAGGAAGACAGGAATATTATGGCCCTTCAACTTCAAATAGTAAAGAGGTTCAGGAAGAGACACAAATCCCAGTGTGGAGGATAAACGATTAAGAACGTTTTGTTGAACCAGACAAGATGGATGGACCAGAAGTTAGAATTTGGTTAAAGGAAGTCAGGGCTTGGAGAAATAGTTCAGTGGGTAAGAGCACTGTTGCACAGTGTGCATGAGGACCTGAGTTTGAATCTTCAGTACTCACATAAAAGCCAAGCACAGCTTTGTATATGCCTGTAAACTCAGGGCTCTAGCGGGTGGAGAGACAGGTTTCCAGCCTCATTCAAGGTTCAGCGAGAGCCTCTATCTCAAGGAATAAAGCAGGAAGTACTAGAACAGGACACCTGGTGCTGTCCTCTGGTCTTCACATGTGTGTACAGTCACACATACATGCACATACACCTCCTTCCCCCAATACACACACAGGATGTAGGAGATAGCTATCATTTCTCCATACATACAGAGCAACAGAACAACGACCTGGGAGTGTAGTTCACAGATTCCTGCAATTTCTACAGCAGAGACTTTGGACACTTGCTAGGGAGGGAACAGGTTCAAACAGGAGCCCTGTCCCTAGCTCAGGGTGGGGCCACAGCCAATGCAGTCATAATTAGGCAGCAAGGCAACCCTGTGCAAAACTCCTTCTAAGGGACCGAAGAGTTCCTGGAGCTGGGAGCTCCATGCTGAAATTTGTAAAATGTCCAGAGCCATGATCCACCAGGCCCTCTACTTTGTAATGTGCTTACATTTCAGTGTTTCCCTAGCGTGAGTTAGAGCACACTGTATGCTTTTCCTTTACCTAACATTGTTAACTTGGTTCCTTGAACCTGCTTCCTGAGTGACAAGTTGTTGAATGAAGGAAATTCTTTCATTATTTTATGAGGGAATTTATTGGACATTTTATCCAAACAATTTTCACAAGTAGAGGATACATCCAGCGAATGATAGATATACATTTATATACATGATGGAAATAATTTGAAAAGTGAAAATGTACAGTTTTTCTTAAAGTGAAAAGTCATTAAACTTGAGAAGAGAATAGGAACTTGATAGTAGAGGGAGGGAATCATTTTCTAGAAACTTCTGGGTGATTTGTGGTTACCCTGTGCTTAGCCCTGCCTTTAAGAAAAGGCATAGTTCACTTGACCACCATTAATAAAAAGAAGGTTTGTTTTGCTCATGTGTTAAGAATAAGGAGATAACACATGGTCATGTTATGTTTGAAGAAAAGTTGTAGAAATGGCTCCTGAAATCCCTGGGTCTTAATTGCCATTACACTTAGACAACTGCTACATACTTCCTTATGTCTGGCCATTCTTCCTCATTAGACCATTAGTTTCTTCAGAGTCAAGTCTGTAGTATAATCAGTTTCAACAGAGAATGGTGTTTGGATGGCATCCAGTACATCTGAATTAGTGCGTGTGTGTGCAGTGCCATTCAGAAGATGGATAGAAGAATCGAGTTTCCCAACTTTGGAAACAGCATTTGGGAAGTGTATTAGTCATCTTTTGCTGGAGTAAGAAACAATCCCAATGGTTTACAATGCTGCATATGTACTACTCACTCACGCTAATGAGTTATAAGCTGACAAAATTTGATGCAAGTTGTATTTAGATGAAGTTTGACTGTAGGTATCTTCTAATTTGGGATCTTGTTCATTAAATTTAAAACTTCTGCTTAGAGACAGCACGGAAGTGTATGTTGCTGGGACATGAACATGGAGAGGCATAAATAAACTACAACTGATTATAGCAACTTTGTCTTTTCCGACCTCTGTGGATGAAGGGGTGAAGGTTGAGTCTGAGAGCCACGTGGAAATTTTTTTTAAAAACATAAATAAGCTTCTTCACAGTTCGTTCCTAATTGATCTTGAGGTCAGAGATGAACTCATCACAGTAGTATTAGTTATTTTTCTTGCTGCCATGACTGTGGTCACACACTTGTCAGAAAGCATCTTGGGAGGAAGACTATGTAGAGAGAGTGGCTTACAGTTTCAGGAGATACAGTCCATCATAGCAGGGGAGGTATGGGGTAGGAGCATGAGCAGCTGGGCACATGGCAGCTGCAGGCAGGAGGTAGAGAGTGGACTGAGAGTAAGGCCAGATTGTAAAACCTCAAGCCCCTTGCTTAGTGGCCCACTTCCTCTAATAAGCTTTCACTTTGTGAAGGCCCAGAACCTTCTAAAGCAGCCCCTTCATCCGGGCTCCTTGCGTACAGACACTGGTGCCTATGGGAGACATTTCATATTCAAACCACAGTAATAGCCAAATTCTTCTGGAGATTAAATTTTCAAATGAGAAACCTCATTCTAGGAGCTAGGGAGATGACTCAACAGGCAGTGTTTGCCTCACAAGCATGAGGACCTGGGTTTAATCCCTGGAGCCCATATAAAATAGAAAATCCAGGCATGATGGCTCATGTTTGTAGTACCAGCTCTGCAGAGATAGAGAAGGTCTCACGGGTCAGTCAGTCTAGCCAAATCTATGATCTCCAGGCAAAATATTAGAGTTCATGCTTCCAAACATAAGATGGAGAACAACTGAGAAAGACAGGTGAGGTTTACTTCAGTTCTAAAGACAGACAGACAGACAGACAGACACACACACACACACACACACACACACACACACACACACACACACCACATTTACCTTTGTATTCTTGAGGCAAAGAGAACTCAGGACCCTGTGGGAATTTCTGTTTAGGATTTAGATATGTCTTCATAGCCAGTAGGAACTTGAAGTACTTGGAATAAATAGGCCAGATAAGTCAGGGAAGTGTGCTAAAAACTCAGCCAGCACTGAGAAAACCTATAAAATCCACTAGACTCACGATGCATCTCTATAGTGGGTTGACTTCTGGCTTCCCTAACAACAAGAGAATAAAAATTTCAAGCCACCTAGTTTACAATAATTTGTCATGGCAATCCTAGGAAATCAATACACTTCCAAAATTACATATTAACATTTCTTGGTTTCTTGGTTCTTCCTTACCCAATTTTGCCTCACCTTGTTCACCTCAGTTCTGTGAATCAGATCTTATTCTAAATTTGATTTTTTTCTAAAATTTCCATTTTGCTCAGATACATGTAGTGCTTACTGTGTGGAATTGCAGAGATTGTTTAGTTGGTGAAGTGCCTGTTGAAGAAACAGGAGGATCTCAGTGCAATACCCAGCAGCCATGGAAAAAGCCAGGCATCGTGGCACTGTTCATGGAGGTGGAGGTGGAGGAGCCCTGTAGCCCAGCCCACATGGTAAGTTCCAGGCCAGTAAGAGAACCCATCTCAAAACAAAACAAAATACAGCACCTGAGGAATCATACTTGAGGTTGGCCTTTGCACAACACATACACACACACACACACACACACTCACACTCACACACACTCACTCATACACTCACACACACACACAGGGTTGGGGAGACAGACAGGCACACAGACACACACATGCACAGTCACACACACAGACACACACACACAGATATACACTCACACAGACACACAGACACACTAAGAGAGAGACAGAAAGACAGGCAGATAGACAGACAGACACACACACAATGTTGTATGACTTTATCTCTTGTTAATTGAATGCATACTCTGAATTTTCTTGTTTTACCAGAGCGGCTTACTCAGTTCTGCTACCCTGGGAAATGAGCAAGGTTTGAGACTGTCTTCTCTGGGAAAGTACCGTCTTGTGGAACTCAGGTTTAAGATGGCATCGGGCTGCTATCTGATTCTATCAAAATATAACTCTGATTGACAACATTACAGGACAGACTTTCAAGCATCCTTCAGACTCCTTCAAATGTCCATGTGATACAAAACAATTTTAGCTTTGCAATGGTAGAAATGAAGACATCCAAATAAATCTCAGCCTTGGGGGGAGGATGTCTCATTGCTTTGGCATCAGGATACTTTGGCAGGCCATATGCAAGCCGCCTTGGTAGCAGCTGAGAGCATGAAGTTTAGTAATGGTGCCTACTTCTTTAACTTTTCCTTCTCCCCCTTCCCTCGTCTCACCTCTCTCACCTCTCTGCCTCCTCCTCCTCTTCTTGTCTCTCTCCCTCTATTTTCTTCTTCTCTTCCCCTCTTTTCTTTCTCTTCCTTCTCTTTCCCCCCTTCCCAGCCCCTCTCCTTTGCTATTCAGCTGGAAGCATATTGCTGACTCTCAAAGCAAAATCAAAGCGGGGGCCCCTTGGCACTTGACTGGAGCAACCCCGTTGTGAACCAGCAGAGAGCCTCACGCGGGCTGTAGGAGTACCGCCACAGTGTGCGGAATGCTTCCAGATGTCGGCATAGAGGACACCGCTCTACACAGGAACAGGGGTTGTTCCATTCTCCCTACACATTACTGCCTTGCTTTGGCGTCCATAATGGTTGCCTCTCCCAACTGAACTTTTTGCATACATCCAGAGCAAGAACAGCTTCCCTCTGAAGGTGTGGTCTCCAGCACTTCATCCCCTGGGATGGCTTTCCTTTTAACAAGCTAAAACAGACATAACTAGGGCACCACTTCAGGCTGAGATGACAAATGTGAGCCTGAAGAATATTGAAAACCGTTTGAAAGTCGGTTTGGTAGAAGACAGCACTGTATAATGAAAGCAAATGTGCCGATTGGAATTTTGAAAGAAATCCTAGCACGAAGATAAAAGGACATGAAAGATAATAAATGTTGAAATGATCCACCACCTAATGATATCCTGTCGGGGGGGGGGGGAAGATAATGCAATCACTTTCAGAAAGTCTCTGAGCCTCTATAGGTGCTTGACCCAGAGTTTGCAGAGAAACAATCTTTTCATTTCATCTGGCTCATATTAAAAACAGGAAAAACACCACCAGCAGCAGTCCCTCCCCACTCTCACACAGATGGTGGAAAAATCCATGCAATTTTTAACTGTCTGAAATTCTTTTAAAGCAATATAAGACAGAAAGAATTATTAAATCACTTTTCCATTTCATATAATGAAAAACTGCACATCCACAGTGGGGTTGGGACCCATCCATTTCCGCCCAAATGGGAGCTCCTATTGGTCCTGCAAGTAATCCATCACCTTGCAAGCCTGGGGCCCTATCTCCAAAGCCTTCTTTCTGGTGGAAAAAGAAAGCCAGGGAATAATAAAAACCAAAGTCAAACAGTTATTGGCATCTGTGTAACTCCAGTTTTGAGGTTTGTTTAGTGTGTCATTTACAGAAGTGACATGCATCTGGGTTTGGAGGTTTTTGCTCAGATTCATTTGCTTATGAGTACATTCTCTCATTTGTTGGTTATCTACTTGTCCAACAAAATGCGTCCAGTCACTGCTTCTTATGGTAGGAGCCAATGACACATAAAGCTGTGGCCCTTGCTTTGAGCTCAGGGTTGACTGGGACTGAAAGATAAGCAAGACGAACTAACAGACTACATTCTGTAAAGTGGGAGGCTACTTGGTACATTTGAACATTTTTAGGTCCTTAAGGGACCTAAACAGTTCAGAGCTGTTATCGGGGTGACTGGGGATACTGGAGAGATGGCTCATTCGGTGAACTGCATAAAGACTTGAACTTGATTCAGGGCATCCACATAGCAAGTGTGTGGTGGCACCTGTTTATTTCAGCTCTGCGGAGGTAGACAAGAAGAACCATGGATCTACACAAATGTACACACACACACACACACACACACACACACACACACACACACACAGAGTGGGGCATTGGAATTTATTCAGCATCTTCTGCTGATCTATTTTCCTGTAATCCTTTGTGTGTATATGTAATGGGCTCATGTGAGTGTGAGCACACACCCCACAGTGTGAGTGCACCATAAGTGCAACCTCAGGCATCATTCCTTACCTTCCACATTGTTCAAGTCAGGGTCTCATCGAAGCTGCAGATACCAGGCTCGGTAGCTGCAAGCTTCTGAGGATTCTCCTGTCTCTACCTCCCAACTCACTCTAGGAATGCTGGGATTACAGATTCATAGGCTACTGTGTCTGGATTCACATGGGTCGTAGAGATCCAAAGTCAAGTCCTCGTGTTTGTGCTGTAAGCACTTTAGCCACATCCCAGGCTGTTTCTTATTTACTTCTGCACTCAGACATTCCTCCAATACAAAGATCACACATTTGGCACTTGTGTGAATATGGCAAAGATAAGCCACTTGTTCCTTGGGAGAGCATCTGAGTAGATGCTGTGACTCAAAGCAGTAGGTCTTCCTGGCCCAAGCATGTATAAAGTCCTTCGTTAGCAGCCTCTAGGCACAGAAATTACACCAACTATCAATACCAAGACCCTGATGCTATTGATTCTCTTGTCTGACTGGAGAGCCTGGATAGGCATGAAAATGTTACTCAGTCACATACAAATCATCTTATGGTGTCCCAGTTTCTCCATGTAAGGTACACTTGATGCTCACTGCCACATAAACAACTAGAGACAGAGAAGAATTTGTCACGTACATAATCATGCAAGTACCCACTGTTCCTGTATATATTTCTAACTGTGGTGGTTTTGTTGATGTGACACAATTTAAAACCACTTTGGAAGATAGTGTCAATGAAGGAGTGTCTAGATAAGGTTGACCATGGGCATGTCTGTGGATGATTGTCTTAATGAAAGACCCAACACAAAAGTGAATGGCTCCCTTCCCTAGGCTAGGACCTGGTCTGTGTGAAAGAAGAGAAATTGAGCTGAGCACTAGCAAGCATGCATTCATTTCTCTCTGCCCATGACTTTAAATGTGATGTAACCAGCTGTTCCAAGCTCCTGCCTTGATTTCCCCCCACCGATGGACTGTAACTTGAAATTGTGATCCAAAATACACTCTTTCTCCCCAAAGTTTCTTTTTGTCAGGGAGTTTATCACAGCAACAAAAGTCAACCTAGGATGCTCTCCAAGCCTGCCTTGTAAGAGCTGGACAGGTGCATGAGCGAAGAGCAGGGAAATGCAGTCTAGCTTTTTGCTGTTCCTCTTCGTACATACACAGGCCCCACCATTGCCTCTGTGTCTGTCTAGGAATTGAAGTTCCTTGGGATAGGCACTATTCTCAGTGCATTCTTCTTCAAGGTGAACTTTGTGCTTCTGTCATCTAAGAGTTTGGATCATTAATGGTCCCCAAAGGCCCATTTATTGAAGGCTGGGTCCCAAGGATAGCGCTATTGGGAAGTAATGGAGCATCTATTTCAGAGATGGGCCTAGAGCTTGGAAGATGGTTTAGTGGGTAAAGTGCTTATGATGTGATACAGACATGAAAACAGGAGTTCCAAATCCAGAACTCAGTAAATGTGGACATGACAGCAAATGTCTGTAATCCCAGTCTTCCTACAGTGTGATGAGAGGCGGAGACAGGAGAATCCACAGAAGCCTCTGGGCCAGGTTGCTTGACATACACAATGGTGAACAAAGAGATCATGTCTCAAGAAAGGTGGAGGGTGAGGAATGACACCTGGTGTACATGTGCAAACATGCGAGTTCAACACACACACACACACACACACACACACACACACACACATGGAGGGGGTGTGGGGGAGGTACTGCCTTGTGGGTAGACTTCAGGTTATTGGAGGCACGTTCTCTCAATGGGCATTGTTGACTCCCTTCTTTCTATCTCTGTTCAGCATTCCAGTTATGAAGTAAGTGGTTTTGTTGTTCGCACACTTTCCCTCTGTATCATGTTGTCTCACTGCAGGTCACAAAGCAATTAGATCAACCGATCATGGACAAAAACCTCTGAAACCATGGCCCCAAGTAAACCTTCCTTCATTATAGGTTGATTTTCTCAGGCTTGGTTTTGTAGTACTGAAAATGCTCATTGACTGAACATTTAGGATGGAGTGACGGAAGGAGTCGGGAGCTCGTTATCTGGCTTATGGGACAGAGAGGGAGTGAGTTTGGATTCAGCAAAAGATGGCGTTAGGAGGTGAAGGCAAGAAATGCTTAGAAGATGATTTCAGCTGGGGAGGACCCTGTTGCTTGGCGAGGCATGGCAAGTGAGTTCAGAGGGCGGAGCAGGGTGAGAAGACACCTCAGGGTCTGTTTTCCAAGCCCTTTCCTACTGATCTGCTTCATGGTGTGGCTCAGGGAGCGATGGGAAATTCCTTAGTGAAATTTTTAGAATCTATCCATGGAACTGTGATTGAAGCGCCTGGAGGAGCTGCTTCAGAAAAGCAACACTTGCTGTCTAAAGAATCGGGATTCCTCAGAGAGGTGCTGTGCCCCAGAAAGAGGTCTCAGGAGATGTAAGACTCCCAGTGTGTGGATGGGAAAATGATATCTTGGGCTATCAGGAAGCATCAAGGCTTAAGAGGAGAAAGTTCAGCATCCTAAAGCCAAAGAGCAGCCCGACCGAATGGAGGGCTCCCTTCCAAAAACAGAAAGAATGTTAACAGCTCAGAAGCCTGACTTTTCTGATGGCGGAACAGACAGAGACATTTTTTGTTTGTTTGTTTGAAAGATATGCAATTGAGAACAAACCCCACAGCATGGACAGACAAACCCCACAGCGCGGACAGAGCCATACCATCTTCCTTCGTGCTGCTCTGTCACAAATCCCTGACAGAAGGAACCAAAAGGGAAAACGTAGTTTTAGCTCACATCATCAGTATGTTTCAGTCGACCATAGTAGAGAAGGCGTGGCAGAGTTCGTCATAGCTGCCAGAGCATGTGGCAGAGGCTCCTCATACAGGGGGGATGGAGAAGGGGGTGGGGAGAAAGATAGACATGCAAATATGCAATCTTGTGGAGGATTTTAAATCATAAGGGAAATGGCATTAAGAAACAGGAGCATGGAAATTCAGAAATGGGGTGGGGCATGGTGCCACATGATGACATTTGCACACATATATATCATAATGCATATTTATTAATAACATATATTTATCTTAGCCCTCTCTCATCCCTTCTCACTCCTGCTGACCCCCCTCTCCTTCAGCACTCATCTTTACACTTTTATGTATATTTCTTGGTGGTGTAATAAATTTAATTTCGCTGATTACAGGGGAATAGATGAGAGGAAATTTACGGGAGCACAGACAACCTAGAAATGGCTAAATTGCTGAAGCACATGTCTCCCCCTTTCAGCAACACTTAATTGTGATCAGAGCCTCATTGCTGGTCCTTGATGAAATGCTGACGGGCCAGTCTTGTACAGGTCTTGTACAGCTTGCCACTGCTGCTGAGCATTCAATGGCCAGCTGTTGCATGTTGCTTTTGCTACCCCGCCTTAACTCCGGGAACAGCCGCACTACCAGCCCCCCCACCCCCAGAGAATATTGGATCCAGGATGAAAAACACAGGCACACACTCTTGTTCAATCTCAACTTGCCTTTTTGGCACAATTGCTGGGCGCTACTTATCTCCCCCCGGAGAAGCATGCCCTTATCAATACTCTTAGCTCCGCACATCTCCACCTGCCCTCAACTTTAGTTGTCCAGTTACATTTAGTCCCAGCCCAACCTCCCTAAGCTCTTGCCTATAGAAGTGACCTGTGGTCATTCTGCCCAAGATCTCATGTGACTTGTTGGCTTTTCTCTCTTTGAAGCATGGTGAACGCTCCCTTCCTCTCTCTCCTGTGTCTTTCTCTTGTCTGTGGGGACCCAGAAGTCCCACTTATTCCTTCTGCCCAGCAATTGGCACATTGCTTCTTTACCGATAGATTGAAGAACCAATTGGAGAACAGGACCTTAGCATCAGAACCAACCCAACATCCAGCCTGGATGACAATGTCCCATAGTCCCGTACCGCCCTTCCTGTTCTCCTGCTCTTTCTGCCCGTCTTTCATAATGGTCCTTGAGTCTTAGAAGGTCATCCAGTTCTTTAGGCAGTCAGGAAGGAGGAAACTCAGGTGATGGTGTCAGAGCCTAGCCCAATGAGCATCAGTGCCTGTAGGAAGACAGGGGAGACCCATGGAGGGCTCCCTGACTGCATTGCTTTGACACATGAAAGTTAAACAACAGTGTCTTTATTAATGGACTCCAGGAGCAGATTGCTTTTTGGAAAGTGGGCTTTTTTTTTTTTTTTTTTCAGTAAAACATCAATGATGCCCCTGCCTCCAGAAGCAGCACTTACACCCACAGTGCCAACTCTTGGTCAATTCTACGTATCAGTCTTGGTCTTTTAGCATGTTTTTGATTAAGTTGTTATGTCTAGTCTCATGCCAGTCACTGAGCATACGGAGAGGGTGCTGAGATTGCTGCCGAGGAGCTTGGTTTAGTTGGGAGAGACAGATAGAACAGGGCAAATGCTCCGCAAGGTCTGAATTCTAGCTGTAGGAGGAAGCATCGAGAAGGATGGGGACAAGCTGGAGAGGTGGGGCTGGGAAAGAAACAATGGAGTGTGTGGCCGAGGCAAAGGAAAGGAGCAATGTCCGGGAAAAGAGGCTCTCTGAGCCCAGAGAACTCTCTGTGGAAAGACAAGAAAGGAGGTCCACTGTGACCAGCTCCCAGACCACAACTCCGTGTGTGTGTGTGTGTGTGTGTGTGTGTGTGTGTGTGTGTGTGTGTGTGTGTGTGTGTTCCATGCTGGGTGTCTTCCTCAAATGCTCTCCCCTTTACTTTTAATACAGGGTCTCTTACTGATTCTGGAGCTCGCTAATTAGACTAGAATGACTGGCCAGCAAAGCCCAGGTATTCCCCTGTCTGTGCCTCCTCCGCACTGGGGTTACAATGCGCCACTGTGATTGGCTTTTTACATGGGGGCGGGGGTGGGGGATCAACTGCATTTTGTCATATGTGTACAAAAGCATGTTACCAACTGAACCATTTTCCCAGTCCCCCAGCACATCCTTTTTGGGGGTGTCGTGGGGGGAGGCTTCCTAGCAACAACTAACTTCTCTAGGGACCCCCTTGAACCTAGCCTGGCTTAACATGAGGCAACCATCTTGGCCTGTGGAGCTTTCCGGGGACATAAAATCAAGAATCAGGGCCATGCTGGAGGGAGCTGCGGTGATGAAGCTCTATTCATCAGCATAGAGCTTCTTTTGCCTATTGTCCTGGGGTGCTGAGGAAGCACTAATCCACAGGATCACATGGCAGGTTTCACACCTGTCTGCAGCCAGCCGCTGCTGTGCAGATTGTGTTCGGGCCTCTCCAGACACAGGTGGGAGAGGGATATTTCTGCCTTTGCTTGCAGAGAAAGATAATCACCTCAAGAAGGGGATTTCACAGCTCTTTGAATTGAGTTGCATGTTTGTTCTGGGTTATTTTTGTCCTCGGCTTCCTAATACAGTATGCGTTTGCTATCGAGTAAATATTGATCTTGTTTCGAGTCAGCGTGTGTGCAGGAAAGATGCCGGAGAAATAATCAGTTTCGCTAATCAGCACTGCACTCTGGGATGAGGGTGAGTGTGGCATGGCTGCTGTCAGGCAGGGCTCCGTCCATGCCACAGACAAGTCAATCAACATTCTATAAGCAGTAGGTTCAGCTCAGCTTCTTTACCAGAATGAGGCTACTTCCTCATAGCCACGGATGAGTCTGTAACCCACAAGCAGCTCAGGTATACCAGAAAGCAAAAGCCTGCTCTCTCTCTCTCTCTCTCTTTTTCCCTTTCCCTCTTCCTCTCCCCTCCCCCCCTCTTCTCCCTCCCCTTGTTCTCCTTCCTCTCTCTCCCCCTCCCTCTCTTCCTCCTTTCCTCTCCCTCCCCTCTCTAGTGTGGGCCCGCATTTGCCATGTGCACCTATGGAGGTCAGAGACAGCCTCAGGTATCAGTTTTCCTTCTGCCTTGCTAGAGGCGGGATTTCTTGTTCACTCCTGGGTATTCCCGGTCATCTGGTCCCATGAGTGTTTGGGATGCTCTTGTCTTTGCCTCCCATCTCCCCAAAGGATCACGAGGATTGCAGACAGGAGCTACTGTGTCTGACTTTATGTGAGCTTAGGGAATATAGACTCAGGTTCTCTTGCCTGTGTGGTCAGTGCTTAGTTCACTGAGCCATTTCTCCAGCCCATTAATTAGCTTTTGTTGTTGTTGTTGCTGCTGCTGTTTTACTATAGTTTTATATTTATTACTGGAGGATTTCATTCATGAATACATGTACAATGTTCCTATTTTATCAAATCTACCCTAAATCCCTCCTCGACTCTCCCACCACATCTTTCTCACATTCCAACATCATGCCCTGTTTCAGATAACCCAATGGACCCGTTTACTGTTGCCCATGTGTGTAGGGAGCTGCTGCCGCACCTTAAAGATGGCGCCGGTTTCCTGCCTGACGCCACCCTGCAGGTGGTAAACATTTTCCTTATGGCTGTGGGTGGTGAATTACATAGCTTCCGCTTTAGAGTAGCCTATCTGCAGAACCTACGTGGTGGATTATGGTTGGAGGATTGTAGACTATTTAAGGGAGAATGGGAAGGGGCAAAACAGCAGAAGAAAAAAAGGTAAGTAAAGAAGAAGCTTGTACAAGGGAGCTGAATAAACTGCTTGAAGAAGATCTCAGTCGTTGCGTCTTTCTTGCTGGTCGAGGAGACTCGACACATGTGTGTGCACAAGCCATCCCCTGGAGCATGGGAAACCTACCAGTGGTCAGATCCCCAAAGAATAATTACTTTTCCTCTTCCAGAAGCTTGAATGACCCCTCAGATAGAGGAGGGGTCCCATGAGCCTGTCTCCAATCCGTAATGGAATTTTGTCTAGCTTGATCTCCTGCAGGTCTTGTGTAGGTAACAACGACTGCTCCTGCTCCGAGCCCACTCATGCAATGATCACGTCATCCCAGAAGGCAGCAATTCGCAGCACTTCTCCTCAGCCCCTGTACCATTATGTTCTTTTCCTTTTCTTCTCCATGATGCTCCCTGAGCCTGGGTGTATGTGATATAGATGCTTCATTTCATTTAAGGAATGAATTGCTGGCACAGCTGGGCTGGGTTGAAAGATGACAGATCCCTCTGGCTTGGGAAGGTTTCACGGGAGGCTACATGGCAGAAGGAAGGGGTAGCCACTGGCTTCTACAGCTTTAGTGGTTTGGGGTCATGGTTTGTGGGGGAAGGGAGTTGTATGCCCTTTCCCTGTAGTTTTCTTGGACCAGTGCACTCTACCATAGCCTCTTCTGATCCTGTAGGTCTCGTGCATGGGAGGAGCAGCACACATCCTTGGGTTTCTACTGCTATCTCCCACTGGCAGGTGTCTGCCTATGGAGAGGGCTTCCAGTTAGGCTACCCTTTCAGCCTCCCTGCAGAGACGGCCCCTGGCAGGTAAGTCCTCCACAGACCCTATCTTCTACAAGACAAGAGCTAGGTATTACCTTAGCTCCTTTCTCTCACAGACTTTCACTAGTGAGGCTTCTCCTCTGCTACCTTTCCCAGAGGTCTCTGCTTTAGATTTTGATGGGCTGAGAAGCCCGAAAATAGAATTACAGATTATTTGGTCACGTGATACAATCCTTTAGTTAAGGTGCTGCAAATGTTAAATAAATGGTAGTAACTGTGAGCAAAGACAAGCTCTGTATACATAAAAGGAATTGCTAAAAACAAATTTAATAGTGTGCTCAGTAGGGATCTCAGCTTGTCACTTCTAAGTTCTTCACTCACTGTGATAGAGTTTTAATGTAATTTTCTATAACCTGATGTGTGGTACTTTCAAATCTCTGCCCTTCCCTTCCCTTTCTACCTCCCCCTCCCTCCCCTTCCCTTCCCTCCCTCTACCAATTGAGCTCCATCAGTAACTCACCTGCACTGTATGCATTCCAAATCTCAGGCACTCTGGGGGAAAGAAGGCCATGCTTTGCAATGCAATTGGCATTTTGGAGAGTTCTAATGAAAGCATTTCTTTGGTGGAGCCAAAATTGTTTCTTTGCTTTTTGTCACCTGCTATATATATAAAGTGCTTATTCTTCCAGATGCTTGAAAGTATAAATGATTTTGTGCGTGTTATCTTCATGTAGAATCTAGGCTCTCAGAATGCCCTCACTTCTCATTCCTGGCTCTAAACTAACGCATAAATGGCTGTTTTCATGTCCTACCCAATATTCATCTATCCTGGGACTTCAAACATTGTTAAAGAACTCACTACCAAATACAGTTTCTTCAAAAACATGATTTAGACTGACCTCTAATGTCAACTCACTTTCTTCTGAATTTATTGGAATTAGAGAGAATGAGATGTGGCTGGCACTCTGGAAGTCACTCCTAGAATGTCCAATGACGTTTCTATACCAAATAGACTCTCCTTGAAGAGTCTCTGGAGGAAGACATCAGATACATGAATTATGAAGAGCTGTTTAAGAGCCTGGTTTGCCCACACATTGGCCCCTTGCTGGTTCAGAATAACAGCAGGAAGAACACTCCCACCGATGCTGCAGGCAATTGCCCTGGACTTGGTTTAGTCACAGACTGTCTCTACCTCTCTCTGCCTCTTTCCTGCACAACACTACCTTTTTTTTTTTTTGGACTTGGCTTCTTGCCTTTTTGAAAAAGAATCTCACTTATGGACTCTAGGCTAGCTTCAAGCTAGAAATCCTCCTGCCTCATTCTCCCAAGTGCTGGGGTTACATCTGGACAGGATTGGAAATAGGTAGGAGGTCCTGCCTGCCTTCCCGCAGCGGAATGGACAGGTACTTGAAGAGAGGAGCTGGGATGTGCTTGTTGCCTAGGAGGTTAGGACATAAGAAAGTGCTGAAGACCAAGCATGAGAGATGAAGGTGAAGCCTGGAGCACTCGAGGGAGAGCCATTCCAGCAGCCCAGAATCGGAGTGCTGCTGCTGACGCAGTGGGGACTATGGTTGGGACATATCGGACCACACTAAAGCTTTGTTCTGAAGACAGAGTCTGAGTCTTTAGTCCTGGATGGCTTCTAGCTCCTGGCAATCCTCTTGCCTCAGCCTCCTAAATGCTAGGGGTTCATTCTGCACAGCGAGCAGCAATATGCCTTCTTGTACTCCAATACAGGAAACATGGAAGCTAGTTACAGAAATGGTCATTATCATCTCTGGCTTCCCTTTAGGATGACGGACGGCTGTTATTGTTTCTGGGGTATTTATTTCCTGGTGGATCAGGATGTTGTCTGTACATTGTGTATGTGGTACATGTGTGTGCGTTTGCATGTATGTGGGCACATGTATGTGTACCTGCATGTGGAGGCCTGAGGTTGACTTCAGGAGTCTTTCTATGGAAAGACTGAGTCTCTCAATGGAGCTCAGAGCTCACTGATCTGGCTGGTATGGCTAGCTGTCCATCTGGAGATCCCTTGTCTCTGCCTTTGGTGCATTGGAATTACAGGCAGGCTTCAGGCCTACCCAGCAATTAGTTACCTGGATTCTGGGAATCCAAACTCAAGCTTTTCATGCTTTATCCAGGGAGGAGCACTTCCCCCAGCCTGAGGGGCGGATCGAAACACAATGCCCAAATCAATGATTGTTTGAGACATTTATAGAAGAGAAAGGGCAGAACAGCTGGAAGTGCACACGGGTTCCTGTGAATGTGTGCTCTGTGTATGTGTGTTTGATGTGGGGGGTGCGTATCAGACAATATATACTCTGAGGGTAAGAAGAGTCACCTATGTAAAGTATACAATCACAAGGACAAGTCAACTGTGGCAAAAACAGGTTTTTCCCCCCATAGAGGCATATGAATAAAAACAGTGGAAGTGAACTGACTCCTACCCTCTACACCCAGGAGAAGCACAAAAGTGAATTCCAAGGACAATTCTGTGTTTTGAAGGAACTGAGGTCCAAGACTCTTGTTGTCTTGGAGTTTTCTCACAAGCCTTAGATTTCTTACATGGCTCCATTCTTGGACTGTGTTCTAACACCATGCAAGTTGGTAATGTGGATTTGGTCCCACCCAGTGGAAGGAGAGAACCAATTCCATAACCTTTCCCTATGAACTGCACATTGCTCCCCCACTAATGAGAAATTAAAAGAAAAAGGTAAGCTGAACTGCACATGAGGAGAGAGTACAGCCAAGGTCGATCCTTACATTCATGTATGAACAGAAGCTTCTACCCACAAATCCATGCACAGACAAGCACAGGCATGCACGTATACACACAGAATCTGAATGAGGACTAAGCACACATAACTCACCAAAAGAGAAGCAAGATAATTCTCATACTTTTTTATTTCTGGTAATATAGAGCATTATTTACTCATGCAATATTGACGAAATCATTTAGATTTATAGGCCAATTTAGACTTTTTAAAATGCTTTTCCATTAAGTCATGGGAAGTTATATATCTATGTTTATATATTGCCTTGGACAGAATTTAAACTGTCCTTAAGACAAAGCATTACAAAAACTACAAATAACATAAGAAACAGAAGGCAACCCTAGGGCTATAAAATGTCCAGTTGACTGCTGAGATGACTCACTGACTAAAAGTGCCATTCTTAAGTTCAATACCAGGTTAGAGAGGCCCACATAGCAGAGGGACCAGCTCTCACAAGTTGTCCTCTGACCTCCATGTCCTGCTGCGACACACCCCCATCCTAAATCACAAACTACATAATAGAAATATAGTTTTAAAAGATTTATAAAACAAAACATTTAGGGAGACAAGTGGTTGTGGGGATGATAGTCACGGAGGGTTGACGGCTGTGTGGCTGTTGCTGGCTTATGGGGGACCAGAATGCATAGAAGTGTTTCTGGTGGTGGCTGAGCCAAAGTCGAAGTGTTGGAAGAAACACTGGTAATAGAAGCAACAGTGGCTCATAAGCAAAGCAACCACAGGAACAGAAGAGTAAGGATCAGAAAAGTGTGTCCCAAAGGAGGTAGAGGAGGAAGGTGACCATGAAGAACTAGAAAGTAAAGGAAGTGGGTTTGGGTGGTGGCTCAGAGGGTAGAGTACTTGTCTAGTGTGCACAAGGACCTGCACCACATCCCTGGCACCACATGAGCCAGGCATGGTGGCACACATATAGAACTAAGCATGTAGAAGGACCAGACGTTCAGGGTTATCCTCAGCTACATAGTGGGTTTGAGGCTAGACTGGACTACATAAGACTCTCTCAGAAAACAAGAAACAAAACCTCCAAGTCCTATAGCAGCTGTCTTCTCATTTACATAGATTGAGCAACTGAGCATTTTGGAAAGAGGGTTTGATGTTGATATTTGAGGTCTGAGCTGTCAACCCCTACCCACAGGACTGGCCTGTCTCCGGGTGTCTGGGACCTGTTCTATGGTTCTGCTTTTCCTTTGCTGAGAATGCTTCTCCTAGTCCCGTGATGCCCACACTGGCTGTCATATGTGGCTTCATGATTAGCTCTCTCCTCTCCTGGGACATCATCATATATGGGCCCATTTTCTATCTACCTTCTTCATCTTCATCTTCTTGTAACATTTGGCCTATTGCTTTCATTAACACAATTTTGTGTTTTTGGTTTTTTCTCTTTCAGAGGAGAGGAGCCACCTACCTTTTATCATCATCAAGGTCCCGTTAGGGCTTCTGCTTTGCTAGAGAGAGAGAGAGAGAGAGAGAGAGAGAGAGAGAGAGAGAGAGAGAGAGAGAGAGAAAGGTAGAGGCACAGAGAGACACAGAGAGATACAGACACAGAGACACAGACACAGAAACACAGAGACAGTCAGAGACACAGAGACAGAGACAGGAGACATAGGGAGACAGACAGACAGACAGAGTATGACAGTATAAGAGTATGAGTGTGTGTGTGTGTGTGTGTGTGTGTGTGTGTGTGTAGGTCAGAGCTCAATCTCATTTGTCATTCCTTAGGTACTGTCCATTTTTTGACTTTTTGTTTGATAGAACCTCTCAAGGCCTAGAACTTCACCACGTAGACTCTACTCTTTGGTCAGTGAGCTCCAAGGATCCATCTTTAACCACCGCCCATCTTATCATTTTTGGGAACTACAAGTGTGCCCCACTACTCATGACTTTAAAAAAAATATATGTTCTGGAGGGATCTGTGGCTCCAGATACATATGTAGCAGAGGATGGCCTTGCCTGACAGCCATGGGAGGGGAGGCCTTTGGTCCCAAGGAGGTTTGATGCCCCAGCATAGGGGATGCTGGAGGGGTGTGGCAGGAGAGTGTGGATGGGTGGGGGAGCACCCTCATGCAGGCAAAGGGGAGAGGAGAGGGCAGATGTGGGATGAGGGGTTGGTGGAGGGGTAACCGGGAAATGGGATATCATTTGAGATGCAAACGAATGGAATTATTAATAAAGAAAAGATTAATTCAAAAAGATAAAAACTGTATGTTGTGTGTGTGTGCATGTGCACATGTTTGTGGGTGCCAGTGGAGCACAGGGTAACCACTGTTCTGAATAAAGTCCAATAGGATGCTAAGATTTAATAGTAACTGATTAATCCTTTAAGATTTAAGTTTTATTATTTTTAATTAATTGTATGTGTCTAGGTCTATGTAGGGGTATGCACGGATGAGTCCGGAAGAGGCTGTTGGATTCCCCTACATCTGGAGTTACAGGAGCTGGGATGTGAGTCTCCTGATCTGGGTGCTGGGAACCAAACTCACGTCCTCTCCAAGAGTATCTTTCAAGCCCTAGGTTTTAAAATTTATTATTATTATTATTATTATTATTATTATTATTATTATTATTATTATTATTATTATGGTTTCTGGAGTTTGAACTCAGGTCTTCACATTTGTGAGGCAAGTACGCTACGAACCAAGCCATCTCTCCAGTACCAGGAGATGCTTCTGACTCAGCACAGGCGCAAATGTGAGCCGGGGACAAACTAAGGTAGGCTTTAGAGGACATTGGAATCCTGGCTGTGGGTTAAACCTTCATAAGCTTATGTGGGACTGTGAAAGGCGGTCTGTTTTCTGGTAGAGCTAAGGTTCAAACCCTGTGGGCCCAATAGGTTGTCTCCAGCAGGGGTCAGCCTATAAGGGATGGCAGGCATTTGCCAGGCTCCTAGAAATAGCTCCTGACACGTGACTACATCTCTCCATAGGTCTGTGACATTTGGTCACATAAAAAGGGAATGCCCCTCAAGCCCTTCCTCAAGTAGAGGCGTGGCCATTTAGCCTCAAGACATCCCTATGTTAATGAGACACCTAGAGGCTTAGCCACTTCCCTTCCTAGTTACTATTTCAACCTTGCCCCTGGGGGTACGGTCTCACCCACGCCACTCTCCGCCATGACAGGACAATAAACGTTCTGAAACCCTGGACTGTCTCTCTTCATCTGTCATGGGAAACAATGGAACCGGCCTTCACCAAAAGAGCTGCCGTCTAGTCTCCCACCGAAGGCGTCCCAGTGTTCTTAGCCACAGCAGCCATCCACCCAGCCAATGCAGCTAGCTGGCGCCCAAGCCTGGAACCAGGGTCTTCCCTTGGGATCTGGTCGTGCTCCTTTCCTTCTCTGCTTCTCCCCCTTCACAGCCCCACATGCGGGTTCCCACTTTGTTCTCAGCTCTTCCCGCAGACATCCAGTGGCATCTGTGGTGCCCAAGAGTGTGGGGATCCGACAGAGCCGGTTCCCTATGATCCCTGGGGCTCGCGGCTGCCTCCCCGCCCCCAGGCTGTGTTTCCGAGGAGGCTCCTCAGCCTGACACAAGCTCAGCGGCCAGTGGGGGTACGTCCTGCCTCTCCCAGGGGCCATGGGCACCCTGGGCAGACGCAAGGTACTTTGCTGTCACATGGCCACCTGCTTGTACACTACTGAAAAACTGTTGTCCTCAAAGTGAATGCAAATGCGCCTCTGCTGCGCCTCTTCTCACTGTGGGGCGAAGGCAGCTGCATTGATGACAGTCGGAAATCACATCTGCTGGAGTTCATACTAGAGCCCAAGAAAGTAGGAATGTTGTGCATGTGTGTGAATGTGCTTGCCTGGTGCATGTGGAAACCAGAGGTCGGCTTCAGGTAGCTTCTCTTTACTTCTTAGCTTGTTTGAGACAGGGTCTCTCACTGAGTCTGGAACTTGTCATTGTGGCTAGATTGACTGACCAGCGAGTACCAGATACCCACTGCTCTCTCCATCTCCAGTGCAGGAATTATAGGTGCTAGCACCATCTTATGCAGCTTTATGTGAATGCTGGGACCTGAACTCAGCTCTTCAGGCTTACATGACAAATGCTTGTCTCACTAGGCCATCTCCCTGGACCCACTCTTTTTTAAACATTGATTTCTCTCTCCCTGTGGTGTATAGGTGAGTCTCCTGACTCTTACAGGCATTCAGATGAATGGACTATGGAGAACACATGGCAAATATGTTTGCACTTACGGGCTACAGGAGTGATGGGCTTTTTTTTCTTTGCTATTGTTTATAGGAATGTCAATATTAGGAACTTTTTAGTATAAAATGGGCTTCGGATTGTAAATTTGCTAGTAAAGTTTTTATGTGCTTACAATGCCACTTGTGGAAATTGTACTGTAACCTCAAATCTGAGCTTTCAAGGGGGAAATAGATTTAGCAAAGATCCTATAGAAGATCCGAAAGCAAACATATGTAGCTTTCATTTGTTGCTCCCTCGGAAGTGTGCGAAAGGAGAGTGGGGGTGCTGTGGCTCTGAATAAAGTCCCACCGACATAAAGGCTGAATGGTAACTGGCTCACTCTTTTTAAAGATTCATTTTGGTTATTTTTAAATTATATATTATTTTGAATTTAAGTGTGTTCATCTCTGTGTTAGTTTGTGATATATGTGAATGCAGGTGCTTGAGGGGTCCAGAAGAGGGCATCAGATTCCTTGGAGCTAGAGTATAGGCTGTCAAATGTGAATGCTGGGAACCAAACTCAGGTCCTTGCAAGAGCCACCTCTTTAGCCCCATAATTGGCCAATTCTTGCATCTACTGACATTCTCCATGTCTATTAAAAATTTTAGCACATGGCTTATAGCCCTTACTGTCACAGTAAACAATAACAGGATGCTTGTCATCATTCAGTGGTCAAAGACTCTCTTCTCGGGTTTAGGTAGCATCCATGCTGTTCTGAACAATGACTGTTGATTGTGCATGCCCCCCTTTGCCCAGATCTCATTGTGGCAGATGGTAATGTGGAGAAGCGAAACTATATTTCAAGAAATAATTCTGCTTGCAAATGGGTCTTGCTTAAGTTCAGAGAATGCTCAGTTCAGAATGTGCAAAGCAGTGCAACAAATTTTAAAGTAACTTTTATTGACCTCAAAAATTGTAAGCTGAAAGCACTTGAGTTCATTTAAAAAGCAATTTTATTGAGTTAATGGTGGGTGTAAAGAATTAAATCAATAGAAGCCCCACTTGCCATTAAGCTAAAAACACTTTATTAGCTGTGTTGTTTTAAATTTAACAATGTGTGTTCTCCCCTTTCTGTCTTCTTCATAACACTTCATCCCAACTTCAGGTTAATTTGCTGCTTTTCTTTTCCTTTTTTGGCTCTTGATGTGGACTTTAAAATTGAAGGCGTGGTGGTGGTGGTGGTGCATACCTGAAATCCTAACCCTCAGGAGGATGAGTCAACAGGATTGCAAGTTCAAAGCTAGCTTGAGCTACAGACTGAGGTGCTGTGTAAAAATATAAAGCAGCTATACATAGGGGCCTGTCGTATGTGGATCAGTTACTTTGATCACTGTGATAAAATACTCTGACAACAGAAGTATTTATTTTGGCTCACAGTCTGAAGGCATAGAAGAGAAGGCAGAATAGCAGGAGCATGAGGCAGCTGGTCTCATTGCATCAGGTGGGTCACAATTGCCTGCAACTCTAGTTCTAGGGAACCCAGTGCGACACACACACACACACACACACACACACACACACACAGAGAGAGAGAGAGAGAAAGAGAGAGAGAGAGAGAGACATACATATAACTAAAAATTAAATCTTTAAAAGCAGAATAATCAATGATAACAACAGCTTGTATTTATTTACTGAGTATTTTTTATCTCCTAGGTGTAGGCATATTTTTTGGCCTACTTTATTGGCTTCTTATATCTACCACCCTGCCAATCCTTATTCCACCCTAATGACTTCCAAACCCCCAACACTAGGTAGGAGAGAAGGAAGGTTAGTTGGGAAAGGGGCCTAGACCTCTGTGGAATACTTCCGGCCTACTAGAGGCATTGAGTTCCCTGAGGCAAGCCTAACCTTTGTCATCAAAATATCCCCAACTAGCCACCCAGCCACCCAGCCATCCAGTCACCCAGCCACCCAGCCACTCAGCAACCCAGCAACAGCAAATACAGAAGCAGGAACAAGCAGCAACAGGGACCAGCAGCGGTAGCATCAGCAGCAGTAACAGCAGCAGCATCAGGGACCAGCAGCAGAGGCAGCAGTAGCTGCCACAGGCCCCTCTCCAGTTCTCCCATTTATACCGTCTCCAGAGTCCCAAACATAAACTGTCTGCAGCTGGCAAAAACAAAAAACAAAAACAAAACAAAACAAAACAAAACAAAAAACCCACACCTCTCTTAGAGCATGAGACAGTCATAGTTAGCATCTGTGGATAATCTGAAGCAGCCCATATTCCACACCTGGGACTAAAGTAAAAACATATTCATACAGCATATCTAGGTTTTTAAAGAAACCAAAATTCTCACTACACCTAGGCATCAAGGTGCGTTCTTCATTTATACTTCTATTATAGATTTCAGCCCAATGGAGGTGCATTATTATAACTTGTTTGGAGGGTATGGAAACTAAGGTTGAGTGTGTATGTCTTCCACAGTGGAGAGGTGAGTGGGCTTAGCCGTCTGGTCAAAGAGACTTTCCCATCAATGCCTCTCCCTCTGCCTTCTGACCTTTCAACCCCTTCCCAAGCGACTGCTGAGTGTGTGCTTTGATTTATAGTTTGGTTTTTTTCCAGGAAGGCTACAGTCAGGCCACGCCCTCACCCCAGTCAGAGGAAGGGCCTCCCACAGTGAATGCAACCTTGCTTATTGAACTAAAGAAACAAGCAGCTTCTCAGAAAGTGGATGCTACTCCTATTACACGCAGGCCACCATTGCACCAGTGGGCATATCTTGCCAGGCTGGGCTTTCCTGTAGCTCAAATGGTTCCCAGCTGGGTAATAGTACTGATTACTTTGTTTGTAAAGTATCAAGCACAACACTTTCCAGTACTATGATGACTAGTCAGTAGGAATGAGCTCCCAGGTGAGTGCCAGCCAGGTTTCTTCATATTCTATGATTCAGTATGTAGTGTTTTCAGTGACAGTGTCTTCCTGTCAAGTTCTGGAGGGCAGCCAAGTGCAATGGCAGTAACATGTAATATTTGGGGGACTGTGGGATTTCACTGGACAAGAGCTCCAAAAGAGAAAACCCATTGCCAGCTTAAGCTCTTCGCTCATTATCCCATGGTGTCTAGGTGAGATATTGTCATTCTGCA
The DNA here is from genome assembly GCA_028551405.1 of Uromys caudimaculatus. Classification (NCBI taxonomy): domain Eukaryota; kingdom Metazoa; phylum Chordata; class Mammalia; order Rodentia; family Muridae; genus Uromys; species Uromys caudimaculatus. The sequence continues at coordinate 66,429,897 of CM052711.1, read as the reverse complement.
ATGAGATAACTCCATTTAAAAATCTTTTTTATATTTATGTATTGTTGAAAGTTTCTATAGTAGTAGATTCCTATATGACTCTTTTTTTTAATTTTTATTTTTTGATACTTTATTTACATTTCAAATGTTTCCACCTTTCAAGGTCTCCACTTTGGAAACCTCCTATCCCCTCCGCCTCCCCCTGCCTCTAGGAGGGTGCTCCCCCACCCACCCACCTGTCCACCTACTCCCATCTTCCCACCTTGGCATTCCCCTATACTGGGGCCTCTAACTCCCTCAGGCCCAAGGGCCTCTCCTCCCCCTGATGGCCAACAAGGCCCTCCTCTGCCACATGTGTGGTCCAAACCATGGGTCTCTCCATGTGAATTCTTTGGTAGGTGGTCCAGTCTCCAGGAGCACCGGGGGGTCAGGCCAGTTGACACTGTTGCTCACTTCATGGGGCTGCAAACTCCCTCAGCTCCTTCAGTCCATTCTCCAACTCCTCCATCTGGGACCTCACACTCAGTCCAACAGTTACTGTGACATGAAACTTAGGTATTCCGAACTTTTGGGCTAATATCCACTTATCAGTGAGTACATACCATGTTCCTTCTTTTGTGACTGAGTTACCTCGCTCAGGATGATATTTTCAAGTTCCATCCATTTGCCTGTTAATTTCATGAAGTCACTGTTTTTAATAACTGAGTAGTATTCCATTGTGTAAATGTACCACATTTTCTGTACACATTCCTCTGATGAGGGACATCTGGGTTGTTTCCAGCTTCTGGCTATTATAAATATGGCTGCTATGAACATAGTGGAGCATGTGTCTTTATTACACATTGGAGCATCTTTTGGGTATATGCCCAAGAGAGGTATAGCTGGGTCCTCAGGTAGTATT
>CM052711.1:66409447-66428517 GCA_028551405.1 Uromys caudimaculatus | reverse complement strand
GGAGGCATGGGATTATTTCAGTCTTCTTGTATCTGTGGAGGTTTGTTTTGTGACCGATTATATGGTCAATTTTGGAGAAGGTACCATGAGGTGCTGAGAAGAAGGTATATTCTTTTGATTTAGGATGAAATGTTCTATAGATATCTGTTAAATCCATTTGGTTCATAACATCTGTTAGTTTCACTGTGTCTATGTTTAGTTTGTGTTTCCAAGATCTGTCCATTGATGATAATGGGGTGTTGAAGTCTCCTACTATTATTGTGTGAGGTGCAATGTGTGCTTTGAGCTTTAGTAAAGTTTCTTTTATGAATGTGGGTGCCCTTGCATTTGGAGCACAGATGTTCAGAATTGAGAGTTCCTCTTGGTAGATTTTTCCTTTGATGAATATGAAGTGTCCTTCCTTATCTTTTTTGATGTCTTTTGGGTGAAAGTCGATTTTATCCAATATTAGAATGGCTACCCCAGCCTGTTTCTTGGGAACATTTGCCTGGAAATTTTTTCCAGTCCTTTACTCTGAGTTAGTGTTTGTCTTTATCACGGAGGTGCATTTCCTGAATGCAGAAAAATGCTGGGTCCTCTTTATGGATCCATTCTGTCAGTCTGTCTTTTTATTGGAGAATTGAGTCCATTGATGTTAAGAGATATTAAGGAATAGTGATTGTTGCTTCCTGTTATTTTCAATGTTATTTTTATGTTTGTGTGGCTATATTCTGTTGAGTTTGTTGAAAGATTACTTTCTTGCTTTTTCTAGGGTTAGTTTCCTTCCTTGAGTTGACGTTTTCCATGTATTATCCTTTGTAGAGCTGGGTTTGTGGAAACATATTGTATAAATTTGGTTTTGTCATAGAATATTTTGGTTTCACCATCTATTGTAATTGAGAGTTTTGCTGGGTATAGCAGCCTGGGTTGGCAGTTGTGTTCTCTTAGAGTCTGTATGAGTTCTGCCCAGAATCTTCTAGCTTTCATAGTCTCTGGTGAGAAGTCTGGTGTAATTCTGATAGGTCTGCCTTTATATGTTACTTGACCTTTTTCCCTTACTACTTTTAACATTCTTTCCTTGTTTTGTGTGTTTGGTGCTTTCACTATAATGTGACAGGAGGAATTTCTTTTCTGGTCCAATCTATTTGGAGCTCAGTAGGCTTCTTGTATATGTATGTTCATCTCTTTCTTTAGGTTAGGGAAGTTTTCTTCTATAATTTTGTTGAAGATATTTACTGGTCCTTTATTTTTGGAATCTTCACTCTCTTCTATACCTATTATCCTATCCTATACCTATCCTTAGGTTCTGTCTTCTCATTGTGTCCTGGATTTCATGGATGTTTTGGGTTAGGAGCTTTTTGTATTTTGCATTTTCTTTGACTGCTGTGTCAATGTTTTCTATGGTATGTTCAGCACCTGAGAGTCTTTCTTCTATCTCTTGTATTCTGTTGGTGATGCTTGCATCAACGGTTCCTGATCTCTTTCCTAGGTTTTCTAACTCCATGGTTGTCTCCCTTTGTGATTTCTTTATTGTTTCTATTTCCATTTTTAGCTTCTAGATGGTTTTGTTCATTTCCTTTGTCTGTTTGATTGTATTTTCTTGTAATTCTGCCTGTTTGATTGTGTTTTGCTGTAATTCTTTAATGGATTTTTGTGTTTCCTCTTTAAGGGCTTCTAGATGTTTACCTATGTTCTCTTGTATTTCTTTAAGGGAGTTATTTATTTCCTTCTTAAAGTCTTCTATCATCATCGTGAGAAATGATTTTAGATCTGAGTCTTGCTTTTCTGGTGTGTTGGGGTATCCAGGGCTTGCTGTGGTGGGAGAGCTGGGTTCTGATGATGGCAAGTAGCCTTGGTTTCTGTTCCTTATGTTCTTGCCCTTGCCTTTTACCATCTGGTTAACTCTGGTGTTAGCTGGTCTTACTCTCTCTGGCTGTGGCTTGTCCCTCCTGCAAGCCTCTGTGTCAATACTTCTTGCAGACCAGCTCTCTCTGTGAGGATTTTGGGTTTGGAGAGCTGTCGTACAGGGTCAGCTCTGGGGTGCAGACAGAAACCAGAAGGATCTTGTCCCCAGTTGTCCCTTGGTTCCTGTGTCCTAATGGCTCTGCAAGGATCCCTCTTGATCCAGTGAATTTGAACAGAAGTGGTGGTCTTGCCTGTGCTCAAAGGTGTGTCAGCACTCCTGGGATACCAGCTCTCTCCTGGCACTATTTGAGTATGCAGCCCTGTGTCACTGGATCAGCTCCCCGGCCGCCTAAAGAAACCAGAAGATCACTCCTCAGTCACTGTGTACTGGGATTCCAGGTTGGTCCCTCTGAGCAGACAGGCTTGTCCACACTCCTGTGAGTCTAGCTTTCTCTGGGCACTATTTGGCTATGGAGCCCTGGTGGCCTAGGCAGAGGTCTCCCACCACAGATGGAAGCCAGAAGGCTCCTGTCCATGGCTTTTCCTCAGTCCCCATGTCCTGAGGATTCCGGGAGGGTCCCGCTGAGCAGTGGTGCTCGTCTTAACCCCACTCACAGGTTTCCCCACACTCCTGGGAGGGTAGCTTTCTCCTGGTGCTATTTGGCTATGGAGCCCTGGTGACCCAGGCAGAGGTCTCCCTATATGAGTCTTTAAACATGCCTTTAATGTCAATCACCCCATACCCTTCATATCATCGTCTACCATCCCCTCCCAGTTTTATTATTTCTCCTTATCATTTTATAATACCAGGTTCCATTTCACACCCCTTATAAGCCCCTCCCCTGGCCCCTTCCCAGTTTACTGACCTCCACAGGTGCACCCAATGAAACATACACGTCAAAATATCCCAAGCTAACACTTTTCGAGGACTCTGCACCCATCCTGTTGGGTGATGTGCTTAGGATGATGTCTGAAGGCTAGAGAGATTGGTTAGTTGGCAGCGTGTTTACTCCACAAGCCTGGGGGCCTAGATTTAGTGCCCAGCACTCATATTCTAAAGAGCCAGATCTGGTGGCACATGTTTATCATCCCAGCTGTGTGGAGGTGAAGACAAGAGGATTCCTGATTATTGATCATCAGACAACCTAGATAAATTGGACAGTTCCTGGTAAAAGTATCTCAAAAACAAATAGACCAACAGGATGGATAGTGTTTCTAAAAAACAGCCAAGTTTGTCGTGTGACTTTTGCATGCACAGACACATACTTACATATGCACATGTACTCACAGAAACACACACACACACACACACACACACACACACACACACACACACACACACACTAGTGTCTAGGGAGGTCATGACCATGTGCTGCAAAGCAGACTTCAGCTCCATGCAGACTTCAGCTCCATGCTCTTCTACGGGTCCCCAGCCTGGTCTCTGCTAGCATTAGGAATATGTTCTGCCTATCTGGGATCAGATTTCCATGGAAAGAAGTTGTTGCAATAGTAGCAGTAAGTGTGGGGTGGCAGGTCTTGCTGGAACAGGTCAATCTCCATCTCTGTGTGAGTCTCTCCACTGAGGGATCCCATGGCCAATGCATGGGGTGGTGTTTCTGGGCTAAACTGTTCCTAATGAATGGACATATTTTATGATCCCAAAGGCAGGGTCATAGACCACATCACCTCATCTTCAGGGCTGCCAAGCAGAAAAATACATCAGTGAAACCCACACACACCAGGAGAAAAGAGGAAGCCCCTTGACTGCAAATGTTCCCCAAGAACCTTTGTAGCCAGATAGCCCCTCTCAAGGATCAAAATGAAGGCTTGGCCACCAGAGACAGTGTCTGAGGTCTATCCCGGAGTCTCCGGCACACGTATCAGTTTCGGTTTCCCCTGCATGAGCGCGGGCTGGCGAGGGAAGGCCCTGATAAAGTGTGAAATGTGCTAAAGCTGGTTTGGTTCGGATGTCCGTGCTTTGTGACACCTGCTTGTGTGTTATGGATGGTGTGATGCAACTGTCTGGGAATTCATGTGCAACTCTGTGTGTGTAATGATGCCAACTTACCCCATAGTGGGTGGGCATAGCACCACCAGGGCTGTGTTGGCTTATGTTCCCCTCCTTGGCTGTGGGGAACTCTCACACTGACTAGATGACAGGTTGGCAGCAATGACCAGGACAAAGTGAGGCTGTTGATTTCATAGCACTTAAAAGTCTCTCAAAATCCAGGTCACTAGGGTCTTTCTCTGTCCTTCAGAGAAATCTCAGCCAGTTGTGAAGTTGAGGGTCAGAGAGGGAATTCTCAAGGTTTCCTTTCAGTATGTAGAGCAGGGAAAACAGGTCTGGAAGGATACCTCCGGCAGTAAAGTACATGCCTTGTAAACACAAGGACCTGAGTTTGGTTCCCCAGGACCCATGTTTTAAAATGTCAGGTATGGCGGTACATGTTTGTAATCCCAACACTTAGGAAGAAGAGATAAGCAGGTCCTTAGGGTCCACTGGCTAACCTACCCGACAAGTTGTAGGACAGTAAGAAACCCTGTTTCAGCAAACCCATGATGGATGACACCTGAAGAATCACAGTATACATGTTACTCTGATCTCCACACAGATGCACAGACATGCATGCTTCTCCCACCCCTGCACGAAGAGGCATCGACACACACACAATAGCTTATGAAGGAAGAAAACCAGGTATTCATGAATAGGTGATGAATGAAGAAGATGGACTACAATGTGGACAAATCTCAGAATTATTCTATGTGAAAGATAGCTGTTTGCAGTATGATTTATGTATATAATATTCAGGAAAGGTCACAGGTATTAAGGAAAGTACTGTCTTGGGGAGCGGTCTTTAGTCAGGAGTGTCTTGGGTTCCGCATGAGGTTCTAGCAAAGAAGTGCTACCAGAAAGCTGGGTCTTTGCTTCTTTGTGATCTGTTCTGTATGTTATAGTTTTGTTTCTTTGAGAGACATGTTCCATACTGGAGGAAGGAAGGAAGTTAAACCAGGCAAAGCAAGAGAGCAGCAGCAAGGAGCTAACCAAATGTGTAGCTCTATGGGGCAGCTGCTCAAAGTCGTGGTTCCACGGGACAGCCACTCAAATGCATGGTTTCACACGATAGCCGCTCAAATGTACAGCTCCATGGTACACCGACTTGAATTCATGGCTCCTTGGGGCAGTCACTCTGGTTGTTTTCTAGTGTCTCTGCTTGTCTACAATCTTCCTGAACTAGAACCCCCAGGCCTAACTTCACTCCATGGCCTAACTCTCCACTAACACCCATAGAGGTCCAGATGGTGGAGCCACAGAAGGAGCAAGTTGGAAAGTATTTCTGAACTTTTATCTGAGTGGTTTGACCTTTGTCCCGGTATTGGGGTCTGAAGAAGGGTGTCCGCCATATGGAAATGTTGTCTGGGCCATCTCCATTTCCGTCTTCTTAGTCTTAATTGTTCATGCAGGATGCTGTGAAGTTATTAGAGAAAAGAATTTCACACTTAAAGCAAACAACTGAAAGCCGCAGAACTTCCCTTTGCTACAAAGTTCTACTGGCTCAGAGACCTGAGAAGAGGGGCCCAGTAGTATGATGAATAGCCAGTTAAAGACACACAAATAGAATCTCTGTGTCTTGGCTGGACCTTGTCACTTCTAGATCCCTTGAAGAAGGGCAAGCTCCAGCCAGGCAGAGGAGTGACACTGGATTCCTCAACTCCTCTTCATCCTGTCTCAAGAAATCTTGGAGCTCCCTGGATCCTTCTTCAGCCTCACTGGTGTTCTGTGCTGCCAGAGAAGAATGTTTATTGCTGGATTATTCTGTGCTTTAGGGCTGTCTCTTGAGACTGCTGGGAGCTCGGTTTGCTAGCTCAGCTGTTTTGCAGCCTGCCCTGCCCAATGATGTCAGCTGTGATGTCTCTTCACTCAGGAATCTCTCCCCCGCCCTCCCGCTGCTCACCACCTCGGCCTCTCTTTTGGTCCAGCTAGAGATGTCTTCATCTATTTCTCCCCTTTTCCCTGGTCTCTCTACTTTTGACATCCTTGAGGCTGATAGTGTTTGTCAGGTCTGTCTTTAACTCTGGGGAAAGAGCTGGTGGAGCCATCTGTGGGTTTTGGAGAGCATCCCTGCTTGTAATTATTTTTCCTGGAGTTGTCCTTGATGGGGCAAGGGCCCATTGTTGTATCATTAGCAGTTGACGCCTGGGTTTTCTCAACACAGAGTGTGTCTTGAGGGGTGGTGACAATGGCATGGGGGTGTCTCGGAAATACAATAGTTGTTGATTTCTTCATAGACAATTGAATGAAGAAGTCAGTCCCCAGGACAAGGCCAGGCTTGATGGCTCACACTATTTGGTTTCAGGGTTCCCACATGGGGCTAAGATTTTAGTCACTTCTGAGCCCTGATGTCAGGGAGCTGTCAGAAACTCAGCAGAAATGGAAAATGGGGGAACTTTCTCCTCACAGCAAGTAGTCCTTGTCCGGGAATAGTGAGCAAAGATGAAATCACCACAAGCCATTTAAAAGGCCTGGAAATTTGTGTTAATTACCTCAAAAGACAGTGAAAATTACAGAGAGAGCTAAATTAAATAACATCCCCCTTTGGTACTAGAAAAGAACTTGGGTTACTAGAGAACTAGACTTTTAAAAAGTTCTCTGTCTCTTTCAGTCTCTCCCTCTCCCTGTCTTACCCGCCCTCAACTGATATGGTGGTGGTGGTGGTGACTGTGGCATGTATGTACAGGAGTGCTATGATTCTCATGTTGAGGTCAGAGGGCAAACCTTGGAATGTTGTTCCTAGCCTTCTACCTTGTTTGAGGCAGAGTCTCTTGTTCTCTACAGCATATAGCATGGTCGAGTACTTCTGGGGAATCTCCTGTCTGTGCCTCTCATTTTACCGTAGTAGCACTGGGAATCCAGATAGTCCCTTCTCTTACTGGATGGCTTTAGGTGGGACTGTTTATGTATGTTTTCTCTCTTATAAAATGTAGTTTTGACGAGATGATCTGTTAGACTATTTACAGCCTATCATTCCAGAATGTGTCATTTGAGACATCTGTTAGCAGAAACCTGGGGCAGGGCAGTGTTCTGGGTCCTGCAGGGACATAAAGGAGTGTACCAGAGTCGTCCACATCAGCAGTTTTGTTGTGAAGATCTGCCACTGCGTTCAACTCAAGCAGAACCAGTCCTCTATTAGGCTAACAGATCTATGCCAAAAGGAATTGGCTTGATGTGAATAGAGTGTTAGCAATTAGAACACTAATTGTTTAAATGTAAATGATTGCTTATAAAGTGCTTAAAAGTACCACTTCTGCTAAATAGGTTGAGCAATCCTCTTGCTATTGCATTCATCTTTTAGGTTGTTTAGAAAGAGAAAAAGGTTAGTGCTCTTTTTCATAGACTGTTATTATAACTATTTATGATTTATGCTCTGCCGCCTCCATAAAAGGATTGGAGGCGGCTGAAAGCAGAAAACACACACAAACCATGACAATTAAAATTTGAAAAAAAGAAAAATTAAAAAGACAACAGAAAGCAATTATAGAAGGGGAGATGGGATTTCCAGAAAACCTGGGACACATCCATGTGTTCCTTCTTGGACCTGCCCCCAGGTTAGCTGAGTTTCATTTGCTCTTTAAAGGCAAAGGTAGAGCTAGAAGAGCACAGAGGGCACGTCTTCCCTACACAACATCAGGGCTTGTGCCACACCCACAATTCTGTGTCCAGCTGGGGTTCTTTCCCCAAAGGACTGAGTAGAAGATGGACTGCAGTCAAATTCTTAGGATACTATGTGTCCTGGTTTAATTTCCGTTGCTGTGATAAAATAACCTGCCAAAAAGTAACTTAGGGGGAAAGGTAGTTTATTTCAGACTACATGTCCATTCTTGGGAAGTCAAGGCAGGAACCTTAAATAGCTAGCCACATCACACTCACTGTCAAGAGAAGACAAGACAAAAAGAAGACAAGAGAAGACGAGACAAGAGAGAAATGAATGTGTGCGTGTCTGCTTGCTTACTTGTGCTCAGCTCAATTTTTCCAACTATGCATTTTAGGGCTATCACCCTCTTTCCCACATCTAGGGAATGGTGCCACCCACAATGGGCTGGGACTTTCCACATCAACTAACTTAATTAAGACAATCACCACAGATATGTCCATGTCCATAGGACAACTTGACCTAAACAATTCCTCATTGACTCTTTTTCTGGATTAATCAAAGTAAAAATTAAAGCTAACCATTATACTGTGGTAATTGTATACATTGTTAGTAGTCTCCAATTATTTTTATTATGTAAATATGAGAAAAGTACACTGTACATGAAGCCTTCCAATATGTGCATACTTGTTGACATAAATTGTCTGCATAAACTCTGGTACCAAGATGTTCTGTGTCTTGTGAAATACATGCAACAAATAAATATTCAATATGAAAATTAATATGGATAGTTCAAACATTTTTCACTCATTGTAATACTGTGGTTTCACTTGGATGAAATGTTTATTATGTTTAAATGTTAATGAGTGATAAAGGAGAGATGATGGCTCAATGGTTAAGAGAGCTCAATGCTTTTGAGAGGACTGGAGTTCTATTCCCAGCATCCATGTCAAGTGACACCCCACCCCCACTGTATCTCCAGCTCCAGGGATCTAATGCCCTCTTCTGGTCTTTGTGGATACCTGCACTAATGGATAAGCACAAACACAGACACAAATAAATAAACATAAAAATAAACCTTTACATGTTAATAAGTGAATAAATAAATAAGGACTTACATAATGATTGAAAGGTAAAAAATTTTAAAAAGTAAGACAACTAATGTTCTTTTATATTTACTTAAATGTCTTTTTAAAAAATGTAAAGTACTTTTTTGTTTTAATCTTTTTAAAATGTATTTTATTTATTTGCATTCCAATCATTGCTCCCCTCCACAGTCTGTCCTCTCACAGTTCCTCCTCCCATTCCTCCTCCCCCTTGCCTCTGAGAGGGTGCTTCCCCTTCACCAGGTCTCCCCCTTCCCTGGGACCTCTCGAGGATTAAATGCATCTTCTCACTGAGGCCAGACCAGGCAGACCTCAACTACATATGTACCAGGGGTCTGGGACCAGCCCTTGTATGCTCCTGGTTGGTGGCTGAGTCTCTGGGAGCTCCCTGGGGTCTGGGTAAGTTGAGACTGCTGGTCTTCCTATGGGGTCACTCTCCCTTTCAGCTTCTTCAGTCCTTCCCCTAATTCAACCATAGGGGTCCCTGACTTCAGTCCAATGGTTGGGTGTAAGTATCTGCTTCTGTCTCAGTCAGCTGCTGGTAGGGCCTCTTGAGGACAGCCATGCCAGGCTCCTCTCTATAAACGCATGATAATAATCTCAGGCCTTGGTGCCCCCCATGAGATGGATCCCAAACTGGGTCAGTCATTGGACCGCCTTTCCTTCAGTCTCTTCTCCATTTTTGTCTCTGCAGTTCTTATAGACAGAAACAATTCTGGGTCAAAAAAATTGACTGTGTGTTAGTAACCCATTCCCTCCACCTGAGGCCCTGTCTATCTACTGGAGGTGGATTCTTTGAGTTCCCTCTTCCCAATGTTGGGCATTTTGGTTAAGGTTACCCCCACTGAGTCCTGAGAGACCCTCACCACCCAGGTCTCTGGGACTTTCTAGATGGTTCCCCCGACCACCCCGCAGGTTGCATATCTCCATTCTCCTAGCTTCTGGGCTTCTCTCCTGTGCCCCCCACCCCATACCTGACCCTGTTCCCCTTTCCTCCTCCTCCCATCTAGGTCCCTCTCTCCCTCTGCCTCCCATGATTATTTTCTTCCCCCTTCTAAGTGAGATTGAAGCATCGTCACTTGGTCTTTTCTGCTTGTTACACTTCTTATGTTCTGTGGGTTGTATCCTAGGTTTCTGTACTTTTTAGTTAATATCCACTTATTAGTGAATACATACCATGCATGTCCTTTTGGGCCTCGATTACCTCACTCAAGATGACATTTTCTAGTTCCACCAATTTTCCTGCAAAATTCATGATGTCCTTGTTCTTAATAGCTGAATAGTATTCCATTTTGTAAATGGACCACATTTTCTCTATCCATTCTTCCATTAAAGGACATCTAGCTTGTTTCCAGCTTCTGGTTATTACAAATAAGGCTGCTATGAACATAGTGGAGCATGTGTCCTTGTGGTATGGGGGGGGCATCTTTTGGATATATGCCCAAGAGTAGGTAGAACTATTTCCAATTTTCTGAGGAACTGCCAGATTGATTTCCAGAGTGGTTGTACCAGTTTGCTATCCCTCCACCAATGGAGGAGTGTTCCTCTTTTTCCACATCCTCTCCAGCATCTGCTGTCACTTACATTTTGATCTTAGCCATTCTGATTGGTGTGAGGTGGAATCTCAGGGTTGTTTTGATTTGCATTTCTCTGATGACTAAGGACTTTGAACATTTTTTTAAGTGCTTCTTGGCCATTCGAGATTCTTCTGTTGTGAATTTTGTTTAGTTCTGTACCCCATTTTTTAATTGGGTTATTTGGTTTTTTGGAAGTTAACTTCTTGAGTTCTTTATATATTTTGGATATTAGCCCTCTATTAGATGTAGGGTTAGTGAAGATTTTTTTCCCCCAAAATTTCCTGGATATTTTGGGTTAGGAGCTTTTTACACTTTGTATTTTCTTTGGCTGATGTGTCAATATTTTCTAAGGTATCTTCTACACATGAGAGTCTCTCTTCTATCTCTTGTATTCTGTTGGTGATGCTTGCTTCTGTAGCCCTGATCTCTTTCCTAAGTTGTCCATCTCCAGGGTTGCCTCTATTTGTGTTTCTATTTCCATTTGTAGGTCTTGGACCATTTTGCTCAATTCCTTCACCTGCTTGATTGTATTTTCCTGTATTTCTTTAAGGGATTTATTTTTTCTTCTCTAAGAGCTTCTAGCTGTTTGCCTGTGCTTTCCTGTATTTTTAAAAGGGAGTTATTTATATCCTCCTTAAAGGCCTCTATCATCTTCATGAGATGGGATTTTAGGTCATTATCTTGCTTTTCAGGTGTGTTAGTGTACCCAGGGCTTTCTGTGGCAGGAGAACTGGGTTCTGATGGTGCAGAATTGCATTGGGTTCTGTTGCTTATGGTCTTGTGTTTGTCTCTGGCCACATGGTTCTCTCTGGTGTTAACTGGCCTGGGTGTCTCTGACTGGAGCTGGCCTCCTTGGAGGCTGGTAGAGCCCTTTGACCTGGGTTAGAGCTGGTCTCTTTGGAGGCAGGCAGTGATGTCTTTGGTTAGGGTGGGTCTCCTGTGTCTCTAGCTAGAGCAGGCCTCCTGGGTCCCTGGTTACTGTGGACCTCCTGGAAGGCAGACAGGCTGTAGGGTGTGGGAGGGTATTGGGCCTCACGATCTGGCCTGGATAAGGAAGCAGACTGGAAGGAAGATGGAGCTTGGGGGGGAGGGTAGGTCCTGTATCAGATTGACTCTGTGGGTGAGATTCTCACCTGTGTCTTTGGTTACTGCAGACCTCCTGGGAGGCAGGCAGGCTGTAGTGTGTGGGCATGGTCTTTAAGTACTTTTAAAAGATTTCATACAATATATTTTGATAATATTATTTCCCCTCCCCAGACTCCTCCCATATCCTCCAAATGGTAACAACTACCAAATCTCTTTCTTGGTAGACTGTTATTACCCTGAGCATTCTGGAATGTCTACATTGAGTACCTCCTTGGAAACCATTAAAGACCATTGAGGGGGCAGAAGAGATGGCTGTGTGTAGAGTTCCCAGTGTGTCATCATGAGAATTTGAGTTTGGATCCCTAGCACCCATGCAAAAAGCCAGGTCCTTGTTTGCACATCTGTAGCCCCAGTACTTGGGGAAAGAAGTGGAGACAGGTAGATCTCTGGGACTCACTGGCTCTAGGTTCAATGAGGCCATATTTCATAAAACAATGTAGAAGGACTGGAGAGATGATTCCATGGTTGAATACAAATCGATCTTGCAGAAGACTTGAATTTGGTTGGTACCTATGTTGGAAGGCTCACCATCACCTATAATTTCAGCTCTAGAATATCTGATACCTTTTCTGACCTCCATTGGTACCTGCACTCATGTGCACACACACACACACATAATTAAAAATAAAATAATTCTTTAAAATAATGTGGAGAGTGGTAGAGGAAGTGCTGCAGCAGCCTCTGACATGGACTTGCATTTGTGTGCATGTGCACCTGCATGTATATACACACACCATATACACACAGGTCATTGAGTTTTCCTATAATCTATTTTGTCACATAATGATGTATTTATATAATATGCAAATATCCCCTTATATGGTAGAAGGGACTTTGGAGGTTAGGACCAAGTTAGGATCTTGAGACACAGAGATGACCCTGGATTCAGCAAAAAGCCAAAACCTCTTGTCTGCCAACATAAAGTTAATATTCCAGGATACCATTCCCACAGTGGTCTCTGTCTTCTGGGGACCATGCACTGGGGTTCCATTGTCAGCAAGTCCCTGGTTTTGTTGCTTGGAGACTTCTGGGACCATGGGTGAAATCTGGTGTGGAGATGCTCTTAGCACTTACTAACTGATGGACAAGAAATCTCTCCAAATGCCTTAAAAAATATGCAGAGACTACAAGTCATTTCATTCCTATTAAATATTCAAATAAAATGGGGGTGTGTGCATGATGTGTCATAGGAACCAAGATTAACTGAAGTCTTGCCATAAAAAATTTAAAAAAAAAAGAAAGAAAGAAAAAGAAAAAAGAAGATCAGTCTTGCACATTGGCTAGCCCTAAAATTTCAATTTATTCTATCAAAAGTTTAGAGTTCTTTATGAGTGGATGCCCCAAGTAGATGCACAGCCTTAACCTGGTTTTTGTGCCCATGTGACTAACTTGCATTTATATAGGGTTTTTCACTAAGCTCTCAAGGGAAGGATTTGACTGGTTCACACTGGCTGATCCCCTTATCTGAGCTCACATAAAACTTCTACCCTCACTGGCTCTTCCATAATTGCAACATCTCCTGTTGCCCCTGCGTGAGCATCATAGTTTAGTAGGCAAGGGTGTCATAGCTCTATTAGTTTCATCACGTGCTGCTGATGCTTGCACCACAAACTAGATAATTAACTGCTGCCTCTAGGTGACTCTTCACATTGTAGGCCATCACCTTCTATAAACAGTATAGCCTTGCAATATCAAATTTATAATATGCTAGAATTCTTAATTATCAAACAGCTGTTGTTACCCAGGGAAAGGGTCACAGGGAATTGTCACTAGCTGGTCATTCAAAAACTTTTGCTTCTTTTGGAGACAGGATATCCTGTAGATTAGACTGACCTCAAATTTACTAAGAAGCAGACCTGTATCTTCTAATCCGATCCTCCTGACTTCACCTCCTGCATTCTGGGATTACAAGTGTGCACCACCATGCTCTGTCTATGTGGCGCTGGGGATGAAACCTGGGGCTTTGTTCAAACTGGGCAAGCACTCTGGAAACTGATCTATAGCCCAGTCTCCATTTAATAACTTTTAACAGAGACTAATTGGATATATCCTAACTACAGGGAATTGTCCATTGTCTTCATATGTGTGTGTATCTGTGTATCTCTGTCTCTGTCTCTGTCTCTCTCTCTCCCTCTCTCTCTCTCTGTGCTTGTGCACAGGCATACCCATGCATATGTACCCATGCATGTACATGCTTATAGAAGCTAAAGGTTAACTCCAAGTGTAGTTTTCATGTATAACTCATCTTGTTGCTTGAAACAGGATCTCTCATAGAGACAGTGGGTTCACTGACTGGGCCAGTGGCGACAAGCAGTTTGCCACTTGAGCCATTTACTCAGCTCAGAAATGGGTTGTGGTTCAGATGATCTCTAGGTGGTCTGGGTTCCTTTCATTGCAATATCATGGCCACCTAAATTAAAATGGAACCTGCAGTTCTGGTTTCATTACTCTCAGGTCATGTGATGCTAAACAGCAGCTAATTGCCTGTAGCAGACCTGTTCCTTTCAACCTCAGAACCTTTGAAAGCCCATTCCTCATGACAGGAACTTATTATTCAGTGAAGGAGCTGCCCATATTCCACAAGATCTTGGCCTCAATGGGGTTGGAGAACCCATGGCTGGCAGAGTTCCTCAGGATGGCATCTTGGTAGAAAGGTCCTGCTTCCACGGAACTAGCTGAGACTGGCTCTAGAGCAAGAGTAAACAAAATCAGAGACTCAAGATGCTTCCATATGTGCCCTAGAGAGGTGGGAGACCAGGCGCCATTCTTTGCATGCAAGCAAGTTCTTCAAGATGGCTTAAGGTACACTTGCGTTTTCTCTAAGTATCTATGTTGAGCCAGGTGTGCTCATTTCATTTCTGTTGTGACAAAATACCCAGACTCATAAAAAAGCAACTTACGGGAGGGAAAGGCTTATTCGTTTCAGCTTACAAATTCCAGTTTACAGTCCATTATTGCAGGGAAGTCCAGGCAGGACCTTCAAGAGGCTAATCACATCCACAGTCAAGAACAGAGCAAGATTGAATTTATAGACAAGTTCTGATTAGCTAGCTCTGTGCACTCTTGTGCAAATCCAAATTCAGCCACCCACAGTGTGCTGGGTCTCTCCAGTCAATTGGTGCAATCAAGACATGCCTACCACAGCTACAGCCACAGGCCAACCTGATCCAGACTGTCTCTCACTGAGATGCTCTTCTCAGGTGATTCTAGATTATGTCAGGTTGACAGATAAAGCTAACCATCACACCAGGACAATACAATGGCCACTGTCCCATCAAACTCAGTCTTGTGACCTTTTTAGCTGCACTAGCCATAGGCATGTCCTCACCTGCCCTTCCCTGAAGTGTACCAACTCTGTCACCTGGCCCAGTGTCTCTTCTCTGTGCTGATTTTGAGCTTTCTCAGCTTGGGTCACTTCTTCTTTTATGTCCTTATGTACTCAATTGTCTGGACTCAGGGACCCTGGGCTCCTTTCACCAGAATTTCTCACATGTAATTTTATGGGTTTGGGGGTGTGAGGATTCCTCAGACCTCATGTGTGCATGCTGGATATCTGACAAAGTGTCCTTACAATAAGTCTCCCTCATCTGAGGTTCTACTAGACCATAGTAAGAAACCATCAGCTGTCCTGAGCTGCTGGTGTTAGGTTCCTATCACTGCCTTCAAATCACTATATGCCAGGGGCTCCAACAAAACACATCCTCTTGGCTTTTAGGGTTTTAAGTCCTAAAATCAAGGTGAGGCTCCTTTTGGGAGCTATAATGGAGTCTTGCTTTGCCTTTTCTAGCCCTTGTTGAAAGCTGCCTGACTTCTTTAATTTGTTCTCCTTCCCTTTATCCTCAAAGGCAGAAACACAGCACCCTCAGATCTCTCCCTTCTCACCTCCTTGCCACCTTCTCCATCTCTCTCTTTCCCTCCATCCCCCCTGCATGTCTCCATCCTCCTTTCCTCTCTCTTTCCCTCCTTCCTGTCTCCCTCCCTCTCTCTTCTTCCCTTTCATGGTTTCCTTTCCAATCCCTCTTCCCCCTCCCCCTCCCTCTCTTCCCCACCGTGTCCTCTTCACGCTTACCCATTTCTCCCCTCCATTCTTTCCTTTCACACTCTTCAATTCCATACGTCTCCCTCTCCTTCCCCCTTCTCATTTTTGTCTCCATCTCCCCTTCACCCTTCTTTCCCCACATTCTCCTCTCTTCTCTCTCCATTCCTCTCTCCCCTGTCTCTCGTATCACCCTTGTTGCAGCTCCTTCTGAGACACTGGCTCTCTGGCTTCCCTAATACTCTTAAAAGATGGCCCTGAGTTCATCAAGATATCCACGCCCGGCCCTAACTACACCTGTAGTCCCTTTTACCCGGTTAGGCAATGAGTTACAGGGATGAGGACAGTTCCATCCACACACCGTCAACACTCACCCCCAGTTACTGTGTTCGTATCTCTCAGGCCCCAGTTCCCATCTGAGAACGTGCTTAGGTTCAGGATATCATGACTGTCAGCCTCCCCACTTGAAGAATCCTATTCTCTGGGGAGTCTTGTGCCTCCCAGGTATAAATGCGCAAAGTCTCAAGTGATGAGAGGAATTCTTGATCAGTAAGAAATAGGCACACACAGAAAGTAAGATCTTGGCAATGGGGAAAGGAAAGGTATTCTGGCCCCACCATGTACGGACCTGCTCATTTGACAGAGACGGTGTTTTAGAGACCCTGCCCCTGGGAAAGGGTTTGGAAAATGATGCACACCCACATAACTTATTTTCTCAGCCCTACCTTGCTTTTCTATTTTTCATTTGGTGCAGTGGTCACCAGAACAAGGCAACTGAGCACACTCAAACAGGATAGCATTTAAGCAAGAAACTGAAAAAAAAAAAAAAAAAACCCAAAAACCCGAAACCTTTGATGTTTTGATGGTTAATCTTGATTGTCAACTTCATAAGATATAGAATCTCCATGGAAACAAACTTTTGGACATATTTGTGAGGAATTTTTAATTAGGTTTAAATGAAGTGGAAATACTACTCCTACATATTAGCAGCACCGTTCCATGGACATGAATAAAAAGGAGAAAATGAACTGAGCACCAGCACTCATCTCTCTCTGCTTCCTGACTGTGGATGCCATGTGACCAGCTGCCTCACGCTCCTGCTGCTGTGACTTCCCTGGCATGACAAACTATGCTCTCAAACTGTGAGCTAAAATAAACTCTTTCTTCCATAAGTTGCATTTGTCAAGTATTTTGCCACAGCAATGAGACAAGTCAATAATACAATACCTTGAGTCTTTATGTTAGGAAGGCTAATGGGTGGGTTGTACCTTTGCCCCATCTACAAAATTGACCTTGACAATGAATGTAGTTATACTGACTCACGGTCCAGATACTATACTAGTTTTATATTTGTTGCAACTCATTCAATTGAATGGGAGTGGGCAGATGGGAGATATCCACTTAAAGCAGAATTTCTATGAAGAATCTAAAATCAACATAATTTCCATGCAGTAATATAATTTTATAAAAATGCCTCGTTCATATAGAGAGACTGAACTTTTGCCAGACCCCACAGCCAAGTTAATAATATACCTTGAAGTCATTTAAGAATGTTTACTTAGTCTGCTGTCCTACTGTGCGCTCAGCCTTTTTAAACTTAACTTGCCTTTAAAAGAACAATGTAGCGACCCCCTTTACATGCCTTGGCTTTCCCCTGCAATCAGCTTTTACAGCTAATGCGTGGCTCTAATTTTAAATTATAGAATCTTCCATTCCCTTTACCCAAAATAATGTATGTGTATGTTGTGATAATCATTTACTGTAAGCAGCCAACAGGTTGGGAACAATCTTATAAAACAAATATCCATCATAAATGTTGGCGACAACATGTGGAAATAGCTCGATAGTGTCTGTTTGTGATTAGATTTGCTATTCCAAGTCAGTTGGGGTCAATAAAAATGACTTCTCCCCTTGTAAAACTCTGTTAAAGATTTCTGTAGAGAATCTTTCATCCCTTTATCATGACATGCTTTCTATACCATTTAATAAATTCAGAGCAAAGTGTTCTACAAGGGACAGACAGCAATAGAGACAGACAGACACAGACAGATTATAGACAGGTTAGTCAATAGAAACTACAGACATTTTGGAAGATACAGGAAAAGAATTGGAGAACAAGTTTGGTTTTTGTTTTCATTAAGTTAAACCAAGGGAAATCTTTATTTTCATTCCTTAATGTGAGGACAACACATTTGGTGCCTTTGAGATTATCCTTAATGCATTAATCAACACACTTGTAGAGGTTTAGAAAATGACAAATGGAGAGCAGGAGAAACAGTAGCTGAGGGTGAATGACTGAATAGCTGGGATGTGTGGTCAAGGAAATCCAGTGCTATCAGGTGACCTGATGGAAATGAGACTGGATGTGCAGATGTGTGCAAGTTAGAAGCCACGTGTGAAGCTCACTCTTGCCTTTTAGATCTTATGAACCTTGAATGATGTCTAAAAAACTGAGAAGCAGAGGCCAGAGAGATGGCTCAGGAGATAAAGTTTGTGGTGAGCAACTGTGAAGGTTAGAGTTTGGATACCCAGCAGTGGGTGGGTGTGGCAGTTGGTCAGTAATCCTGATTCTTAGTAGACAGAAACTCTCCAGGGCAAGATTTGAAGCTGGATTAGCCAGATTGATAAGGTCTTGAGTCAGCAAGGTCCTGCTTCAGTAAGAAGAATAGAGAATGATGAAGGAATATAGTAGATGCCAAAGCTCTGGCTTCCACATACACCTGTACACATATGTGTCTGCAAACATGTGTGCCGACATACATGAAAACATTCATGCATGCATACCACACACATATACATGTCCTCCCAATCCCTAAGATGAAATGCTGAGGGACACACTTGATCACATGACCCAATGCTAGGCTAAACCACATTGTTCATGAGCGACTCTTCCTTTACACATTACCTCTACTATCAGTACGCAAGAGCTACAAATACAGCATTGTTGGTAAGATCCCACTACCTAAGTAGCAGGTCTCAGGACCATCCGATGTTAATTACCTAGTTATCTGGAGACCTAGAGAAAGCTTCCTTGAGATGTAATTTTTTTTTAATTTTAATTTTTTGATACTTTATTTACATTTCAAATGTCTCCCCCTTTCCAGGTCTCCACTTTGGAAACCCCCTATCCCCTCCCCATTCCCTCTGCCTCTATGAGTGTATTCCCCCTCCCACCCACCCGCCCACCCACTCCCGTCTTCCCACCTTGACATTCCCCTATACTGGGGCCTCTAACACCTTCAGTCCCAAGGGCCTCTCCTCTCCCAGATGGCTAACAAGGCCTCCTCTGCCACATATGTGGTCCGAACCATGGGTCCCTCCATGTGTATTCTTTGGTTGGTGGTCCAGTCTCCAGGAGCACCGGAGGGTCAGGTCAGTTGACACTGTTGCTCCCTCCATGGGGCTGCAAACTCCCTCAGCTCCTTCAGTTCCTTCTCCAACTCCCCCATCTGGGACCTCCACTCAGTCCAACGGTTACTGTGAAGTGAATCTTGGGTATTCTGAACTTTTAGGCTAATATCCACTTATCAGTGAGTACATACCATGTTCCTTCTTTTGTGACTGAGTTACCTCACTCAGGATGATATTTTCAAGTTCCATCCATTTGCCTGCGAATTCATGAAGTCACTGTTTTTAATAGCTGAGTAGTACTCCATTGTGTAAATGTACCACA
>CM052711.1:66362760-66409347 GCA_028551405.1 Uromys caudimaculatus | reverse complement strand
TGGGTCCTCAGGTAGTATTATGTCCATTTTTCTGAGGGTCCGCCAAACTGATTTCCAGAGTGGTTGTACCAGCTTGTAATCCCACCAGCAGTGGAGGAGTGTTCCTCTTTCTCCACATCCTCGCCAACATCTGCTGTCACCTGAGTGAGATGTAATCTTAATGAAAAATAATTGGCTTGAAAAAAGTGCTAGAATTACATAGTCACCAATAATTCCTGTGCCTAGTAGTTCTTCACAAGTAGGTTCAAATAACAATAATAATAATAATGATAATAGATAATGAAAACAAAAAATAAGAAAAAATAGTAGAAACAGCTTTGTGTAATGAATTAATTATTTCTTTAAATAAAACTTACTGGTCTGTGTACATGTTCATGTGTGTGTGTGTGTGTGTGTGTGTGTGTGTGTGTGTGTGTGTGTGTGTGTGTGTGTGTTTGTTCACATGTATATGTGATAGAGGACAACCTGGAAAGCAAATCATTTTTCTTTATTTAAAATATATATTCATTATTATTCTATGCATGTGTACATGGGGGACATGTACATGTCACAGCACCTGTGTGGATACCAGAGGACAACTTTATGGAGTCAGTTCTCTGCTTTCACCTTTACATGAGTTCTTGGGACTAAATTCAGGTCTCTAGATTTTCACATCAAGTGCCTTAATCTACTGAGTTATCTCCCTAGCTCCTTATTTAGCCTTTAAAAGATTTTTGCATATTAAACATAGAAAATGTACCAGCTCGGATGCTCCTGGATAGCATTAAACATGTCCTGACAACTGGAATGGCAGCAAAGACTTCCACAGTGTGCTCATCATGTGTACCCACCAGGGTTTCTTCAGTTCATCAGCACAGTGCCCTGGCTGGTGAACATTACTCTCCTTTCATAGCAGAGAACTGGAAGAGATGGAACATTAGTAACTATTTCTGGGGTCAACATCAGAGTCCTGTCTGCCTTGGGTTTCTAAGAAGTTCAAGGGAACTAGAGCAGAGAGGCAAAAAGGCACTTGGGTATCAAGAGCTGCTCAGTATCTGCATTGAAATCAAGAAGTACACATTGACCGACCTGAGGAACAGGGCCCTGTGATCAAGGGTAGGGAGACAAATCTTTTTTATTTCATTCAATGATGGGTTCTTAACCTTGAAGATTTGGTTTAATCTTTGTAATCCTAGGAAGGATTATTAGCTCTCTTTTACGGATTAAGCAAAGTCAATTCATGTTGCAAATTTCTGCTCATATCTAAAGGCAAGTTGCAAACCAGAACACATGCTTTCAAGTTCATACACTGAAATCCTTACCCACGTGGGCTGGGGAGATGACTCAGTCTATAAAGTGCTTTCCTTGCAATTTTGATGACCTAAACTTAGCCTCTAGAACCTATAATAGTAAGCCTAGAGTGGTAATTCCAGCATTGAGGCAGAGACATGCAGAAACCAGAGGTTCACTGTCCAGACAACCTAACCTACTTTGTAAGTTACAGGCTATCGAGAGGCTTTGTCTCAAGAGAAATCAAGGGAGACAGTATCTTAGGAATAAGAACTAAGGTTAGCTCTGGCTTCCATGTGCATGTGCACACACAGGCACCTGTACAAATACCAACACACACCACAGTTTAATAAAAACATCCTTACCCTCAGGACCTCCAAATGTGACTGTATTTGAGACAAGGCGACTGAGGCAAAGGAAGCTGACAATGGTCCAGCTGTAGTGCTGTTGTGCACAGAACATGAGGATAGGTGATAGAAGGAAAGGTGTCCTTGGCCTGACACACAAAGTCCTATATCATAGTCCTAATCCAATAAGGCTAGTAGCTACCTTTATGGGAAGAAGAGGTGGATGGACATGGGCACACAGACAGATACCTTGAAAGGGCATATGGTGGAAGGTGGCCAAGCACGAGGCAGGGAGATGGTCATTGACACCTTGAGCTTGGGTTTTCAGAACTAGGAGAAAATGAATTTCTGTTGTGAGGGTAGCTCCATCCAACCAAGGCAGTGTGTGATGAGAATTCAAGTTCTGCTTGGCCATTTCTTTGTGCTGTATAAAGATCAGCAGAAAGGTGGAAGGTAGCCAGGCAGGGGGATGTGTAACTCAACAGAGAGGATGTTGGTCGTTCAATAAGGATGCAACAAGAGTCAGTGAGACCTCCTGGCTGATGAGCCTGGGCTTGGGAAGGAGTATGGGATTGAGAAGGACACTGCTGAATAGAGGGAGGGGGATGACATTCTAGGCCACTGAACAGCTGCTTTCGCTGGATCCCAGAGCCTCTACCACTGCCTCTTTGGCTGAACATTTGGCCAGCTAAGCACACATGTGGACACAGCACTGAGGAATGTTGGCCCCAACCAAGCATAAGCCAGGAGATGGTGTGTAAATCAGGGGTCTCTTCCCTTCAAGCCCAGAAGAGCAAAAGCAAAAATCCAGTAGCTCCTCATATTTAGTATGAGACCAAGAGTGTGAGACCTGAAGAAACTCACCCCCGAAAAGAACAAATACTTTAACTAGAACTTATCTCAGAACAAGAAAGCCAACAATAAACTAACCACATGATTAAACACCGAACTTGGGGATATGTGAAGGGAGGGCGTCCCCAGGCTGACACACAATGGATCAAATGTGATAAGTCCTTTGAGGCCAATCAAATACCATCATTGAACCCCACACTCTGTCAAATAGTAAAAGCAGATGTGTTTGCAAACTGGCAAGAACACGGAAGGCTTTTCTTGTGATTGGCAGGCGCTTAGGTAGGAGGTTGCCAGAGATAATGAGGGGGAAATGCTTTGGTTGAGATCTAGACATAAGCATACCCCAACCCCCTCCCCCCGCACTCAGCCCCTCTAACAATAAGTAAAGAGCAAATCAATATTAGCTTGGGCAAGAAGAGATCTAGTGTAACGTGGAAGAAACCCACATGATAGACAGGATGGAAGGAAAAGATAGTCCCCATCCCTGAGATTATGCTTCTCTATTGTCTGATCTATCTCATTCAAATACCAAGCAGTGAGAGCCAGTTGCAATAGTTTAAAGTTGAGGTATGTGTGGAGGACAAAGTTCTCACCTTGCCTTGGGCAATTCTTTCTCTCCATGCTTCATCAGAGCCTTTGACGTTCTATTATTTGGCTTCAGAAACAACCCCCATCTTCCAGTACATTCTTGGGGGAAGAATCAGTGTCCTCAGCCTGCAGAGAGTAGCCCATTCACAGAGTAGCCCATGCCCATGTCTATCCCAGATGATGCCCCATGAGAATGTCCTGGCACATGTGTACTGCTCAAGGTCTAGCCAGACTAAGACCCTGGAAAAGGCTGGATCAGGGGTCAGGTAGAGTGGGTCCAGGCTCCAAGAGTAAGAATCTGCTCTGTTTTGTTCTCCTGATCTCTTAAATAGGGTGAGTCAGCCCTGAGCTTGCAGACACACACTACTACAGTAGCCTTTGTTTTCTTGTGGCTTTCTGGTAAGCTTTACCAATTAAGCCTTCTCCCCAGGCTCTGCAATGCATTTATTATGTAACTCTATTTCCTAGTAGATTAGAACCCAGTAGAATGGGGACCTTCCCACATTCTAAACTTACATTCAGTAAAATCGCAGCAGTGATGCCCTCATCAATACTGCCCATGATAAAAGAGAAGGCATTATTGATGGAACCAAAATCATGCAGGAGTTGCAGTACATGACTATGGATTCGTTTAACAATTTCACAAGGCTACAGTAGAAAACTTTGGAATTACATGTATTGCCACTAACCCACTAATCAGTGATGGATATTCTCCCTGTGATCGACAAAAGGCAGAAGAAGCATTCCCTCTAAGGATACTATTTAGAGCCTAGAAGTTGAATTAGCTTCTTTTAGACATGAGCACTTGCAAGAGAGAAACTTCAATAGTAAATGTTTACACAGAATAATCAACTCTTTGGGTTGTCAAGAGGCACTGCTCTTTAGAATCAGGCACCTGACAGCAGATTCCCACTTTCATGGAAGACTCACCCAGGCCTAGTGAGTGTCTATGACTGTCCCTCCCAGAAGATTCCTCCAAGACAGCCTCTCAACATACAAGATATCTGAGCCACAGCTCCTGCCCAGGGGGTGTTCTAGGACATGTTTATGTGGTACAGGCGAAGGAAAAGCAGAGAAAAGCATTCCTGTCTGTGGCTCAGAACATAAATCCATCGGAAGAGTCCTCCCAAGGCAGTTTTCCCAAGGAGTAATGAAGTGAGGGAAGCTGTAGGTAACCAGGGAGGAAACAGTAAACCCCATATCATTCTGTCTGATTAGGGAATTAGCCAAGACCAAACAGAGCTGGTGAGAAGAGAAGCGTAAATTTCCCCATGCATATAGGACTCCATAGGTCTGCTGTTACAGGGAAGGGAGATGTCACCACCTAAAGCTGGCTCCAGTCTTTTAAGCTGTCTCCAGTTTTAAAAGTGTTGCCTCTTGGCTTTGAAGATGAAGTCAGTGTTGATGGAGAAGAGAGGGAGTCAACAGATTCCCAGGAAGGCAAGGACTGTATCCGCAGCTGGGTTGAGAGCATGCGCAGACAATTCCCTGATCTGGGAACACTAAGCTTGGGTTGACTTGTTGGCTATGTCTTTGCTTTCTTAAAACTCCTCAAGGAATCCAAGAGCCTCCACACATATGATGCTAACACTTAGGGTATAAAGTTTGTTTCTCATGGAAGTGAATCACAAAGTAGTATTGGCCATTATATTTGAATGAATTAGCATAGTGTATGTGTGTATACATGTGTACATATCCATATGCATACATATGTATGTGAGTTTGCGTAGACATGTGTACGTGTGTATGGAGGCCGAGACAGCCTCAGCTGTTGTTCTTCCAACGCTATCTACCTTAACTTGTGAGATGGGGTCGCTCATGGGCCTGGAACTTATTAAGTTGGCCAGGTTGGCCAGCAAGCCTCAGGGTTCGGCTTGCCTCTCCTTACCCAGCACTGGGGTTATACTAACACACCTAGCTTTTAAAAAATTCCTTTACAACTTTAGTTCTGGGGATCAAACTCAAGTCCTCATAAGAAGACAATGCTCTACTGACTGAGCTGTCCCTCAGTCCCCAGTGATCATTTTATAACAACACTTGAAAACATTTCTTAATGTTCGTGAAGTTCTTTTATTTATATTTATTTCACGGAAGTCTCACAAGAGCCCTTGAAGCATTGATCCCAACGCTTTAGAAGAATTGTACCTCACTGTTTCTTTCTGAACTCCACTTGTTCATTGGACAGACTTTAGCAAAGATGAAGAGTGTTGAGAAAACAAAATCCACTCATCTATGCTCCTTCATCAAAGCCACCTCCTTTTGTCTATAATGCACTTAAAAACTAGTCTCATTATTATCTATGTGTGTGTGTTTGAGGGGTATGGGCATGAACGTGTGTGTGGCCTTGAGGCCAGCAGTGGGAGCTGCAATTCCGGGCATCTCTGAGACACCCGACAGGACACAGGTCCTGGGGACTGATCGGGGGTCTTCGGCAGTGGCAGCTCTCTTACCTGTGAGAAGTGTCTCAAGGGATTGTACTTTTGTGCTTGTTTTACAGCTTGCAACATATTGCTTTTAATTCTAAATAACCAATTGGAAAGTTATACACATGCCGATAAATTCACAATTACAAAGTCATTTTTTAATGACTGTAGAGGCACACTGTTTAATAAAATAATCCAGCTTGATGTCCTTTTAAAAATTGAATCCCCTGGTTTTGAATATTTAAATCACTTCCAGCAGAAAACATAGAAACTATTATAGTTACCTTATATATTGGTTTACATATTTAAGCATATAATAATCATACAATTAGTAAAATGTTATTACATTAAATGGTTTATTAATTGTCAAAATAATAATGAGGTTATTATCTTTATAATGAAATCATTGGGTGTATTCTCTTTTTTCTTTTTTCTTTTAAGAGTAGCTTTATTGAGTTCAGGTGAAAACTATCCATTAGATTTAGCAAAACCAAAACAAAAACAAAAACAAAAAGAACAACCAAACAGCAACAACAAAAACCCAGAGCAACAATAAAAACCAGTCAAAGTCAGTGATCTTTAAACTAGATCTCAGCTTATTGTGAAAGGTTTTTTCTTTATCTAGTTGTCTCAGGTTAGAATATAATCTGTTGAACATAAAATACTTAAATTTTTTGCTTAATGCATTCTAATGGCAATTACATTCTTTATTATTTACTGTTCCTTTAAAATCAAGTTGATCCTGCCTAATGGATACATGTTTATTAAACCCCATATCTATTTCTTTAATTTTTAAAATTATATTCATTAAGGATCAGAGAGACGGATCAACAGTTGACAGCACTTATTGCTCTTTCATAGGATCTAGGTTCAGTTTCTAGTACCTGCATGGTGGCTCACAGCCATTTGCAATTTCAGTTTCAGGGGATCCAACGTCCTCTTTTGAGCTTATGGTATCAGGCATTCATGTGATGTACATACTTATATACAGGCAAAAAAACACATATATAAAATAAATAAACCTTTAAAAATTACATTTGTTTATTTAGTGTGTGTGTGTGTGTGTGTGTGTGTGTGTGTGTGTGTGTGTTTGGTGGGGGGAGTGTGCCATGGCATGTATGTGGAGGCCGGAGGACAACTAATAGCAGTTTTTTTCTTCCACAACATGAGTCTGAGGGATCAAGCCCATGTTTTGGCTGAGCCATATTGCTCGCTCCAGGCCCCATATTTAGTGAAAATGAACCTCAGACATTTCTGCTCTGTTCCTGCAGTTGCAAAGTTCATTCCTTTGCACCCATGGCTATTTGGCTTCCTTGCTTAAATTCAGTCGCTACCCCAAACTGAACATTTTCAAGTCTCACATTTAATTCCATCCAGTTTCCTAATTGTCATACATGCTAGACATTATGTTAGACATGGATGTGTCAGAGAGAGTGCGGGGAGAGCTGGTCCCGGTTCTCAAATTGAATGCAGTTAAGCTGAGCATACAAACAAGAGAAGGATGACCAGGGTATAATTCCTTAGCGCTACACTATAGGGGCGATGCCTGCTTTGTGGTTACAGAAAGGTACCTCCAATCCAGACCCAGAGGCTAGGAATGATTCTCATACCGATGCTGAAGTATGTATGTCACATTGGAGAAATGACTGAGAGTCAGCCAGGATGTGGACAGGATGTCATTAACCAGCAGAGCCACTGGCTTGGTATCCCAGATGAGGTCGGGGGGATAACCATATACTAGACCTATTTCTCAACTTAAAATATTATTTTTAATTATGTGTGTATATTTGGCTATATGTGGATAAGTGCTCCGGGGTACAAATTCCAGTGGAAACTTAGTAGAGTCATGTCACATGTCACACCAACCTTATTGCATCTCCTCCATCTGGAAATGGGCATCGTGGATGGAGATCGCCACAAAGGCCAGGGTTCTGGTTTCAAAGCTTTGGTACAGAGTATCTTGGCCATTCCAGTAAGGAAGAGATGAATGTAAAGTACCAACTGGCGGGATGCTGATGCCTGGAAGTAAGAGATGGGGCTACTGTTCTACTTCCGGCAGTGTTTGCTAATCATGTGTTGGATGGTGGCCAGGTTGCACCTGGAAAGGCAGGCCTCATGATAGATAGCACAATTCATATGTTGATGCTCAGATAGGAAGGATCAAGAAATAATACCACATATGAAAGACATGTAAAGTCACTCTGCATTGCTATGACAAAATGCCTGACGGAGACCTCTTCAAAGGAAGAGATGTTTATTTGGGCTCACAGATTTCAGCCCATGCTTGCTTGGTTCCATGGTTCTAGGGTTTAGGTGAGGCAATGCATCAATCACAGCCAAGACAGTGTGGAGGGGGAAAGCTGCTTACTTTTTGGTTGCCAGGAAGCAGACAGAGAAAGGGGGTTGATGAGGGGACATGATGTCATTCATGATCAGCTATGTCCTCCATCAAGACCTTATGTGATAACAGCCCTGTACGTTATGGATTTATCCATTAAACTTCAGCCATTGAGTTACTGATGAAGCTAGAGCCCCAGGTTCAGAACCTCCTAAGCAGAAACAAAGGCTGTAAGCCATTATCTTGTAGAATGCTGCTTTCTCCCTATGTCTTCAGGTGATCTTCTCTCTGGTCGCATCTCCATGCAAATCTACATGCAAGTTTTTTCTTCTAATAAGGACTACCAGTAATACTAGATTAGGGCCCAGAAGACAAAGAGATGGCTCAGCAGGTAAAGGTGCTACCACCAAACCTAGTGGGCTGAGTTCAATCTCTGGAGCCCACATGGTAGAAAACTGAATCCTGAAAGTTGTCCTGTGACATCGTCACAAATGATGTGGCATGTGGGCACCCTCATGCTCACACACATAGTAAAACAAAGAAATAAATAATTGTAAAAAAAAAAAGTTTAGGGCTTAGCTTAATGATTTCACTTCATCTTAATTATCTCTCTTTTTTAAAAAGTAAATAAGAGCTAGTTTATTCTAGAGCCATATTTGTGTGACCGTGGCCTGGGCAATAACAATTTAGGTTACCCAAATTCCATGTTGCAGTCATTATCCCAGGCTAGGGATTGAACTCAGGTCATCGGTCTTGGCAGCAAGCACCTTTACCCACAGAGCCATTTTAACAGCGCCAAACTTCTCATCTTGCTTTCACCTCCTCAGTTCTGCGATTACAGGCATGCGCCTCATATATGTGCCTCTGGCAACTGAGTTACATTCCAGCCCTGACACCCCTCCCCCCCCACACATATGGGGGGGGAGAGAGAGAGAGAGAGAGAGAGAGAGAGAGAGAGAGAGAGAGAGATTATACAAAAATAACAATCTCAAGAGTAGAAACTTCTGTATTCATTCAGAGGATTACTACTAGACTTTGCCTTCAGAAAAGGCTCCATGGGTTTTGGAAATGACAGCACTGGTTGTTGGGATCAGGAGGCCACCCTGGTCCCTGAGAACAGAAAGCAAGCTGCTGTCTTGTCACTAGACAGCATATCCCCCTCACTGGCTGCTCTGACAGGATAAAAGGTGGAGAGCGGCTGCCTTGATTATCTTTTGATTATCTTCCTCATTTAAAAAAAAAAAAAAGCTAAGCGTGAAGATTTACTAAATAATTAGAAAAACGTGGGGCATCTCACATTTCCCCACTCCATAGAATGTCTGCGTCTGCAAGCTGCCGAGGAGCATTCTGTAACTCCCAGGTATCCTTAATTTCAGCGTCTAGAGAGTACCAGATGGGAACACCCCACAAAACTGTTTTCTCAGCTTTCATCCGTATAGTGAAGCGTGAGGCGTTCTTTATTCAAACCACCAACAGGAGAACTTCATTCTGCATTTTGCTGATTGGTCTGCAAGCCAAGCCTTCAGTAGCAAAAAAAAAAAAAAAAAAAAAAAAAAAAAATCTTGAAGCGCTGCCTTGAGATTTGAGAATTCAATCAGTCTCAGGAATTTCTTTTGGTAAAGACACTTAAGTTCGGTCAGGACTCGTGGGGCTGCGGTTGGCTCCTTGTCTCTGGGGCTGGGCATGCCCAGTGGTGTACTTAAATATCATCAGGGCTGAAGCTGACCACAAGAGTCTGTTTGAGGTACTTGTGCTGATGTGATGTTGAAGAAAGGTTGGAGGAAATTGGGCTATTTAGCCAGCAGACAAAAGACTAAAGAGCAATGAGGTCTCGGTTTCCAAGTTCAACCATGTCCGTCACTTTCAGCACAGCACAACATTCACCATGAGATGCTGGCGGAGTCTTCCACTTGTCCAAGCCCAGCATGCCTGCAAATAGATATGCAGAGAATGGGAGCCAACTTGGGAATTCATGAATGAAGCAGAGAACTCTACTCTAGCTTCATTCTGTAATGTGTGCTTAATCTGTAAGATGACTTGGTGTTAACACTTAAATTTTGGGGGTGGGGGAGGGCTCACTTAGCAAACTGCCTGCCTTGGGAGTTTGGGGACCTGAGTTTGAGCCCCAGAATCCTGTAGAACTGTCAGGCACGGTGATGCATGCTGGTGATCTCGAACAGCAAACACTTTACTGAATGAGAGAGCCATTGAGACAAGCGTCTTTGTCACAGCAGGGTAGGATCTAGGACAGTGAAGGACGTGGGAGATAGGGTGGAGGGAAAGGAAACAAACCAGAGATGGGCCAGGTGTCCAGCTTGGGAACTCTGAGAGAGTGGTGTTATCCTGAGATTCATGTACTGGAAAAACAAAACAAAACAAAACAAAACAAAACAAAACAAAACAAAACAAAACAAAACCAGTGAGTGAGCTTGTCCTATCTGCCAAGCATATATTTTTCAGATTTGTTCAGATTTCATCTCGTTTACCTCTATTGTGCCCTTTCTGTTGAATGTCCTCATCTCTCAGATCCTGCTCCATGTGCTTTGTATATATAAATCTTTATAGTAATCAGACAAGGAAGGGAAATTACCATAGCAGTGTTCAGAGAGGCTAAGTAGCTTGACGTGGGAACACACAGCTCATTACTTTTAGTCTTTTTACATGGCCAGGGTGAGTTTAAGATAAGAGATGTCTGTCATATTTGCATTTTGTTAGAAATTTCAGTACAGGAAACCATAAGGAACCTTCTAGTACAGTGGTTCTGAACCACTCACACAGGAGTCTCATATCAGATACCCTGCATATCAGACATTTACATTATATTTACATTAGGAATCATAAAAGTAGCAAAATTTTAGTTATGAAGTAGCAACAAAATAATTTTATGGTTGGGGGTCACCACAACATGAGAAACTATATTAACGGGTTGCAACATGAGGAAGGTTGAGAACCACTGCTCTAAAGTTTAGATTTAATAGCATTGAACAATGATGTCAGCCCTTTAACGGCACTGTCATAGTTAGATTTTTATTGTCAAGCTGACACCCAGGAAGAAGGAACTTCAGTTGAATAATTGCCCCAGATTGGCCTGTGACATGTCTTCAAGATACTGCTCTCATTGATGACTGATAAGGGAGGTCCCAGCCTACTGCGGGCAGTCCATCCCTAGGAGGGCCCGGCCTATAGTGGAAAAACTAGGTGAGCATATGCCCATGAGCAAGCCAGCAATCAGCATTCATCTCTGGATTCTGACCCTTCTTTCTTCTGCATTGTGTTCTTGCCCTGATTTTCCTCAATGACAAACTATGACCTAGAAGAGTAAGACCTAATACCACCCCCTTGCTTTTGGCTAGTGTTTATCACAGCCATAGAAAACGAATTAGAACAGGCACTATTTGATTAGAACTCTAATTTCTCCTGGAGCTAACAAGGCTTACTAACAACACTACACTCTACCAATCCCCACACCAACTGGGAATCCAAGCTCTTCCTGACAACCCCAGATAAGCAGAAGTTTTCCACAGCTCCCATAGATGGGGGTGGGGGGGAAGGACAGTGGCTTGTGCTTAGTAAGTCTTCCAAATAGAACTCTGGGCTTCCTATCTGCTCCTGTCTATGCATCTTCTGGGGACCCTCTGCCATACCAGTCTCGCCTCACCCCTAAAGCCGATCCTAGAACAGGCCAGTCAGGGTCTTGGTGAAGCTAGGAATCCATAACTCAGTAGGCAGCCCTACTTTGAACACAGCTCTGGAGATGAGGCAAGAGAGATGGCAGGAACTAGCCTAGCTTAGCTAGGAAATGAGAGTGGGGAGCTTTGAGTGAATCAGAAAATAGACTCTCTTTCTTAAGGCTGAGGCATCATCAGCTGTCCTAGTTTTAAGTTGTTGCTGTGATAAAACACTCTGACCAAAAATAGCATAGGGAAGGAAAGAGTTGATTTGGCTTACCTGTCCAGGCCACAATCCATCACTGAAGAAGTTAGAACAGTAACTCAAGGCAGGAACCTGGAAGCAGGAACCAAAAAGGAACGCTGTTGTCTGGCTCATGCTTAGTTAGCTTTCTTATGTAGCCCGGGGTTGGTGTTGCTGATGATGGCCTTTGCCCTCCAAATCAACAGTTGAGAGAATTCCTCGAAGGCCAATCTGACTAGATCATTTTAGGCTGTGTGGAGTTGAAAAACTAAAGGTCACTGGAGCACCAGTGAACTAGAAAAAAACAAAAACAAAACCCACCGTGGTCCTTGGGTGAGACACTTAACCTTAGGATGTTCACCCTGGAAAAGAAAGTGCACAGACCAGAGGAAAGGTTAGACGGGCTTTCAGGGAGGCAGAAGGGAGAGTTCACCTTGGCAGGGCAAGGCAAGCAAACCAGGGAAGAAACAAACTAACCCCCCTAAGCCTTGGGTTCCTGGTAGCTTTTGTTGAGATTACCTTTGATCAGGAAAACCACAGTTCTTTTCCCTTCCAGAGAGGTACTTGAGGGAGCTGATATTGGAAACAGAAATCATAGGCCTGTGACATGGCCTGAAGGGCCTCCACTCAGGGCGCATGCTCACAGATGACTGGGATGGATGATTTAGCAGGGTGGGTGCTAAAGGATGCTTGTTTCAACTAGGAAATTATAACCAAGCTTCTGCTATTATTGTTGGCTCATTGTCTAACTCAACTGTCAATTCCAGACCATTGGGTAAGGTGTTTGGTGGTCTTGTTTTATTTTGTTTTGTTTTGTTTTGTTTTTCTGGAAGGCCAAAACTGTTTTATCATTGAAGGTTTTGGTTAGTTGAGGACCATGTGAAGCCTCTTTATTTTGCTTTGAAAACTTGATACAGGTAAACAAGGTATCATGGTTACATCTACCCCTCAGACCCAAAGTGTTTCAATACTGGACTCCCATTGCATTTCTCTTTCCAGGTCATGCTATCTGTTTTAATTATTTTCAACCCACTGAGTCCAGTTGGCATTGCCCATGAACACACAGATGTGGGATCACCCACTAGGGCATGGAGACTAGATCAGTGGTCACTCCCCAATGAAAAGTGATGGTGTCCCCCAGGAGCCACCAACTGCAAATGGCAACTTACTAGGGGTGTGGGTCTCAGGAGCCCCTGTGTCTGAACCTTCCTACCTGCCCCAACTATGAATCATTTCATTTCAGCCAGCTGCTTTGTGTTCAGCTCTGTGCACAGCATAGGAAGCCAGGAGCAAATTTAGTATACTGGGTCTCTTTCGCTCTAAATCTGTCAGGACAGATGGGTAGATGCAAGCACTTTTCTTGCAAGCCTGTGTACTACCGCAGAGGTGGTCAAGGAAAAGCAAGAAGGTCTGATTCCTTGTGAGAGAGCACTTGAGTGTCCTTTAAATAGGATTTTGGGAATGGGGCAATGGTTCGGTTGATAAAGCACTTGCCAAATAAGTATGAGGGAACCCCAGAACTCATATAAAAAGTTAGGAGTGGTGATGTGAACCTGTAATTCCAATGTAGGGGAACTAGAGTCAGGAGACTCTGGAGGGTGTGTGGTTCACTCAATCTAGGCAAAACAATGAGCTCCGGGTTTACCCTGTCTCTAAATAAGATGAAGACACTGGGTTTTGACCTCTGTCCTCTACACATACATATAGACACTCAAAATAAAGCTTCCAACTGTGATCAAGGAATATATGAAAACAGGAAATGGGGGGTGTTCTAGAGAGTATCAGGGTAGGAGCAAAAACACTGACATGTTAAGATCTGAATGAGATGCCTAGGTACCAGGTCCTTTTCGTTTCTTTGTTTTTTAATTGTGTGTGTGTGTGTATGTGTGTGTGTGTGTGTGTGTGTGTGTGTGTGTGTGTGTGTCTGTGTGTGTGTGTGTGTGTGTGTGAGAGAGAGAGAGAGAGAGAGAGGAGGTGGGTATACATATTAGTATGAGTGTAGGTGTACATATACCATAGTGCAGAAATGGTGATCAGATGACAACCTCAGGTGTCCGTCCTCACCCCTTCTCATTGTTTGAGACAGAGTCTCTTCTCACCACTGTATACTCCAGGTCAGCTGGCCCACATGGTTCCAGGGATTTTTGGGTCTCCACCTCCCATCTCAGTAGGAGCAATGAATCAGATCATAGGCATATGCGTTACACCTCCAGCTTTCCGTGGATTCTGGAGACCTTAACTCAGGTGCTACCTTGTACAGCAAGCACTTCACCAACTGCGCCATCCTCTAGCCTGCAGGTGGGTTCTTAAAGAATTGCACCACTGCCTCTGAGAACCTACTTGAGGTTAGACTGTGGGAGGCCTCCCGCATCAGCATCTGCAAAGCTTCCTGAAGTCAGAAGCGTATTGCTTTAGGCAAAACAAAGGGGGAACATAGATTAACACAGAGATATAGGTGACCGAAGCTCTTAAAGCTGTTCAGGATGAAGATAAAATGATCTTGTAAGACAGGCTTTGCTACTAGACAGTTAAAACACAAAGGTCAAAGATCCCACCCCCCTCCGTCACAAAGAGTGCTTATTGCTCTTTGAATATGCACAACTCTGATTATCATGTTTTTAAACCCACTTCTGAGAAGCCATTCCAAAGTGGTTTGAAAGTATCTACCACCATGGAGAGTTGCCAGCACAGTGAGTGGGGTAACAGCAGGGTCAGGATGGGACAGGGAAGGAACTGGGGGTGGGGGGGGCGGTGTTCAGGTGCTTCAGGAATGCACTGGAAACCCAGCCATTTGGTGGGAGATACATGTGCAAGGAAGACAACGAACACTACCCTAACATTTCCTTCTTGATGACTATCTTGCCCTGTGTATTTATGCAGCAGCAAGCACTAACGTGTTTTGGCAGTTTCTCAAATATTTGACGCTAGATTGAAAGAAAAAAACATGTGTGTGTGTGTGTGTGTGTGTGTGTGTGTGTGCGCGCGAAATAAGGAGCCTCCTCAACTGCTTAGTTAACTTCCTTAGGTTGGAAAACAGGGGTTTTAGAATTATTCTATTTACCACTCCCAGCCCAACTCTGTAGAGTTTTTCAAATATTTGAAGACAATTGCTGGCCTCGAAATTGAAGTGCAGAGAAGAATGTCTTGAGAGAAACAGCATTTAAGAGGTGAAAGATTACTATGCATTTAAGTGTTCGAGACCATCCATCTTTTGGGGCAGGAGTCTTTAATCAGGACCGGTGATTACAGGGATAATGGCAAGATAAAAATCATACACATTCTTGCATTTTAAAAATGTCTGCTTTAAGTCAGTAATGGTAGCTTAGATTATTATTAGTGCAGGATCATTCCCCAGGCTGTAACAGGCTTCTCTAGGTTATTCTT
The DNA here is from genome assembly GCA_028551405.1 of Uromys caudimaculatus. Taxonomy (NCBI): domain Eukaryota; kingdom Metazoa; phylum Chordata; class Mammalia; order Rodentia; family Muridae; genus Uromys; species Uromys caudimaculatus. Next base: position 66,394,234 of record CM052711.1, on the reverse strand, counting down.
TCTGCAGGCCCTGGGCACTAGTCCACCTTTGTAATTTCGCCTTTGCCTTGGAGTCTGTCTGTGTTTCCACAGGCATGTAGATTTGAAAGCATCAACCACGTTCATCCTTAGAAGTGGAGATTTTTGCTTGCAAGATAGCCTGTAGGTTGACTAAAGTCAGAAACTGCCATTGGGTATGGTAGCATGTGTATGCTTGTGACCCTAGTTAGCGCTTGGGAGGTTGAGGTAGGAGTTCTGTCATGACTTCTAGGACAGCATGGGTTATAAAGGAAACACCAGGCCAGCTTGAACTATATAGCCATATCTTGTCTCCAAATACAGAACAAAAGAAAACAACAGTGGCTGTGATCATTGCTCAGGCAGTAAGGCACATCCCTTGCAAGAATGAAACCCAAGTTTGATTTCTGGTACCCACATAAAGAGCAGTCATGATGACCCTTACCTTAACACTAGAGATCGGAGACACGAGGATTCCTTACTTCTTTATGGTCAGGCAGTCTAGCTGAATAGGTGAGCTCTGGGTTCAGTAGGGGACCCTATCTCAAAACTTACGGTAGCAAGAGACTGAGGAAGACACCTGATGTCAACATCTTACTTCTACATGCACACTACACAGAGGCATGCACACAGGACCACGTATGCATGTTTTAAAAGGCCAACCAACAGCAGTTAAGACAGTGTAGCAAAGTAGGCTGAGTACATCTGCATTTTCAGGTTCCCTTTCAACACTGACAGTATTAACTACTGTTTTTATACTTCTGAATATGTGCCTGTCTAGTATTTCAGCATCTGTGGTTGCCCCTTAGTTACAAAGGCATTTGCACACTCTTGAATTTATTTGTCTGATGACTGCAACAAGAGCTGATTATGGACAGTGATGGGCTAGGAGTTGGGGACACATACATGTACAGTGACAGGAGCCCTTCCTAGGATGCTTCTGCTTCATCCATTCATTTAGCATTTGATTCCACAGATAACAAATTGTTCCCAGAGAGTATAGTATTTATGCCACTGAGCCTGGGGCTAGGTCTGCAGTAAAGAAGAGTGTGTGTGCTCCAGTTGATGTTTTCTGGAGAGAGATGCTGTGCATTCATGATGAGCACTGGAGGAGAAAATTAGAACTGAAAATGCAGAGCTGGGGGGGGGGGGTGCATGCACATCTGAATATGCACATGGGGGGACCAGAGGGTGACTGATGGTTAGAATATGCTTGGCCCAGGAAGTGGCACTATTTGGAGGTGTGGCCTTGTTGGAGGAAGTCTGTCACTGTGGGGGTGGCCAATGAGACCCTCCTCCTAACCACATGGGAGCCAGTCTTCTCCTAGGGGCCTTCAGATAAAGATGTAGAACTCTCAGCTCCTTCTGCCTGGACTAAGTCATCACAGACTTAGTCTGTGTTGCTTACCAGAAGCTGTCAACCTGTTCTCTTTGACACAGACAGAGTCTCTCACTGGCCTGGAGTTTACTGATTTGTTAGACTGCCTAGCCAGTAAGCCCAGGGCTGTGCTTGTCTCTATTTTCCCAGAGCTGGGATTACAAATATGTACTCCAAGTTTAAGATTTTTCTTTTCTTTTTGATATTATACTATAATTACATCATTTCCCCTTCTCTTTCCTCTTTTTTAATCCTCCAATATATCATTCCTTGCTCTTTTTCAAATTCATGGTCTCTTTTTTCATTAATTGATATTTTATGCACGTATATGCACATTATATCAAAACATACACACATACATGCATATATTTGTATATACACTTGACCTCAGTTTGTCCAGTACTTGTATCTGTGTTTTCAGGGTTAACTATTTGGTATTGGCTAACCAATAGATCTGCCCTTCTCTGGAGAAGACTAATTCTCTCACTCTGGGCATCCCTCGGTTGCCTGTAGTTCTTTGTCTGGATGGAGACCTCATGAGCTTCTCTGTCCACTTTAGCATGTCTACCACTGTTGTTCTTGTTTGGGTCCTATTTAGGCAGCCATGTTGGTGAGACTTTATGCATGTAGCTTCTGACACTTTGAGGAGACACAATCTCACAGCAAACTCTCTGATCATCCAGTGTTACAATCTTTCTAGCCCCTCTTCCATAATGTTCCTGGAGCCTTGGGGAAGCAGTGATTTGTGGAACCCATTAGGATTGACTTCTACAACCCTGTACTTTGATTGGCTATGCTCTCTGTAACAGTCTCTGTCTTCACCTTTTGCTTTTAAAATGCAGGCTCTGATCCTTGAGTTCAAATCCTTATAATTGCATAGCAAATTCTTTACTGATTGAACTATCTCTCCCAGGATAAAGATAAGCTTTAATTAAGTGATCACACATCTTGTCTCCTTTTGTGGTCAGTAGTAAATTAATCATAAGGATGTGGTATCGCTGGGCAGTGGTGGCGCACGCCTTTAATCCCAGCACTCGGGAGGCAGAGGCAGGCAGATTTCTGAGTTCGAGGCCAGTCTGGTCTACAGAGTGAGTTCCAGGACAGCCAGGGCTACACAGAGAAACCCTGTCTCGAAAAACCAAACAAACAAGCAAACAAACAAAAACCAAAACAAAACAAAAAGGATATGGGTATCAATGCCCAGGATAGCATCTGTGCCCAATTCACCTCCAGGTTTCTGGCCTGAAGCTCTGCACTATATAATGCTACTCTTTGCCTCCAACCCCCCTCCTGTCTAGGTATATTAGTTTAATTCTCACTGTTATAAAATCCTCCCCAAATGCAGCCTAAGGATGGAAAGGTTTGTTTTGGCTTCAGTTTAAAGGTACAGTCCATCATGAAGGGAAAGGATGGCAGCAGGAGAAGGTGTCTGGTCTCGTTGCATCCGCAGTCAGGAAACAAAGGAAGTTGAATGCTCACGTCCAGCTTCATGTCTCCTCTTTATTCAGTCCGGGATCCTAGCCTATGACATGGTGCTGCCCACATTCAGGATAGATTTTCTCACTTCTATTAATGCGATCTAGGTAATCCCTCACAGACATGCCCAGACATTTGTAAACGAGATGGCTATAGATCTTGTCCATTTGGAACTCAGTATTAACCATCACAGGAGATGTGCTCTGAGGTTTGCATGAGGCCCTTGAACTCCAGGACGTGTGTCACCTGCTGTACCTAATGGTGGCGCTTGAACTATGAGCCAAACGAGCTCTCCCTTCCCGATGCTGGTCTTCTCACAGCAGCAAAAGTGTGGCTAAGATGCTCACACAGCATTGAGTGGGAAAAGGTTAGCCCCTGGCACTGGGGATTGGGACCAGCAATGCTGCATCCCTTGGCTGAGGGTTAATAAATGTGACTCAAACGGCAGCTTCTATGTTCTGCCCATGCTTCCCAAACCCTGGGCAGTGATGAGTATCTACCTCTTGGCCACAAAGGCCTTAAAATACCTATCTTTATGTATGTGTTATTTATCCAGATGGTAAAAAGTCACCACACCACAGGTGCATGACATTGGGTCCCTAGAACCCATTGTGAGCCCCACATGATAGTACACACCTCTGTAATCACTGTGCTTCTATGGAGAGATGGCTGGGAAGCAGAGATGAGAGAATTCTTTGTAGGTCGTGTTACCCTGGTGCCTGAGGTAGCAAACAATGGAGACCCTGTCTCAGACACGGTGCAAGGAGAATGCAGACACCTGAGGTTTTCCTCAGACCTCTTCGTGCGTCCTGCAGCACACACATGCCTGCTCTCACACAGATGCTCATGTACATACCCCTCCCCCCACAGATTAAAAAATATGATTCCATAAGCCCTCTTAAATAACCTCCCCTGCAGAGCTGCTCATCTCTGTCAGTTTCCTGTCAGAGCATCCTTTTAAACTCTATGGCTTCTGCCTGGTATTAGCCCCAAACTCCCTCTGACAGCTTCCCTGTCCCTGCATGGATTCTCCAGCACCTTCACAGAGCTTGGAAGTCCTGTGTCATTTTCTCATGGAGCCTCATTTGATCCTCATGGCAAGCACATCTAAAATGGTGCTTCTGATTGTTGTCCCATGAAATTGGGAACATAGAGAGACAGGACATCATTTGCCATAACCCCAGAGCTTGTGCAAGTGGGGGTCAGTGGAGAGACCCGGTCTCTGGGAACTTAAAGCCTCCTTTTGCTGGGGACACCCTCACTTGTCCAGTGTCCACCCTGTGCTGCTGGTTCGCCCACCCAGACATAGCAGAGTTCTTGGAACACTGTCTGGACTCTTGGAACTCGCTGTCAATACTGGTGAGCCACTCTTCTCTTATTTCAGAGTCTTTCCTCAGTCCCTCAACTCCTGGTACCCAAGCATCCATCAGCTTGCAGAGTGCAAGTCAGTGCTAAACCGAGTAGCAAACCTACCAGCCTGGCTTAGAGCAGGAACAGGCATCAGGCCCCTGCATGGGAAGTTCGAGGGAATTTTGGGGTTAACACTAGCCTGGAGCTGCACAGTTAAAAAGGATGCTCTGCTTATGGTCCAGCCTCCTGCAGAGAGAGAGAGAGAGAGAGAGAGAGAGAGAGAGAGAGAGAGAGAGAGAGAGAGAGTGCATGAAAGGAGCCAAAGGCTACCCTCTGGTCTGAGTCACACAGAGGAGGCAAGAGAAGGAAAGTGTGTGTTTAGCTGTCCCCACAGTTCTCCATCCTGGGGCTCTTCAATTATGTAAAGGCGGATACATAAGGTAAGTACTTCTAGGACTTTGGGCCTACCTGACTTCAAGCAATGTTCCACCACTAAACCCAATTTGGAAATCCCGCCTCCTTACTGGGATAAGGAAACAGTGATGATAAATGAGAGCAAAGCAAGTATTTCTGTGTTTTCCAAAAAATTCTGTAAAACACAATTCAAAGCTTGTGAGGATCCCCAGTGTGGAACCAGCACACTCCCAGAGCCCCACCTTCCTAATCTCCACCTTGCACTCCCCCCTCCTGCCATACTGCCTCTTAAGAGAGGCCCAGTGAACTTGGCCTATGGGCTTCTGCCCTCAGCACTCCTCCGGCTGGGGGCAACTTCTCCCCTGCTCCCACCTAGTCCCTATGCACTGTCCAAACTCGGTTATCTTACCCATTCATTGATTACCATAGCATGCTGATGCAAACAAATCAATGACTGAAGCATGGGGGTGGGGAGCCTAGAGACTGGCAAGCAGTTCTGACTGTGGGCAGCTGAGCCTGGACAGTTGAGAACATGTTACACAACCTAGGGCTCTACTAAATTTGGATTATGCACATTCTGTTCTTCTGAAAACCCTGCAGGTGGCAGCCCAGCTTTTACCTGGTCATACTTCACACATGTATAGAGAGAGAGAGAGAGAGAGAGAGAGAGAGAGAGAGAGAGAGAGAGGGACAGCTCTGAACAATGTACCCAGAGACCTCAGCGCTCCCTTGGCCCCATCTATATCTGTCTACACATCCATCCTTCTCTGAAAGTTAGGTTTCTCTGCCACTAACAATAATCAAACTTAGATTGTTTTCATTCAGATGTATTCTCAATATATCTGTACAGGAAGAAAGGAAAGGCCAATCTATCTGAACTGGTTTTGGGTGGTAAGCCAAACCATATCCTTCAAGTGAATTTTTAGGTTGAATTCCCTATTTACCATCTTATGCCTAGGCATAATTGGGCATGCATGTGATTAAAATCAGATTCTTTTTGAGAAAGGACATGCACAGTCAGAAAAATGAATCTATAACCTAACCCACCAATCCACACACAGAGGTACCCTCTCTATACCTCTTAACTGAAATTTTCTTTCTCTTGATGCCCATAAAAGGAGACCCCAAATCCTCACTGCTGTAGCCCATGGCTCTCTTGCAGTACATTTTTGTCTGCTTCTACTATCTGCTTTGCTTTTGAATAAATTACTTAGCATTTTTGTCTGTATTGTTTTCAATTCTTTGGATAAAAGGCCAAAGACCTGGAAACAGGAGTCATAATGTTGCCATTCAGGTGGCAGGGCTGTGTAGCTCAGTTGGCAGAATGCTTGTCTAGCATGCACAGAGTCCTGGATTCCATCCCAGGAGCAAACCAAAACCAGACCGGGTTGCATGTGCCTGTAATCCCATGACTAGGGAGGTAGACAGGAGGATCAAAAGTTCAAGGTCTTACACCGTGATCTTAAAGCTTATCTGAGTTACATGAGACCCTGTCTGAGATCACACACACACACACACACACACACACACACACACACACACACACCCCAAATAGACTAAAAAAATGGACTTTCGTCCCTTCCCTCCCTTTTCTACCTCAGCTTCATCTCCCACCCTGCTACTCTACAACCAGCCCCTCTCCCACAGGACAGATATTACCTGCCTTATGGCTCATTTTTTTTCCCCCAGGGTTGATAATTTAATATGAATTCCCTCGATGTGTATATTGTGTCAAGAAATAGGATTCCTTCGACAACGGCCCTTTAAGCTATTTCAAACAAGTCAAGCTCACTCTAGTCACCATGTCTAATCTGAAACCTGTGTGCTGCACGTGTCCCAGGATAGCTGTTGAGTTTGGCCCAACACATTCATAAATAACATAGTGTAAGAAGGTTGGACATGCCTACAAAGCATTAGGGATTTTGTAGAAAGACTTAAAATGGTAAATAAAAACAATTCTCGCTGGGCAGTGGTGGCGCATGCCTTTAATCCCAGCACTTGGGAGGCAGAGGCAGGTGGATTTCTGAGTTCGAGGCCAGCCTGGTCTACAGAGTGAGTTCCAGGACAGCCAGGGCTACACAGAGAAACCCTGTCTCAAAACAAACAAACAAACAAAAAAAAAAACCCCAAAAACAAAAACAAAAAACAAAAAAACAAAACAAACAAAACAAACAAACAAACAAAAAAACCAATTCTCTTTCTTTACCCTGGTCTCTTTTATCATTTAATAGCTTCTTTTGCAGGTTGGCCAAGAGCACAGAGCTTCATTTTGAGTAGACTGAGAAAGGAAGGACTGAAACAGAGGTCATGGTCTGAGCAAGAGGCAACAAGAATCCTAGCTGTAGGGTAGGGAGACAGCTAAGTAGGAACAGACTTGCCTTGCAAACAAGAAAACCGGAGATTGATCCCCAGAATCCACAAAAGCAGCAGCTGTGGCACCCCTAGCACTGAGAGGGGTGGGGAGGGGGACAGGTGGGTCTCTGGAGCTCACTGGACAGCCAGCCTAGAAAAATCAGCCAGTTCCAGGCTAGTGAGAGACCCTGTCTAAAGAAATAAACAACAACAACAACAACAACAAAACAAACAAACAAATAAACCATGGATGAAGAGCTTCTGAGGAATGACATCTGAGGCTGACTTATGACTTATGCCATACACACACACACACACACACACACACACACAGAGACATACATAGACGATCTACCTCAGTGAGGGTGGGACAGGGTAGCAGGTGAATTTCAGAAGGACAGGTCTCTTTCCCCACCTGTGATGCCTGCCAGTCATTAGCACAGATGATTCTAGTTGGCTGAACAGCTTACAATCTTTCTTATCTTACACGGTCTGCTATTCTTGTTGGCAATTATTGCTGGTGGCAGGGCGTGCTGGTGTCTTGGCAGACAGGAGCCTTCCTGCTGGGGAGAAGGGTTTTGTGTTTTATGTCCCAATATGACTTTGATGGATTCAGACAAATTTCTCAGGCTTGATGGACCTTTGCCCAGGCTGGAAAATCTTCCCTAGGCAGCAGGAAACATCTGAGACACCCAGACCCCAAATGGGGTGTTCTGCTTTGTTAATTTCCATGTCCTAGTGGACTATAGCCAAGACCAGAGTTTGAGGACAGCCAAGTTTGGGATCAGTCCCAAGGGACACGAGTAACAGCAATGGAGTACCTAAACTCTGAGAGCTATGGGTTGTTTTCCTTACGGCACCCAGAACTGCTTTTCTGGGCTGAGGGAGAGGACAGGGTGGACTTGCCTGAGCTGTGCTGCTAGAAAGGGCCTCTCCTAGACACTGGCCTTTAGAGAGAAGTCAGTATTACCTGCAATTAGTTAGGGGGGTCAGGGGGACATAGACACACAGACAAACACACAAAAGGGGCAGGGTGTGGGGAGAGAGAAAGAGAGAGAGACAGAGACAGAGAGAGACAGAGAGAGAAGAAGGAGGAGGAGGAAGAGGAGGAGGAGGAAGAAGAGGAGAAGGAAGAGGAGGAGGAGGAAGAGGAGGAAGAGGAGGAAGAGGAAGAGGAGGAGGAAGAGGAGGAAGAGGAGGAGGAGGAGGAGGAGGAGGAGGAGGAGGAGGAGGAGAAGGAGAAGAAGAAGAAGAAGAAGAAGAAGAAGAAGAAGAAGAAGAAGAAGAAGAAGAAGAAGAAGAAGAAGAAGAAGAAGAAGAAGAAGAAGAAACAATACAGAAATGGAAGTCATGATAGATGCCTAGAATCATGAGGCAGTGTCAAAGGAATCTAGAAAATTCTTGTGGTGATTCCAGAGTAATGAAGAGCATGGGAAAATCAAAGCCAACACTGTGAAGGCTGCTCACACTCCATGGCCATCACCATGTTTTTGTCTACCCTGGACCAACACCGAGTATTAACTGTGAACTTGGACAGCCCTGGCTGGGAACTACAGTCTGCCATTTGACTTTACAGTAGGGATGCAGATTGCCTCAGACATGCAGGATGCAGAATGCACACATGACAAATGTGTATGACAGTTGTCATCTCAAAGCCCAGGAATGAATGTCTCAGAGAGTTACCAAGTGGCAGCCTCTGGCCTAGCCTGCCACCCTACGAAGACAAGGAACACACACTCAGGAAACAGATCGTGAAGAATACATGTTGCGGCTCAGTTCTCTCCCTCCATTTACACAGTCCAGTACCTCCGTCCCAAGGAATGCTCCATCCTCCGTTAAGATGGATCTTAGAACACCAATTGACATGATCCCATAGGCACATCTGGGGACCCATCTCCAGGTGATTCTAGATTCTGTCTTGTTGGAAATGAACACCCATGGCAGATGATGCCAGACCCTAAGTCAAGATGTGTGATAGAACGTTCTCATCCCCTATCTTGGGCAGCCAACCCCATCTGAATTCCTTAGACGGTGCCATTCACTGCAGGCCAACTAGTTATTCAGAATGTTACATGCTATGTTGCGTGTTACATACACATAGATACTACATAAGAGTATACATAGCCTTAGCTACGAATGACACCTATTCTATTCATATGTGGACCTTATATTCACTATGTGCACAGCTGTGACATGTCTAGTGGATAATTCAGAGATATATAAAGAGGAGCAAGTGCCTTGGTAGGACCCTGAATGATGATAAGAAGTTCTCCAGGCTTTGTGGAAGACAAAACTATGACCAAAGAATCCTTGTAAGTGCAGAGGCACGAATGGCCAGTCAGATCTCAAAGTCTTTGTCATTACTGGCAGAGATTGTTAACCTGATCCTGCCAGTGGTGAGAGCTACTGAAGGTTTCTCTATGTGGTCTTGGGGTGGGTGTCAGGTCCAAAAGAAACTCAGGACAAATAGATAGCTATGGTGCCTATTAGCATATCAAAGTGCACGCTAGCCTCCAGGTTCTTTCAGTATTGAAAATACGTGGTTTAGAATCTATATTGGCATCCTGGCTCTTCCCACCCGCTCCCGCCCCCAGCTCATGCCCCTCCCCCAGCTTCTCATTCCTTTATAGCCCTGCCATTTCAGCTCTGTGTTCTGTTGATTTCCTCTGTCTCTTGGTCTTCACTTTTTCCTCCTCTTTCTCCCCGCCCCCTCTCAGGGCCATGCTCAGCCTACTACTTTATCTTCCTGCTCTGGACTCTTCCAGGTGCCTCTCGATTTAACCTCCCACCTATCTACAGTAAAGACCTTCCCCTCAACCATACTTTGGAGGAGTAATGTACTCACTTTATACAGGGGGTGGACTTCTGTAGTGTATGTGCCTGTGTGCATTTGTGTGTTGTATGCACCCATGTGCCAAGGTGTGGGGAGGCCAGAGGTTGACATCATTGCTCTCTGACTTCTTTTCTATCTTCTCGATTTAAGTATGTTTATCTGTAGGAAATATTTAAGTGAATTTTTTCTTATTTTAAATTTGTTCACATATATATATGAACAAATTGATAATCTCTTATTGCTAATCTATGAAATTCAACAAATGCTGCTAATATGTGCCTGGATGTGGGGCCATCTACCAGAGCCTGGGCAATCTATCAGTATCCTCACCCTTCCAGAAAGGGTTTCTCACTGAATCTAGTACTCAATGACTCAACAACACTAGCTGGCCACTAAGCTCCAAGGATCCTCCTGGCTGTACCTCTCCCAGTGGAGGCTTATGGGGGAAAGTCACCCTAACCAGGCTTCTTTTTACTTGGATGCTGGCATCTAAATTGAGGTCTTCATGCTTGCACATGCCTGATTTGGTTTATTAATTAATTCAATGATTGAGCCATTTCACAGCCCACACTGACAGTTTTGATCACGGTGCTTATACGGAGATGCACATGATTACAGTTGAGATGAGGACGCCTTCCAAAGAGTAGGAGTGGGAAGAAACAGACCTAGAACCCATCTGATTAATGAATGACACAACCCACAGGTTCTAGTTTCTTTTCTGGGCCATCCTGTGCAGGGCCGTATCCCTGCTCAGAGACACTTAGAACTTTTAAAAGGCAATCAACCGTTCAAGGGTGATAGATCTGAAGACACAGAGCAGAAGAGGAGCATAAGTTCAAGACATAGCTATTCTTTTATTTTCTCTCTGAGTTCTCACAAAGGATGCCAAATGTGCTCCAAGGTGTCACTCTGAGAGGGGAGGCTCACAGCATCTCAGGACACATTGCTGTGGGAAATCAGTTGCCTATCAGCTGCTTCTTGTGTGCCGAATTGGGTGGGCTAGGGTAGGTTGTCTGGTGCCCTCCACAACTCGGGGAAGGACTTGCTGGAGCTTTGAAAGATCTCTTCCTCCTAACAGCCAGCCTCCTGCAAGATGCAGGGCCCAGCTTAGAAACCAGCTGCATCTGTTCTGGGGCAGCCTAATCCCTGAGGACCACCGCTGACTGGCACATTGATCACCGACTGACAGTTCTCTGGGATAGCTTGCCACACTGGCGTGGGACAAATTGGCAGCCTTTCTCATTCTCCAAAGCTCATGGGAACTTGTTCTTGTATAAAGTGCCTGGCATGCATGCAGCCCAAGGGTTGGGGAGCCCAGGACCATCCGAGACACTGTGCCTTGCCTGCAGTGTCTGAAGAACAGAGGGCTGAGTTCAGGTGGCCCTCCATGTGCTAGTCTGCAGGCCATGTCCTTTGACCATACCCATCTGCTACCAAGTTCTTGGAGACTTAATTCTATTGCCAGCAATCTGTGTGACTCTTGGACAATTCACTATTCTTCTCAAGTTCCCGGTTTCCTCACATGTACAACAGGAATAGCTAATTTCTCAGATTTCCACTGGAGTGTTAGAAGAAGACGAACTATTTCGAAGTCAGTCTAACCCCAGCTCTATGGCTCCTTCCTGTGCTGCTGCTCTCTCCTCTCTTCATCCCCCTTCCACCACCCCTCCCCCGCCTCTCTGTCTATGTACATTCATATGTGCACTCACCTGCTTGTGGAAGGCAGAAGACATCTTCAGCTGATGTTCCACAGTGCTCTCTACCATGCTTTGGAGAAAGAGTCTTTCACCACCTTGGAGTTCACCAACTCACCCATGCCTTGCAAAGTAGCAAGCTGAAGGGATCCATCTGTCTCGGCCTCCCCAGTGTTGGGATGACAAAGGCATGCCACACCACTGTTGTCTGCTTTAAAGATAAGGTGGGGGAGGGTCTTCATGCTTGTGAGACAGGCATTTCAGTAACCAAGCCACCTCCCCAGACCCAGGGTATCCGCTTTCAACTTTCGTTGCCTCATCCAGCATGTGCCAGACCTGCGTGACTTCTCTATAGCAATAGCAAGCATGTGCACCTTTTGCTTGTATCTGAATTGGTTCAAAGCACATGGTAATTTAAGTCAGGGTCCTAAGAGCAGATCTCATGCTGGTGGCTATATGTTAGTGCTCAGAAGGGCCTAGGGATTCTCAGGCACTCTCTGTAGCATGACTCCATCATCTGCTAGAGTTCCCTCCAGCTAAGTATGAGCAGAAGGCTCTTACTGATCTCTGGCACTGCGACAAGCCAGCAGAAATCTTCCCACTAGTCCTCAGAGCATAGACCCCTAAGATCCTGTTTGGAGGTAAAATTGTCCAGAGCTGTTGGCAAGGGAGCAGGAAGCAGGAAGCATCAGCCTGGTGGCTGGGCTGGGCTCAGGGGAAGCCCTGGACCAGTCATGGAGATGCCCAGTATATCCTGTTCAAACTCATGGGGTCCAAGGAGCAGCTGCTAAAACAGACATGTGAGCCAAATCCCCAGATTTCTTTAGAGTTGATAAGGGAACAGTTTCCACGAAGACCCTGCGCACTTGTTCCTGTGTTCTCTGAGAGCCCATGCTAGAACATCTTACAGGAGACATTAAAACTTTCAGAGATGGGCTGGAGAGATGGCTTAGTGGTTAAGAGCACTGACTGCTCTTCCAGAGGTCCTGAGTTCAAATCCCAGCAACCACATGGTGGCTCACAACTAGCTGTAATGGGATCCAATGCCTTCTTCTGGTGTGTCTGAAGACAGTAACAGTGTACTTACATATAAATAAATAGATAAATCTTTAAAAAAAACTTTCAGAGAGACAGTAACACAAAAGGTGTGTTCATGTGGGTGTGAGTGCAAGTGAGCAGTTGCATGTGAATCTTTATGAATGTAAATGAGGAGGTCAGAGGTCAACCTCAGGTGTTGTTCCTCAGGACAACACACACCTTGGCACCTTGTTTTGTGTTTTGTTGGTTTGTTTATTAGTTTGTACAGATGTGTGAAAATTTAGATGTATTTTTCTTTATGATAATTCTCTCTCTCTCTCTCTCTCTCTCTCTCTCTCTCTGTGTGTGTGTGTGTGTGTGTGTGTGTGTGTGTGTGTGTGTGTGTGTGTGTGAATGTGTGTGTGTGTGATATCTGCCACAATGATCATGTGGATCCCAGAAAACACTCCTGTGGAGTCAGTTCCTCTCCTCCACCCTTATATGGATTCTGGGAATTCAACTCTGGTCTCCAGGCTCACAAGGTAACTAAGTACCTTAGTCCTTTGACCCATCTCAGCCGACACCATTTTTTGGTTTTTGACATGGAGTCTCTCACTTTTTTTTTGGTTTTCCGAGACAGGGTTTCTCTGTATAGCCTTGGCTGTCCTGGAACTCACTCTGTAGACCAGGCTAACCTTGAACTCAGAAATCCGCCTGTCTCTACCTCTCAAGTGCTGGGATTAAAGGCGTGTGCCACCACTGCCCGGCTGGAGTCTCTCACTTTTATCTAAGCAGTTCCGGGATCCTCCTGTCTCCATCTCTCCAGCACTGAGATCCAACAAGGGCCACCTAGCATCTTAGGCCAGCAGGCGTGGCTCTTCCATTTGAGTTCTGGGAATTGAACTCAGGTCTTCATGTTATAAAGCAGGAATGTACTAAGCCATTTTCTAGGTCCCAACAATACAATTTAAAAAATATTTATATTTTTATTTACCTATTATGTTTATTATATTTATATGTGCTTGGGTGACTTTATATGTGCCCCATGCTTGCAGGAGCCTCTGGAGGTTAATAGAGCACACTAGACGCTCTAGGGCTGGAGTTACAGGTGGTTGTGAGCCACCCGATGTGGGTGCTGGGAAACAACCCAGGTTCTCTGAAATCGTAACACACGTTCTTAACTGCTGAGGCAACAACGGAAACTTTTGACAACAGCAAAGCAATGTAGCACACCCTCTTACAGGGACACAGTGCAGCTGTTGAACACGGTGCTAGTGAAGACTTCCCTATCTGATCTAAAAGCAAACTATGTTGTCCAATGTCAAATAAAAACTGTCACACTTTCCTCATGGCAAGTCAGTCAGCTGTGAGCTTCATAATGTCAGGCCTGGAAGCAGCTTGGGTGTTTGCTGCTAGGTGGCCCTTGTTGTCATTCCAAGTGGACAGAATCTCAATAATTCTTTCTCTAGGAGGCATATGTTATTTTAAAGCGGAACTAAAATTATTAGCTTCTTTTTCTTACAAAGCAGAATTTTCTTGACATCACATTGACATCGTCAAGCTGGAGGGCTTTGTCTGAGAGCTTAGACCTCACAGCAGCTCGCTCACTTCAACAGGATGGCAGACGATTCTAGACCATGCAAATGCCAGGAGAAGAGCCAAAAGGCAAAATATCTCCACGCCATCTCACACACCGAGAACCCCCCCCAAATGCCTCTGGGTTTCATTTCTTCCATCATGAACCCAGGTAACAGCAGCAGAGACAAACACATGAGTTAAGAGTGCGAATAAAGTTCTCATTACTTTTTATTTTAGGGGCATTGCTCAGGATTGAACTCAGGACTTAGAATACCCCAGACCAGTGCTTTCTACTACTGAATTACATCTTCAACCTGATGTTTTAAGGACAAACACACCGAAAAAAAATGTATCCTATTAAATCCTGGCTCTTCGAGACAAAATTCTTTAGGAATAAAGGGTGTGGTTTAGTAGGGTGCTTATCTAGCAGGAAGGAAGTCCTGCGTTCCATCTTCAGCACTTTGTAAACCTAGCATGGTGGTACATGCCTGTGATCTCAGCATTTTGGAGGTGGAGGCAGGAGGATTGGAAAAGTTTAAGGTCATCCTTGGTTACATATAGATTTTGGGGACAGCCTTGGCTATGTGAGATTCTGTCTGAACCCCTCCCCTCCTATCCCCACATGATTTTTATAGCTCAAAAAAATTTCAGCTCTGTCTTTGGAGACTGTCCCATAAGTACAGCAGCACTGGCTTGTGGATTTGATGAGCACTGTCAAGGCTGGGCCTTTAGAGTGGATTGTGACTTGTTCCAAAAGCCATTTTAAAAATTCGGTTCGGAAACTGGGCAATGACTTTGGGAAACCTTTGAGTGAAAATAAAATTTGAATGGAGAGGCCAGAGGCCCTTAGTCCCACAGAGTGAAGAAAGAAAGGGGGCTTTGGAGATCCTGAGGCTAGGTTCAGCCATGAGATCTGTTGCCTGGGCTCCTGCTGGCTTGGCAGGGCGCTCTTCTATACTCATTTGTATGTGTTTGCAGGAGACATTAAGTTTTTACATACTACTGGATGAGGCTGGAAGAGATGGTTCAGTGAATAAGAGTGCCTGTTAGACGGCCTGAGGATCTTCTCTGGAATCCCTGGCATCCTGTAAAAATCGGAGTAGCCTGTGTATATGCTTACCACCCCGCATGGTAGAAAGCTGGGACAAGGAGCACTGGAGCTTTCTGACTGCCAATCTAGCTCCAGGTTCAGTGAGAACCTGTGCTGAAGGACATAAAGTAGAGAGTGACAAGGTAGGGCACCCATGTCCTCTTCTGGCTTCTTAATTTGTGTGTGGGTGTATACACACACACACACACACACACACACACACACACACACACACACACACCCTAGTAATGGGGTATTTACCCATTGGAAGTCACTGGATGAGAAAGGAAGACATTGCACCAGGCTCTGTCTATCCTGGAGGAGATTCCCAGGATCCATCTCATCTTGTCCCTAGTATTAGCATAACGAGAGCCTACACAGGAAGCAGCCATGCCCCAGCCTGTCCACATTTTCATAATGAGGTGGGCAAGGTCCTGAGGGCAAAGGGTCGACTTCTGGGCAGAAGGAAGATGGATCTGTCCTCCTTGGGACTCAGCTGCCTGTGTCACCTGAAGCAGACAGACCTGGACTTTGTTACAGGTAAATAATTATAGTTGTATGTGCCATAAATATCTCACTGAAGGGGCCATTGCAAAAATTGAGATTGTATCTCCAAGCAACTGTCAGATGGCTAGAATAAATTCTGAGGGCTTGAAATACAGACGCACCTTTTCTATCATAGATATCTCTCGGTCTAGACTTCCAGACTGCAACTTGACAGAACACCTAGGATGGCTGAGAAATTAAGGAGTCAAGACCAAAAAAAATTACATAGTGTTGGTGTTCTGTGGCTTGTGTCTTCTTTATCTGTGATCCTGGAAAACAGGAAGTCCTTGTGGACTGGGGAGGGTATGGGGCGCGGGGCGGGGGGCACAGAATAGGGGCAGACATGTTAAAGGCACTGGCAGATCCCTGGGAATTTCAAAAGCCAAGGCAAGGAGGTCATAAATCTCAGCCCCAAATTGAAAGCCCAAAGAGGTCAGCGAGCTACAGCCAACCTAATATCTGTAGTTCTCAGGGCCGCAGTAAATCTGACACTGCTGCCTCTTGGCTCTGCTAGCTTCTGTGCAGCCGGCACTTCAAAAGCCTCCCTCAGGTCCCCTCTGCAGGCTCCTGTTTCTCATTGGGCCAGTTGGGTGAAGCAGGCAGGGTGGGGGTGGTGATGATGATGCTCTGCTCTCTCTTTCCCAGCACCATCTGGGGGCCATATTTAAACACTCATAGCCTGGGGCTTAGGAAGACAACTCAGGGGGGAGATAGATGGTGTGCCCCACGGCTTGACTGAGAGAAGAAATCAGCCTTAAAGAAGGGCAGCAGGGGAATCGGTTGAGATTCATTCTTCGAGGTGCTGGGGATTTTAGATTTGTGTTTGCTTTTGTCTTGCTTTGTGGTACCAGGGTCCTCTTGGCATGCTCAGCACAGGCTCTCACACGGAGCCATCCCTCTGAGTTTTATACCTCAGTCTTTGTAGGTGTGTTCAACCTGTGGCCAGCAAGCCACACACACCCAGCATAACTATGAATACAGTCCAACACAGTCATAAACCTACTTAAAACACTTTCTTTTTGGTCTGTCCATCTGTTCATTCTTTGGTCCATCTGTCTGCCTGTCTGCCTATCTGTCTGTCTGTCTTTTCTTCTTTTTTCCTCGTAGATAGGCTCTCATTTAGCCTAGGCTAGCCTAGAACTCTCTGGGGAACCAAGGGTGACCTTGAACTTCTGAGATCCCTGCCTTTCCCTTTTGAGCTCAGGGATTACAGGGATCCATCACCACAGCACATTAATGCAGTGCCGGGGACGGAACTCATGGCTTTGTCCATTTCCAGCAATGTCTTTACTGACAGAGCTACGTCCTCAGTCCCCACGATGAGATCTTTTTTCATAATTCCTTTTCGTTAACCCAACTGCACAGTTTTTAAGTGTGAACTTTTCAGTGACATGTCCTGCCATACAGTTAGGCATGTCTGTAATTTAGGATAGATATCCTGTATTGTTTTAGTTGGAAAAGAACTTTCCTTTTGAATGTGAAGAAACTGGATGAATTGTCAATTATGATTTAGTTGAATGTTTGACTCGATCATTCCCCTGACTGTTGAGTTCCTGCCATACTACGTAAGCCTGGGCTCATCATTTATTGTCTGTCTACGTCAAGGTCTAGATCAGACATTTTACCGATTTCATCACCACCCACCCCCATGGGTCTGCCATGAAGACACCCAGGCTCCGGTGACTTGACTCGGTTAAGGTCAGACAGCTTATGGATAGCAAAGCCGGGATTCAAATTCAAGCCTCCAAGAAACTGAAATGTTCCCTGTGGTCACCACTCAGCTGCAGTGAGTCTACTGTGATCGGGCCGCCATTAAATCTTTCAATGGATAGAAAAATAAGCCAGAAGAGGATCCTAGTTTTGAAAAAAGAAATGGTCTGAGAGTTGAGATTTGACTTGTCTATAAATAATAGTGATAGAAAATAGAGTGTGATAAATGCTTCATGAGGTAAAAGATGAAAGGGTTTGGGGAGGTGATCATTTCTGGAGAGTGCGGACATTGGAGCCAGGATCTTGGAGCAACATTTGGATGTGGAGCTTTGGCTCCAAAGGGAGAGAGCTTCACGGCAGAGAAATGGCTTCTTCAAACCCAGCAACAAAGGTGTGGGCTGCCCTTAGGAGCTTCTGAAGCCCTCTGTGGAAGAAGCCGATGCCAATGAGGTGCAGGGAAGCTCACGAATGAAGCTATGGTGTCCCTTCACGTGCTTGCTGAAGAGTTTGGGTTCTTTTTCTCATCCTGCAAGCCAAGAGAGTTCCTGGAGATTTCTGAGCACATGATTTAGAAGGCTTACTTTTGTGGTAGTGTGGAGGATAACCTGGAGGAGACAGAAAGAGGAGCCAGGAGGCCGCTGTGGAAAGCCCGTTTCTGAGGACAGGACGAGTGGTCTACGTTAGCCTCCCATGCATCTTCTAAAAGGTATCTGTGTGTTTGTGTGCATTGTACGCATGTGTGCGTGTGCACGTGGAGGCCAGAGAACGCCTGTGCTATCATTCTCTGGGTGCTGTTCACCTGGATTCTACAGAGCTGGTGTCACCTTCCAGCCATGGCCTAGATTTAAGGAGGTCCCGAGGAAGAGCCATTGCTTTTATCTGCTTGCCTTTGAGTCTTGATAAGAGTACTTCCTCTGTAGCTGCCACTGCCAAGTGCTGCTTCTGACATCAGAATCCAGCTTGGTTGGCCTTTAAGCGTAAACAGAAGGCTGGTAGTTCTTTGGAAACTCTCCATGCCTTTAGCACTACGTTGGGACTTCTAAGACACATAGTTTTTAGCCTCCCCAAGACTAAGACAGTCTTTATTTGACTACCCCTGCCTATATTGTGCATGACTATGTAATAAATCCTCTTTTGATATATATTCAACCTTTCCATCATTTCTGCAGCTGCGGCTCTTGAGGACATGGAGTCCCTCTGCAGGAAGTGGCAGATGTTCCGGGGAAATCGCAGAGGGGGTACAGTAAATGGGACAGGGAGTGGCAAAGGTTTAAGCTCTGTGATAAAGTCTAGAATTTAGCTGCCTTTACACACACCATCTTACATATCTGTGGGTCCAACACCACCGCCTCCCAAATGAGGAGGATGAAATTCTCAGTTTGTCCAAATCTGGATACAGATGGATACATGGAGAAGGCTACTCAGGAACGTTGAATGCTCTTTCTTCCTGTCTTCTTTCTTGTCTGTATACCTGTGCAGAGGCCAGAAGAGGACATTGGGTGTCCTTCTCTATAACTCTGTGTCTTATTCCCTTGAGACAGGATGTCTCTCTGAACCTAGAGCTTGGTCGACAGCCAGCAAACCCTAATAATGTGCTGTTGTCTCCTTCCACTGTGCTGGGGTTACACACCTGGATTTTTACACAAGTATTGAGATCAAATTCAGGTCTGGACTCTTACCTTTCAAACCACCTCCCCAAACCCTGTCCAGCTTTTTTATGTTGTAATAGGAAGTCGTCATTTACAAAGTTCACACTCAAGAACCTCAGATTTGAATTACAAAAAATAATGTTTTATTTTGTATTGGACCGTGTAAGGCTGCATTCAGAGCTACCTCAAGGTGTGTATGCATCTTGTGGCTGCAGGTTGGATGGCCCTGAAGGCCATCACTGTGGAGATCGGTCTTAAAAACTCGAGGCTTCTGGGGGGATGCTTACGGATTCATATAAGGGAATTCTCATCAGATCCCCTTAATCCCATAACATACTTACTAGCCTGCCCCAAGCATGGAATGCATTAATTAATATGTAAACTGTTGGTAGTATGTGTAGAGAGTTAACTGGGAATCAGAAAATATAATACAGAGTCTCAGGTCTATTCTAGCTTGTGAGATCATTAGTGCCCTATTTTTTCCCAACCTGAAGTTCTGCCTCTTCCTCTGTTTGTTTTTGAATGGGTAAACTATACCGCTTCTACCAATGAGGATCTGCTTCTCCATTCCACAGAATTACCAGACTATCACGAGTCTGTGTGTGATGATGTTTTAACTAGTGCTTCCATAAGTAAGACAGTGAGTAAGAGTACACACCGCACAAGCAGGAGGACCTGATATCTTCAGCACCTATGTGACAATCTGGGTGGGGTGACAAGAATAGGTGTATCCCTTGAGCTGCAAAGGGCAGAGACAGGATTACTGCAGTTTACTAACTGCTGCTTCAATGAAAAGTGGAGAATGAATGAGCAGGACAGAACAGAGCCTCTTCTGGCCTCCTCACATATATGCACAGGTGTTTGCACCTACACACACACATGCACATATAATACACACACATACACACATGCACACACAAGCGAATGCATGTGTGTGCACATGCGAGTGCATATACACCCCCCACACACACACCACAGGATACGCATATGAAAAGAAAGAGTAAGCCTACATTATATCAGCTATGCAAACCATGGCATGGATGTATGACTTAGTCTTCCTGTTGCTATGAAAAACTATTCCGACAAAAGCAACTTAATGGAGAAAGGGTTTCCTGGGGCTCACAGTTTGAGGGTGGCTTCTGACATGGCAGTAGATGTTGAGGCAGCTGGTTCCATTTTATCCACCATCCAGAATCAGAGAGAAACAAATGCTGGTGCTCAGCCTGCTTTCTTGTTTTTACTTACTCATGGCCCTAGCCCATGAGATGGTGTTGCCCCCATTTGAGGTGGGTCTTTACACCTCAGTTAAGACAATCTAGAAACTTTCTTAGGGATTGGCTCAGAGCTTTGCCTCCTAGGTGATTCCAGACCCTGTCAAGTTAACAATCAACAGTAGCCATCACAAGGCCAAAGCATCAAGACAGGCCTGGCCCCCAGATGCTTGTGTTTTACCATTAGGAAATGTGTCCAAACAACACTCAGAGCTCACCACCTCCTCATTTCTAAACAGTCTTAACACAGTTAGTTATTTGGTGTGACAGCATCCAGTAGAAAACTCGGTAGGAGGAGAAGACAGCTAGCAGTCACGTTCTTGAGAGTCAGCAGACTGACCCAAGCTAGTGAAATGGAAAAAATATGAAAACCATTAAGAATTAGGGAGCTGCCACATGGATTTTTTAACACACTTCAAATTAGGGACCATTGACCATGGGGGCAAATATTTTTGCACAGTCTAGTTGTATTCATCTCCCTCTCTGGCAGGAGGTTAGCTAATGCGAAAGCCAGAGGAATCTAGGACAGTTAAAATCTTGGCGTCCAAGTAAGAAGAGTTGGGTTAACTGGATGCTGTGCAAGGGTTTGTTTCAAAGAGCCAAGTTGTCAGCCCTGAGATCCGAGGGGGAAACTGACTTAGAAAAAGCACATGGACAGCCAAGGGATGAAGTCTTCTGGAGACTGTTCGTGAGATTCAACCAGACATACTGACTGATCTTCAAGCCATGACCTTGGGTACTTATAAAAATGAATCACACTGTTTGCTGTATTAGAAGGAAGACCCGAGTTTGATCCCTAGAGCCCACATTAAAAACCCAGATGTGATGGCATGTGCTCATAACCTCAGTGCTGGGGGTGGGGGGAAGAGAAAGGAGAATCTCTCAGACTTTCTGGCTAACCTCCCTAGCTGAACTGGCAAGCAGCAGGCCAATGAAGAGATCTTTTCTCAGAAAAGAAAGTGGATTAAGCCTGAAGAATGACAGGGAAGACTGATCTTTGACTTTCATATGCATAACAACACACCAACACACATGTAGATACATGAATACATACACCTTCACATGCATGTGCGCATGCGAACACACACACACACACACACACACACACACACACACACACACACACACACACACACAGCATTTAGTTCTAGTGTCCAGGATAGCATTCCTGGGAATGTCTTGCTGTTGGATCTAGGCCAGCACTTTAAGTAGGAAGGTCTTCAGTGGGTCTAAAGTCTCAGCTGCTATGAGAATCACCTAGAAAGGGAGGTAAATTATGAGGGCCAATAAGTATATGGAGAAGAAATGTTCAACTTCACCAGCCACCAAAAAACCACAAATTAGCACCCTGCTGAGAAGGAAGCTTCCTTTTTTTTGCCTACTTGCCATCTTTGGAAAAAGTCCATTGCTTCATTGGCATTAGAGCCTACTTCTTACAAATTCTGGCATGTACTGAGGACTAGCTGAGACATTCAGCCTTGTATACTGAACAACTACTGGACTTTTGGATCTTTTATTGGTAGACAGCCATTGTTGGACTAGTTGGACTACAGCCCATGAACCATTCTAATAAACCATATATATATATATAAATTTAATTATATAACTTCTGTTCCTCTAGAGGATGTTCAACCTTTCTAATGTTCTAATGTTGTGACCCTTTAATATAGTTCCTCATGTTGTGATGACCCCCCAAACATAAAATTATTTTCACTGCTACTTCACAAGTGCAGTTGTTTTGCCACTGTTATGAATTGTAATGAAAATATCTGTTTTCCAATGGTCCTAGGTGACTCCTCTGAAAGGGTCCTCAGCTCCCCCCATGAAGGGGCTGTGACCCATAGATTGAGAACTACTGCGCCCTAGAGGACCCTAAGTAATATAATACTGAACTTGGATCCTCGGCAAGAGAATCAAGTGCTCTTCACCACGGAGCCATCTCTCTAGGCTTCCCGGTTGTGTCTGGTGGAGAACAACATTTACACACACACAACTGCGCATGCACAACACGCAGACATGTACCCTCTACACATCTCTCCACATCCACTGAGCAAGCCTGATTTCCATGTGACTTCCAATTCCATGCTATGAGGGTCAATCTATGGTTCTCCGTTTTATATTTTAATTACTTAATTTCTCTATTTGGTGTGTGTGAGTTGTGTATGTGTGTGTGAGTGAGTATGCGTGTGTTCAACAGGATTGATGGCAAGCACCTCTGCCCACTGAACCATCTTGCCTCCCCCTCCTTTCATATTTTTTTTACTCTGCTCCTTAACAATCACGTGTGAGATCCTATTATCTTAACTGTTTACTGATTGGCAGTAGGTAAATACCAAATATTTACTCCTCTTGCATAGAACTACTCTCTTGTCATGATGACTGCCCGTCTTCCATAATGCCTTTCAAACCCATCTAGGCTTTAAAACCCCACATTCACATGGGACTGCTTCTCCACAGGGACATCCCTCTCACGGAATCCCTTTTTCTATGGGAAGTTCTGTCAGCCTTTTAGGGCGCCCCAAGCCACAGTCAACCTTTGAAGGAGTCCAGAGGCAGACCAACTTCAATACCCTGTCACACTCAGTCATTTACTGTGGGGAAGCCATGGGGACAGTGACAGATGCACAAATGTAGTGTTGGATTTCAGAGGGCAGCTGGCCAGTGCTTAGTGTGGTTTTGAAGTCAGAGATCTCAGAGGATGCCTTTTCTGGCCTTGCCTGAGCAGGATAGGTAACCCTTCTGAATGTGTAGGTTGATTGTTGGCCTGTTTCTGAACAGGAGAGCTGCAATGATATGTTTGAACATAGACATGAAGAGAGAGATTAACAAGGGCACAACACAGCACACTTCCTCTGCTGTGGAGCCGGTTCAGTAATTGAAAGGCTTGTCTTGCTGAGGACCTAAGTTTGATCCTTAGACACTCATGAAAAAGCAGGATATGGTGGTGAGTGCTTACAAACCCCGCAATGACACTCAGTGGTGCACATCACTTGGTGACTGACATGGTTGACCTCTGGCTTCTACAGGCATGTGTAGAGGCATGTGTAGACACATGTGTGCATGCGTGTGCATGCAGACACACACATACACACACACACACACACACACACACACACACACACACACACACACACACACACACACGAGATCCTTCCCTTCAGGGGGATGTCCCTGTCCTCTCATGGATGACCTGGAGAAGTGTCCTCTGAGATTTCAAGGACCACATTTACCACTGGGAAGCTGCTACACTGTGCTTAAACCTCTGACCTCATGGCTTCCCCTCAACAGGCTACTGAATGTGGCAGGGGTCCTGGGTCTTTTCCTGGACTCCTTCAAAGATGGTTGTGGCTTGAGATACCCTAAAAGCCTTTCCAAAGCCCTGGGAGCCTGTCGAGTTGAAGTACCAACTTCTGCCGTTGGAAAGCACCTTCTCTAGCTTCACCTTGGTGTCATGCGGCTTCCATCTCAGGCATAATCCGAACGTTCCATTGCTATTTGAGACTTAGCAGCAGTGGCAACTGATTAAACAGAACAAAACAGAGGTAAGTAGGTCTCTCCATAATTTAAGGGGACAGGGAGTCTTAGTGCCTCACCTGAGATCCCAGCCATTACTCCGTCCTCCCATTCTCCAGTTGTAAATGGTCTTGAAGATGCAGGGTTGTATAGGAAGTTAACTGAAAGGGAGACTGTGTGATGTGTTTTCTATGAGATCACAGACTATGGCTTGGACTTGGCAGAGACACAGCTGTTTGACCACAATGATCTTGGAAGTACGCCCTTACCTGTGCTCTTTAAGTAAGTCCAATGATGCCATTGGTTTTCCATGCTGGACTTCAGTGGCATCTACTTTGGTTTGTCATCAATGTCTTATCTTGGGGAATAGGTGTTTGTATATATCTCCCCTGCTGGAGTTAGTATAGGCAGCATCAGGTTGGGAATCAGCCACGTCAGGTCGTTGACTTCTACTCTCCATTGTTCCCAATAAGTCAAGGACAGAGAGGGTCTTACTGTGTGCGTGTGTGTGTGTGTGTGTGTGTGTGTGTGTGTGTGTGTGTGTGTGTGAGAGAGAGAGAGAGAGAGAGAGAGAGAGAGAGAGAGAGAGAGAGAGAGAGAGAGATTGATTTTGGCAGCAAGCTCCTTTACCCAGTGACCCTCTTGCTGGCTCACATTTGGAAAATAAGCATACATTATATGTAGGTTTATAGTAATACTCCAGAGTACTCTGTGGCCCTTGCTGGGTGAGGAGGTGCCTGTCTGGAGAGGGTGAGGTGAAACACTTAGAGTCACATAGCTCAACTAGATGAAGGAACAGAATGTTTGATTGACAGTGTCCAGTGTTTTCCTAGCCTGAAGCACTACAGCCTATGGCCTATGGGTGCCTCTCCCCAGGCTCTCTGGCTGAGCTGTACTGACTCCACCTCCAGCCTCTCTACCTTATGAAATAACTTGCTCCCCTGAATCATCACTTTACCTACAAGACACAATTTTATTCTCCTGCCTCTGATTTCATTATCTCTGTTTTGTCACTCGATCTTGCTTTTTTTCTAGCAGCTTCCAAAGGATTTACAATGAATGATAAGAAAGGAATTATAAGACCCCAAAAAATAGAGAATAATTAAATGCCAGTCATGGCCATGACAGAGTGAATGGAATTCGGTATCTCACTATTTGGGGCGCTGACTAGGTGAGACTCATTAACTGCTGTTATTCCTCACACTGGGAATTGGGCTGCTATTCCAGTCATGTAGATGGAGCATGCTCACCTTGCCTCCCCCAACCCCACGTGCTACAGAAGGGAAGATAAGCATCTCTAGGAGAGACTTCTGAAATGAGATTGTTTATGCATGAAGGAGTAAGTATTAATAGCCAGCGTGCATTCATATGGTGAGTGTTTGCTGGTGACGGGAATGGAAAGTGTTATTTCTCTATTAAATTAAATATGGAGGCTACTGGATTATGCATGCCAGGCTGGCATGTCCGCTTGGTTTCTTTGCACACGTTTCATTCTCAAACCTGATGTCTCTGCCCGGGTGTCTCCTATGTGCCTAGCTTCATTGCTGAAGAAAATCTGATTGACTAGTAAGCATTTTTCACCTGCCCTTGGGTCTGCTTGACAAGCAGGGACAGCTACTGCTGTCCACTGTACTGTGTTCTGTTGTCCTGAACTTGCTTGGGGGCCACCATCACAGAGACATAGTAAGTAAAGCGAACAGGAGAGGTCTTCTTCGGAGCAAGCAAGCCCAAGTAAGAGCAGAATGCAAAAATGGGAGCATTTATAGAAATAAGCCAAGACTGCAGCATACTTAAGAACTGTCTTCAAATACCCAAGGAGAGGGATGAGGGTGATAGCTGAGTTGGTAAGGTCTTTGCCTTGCAAACTTGACCAGAGTTCATCTCCACAGCCCTTGTCAAAAAGCCAGGCATCATGACAAGTGCTTATAGTACCAACCCTGGAGAAGTGGAGAGACAAGAACTCACTGTTCAACAGTCTGGCTAGATTGATGACTTCTAGACCAATGAGAGACTGCTTCAAAAATCAAGGTAGTTGGCACCTCGGGGAGTGGCAACTGCATCTAAATATACATGCATGTGCATGCATGCACGCACACAAGTGCACCTGCACACAAGGAACACACACACACACACACACACACACACACACACACACACACACACACACACATACACCTCAAAAACACCAATCTTATGCACTTGTTTGACACGCATTCTATATTAACTCATATCAAAGAACTTGAATAAATGACAGATGACTTCAGGCTCCACATAGCAGAGTTTTCCATTTTTGTAATATCTACCTGCTTACAAAGCACTTTCAAAAACACTGTCACCAGAAAGTAATCACCACAGTGGCAGGTTTAACCTGGTGTTCCTTGTTTGTTTAGTGCCTGTGGCTCCTCTGATGGTGTCTGGCACATAGAACATCATGGGTAATGCATATTTAGCTAGGTACAGAAATGAAGGAGTTGGCTCATGAGGGTTGATGTTTATACTAGTTATTTTTCTGTACTGTGATGAAATGCCATGACCAAAAGCAACTTACAGAAGAGTTACAGAAGAGTTAACTTGGTTCAAGGGTCCAGAGGGAGAGTGTGTAATCCCGGTAAGGTGTGGCAGCAAGAAACTTGCACACAGGAAACAGAGAGCAAGCAGGAAGTAGAGCCAGGTTATGAGTTCTCAAAACCTGCATCTCCAGGATGTCTTCCTCCAGGAAGGATCTATCTTCTAAAGGTTAAATAACCCCACACACAGCAGCACTAGCTGGCTACCAGGTTTTTACCTATTTGAACCCATAGGGGACATTTCTCATTCAAACCACACCATTCTATGTTCAGTTTGCAGATCACAAAAACTAAGGTTCAGATACAGTGGTGTCCTAACCTCTCTAGAGCCACCAAACCATTTTGAGCTCAGGTGCCCTGAAACTTGTGTAAGGGTTTAGTGAAATTGGTTTCTACTTAGAGTGGATCTCCTTGTGTGAAAGTTGGTGGCCTTCTCAGCAGACACTGAGCATGTGTCTGTGTTTTTCTCACCTTTCTCAGCTGCTTGTCTAATCAGAGGCAGAGAAGCAGGATGGCCCAGATGACAAGAATATAGCGTCCTCTCTCTCTCTCTCTCTCTCTCTCTCTCTCTCTCTCTCTCTCTCTCTCTCTGTGTGTGTGTGTGTGTGTGTGTGTGTGTGTCTTCTGTATGGCATATCTCTTTTTCTTTTGTATTTATAACTTTTCTTATTGCTGTGACCAAACATCTTTCAAAAGCAGCTTAAACAAAGGAGGGTTTCTTTTGGCTCACAGTTCAAGACTATCATGATAAGGAGGCTGTGGACACAAGAGCATGATCATGTCACATCCAGTCAGGTGGCAGAGAGCAGTGAATGTTAGTACTTAGTGGGCTTTCTCTGCTTTATTCAATCTGAGACACCAGCCTCTGTCATAGTGCTGACGGTCAAGGTGAGTCCTTCCTGCTTTGTTAAAATACGGAAATACCCTCATAGATGTACCCAGAGGAGTGTTTCCATGGTGATTTTAAATCCCATCAGACTGATGATGAAGATTAAACACCACATCTTCTCTGGGTTCCTCAGATCTCTGCAATACCTCCACCACATCGGATGCCCTCTCTGCCCCTGCCCCTTTCCTGCCTCAGATGAGACCAAAGCTATGTTGAGTGGCCAGGAACATCAACAGCTTCCCACACTCCCTTTCTCAGAGTTATTTGCTTTTTTAGAGCATCCAAAACAAGGAAAACCATTCAGAGGTGTAACGGCTGAATTCCAGGTACCATGTCCCCTGAAATAGGTGCTAATCTTGGAGTGAAAGTCATATGAGGACCATGCATGTGTGTGTTTGTGTGTGTGTGTGTGTTTGTGTTCATGTGAAAGCCAGAAGTTGATGCTGACTGTATTCCTCAATGAGTTGCCATCTTGTTTATTGAGGGAGAGTCTCTCACTGGCCTGAAACATTTTGATTCTGCTATCCTGTCTGTTTACAAGCCCCCCAAATCCTCCTATCTCTATCCCTCCAGTGATGAGATTTTAGGTAGGCACAGCCCCATCTGGATTTTGTACCCTGGTGGGCTCTGGCAATGGGAATCCAGTCCTCACGCTTGCAGATAAAACACTTCACTGGTAGAGCTGGCTCCACAAAACTATATGGGGGATGCTCTGAGTAGCCTTAGAACAATGGCCATAGACCATGTCATATGGACCATATCCTATACCAGCAACCCAGTCTGCTTTTGGCAGTTCAGAGGACAGCCATTCCCTCAACTCCACCTAACCCCATCTCATTTCCATATAACAAGACCATCAATGCACATGCTATTTTCCCCAGCATCCTCACAAGGCTTACAAATGGCTTGGCTCTGGTAGCAATGTTGTGTTTCTATATATCAACCAGAAATGATAAAGACAAATGATCTCTACTGGGGGGGGGGCTCAGTTATAGAGTACTTGCCTAGCATGCATGAGGCCTGGAATTCAATCCCCAGCATCTCATAAACCAGGTGTGCCTGTAAGACCTGCATTGGGGAGGTAGAGGCAGGAGGATCAAGAGTTCTAGGCCATTCTCAGTTATATAGAAAATTTGAGGCTGGCTTGGGCTATATGAAATGCTATTGAGAAAGAAAAAGAGGAAGAAAGGATGAAGAAAGGAAGGGAGGGAGGGAGGGAAGAAGGAAGAGAAGAAGAAAAGAAGGAAGAAAGAAAGAATAAAAAGAAGAGAGAAAGGAAGGAGGGAGGGAGGGAGGGAAGGAAAGAAGGAAGGAAGGAAGAAAGGAAGGAAGAAAGAAAGAAAGATGAATGTTCAGAAAAATAGTTGAAATGACTGACAAGAGCTCCTAGGTGTGAGACAAACAAGACTATAGCCCTTTGGTGGCTCTAGCTGTCTCCCAGAAGTCTGTTCTCATACAAAGTCTTCACTATGACATGATGTCCATACACTGTCACCTTTCCTGTGATCCAGTGTCACAGGCAACTGAAGATGCTTGTGGATCTTGAAGAGTCTTGGATTCCACTCATGGAGTCACAAACACTTCTTTTCCAGCTCCAAGACATCCTCCAAAGCACAAGAAATGATGGGAATTTTAAGAATGCCACAGTAACAAACACATTGTTAACAGGACTCAAATAGGAAAGCAAAGATCTGTCTGCTTCCGCTTCCTCTATCCATATTGCTCTGCATGCCAATTTGTCAGCAGTCAAAAAGCTCGCCCGATCTCTTCTAATGTTTCACGCTAGGTTTGTCCAACAAGAGTAATAAAAATAATGACACCATTATCCCTCTTCTCTCTTTGTTTCCAGCGAATCCCTTGCAGGTTTGAATAATGAATTAAACTCGCATTATCCAGACTCCCTTGCTCTCGACTTCCTCTGCTGGCTGGAGTGAAGCTATTATCCCATTGTCAAAAGACTGAACAGCCTCGCCCAGTGCACTGTACGACCCTGAGATTTAGATACAGTCCATGGCCAAAATTATCGAGGGTACAATTTCTAACTGTGGAAGAGAAAATTAGTAGCCAGTGTGGAGATGAATCCAGAGCCTGGTGAAATATTGAATATTTCATTAGTAATCCTTTTGGAACAAAAAAAGGTAGACAACAGAATTAGTTTTGAATTGGACATAAAGGCTAATGATTGTTATTGTACTTAGCTGATTGAATTCAAGACTATTAAATCATTATTTCGTTGTCTGAATCTCTGCCTCCTTCAGGCCAAAGAAGCCAGTTCATGAGAAAAATCACAGTCCATGTTGTCCTTCCTTATCACCAAATAAAAACAAAAATCTTTGCTTCTAAGGAAACTCATTCATGTGCCTGAGTTTATTTCCTTCCTTCTCCTCCTTCTTTCCCTTCTCCATCCCTTATCTTTCCTCTCCCTCCTTCTATTCTCTCTCTCTTCCCTTCCTCCTTCCCTCCCTCCCTCCCCCTGCCCTTTCTCGCTCCTCCCTCCTTCCCTCCCTCCCTTTCCAGGGTCTCATATTGCAGCTCAAACTGATCTCAAACTTTCCATACAGCCTCTCCCACCCAAGGACTGCAATTACAGTCATACAGTATCCTACCCAGTTTATGTAATGCTGGGTATCAAACCCACAACTTTGTTCACGCTAGGCAAACGTTCCATTAGCCAAGCTACATTCGCCAAGCTACAGTTTGGGCCTTGAACTTTGTCTCTTCTACAGCTTAGTTCTCATCCTTGACCTTCTCTTCCACAGCTCTTTAGGAGATGTATAATACACAACCGGCATCAGAAATGAGCAAATGTAAATGTGGAAAGGACCCTGGAGACAACAAGGTACAGGTCTGGGAAGTACTGCGGAGGTCACGCTGGCCATTGGTTTTCACGATCTCCTTTTCCTCTTTTCTCAGTCCTTACCTCTATTTCCTTCTCTCTCTGTCAGAGATCTGGCTCTCTATTCCAGACCACAGACCACCAGTCACGGAACTGAATCGTGTGAGCCTTCTACTCATTCTGAAAACAAACAGATGCAAGATGTGTTTAAAGTTGAGTGTGATGATTCCTTCCAAGTCTTTTCTTCTGTTGCCATGGGTACCATTTAGCAAAGACTAATGTTGAGAGAACTATACCAGCCTAGGCTCCAGTTATGGTTAGTTTAACTGTTAACCTGATACAACCTAGAATCACCTGGGAAGTGAGTGTCTAGATCAGGCTGGCCTTGGGCATGTCTCTGGGAGTTTATCTTGATTGTTAATAGAGGAAGACTCATCTTGAATGTGAGAGCCACCATTTCATGGGCTGGGTGCCAGGCTGCATAAGACTGTGCAAGAGTGAAGAAATCTAACTGAGAAGAAGCACAGATCCATGTGTTCATTCTCTTTGTCCGTTTGTGGATGTGATATGATTAGCTGCTTAAGTTCCTGCTTTAATTTCCCTTACAAAATCTTCTGGTCTGTGACCCAGAAGTAGAAGCCAAATAAATCCTTTCTTCCAGTAAGTTGTTCTTGGTCATGATATTCTACCCAAGCAACAGCAATGCAACTAGCAGAGCGCCCCCAGGGAATTTCTCACATCTCCCCCAGACCTGCTGTGATATGAGAGCAGTTGTTTCCACCCTCTGTTTCTGCAGCTTTCCACCAAAACGCACACTGCACAAGAAAAGTGCACTGTTGAATTTCACCAGTGTCTCCCCTTGCCCAGACATCCTTGAGTACCAAACAACCATAAGTTACAGACCCTGTATTGACTCTGGATTCTAGCAATACTGTAAAGTGGCTGAAACTATCTTTAGGGGTTTCCCTTTCTGCTTTACTGTTCATTTCTTTCCTGGTCAGCTTACTTGTCCAGGCTAAGAAGGACTTTCCATCGTGACTCCTGAAGAACAATTGGACTTCAAGGCACAATGGAAGAGATTTTGTTGCCTTTCCAGGTGCCCCAGAAGCCAATGAAGATTTCTGAAGTATTACTACTTAATCTTCTGATGTCTGCTTCTGGAAAGGTACCCCTTGATTCTAAAGTCATCTGGATAAGCCTCCACTTGGGGGTGTTATAGCCCTTTTTAGAATAGCAGAAGCCAGGCCAAGCCAAGAAGGGGGCTTGATACAAAAGTCACAGGAGATTGGCCATTAGAGATTTGTCTAGAACATC
>CM052711.1:66342575-66362260 GCA_028551405.1 Uromys caudimaculatus | reverse complement strand
ACACACACACACACACACACACACGTATACTACACATACATGCACATGGAAGAGGAAAGAACTGGTACCTGGTACCTCTGGACTGGGGAGGTAGCCTTGCTGGCCCAGTGCTTGCCCAACTCGCACGAAGCCTCCAGCACTGTGTAAACCAGATGTGGTAGTGGATATGTGTGCTCTTAGCACTTGGAAAGTTGAAGCAGAAGGAGCACAAGTTCAAGGTGGTTATTGGCATTCTGCATTGTGAGTTTGATGCTGGCCTGGAATACATGAAACTCAGTCTCAAAAAAAAAAAAAAAAAAAAAAAAAAAAAAAAGGAAAAGAAAATGTGGTGTCCCGAGGAGCAAACGGAATCATTAAAGTTGACAGACTGACTTTAACAAGTCCGTTCCATGATTAGCTGTAATTGCAGAGTAATGCAAATACATGCTCATTCACATGCATTCCATCGAAACCCTGAATCTATATTCATAGTCTGAAAAGCAGGTTTAGCCCTCTGCTCTCTTAGAAGACATGTCTTTTTCATATGAATTTGGTCCACAGTTATCCTGATATAGCGTTCACCTTTGAACATCAAACAGGGAGAGACAAAGAGCCTGCCACTGCTGACTAGCCCCAGCCATGCAGGTTTGGGTAAAGACAGGAATGTCTGCAGTGTTCTCACAACACCCAGCCAAGTGGCATGTGCTGACCCAGGCCCACATCTGGCCTTTGGCACATGAGCAAAGGCACTCACTGGTACCTGGGTGGGAGTCATTCAGTGCCCCCATGTTTGCTCGAAAGAGTTTTGCACAAAGCACGGCACTGGGTTGGAATGCCAGTGTGTTGAATGGAGCATATTTGAATTTCATAGGCTGTTGTCGAAACCCAGGCTGGGGCCCTGAACTATAAAATTGATGAAGGCACAGTCTGAATTAATCAGCAAATATATACTAATTCATGCTGACCTTTTTTCAAGCTGCGGCCTTTTATCACTCACAGTAGGTTTTAACACTGGCCTACGGAGTGTTATTACAAAGGACTCGATGGTCTGTCATAATTATATAATGCAAATGACATTTGCTGTTGTGTTTGAGCTTATTCCCTCAGATGTTTCTTTCTCTTCTTTTTTATCACACTCCTCACACATCTGTGTCCCTGCCACCGCTACACAAGCTCCTCCCTTCCCGGTTCCCAAGTTACTAGCACTGTCTGTCCCGACTGTCACACAGACACGGCCTGCTGTGAAGATCCGGCGGGTGTGACATGTGCCTGTGACACAGGTTATGCCGACAGCTGGTCGGAACAGGTGTACACTGATTCCACGTCAAATGGCAGCACACATTTGGCTCCCACCCAACGCACAGGCATGAAAAACCTGTTCTCTTCACATTTCTTTGGAGACTGATTGACTGTTCTTTGACACAGCACACTGTGACTGTAAGTTCCCTGGTTCTCTGGCCACTCAGAAGTGTTCCAGAGAGGAACTCAGACAAAACCTCCATGTGGCACCATGAATTATTCATCTGCCTCTTCAGGAGTGGTGTGGGGGATGGAAGCACCTCCCTTTAAAATCTGGAAGGCACACTGGGCATATTTGGGGTGGCAAAAATCAGCAAGACGGATGGCTTTGAGACAGAAGAAGCACCAAAGACACCTGCGAATATTTAGATTCCGAGATAATTCAAACCAAAGCATCATTGCTAAAGGTGGGCGTGGAAGCTAGGGAGATGAAGCAGTTGGTAAAATGTTCTTGTGCAACATGAGGACCCGAGATTGGTCTCTCAACATCCATGTAAGAAAGCCTGATGTGGCAGTATGCATCTGTAGTCTCTGCCCTGGGGAGACAAATAGAGGAGGATCCTTGCTTGCTGGATTGCCAGTCTAGCTGAATCAGGAGGCTTTTCTCAGGCTCAGGGAGATGGACTGAGGAAGACTCCTGACATCAGACTCTGGCTTCCATCTTCTACACACATGTGCACACAAGGAAGTGCACATGAGCGAGAGAGAGACAGACAGACAGACAGACAGACAGAGACAGATCTAGACATATCAAAGCAATGATTATGAAACAATGATTTTTAAAAAGCACTTTAACATTTTTGTCCAAGTAAAATTATCTACCCCCATCAGTGTGGCTATAAACGAGGCTTTGCCTCTGTAAAACTGTAAAACAATAGGCTCGCAAGACAGTTCAGTGGAGGAAAGCACTAGTCCTGCACTCTGATCCCTATGACCTGAACTCAATCCTTGGGACTCACAGAAAAGAGAATCAACGCCCTCAAGCCATTCTCTGGCTTCTTCACATACACTGCACAATGTGACACATGTTTGCCCGCATTGACAAACATCTCATGCGCACACACACACACACACACACACACACACACACACAAATCACAATAAGACAAAACTTGATTTTTTTAAAAAATTTAAAATTAAAAACTTGAAAAATTGCGTGTGTTCATGCACATATAGCCTATGTTAAATATCAACATATATCCTATGTTAAATGTTATGTTCAAGAAATGAAAGATATTACTTAAGAAGACATCACTGTGACCAAGTGAATTCCATGACAGTTTTGAGAGATGGAATCTGATCAGAACTCTGTAGTTCTTAGTCACAAATAAAGGTCATGTTTCTTTTCAGATGTAAGACTAGGAAACCTAGGCCTTGTTATCAGGCATGAGAGGAGTTCCGGAGGATGCCAGATGTACCTCTGGGCCTCCACAAGCTAATCAAAAGCACCAAAGCTGTCTCTCCATTTCCAGGAGCATGCAGGTGCCCAGAAGAAAGGGCAGATGGTAAGGAATGGGGTACTGCACCCTTAGTTCCCATTCGACTTCATGCCCCTTCCCTACAGCCCTGCACGTGTAGTCCACATCTGGGCACAGCTGCCCAGTTCAGCTTCCTTCTCTACTTTCCCCTCCCTCCATGGGCTGATGGTCATTTTAATTCTTTAGGTCATTTCCTTGATTCTTCATTTCTTCTCTTAGGTGTAAGAAATAGCTCCGAAACCAAGATGACTGGACCAGGGAGCATGGGTGAGTTTAAGCATGTGCTTTGTAAGCCTAGCTGTTGATTTCCCAACCTCCCAGAGCCCTAAGGCTCCAAGTAGAAGTCAGTGGGCTTATGTAAGGGTCCATTGGAAGCTATTACATCTACATGGATGGCATGTCAGAGCTGTACTCTTAGATACTGCCATTGCTGCTGAGGACTGACAAAAAGGCATTAGCACTTCATGGATTCATTTCATACAAAGTACAAATCTAATAAACTCATCTCAAAAATAATAACACCGCCACATTCAACTGCTAATGCCTCAGACAGCCTGATACATTTGTAGACAGCCGAATCCTAAATCCAGTGGAGAATTCTAAGTCTGGTTTATGCGCAGCGTGCTTCTCATAAAACCTTATTTGAACATTTGATTCCAGTTTACATTTTATTAACAAAGCTCTCATTTTTCACTCAGAACAAGGAAGCAGAGGGAGGAGATGTCCACTTCTGAAACTTCAAATCTGTGTCCAATAACTTACAAGATGGCCATAGAATGGATAAGACAGGGACTGCCCTGAGACAGTCACAAAAAAAAAAAAAAAAAACATGAAAGAAAGAAAAAAATAAAGAAAGAAAACCTTAATTAGGATGCAATCCTGGTTATTTTAAGCCATACAAAAGAATTTGGCACATAATAGAGTGGCTGTTTCTTGCAGTTCACATGATAAAATTCTCACCAGTCTTAAAATGACAGATGTAATATTACCTTTAATAAGTGTCTACCGATGCATGCAAATTGAATTAGATAGTGGGAGTACAAATTTGTCCGATAATTAAGATAAAATTTCATGTCAGTTCAAACCCCGGTGTATATTAGTAACACTGTATATTTCTTTGCTCTGTTCTCTACTAGTTATCTTTAAAGTGGCTCCCTGATCACTGGAATGGTCCAGTTAAAGGGGTAAAAAACATGGCTCTCAAATCACATTATTATCAGTGGTAGAAAATCGTAGACTTGATTATTGCTCGGTTTATGCTGTTTAAAATACTAAGCACAATTCACATCATATTGAATAAATCTGGCTATGTATTAACATCACATTTCTGGGGTCTCCCAAGGTATTACTGTGCCCTTAAGTTCAAAGCCTAGCTAATACCATTTAGGGGAAATCAAAACACAAATTTGTAAGTTAATAGCCTTGTCCATTTAGGAAATTTGAGTTTTGAGTGGATTCTTTAGTGCTTTGTTTTGACACTGCAAGTGAAGTGGATAGGATTTTCTCTCTCTCTCTCTCTCTCTCTCTCTCTCTCTCTCTCTCTCTCTCTCTCTCATAAAACCCAGAAGGCCAAAAGAATGAACATGGACAGACACATGCATGCACAGACATATTCCCCCCATGGGCAAACAGGCACAAGGCTGTGCCCACAGATGCACAGCTGAAAGGGTATGTGTTGTATAGCATTCAGCTCCATTTTAATACCCTCTGCTGCGGTGATCACCATTCCCCCAGGGAGGCAAATACCCTGAGCATTATTAAAAGTGGGATTATCCAATCTAATATGAAGACTTGGGAACCAGCCAAGAGTAGTTAGTCATAAGCAGGAGGGGAAAACAAAGAAGACTTATCAGGACCCAGACCACCAGGTTTGCCATTCCTAAGTTTGTGCCTGGCTGTGGATGACTGGCATCGTCTCAAAGGTGACTGTCACTTCACTAAACAATGAAAACCTTTTGATGCACAAGTCATTGATGGTGTGACATTGTCTCAACCATGAAATGTATGAAAGCAAGGTACATCTCCTTGTTGACTTGCAGCAGGGTCCCAATGGGGAAGGCACTGCCCTCTGATTGGAATCTCATCATATTTGGAGCTTTATACTATGATGATGATGGTTTTTGCTTTTCTGGCAGGAACATAATATTCAGCAAGACTAAGCTACAAGGCCAGTATTAAAAGAAACCCCAGCAAGCCTAGGGTCTGGAGATATCCTTTGCATTATTATTGAATTGCTATTTTCTGTTAGTTGAAACCTTCCCTCCTGGAGAGAAATTCACTAAGACTCAGGAAGTGAATGAAACTTACAAGGCCCAGGAAGTCAACAACTCATAGGTCTCAGGAAACTCCTGAAACTTACAGAATTCATAAGGTTCCTGCCAAAGGTTAGATAGGCAATAACAATTGCTGGGGAGAGGAGATTCTCTGAACAACTTAGTTTCCCCCATACTACTATAAACTCACTATCTCACAAAGACAGATCATATAGAATTATTGCTTTGGCCTGTCATTGGTACTCTATCTGTGGGGAATAAGGCTTTCTTCATTTCTTCCCAAGAAAAGTCACCCAACAACTCCAAAGATAGCTCCTTGGGAGACCAGACCAGTGTTCTGGCTTGGTTGTATCTGTTGCTGAATCCAGATGCAGCCTTAAGGATCTAAGATATCAGAGACTGTGGCAAACCAGAAGGCATGTACCTCTTGGAGGAGAATGGCCCCTACTCAGCTCTACTAGTCACTACCATGGATGAAGCCTGCAAAGTGTGCTGTCATCCACCAGGTCACTCATTAAATAATCTTGTGGATAAGGTGATGCTGGTCAGTAAAATGATTCCTTTGAAAGTACAAAGACTTGAGTACAACCCTCAGAGCCAAGCAAACCTATGTATCTTCCTTAGGACCCATCCATCTTGCTCTTTGAGACAGGGTCTTTAACTTTTGCCTGGAGCTCACAAATTTAGCTAGCTTGCCAAGAGCCATAGGACATAGACTGCCTCTGCCTCTTCAATGCTGAGGTTTACAGCTGCTGGATTCCCCCATGACAAGCTTTCTTATTATGTTCTGTAGACCCTAAGCTCAGGTCCTCATGCTTATGTGGGGCAAGAGCCTGACCAACTGAGCCTCTTCTAGCTGTAGCCACTGCTTCATTATTATTCATAAACCTATGTTAATTAAGCATCCTTCTTACTGTTGGAGGCCTATCAGTGCTAATGTGAGTGCAGCTACAGTTGTGAGATGCAGGTGGTCTCCGGGAGTGGGACAGCATCTCATCAAAAGACTCAGGAGGGCACAAGTGCTGCACTGTTAACAGACACCAGAACCCCCATGCCAAATCCAAAGACTGAAACCTAGAGACCAGTGGTTCTCAACCTTCCTAATGCTGCGACTGTTTAATACAGTTCCTCATGTTGTGGTGACCCCCAACCATGAAATTATTTTTGTTGCTTTTTTGTAACTATGGTTTTGCTACTGATATGAATTGTGATGTAAATAGCTGTGTTTTCCAGTGGTCTTAGGCCACCCCTGTGAAAGGGTCATTTGACTCTCAAAGGAGTCATGACCCACAGGCTGAGAACAGCTGCTATAGATGATGAGTGAGGTAGAAGTAAGAAAGTAATACTG
The DNA here is from genome assembly GCA_028551405.1 of Uromys caudimaculatus. Taxonomy (NCBI): domain Eukaryota; kingdom Metazoa; phylum Chordata; class Mammalia; order Rodentia; family Muridae; genus Uromys; species Uromys caudimaculatus. The sequence continues at coordinate 66,355,883 of CM052711.1, read as the reverse complement.
AGCAGCAGGGAAAACAGATCCCAAGAGCATGAAAAGATGGTGCGACCTAGATCACCAGTCACCACAGCTCCTTCTTGACAGAGGCGATCTGGAGAATGAGTTGCTGGTGTTCAGCTCCTGTCTGGTTATTTAGAAAAGGACTTTGTGGGGACTGGGGCTCAGCAAGCAGCTAAGAAAATGTGCTATTCTTGCAGCGGATCAGAGTTTCATATTGGGATGCTCAGAACTATCTGTAAGTCCAGCATCCCATGCCTCTGGACCCCCCCAAAGGCACATGAATGTATGTTTACATGATAAACTAACATAATTTATAAAATAAAAAGAAATAAAACCCTTCCTAACAGCGCTTTGTGGAAAAAGAGATAACTCTAGAGGAATCTCCTTGAGTGCCAATCAGTGTGCTATTGGTTGTTTGTCCCTGTGTTTTCTTTTGTTTTGTTTTTTTTTTAATCAGAATGCCTTAAGTTTCAGGTCAGCAAGCAACGGTCAAGAAGCAGAAATCTTCAGGGTTTGGGCCCATCCTTACTGCCCAGTGGAGTCTAACTCCTGGCCTCCGTGGCTTTTCTTGTGTTATATAATTGTCAATAAGGAAGAAACTGTCTTAGGTGGGGTTTTAGTGCTGTGAAGAGGCATCATGGTCACAGCAACTGTGATAAAGGACAATGTTTAATTGGGCCGGCTTACAGTTTCAGACGTTCAGTCCACTGTCATCATGGTGGGACGCATGGCAGCATACAGGCTGACATGGTCCTGGAGAAGGAGCTGAGAGTTCTACATCTTGATCCACAGGCAGCAGAAGGAGAATTGTGTGTGACAATGGGCATAGCTTGTACATATATATAAGACTTTAAAGCCTGCCTCTGCAGTGACACATTTTCTCCAGTAATGCCACATCTACTCCAACAAGGCCACAACTTCTAATACTGCCACTCTCCATGGGTCAAGTATTCACACACCTGAGTCTAAGGGGGCCATACCTATTCAAACCACCACAAAATCCTACCCTTATTTTGAATATAAGACAAGACCTGTGTATAGGAGCATCTTTTTGTTCAGTGTAGATCCAATGTACTTTTAGCTCAACAAATATTTTTAGCAAGAACTCAACATCAGATGTCATCCTAGATATGTAGAATTCAAAGTCACGTGTGTCAATGGAGAGTCTGGTAGGGGCCAGTTAACAGTGCCTCAATTAATGGTCGCAAAATCAAATGCCATGGGCACCTGTCATGAGGCACCATGGACACTAAGGCCAAGAAGTAGCCTGGGAAGTAGCAAAGGCGGAGAACACAGCTGAGCCTTCAACCATGCCACAGGTCCAGTGTTCCCATGTCCTTTGAAGTTAGAAATCCATACTAGGTAACCATCCCAATGCATAAAATGTTATTAATGAAAAAACCCACCACAGTGCTGGCAGGCTGGGACAGGAGGATTCCTGGGGCTCGCTGACTAGCCAGTCTTGCTAAATTTGTAAGTTCCGGCTTCAGTGAGAGTTGTCTCGAAAAAGTGGAAAGTAACTAAGCAAGACACATAATGAAAGAGTAAAAGTGGCCTCAATAGAAGGTGAGGGATGCCCCTCCTTCTGCCTTCTGTGTACGTATGGATAAAGCAAAGAAACTCTTTGCATATATTGCAACTTTTCTTAACCTTGAACTTTGTAGTCTCCAGAAGTGTCAGAAAGTAATGTCTATTCTTTATAAGATACCTGCCTACAGTATTCTGTTACAGGAGGGCAGTGGACTAAAGCAGAAATCTCTTTCTTGGATGTGTCCAGGTGTCCATACACATGTGTTTTTGCATTCAGAGGGCAAAGGTTGATGTCAGCAGCTTCCTTAGTTGTTCTCCTCCTTGTTTTTTGAATGAGTGTTTCTTGTTGCATCTAGAGCTTACCAATCAAACTGTACTGCTGGTCATCAAGGCTTAGGAATCTTCTTGTCTCTGCCTCCCCAGAACTTGTAATTACCAGCATGTCTCAAGCCTGCTTTTTCATGTGGGTCCTGGGGCATTGAACTGAGGTCCTTATGCTTGCAGGAAACCATTTTACCAACTAAGCCGGCCTGTTAAATCACAGTTGGCCAATTTGGGCCAATGTGTTATATATCAGCACTAATGTATCCGTCATGAGGTTAAGCAGAAACATAATGGGGTTCTCCAACAGAGATGGGGGATGAGGAAGAGTCAGGAAAAGCTTGTAATCACTATGAGAGACTTGTGTATGTCCACACAGGGTGAAATGGGAAGATAATGTTTGTTCTAACTAGTTAATAAAGGAATTATTAGCCACAAAGTATGAGCATCCCATTAACTCAGATCTGTTTGCTGGGAGACTCTGAAGATAATTTAGTCACCTAGTAAGCAACACAGAACATTAGTTGAGGTCCCTTCTGAGCTTGCGATACTAAAGGTCCTTGTCCCATCTCATTTTATGATATCTCCTTGTGCTGGCTAGATTGACCTCCGGCAGACAGACTTGGAAATTGCCATGGTCTAGAGACACCAGGCTGTGTTTTAAGGGCCAGATCCCCGCTGCTTCCTACTCGCCTATCCCATGGTGCAAAATGCTGTAACTGCCAGAAAATAAATGACCAAATACCCCCAGCCTGGGAGCTTACTGCTTCTCTTCCCCAGTCAAAGTCACCTCCTCACACAAACTGACGTTGTTTAGAGAGCAATGACATGAATTAGAATCACAGAGATGGACCACAGTCCAGAATCACAGTAGTCCCCACTAGCAGAACTGCACTGACCACAAATCTCAGAAATCAGAATTGACTATGATTCAATATGGAATATGCTAATTGCAGATTTGTTTGTTCAGTCTTTGTGGTGTGTGTGTGTGTGTGTGTGTGTGTGTGTGTGTGTGTGTGTACACAAAACAATCTCAGGCACTGGTTCTCAGGTGTTGACCACCCTTTTATTATTTTTATTTTTGAAACAGAGTCTCTCATTGGTCTGGAACTCACTAATTAAGCTAGGCAAGCTGCTGTCCGGTGAGGCACAGTGATTCCCGTTTATCTCTCAAACTATGGCATAACTGTTGGGCCACCAAACCTAGGCAGGGTTTAAATGGCTGGGATAGCACTTCTTATTCTTATGCTTGTATGGTAACCATCTTGCTTACCAAGTCATATCTCCAGTCTCTACACTCTTCAAAATTATTGAGAATATCAAAAGGCTTTGACTTTGTGACTCATATCCAATCTTTCTCCATTAGAAACTAGAACAGAAAAAAACCCAAAGTACACAAATATACTAGTACAAATTTTCTTAGCCATCAAAACAAAGACATCGACAGGTGCCAGCGCTGACACCCACAAGCACCTATTAAAACTGAGATGTCCCTCAACAGAGGAATGGATACAGAAAATGTGGTACATTTACACAATAGAACTACTCAGCTATTAAAAACAATGACTTCATGAAATTCGCAGGCAAATGGATGGAACTTGAAAATATCATCCTGAGTGAAGTAACTCAGTCACAAAAGAACAAACATGGTATGCACTCACTGATAAGTGGATATTAGCCCTAAAGTTCGGAATACCCAATTCACAGACCATATGAAGCCCAAGAAGAAGGAAAACCAAAGAGTGGGTGCTTCAGGGCTTCTTAGAAGGGGGAACAAAATACTCAAAGAGGAAATATGGAGACAAAGAGTGCAGCAGAGACAGAAGGAAAAGCTATCCCGAGACTGCCCCATGTGGGGATACATCCCATATACAGCCACCAAACCCAAGACAAGGCTATTGTGGATGCTGGGAAGTGCTTGCTGGTGGAAGCCTGATATGGCTGTCTCCTGAGAGGCTCTTCCAGAGCCTGACAAATATAGAGGGGGATGCTTGCAGCCAACCACTGGACTGAGAGTGGGGTCCCCGATAGAAGAGTTGGAGAAGGGACTGAAGGAGCTGAGGAGGTTTGCAGCCCCATGGAGGGAGCAACAATGTCAACCAGTCAGATTGCCTGGAGCTCTGGGGGGACTGGAACACCAACCAAAGAGTACACATGGAGGGACCCATGGTGCTGGCCGCATATGTGGCAGAGGAGGGTCTTGTTTGACATCAGTGGGAGAAGCGGCCCTTGGGCCTGAGGGTATTAGATGCCCCAGTGTAGAGTAATGCCAGGGAGGGAAGGTGGGAGTGGGTGGGTGGGTGGGTGAGCACCTTCATTAGAGGCAGGGGAGGGGGAATGGAATAGGAGGTTTCCAAAGAGGAGACCTGGAAAGGGGAAAACATTTGAAATGTAAATAAAGGAAATATCCAAAAAACAAAAGGAAAAAAATCCTGAGACTGCGTGGGCGTTAGAGTACAATGATGTTCTTGTGAACACAGTTCTGATAAAATGGGCTTCAAGAGATCCAGAATGACTAGGACCGTGTTTTGATAATCACTGTCCTAGCCTCTTCAATTTCTCCCAAATTCTAAAAGAAAAAAATATGTTAGAAATAAACTGAACCACTAAACAAAAGTCCTTCAGATATGCAGGAAAGAACAAACTGTTTAATTAATAATGTAAGGACAACTAGTTACCCACTGAGGGGAAGTGTAGTGGAATTTTGGGTTTTTTAAAAATAAGGAAATACATGTTTTTGTTATAATCCCAAGTATGAGATATGGGCTGCTTCAGATAGTCCACAGCAACAGACTGTTTTATCTCCTGATCTAGCAAGGGTGCGATTTTGCCAGTAGTAGGTAATTTCTGTGATTGTGTGACATTTGGAATCCTGGGGACTTTTCAGAGGGTATATACATGCTAGGACCCCGAGAGGTGAAGTGGGTTGTTGTTGGTCATGGTTTGTTAAGTAGTCACGTGCAAAGAAGAAACAAGAAGAAAAATTTAGATATCCTGATGGGGAAGATCAAACTAATCCCCTAATCCCCAAGAAATTGTCTAATGATAGCGTCGTCCCCTTTCCAACTCCTGACTTTACTCAGGGATCTCTTTCCTTTCTTCTCTATCCTCTTTTGCTCTCTTATCTAGTGTCGGGGGTTGAAAGGGTGAAAAAGGGGGTCCAGAGGGGTGGAAGAAAGAAGAATCCACAAAGTAGTCAAAGATCTGCTACATCGAAGTGAGGCTAGATTCTGACATCCATCTGTTGAATAAAAACTACTTTCTGTTGCTGTGATAAAGCACTCTTACCAAAAGCAAGTTAGGAAAGGAAAGGATTTCTTTCAGCTTACACCTCCAGGTCACAGTCCATCACTGAGAGAAGTCAGGGTGGGAATTTGAGTAGGAACTTGAAGCTGAATGCTTCTACTGGCTCCTCATAGGCACAAGGTTACGGAACTTGCTTATACATCCAAGGCCTACCTGCCTAGGAAATGATACTGCCTATGGTGGGCTAATCTCTCTTACATCAATTAACAAGACAATTCCCCACAGAAATAGCCACAAGCCAGTCTGATCTGGGCAATACCAAAATTGAGATTCCCTTCTAGGTTTTGTGTCAAGATGACAGTGGAAGCTAACTGTAACAGGCAATAATAAATAATACATTGATTGTACTATACTGATTTCATCAATATGAAACAATGTAGCCATGAATAAGAACAAAGAAAGCTCCTATGTCCTGATAGAAATACCCATACATGGTAAAATGTGTAAGCGGTTTGAAGGATGTTAAGTAAGGTATTATCTCATTTTTTTGGAAAAACTGATTTTTATACACAAAGCAATTTGATATATAATAAGTTTTATTTAGAAATTTATAAAATGCATGATTTTATATACAAATATAATGTATCCAATTTCATACTTTTCAGCACACCATATTTATTGATCTGGATGCATCCTTAAAAGCCTAATAGTTCATTGGGAAATGTCACAGGAAATTGTGTCCTTATACCTAAGGAATGGGGGCAAAGTGGGGGAGAATTATTAATGCAACTAACTTCAAAAAGGCATGAAATTATAAGAGCCTATGCCTTCTTGTTTGCTTTCTTAGATCATTTTAAGAAAAAAAAATAGAGTTTCTTTTTAATATTAGGATTCAGGATTCGCAACCACACTCCTTTTGAGCTCCATTTGAGACTCATTTTCTCTCCCATAATTAATGAAACCAGGTGAAATGTGGGGAGCCTAGGATGGTTGCTTTGCTAGTGGTCAGAGGAGTACCTACTCTTAGTTATTACTCTTCAAATTGCTTACAACTCTGTGAATTTCGACAATGTTTCTGTGAATGCACGTGGTCCTTTGTGGTACCTGGCCGGGTAGGTCGTCATCCTGGTTCTTCTGGCCAGTGACACCCACTAGCTCAATGTAACTTCCAAAGCTATTAAGACCCCAGGATAGTTCATTCTTGGAATGTATATTTTACCATTCATGCGTTCACTTGTTAATCTGTTCAGTGATCACTGGCTCAGATACCATGGAGTGCCAGGCAATGCTAGGTCGGAGAGATGGGGAAGAGCTGCTGCTCTCAGTGAGGTTATGGAAGAGGAGAAAGAGAAGGAAGAGGAGGAGAGGGGGAGAGGGAGGAGAACTCAGAGAAGGAAAAATATGGAGGAGGAAGAGAGAGAGGTAGGAGAGGAGGGGAGAAGAAAGGGTAGTGGGAAAGGGAAGGAAGAAGGAGGGAAAAAGAAAGGAGTGGAAGAGAAGGAGGGTCCAGGAGAGAGAGAAGAAGGGGCTAGAAAAACAAAGAAGAAGGGAGTTGTGTGTGTGCTAGCTCACACTGAGCTGAACAGAAATGACTTCCTGGTGCATGGAGGGAGAGCCCAAAGCCAGACAGGTGATGTCTACCCTCACTCCCAGCGGACACAGGGAGGACACCACCCTCAGTAAACTGTGACAGTTTCCAGGGTAAGGCTGTGCTTTTTGTTTCTTTATCACTAGATATCTGCTGACAAGGGCTGGGCAGACTGGAAGCTTCTCTGTGGTAGCCCAAAGGAAATGGAGACTGTACCCCTCTCTTCGTTCCTTATTTCTCAGCCTCTTTATCTTCCCATCTACTCCTCTACCCCCATCTCCATTTGCTGCCTTCTCTAGTCTCTGTTGCAGAAAAGAAGCCAGATCCCAATATGACTATATTGGCTCTCCCTGTGCACACAGGGCTTAGTGTTGGGAGGGAGGGTCTAGTGCTCGAGAAAAGGGGACGTGATGGGGGGAGCTCAGTTCTTTTGGAAGGAAGTTCTCTGAATTAGATGTCTAAACTAAGTAACTGAAAAGGAAGATATTGAATAGCATTGAAAGTCTTAAATACCTACGTTTTATTTCTTTAAAGAAAAACAAGTGTTCTCTGCAGTATTAGGCTGCTTGAAGCTCCATACACACAAGGCTGACCACATCATTTTTGTCTGTGCCCTGCCACTTCAGCATACACAATGTTGCTGCTTCTGGGGGACAACACAGATGAGCTCCATCTTGTGACCATCCTTAATATTTGTGTTGAGACTCCTGTCAGGGTGAGTGGTTCTGGTTTGTCTGTTCTGTCTTTCTCCTTCAGCTCCTTCAGACAGAGGCCCTTCTTCCTTCTGGATTCCATTACCTTCTAGAGAGTGAGATGCAAGTGACCTCATATCACCAGATTTAGCTCTGTAGAATCTCCCTCTCTCTCCCCTACTCCCTCCACCGAGTCAGTGAGGCTAGAATACCAGTATGAAATGAGATGCTGTTTCCAATGGCTGTGTAGTGTAGTTCAGATGTGTGATGTCCCCTACAGACTCTATTTGATGGTATTGTTTGGGGAGGAAGGGCCCTGCTGGATGAAGTGGGCCATAGAAAGTGGGCCTTGTGGTTTATAGCCAAGTCCTGCTTCTGAGGAATGATAGCTCTGGCCTCTACGTGCATACACATCCATGCAGCATATATGTGCATGCACAAATCCACCTGAAAACTCACCACATGAATTTGACACATATGATCATATTTCTTGTGTCTTCATTAGAGCCATGTTGTGAGACCCCTGTTGATGTCAGCTGCAGTTCTTTTTGCCTTCTTCCAGCACTGGCCTTTGTCTCCTTGCTACTTCTATTAGACTACAACACTGGATATAAACACCCAATCTCACCAGGAAGATTTGTGAAATAAGCAAAGGTCCCCAATTAATATTAGGAGAATGAATGGATGAACTCCCCCCCAAAGTGTTAATCATAATTGTTACTTTATTCTTTTCTAGAAGGTTAGAAAATCCTGGCCATCATCTGGAGCAACTGAGAGGACTGACCAGAACCAGTCAGATATTTTGATTTTCATTTCAGTTTGATCAAATAATTCCACAAGGAAACAGTGCAAATTTGAAGATTTGAGCTTAAGGCCCCAAAAGAAATCACTTCTTTATTACATTGCTAGTTAATATTTTCTTTCCACATGCAGTTTGCCTATATAAGCAAAATTATCATTTACTTTGCTTTTCAAGAAAGAAAATTTTAATATAAGATACCCAAACTCATAACCATATTCAAATTGAAGTAGATTAAAGTCTACCAAAGTAGATGAAGGTCTACCAAATTTTTAATTATAAGAGTGTGTTTGTGTATCTATGCTTATAGGTATGAGTGTGTGCATGCGTTCATACACATATGTATATATTTGCATGAACAAGTATGTGTACTAATAAATTCACACATATTTTCCTTCACACAAAGCTGTACATTCTTTTCTTTAAAGATTTATTTTTATTTTTAATTTTGTGTATGTATATGTGCATATATGACACAGCACTGTCTGCAGAGGGCATTGGATTCCTGGAGATAGAATTACAGGTGGTTACAAGCTACCTGCTGGATGTGCTAGGAACTAAACTCATGTCTTCTCCAAGAGCAGCAGCAAGCACTGCTTAACTGCTAAGCTGTCTCTCCAGCCTGTATATACTCTTCTATAAAACACACACACACACACACACACACACACACACACACACACACACACGTGTGCCCACGCATGCATGCGTGCGTGTGTGTATGTGTATGTCTGTGTCCTAGAAACCAATATATTCTTATATTTTATAGCTTATTCCTTTTCAAAAAATTGTTAGTTATGTCATATAAGTGATCTAAGCCCTTTGAACTAATTACTCATTGTTGAACTTAATTTGTTTCCATGCTTCCTTCTGTAATAAATAATATTGGATCCAGCAAGTGGCTCAGTAGGTAATGGAGCTTAGATTGTAATTCAACCTCCAGATCTCATGTAACTCTGTAAGGACAGAATCAACTCTAAAAAGTTGTCCTCTGACCTCTAGGCATGAACAGTGTCACCTAAATCCCTGCACACATTATATACAGTTATCAAAAAATTGTAATAATGTCATGAGGTACCATTTAGTAATCATTGGTCCTAACGACCCTGTTCAGAAAGTCTTTTCATGTGCCAGTGAGTTCAAGAACACTCCTACTTTTTCCTTCATCAGATTCAGGGTATCAGGTTTTGTAATGAAGTCTTTGATCCATTTGGAGTTGATTTGTGTGAGAGAAACAAGATCTAGCTTCATTCTTCTATACTTAGTTATCTACTTTGATCCTTTTGTTGAAGATACTGATGAACTTTAGTCAACTACTATCAGTTTGAAGAAGGAAACTATTTTCTGTGAGGGTGTAAGCCCTGGTTGGTTGGTCACACTTAGTGGAAGGCCATAGCTTGAAGAGAATGTGGGCAGAAAACATTAGGTATGTAAAGAAGGGACTCTTGAAGGAGTTGGGGGAATAAATGTGATCAAAATACAAGGTGTGAATTTATCAATGAACTAATAAGAAAATAAACAATTCAATAAAAATTATAATAAATAATATGTCAAGAATTTATTTCCTGTCTTATTTGTAAGTTTAGTTATTTTGATTTAAAAATGCTGTAAATAGAAGCTCATGAACAAGCTTCTGTTGGCACCTCTCCCCTGCTTATAAATAATATCTGGTCCACTTTCCTCCCTCTTATTGAAAATAGATTTTTTTTTTTTACATAATATATCCTGACTATGGTTTCCCTCACTCTACTCCTCTCTGTTCTGTCCTCCTCCCTCCCACCAGGATCCACTCCCTTTCTGTCTCTCATTAGAAACCACACAGGCTTCTAAGGGATAATAATAAAATAAAATAAAATCTAACACATAAGAATTGAACAAAAGAAACATGTAGAAGGAAAAAGTCGAAGAAAAGTCACAAGAACTAAAAACTCACTCATTTGTACACTCAGGAATCCCATAAAAACACTAAAGCAGAAGCCATATAATTTTGCAGTGGACCTGATACAGGCTCTTGCAAGCCCAGTACATGCCACCTTAGTCTCCTTGAGTTCACATGAACTTTGATTACGTTGGTTTAGAGGGCCATGGTTTTTGTGGGTTCTCCATTCTCTCTGGCTCTTACACTCTTTCTGGTTTCCTGAGCCCTGACGGAAGGGAAGGGATGAAGACAGTCAACTTAGGGCTAAGTGTTCTAAGGTCTCTCATTATCTGCATAATGTTTGACTATGAGTCTCTATAGTCCTGATAACCCAAGACTAGATAGTCCAGAGACCTTATCAGTGTTGAGTATGGGTTCCATCTTACGGAGTGGGTCTTAAGTCAAATCAGTTATTGGTTGGTTACTCCCACAAACTTAGTGCCACCATTGTCCTAGAAGATCTTGCAGTTAGGACCCAATTGCAGATCAAAGGTTTTATGCCTGTGTTTGTGTTTTCATTTCCCTTTTGGGAGCATGCAGAGTACTTTCCTGTACCAAGGAAGCTAGAACATAAATGTGAAGTCTCTCTGTAGGCACCAGCTCGACTTCTCCATCACCAATGAGTTGTTGTAGCTATTGTTGTCAGCAATGGGGCTGTGCTTTCAAATTGTTGGGGATTGCCAGGGGACTCATTTGTCCAACAACTTGATTAGATATAACCCAATCCTGGTAATGGAAGATTCATTTGGTGACAATAGATGGCCAGTTGGGACTCAATCTCCATTGTTTGACAATTCCATTTAGATCACTTTCATATATGTATTATTTTAGGAAGCTTCTACTGTACTAGGTTTCCATACTACTTTTAAGATGACCCTTAATTTTAGATGTCTCTCCCTGTATTTCCTCCCTTACCCTTCTCTCTCCTCCCACTCCCTACTTAATCTTCCTGTTCCACCCCTCATCCATCCACAACTATTTATTCTATTTTACTTTACCAATAAGAAATATCTGTTCCTCTTATCCACTAATTCTATACCTAAACACCAGGGTTCTATGGTTTGTTATCATTGATTTAACAGCAAATATTCACATAAAACATAAAAGTGATTATGTACTATATTTGTCTTTATGGGTCTGGGATACCTTATCCAGGATGACTTTTTTCTGCTTCCATCCATTTACCTGCAATTTTCATGATTTCCTTTTTTAATGACTGAATAATACTCTATTGTATGTGTAAATATACCACATTTTCTTTATCTCTTTTTCTGTTTTGGGACATCTAGGTTGTTTTTTCATTTATGGCTATTCTGAATAGAGCAGCAATGAACATGGCTGAGCAAGAGTCTCTGTGATAGCATGAAGCATCCTTTGGAACCCTGAGGTAGATCAATTTCCATCTTCCTAAGGAAATGCCTCACTGATTTCCACAGTGGCTCTACAAGCTTGCACTCCACCAGCAGTGGATGAGTGTTCCCCTTATTCTACATTCTTGCCAGCATGAGCTGTCACTTTTTTATTGATCTTATTCATTCTGACAGGTGTAAGATGAAATCTCAAAGTAGTTTTGATTTGCATTTCCTTTATGACTAATGGTGTAGAACATTTCTTTAAGTGTTTCTCAGCCATTTGAGTTTCTTCTTTTGAGAATTCCTTATTAAGATATGTAACCTATTTTTAATTGAGTTATTTGTTTTCTTGATATCTAGACTTTTTTACTTCTTCGTGTATTTTGAATATTGGTCCTCTATTGAACGTGGAGTTGGTGAAAATCTTTTCCTATCCTGTAGACTGCTGCTTTGTCTTAATGATAGTGTCCTTTGCCATGCAGAAGCTCTTCAATTTCTTGAGGTCCCATATTTTAATTGTTGATCTTCGTGACTGCACTAACGGTTTTCTGTTCAGAAAGTCTCTTCTTGTGCCAGTGACTTCAAGGGTATTCCCCATTTTCTCTTCTATCACGTTCAGGGTATCTGGTTTATGCTATGTTTAGGTCTTTGATCCATTTGGAGTTGAGTTTTATGGAGGATGAGGAATATGAATCCATTTGGATTCTTCTACATCAGCCACCCAGTTTGCCCAGCACCATTTGTGAAGATACTGACAGGTTTTTTTCCAGTTATATTTCTGGCTTCTTTGTCAAAAATCAGGTGTCCATAGATATGTGGATTTGTGTCTGGGCCTTCACTTTGATTCCATTGATCAAGAGATCTGTTTTAATGCTAATGCCATGTGGTTTTTATTACTACCTCCAGTAGTGTTTGTTGTTGCTGTAGTTGTAGTGGTTAATCAGGATTGTTTCATCTGTCCTGGTGTGTGTGTGTGTGTGTGTGTGTGTGTGTGTGTGTGTCCACAAGTATGTAGACTTCAGAGGACAACTTGAGGGACTTGAATTCTCCTTTCTCCATATGAGTTCCAAGTGAACTTAGGTGGTCACACTTGGTGACAGGTTCCTTTGCCTTCTGAGCCTTCTTGCCTAATCTTTTTCTAGTTCTCATGTAATTAAATATCTCACTTTTATTTCCTTATAGTTTTTGTTAAAGCTGAGTTGCATGTGCTCCAGGCTCTGAGGCCTAACTGGGGATGGAGCCTAGGACTTTGTATATGGTAGGTGTCTTAGCTACTCTTCCATTGTTGTGACAATCCATCATGGCTAAGGCAACTTATAGAAGGAAGCTATTAAATGAGCTTACGGTTTCAGATGGTTAGAGTCCATGATGACAGAGCAAAAGCATGGAGACAGGAACAGGTGAGGGCTCACATCTTGATAGGAGAAAGAGAGTATACTGAGAATAAAGCAAGTCTTTGGAAGCCTCAAGGTCTTCTTCCTACAGTGACATGCCTCCTATTCCAACAGAGCCATACTTTCTAATCCTTCTCAAATAGTTCCACAAATGGAGAACACACATTCAAACATGTGAGCCTCTGGGGACCATTCTCATTCAAACTACCATATGCACACTCCTTGGCCCCCATAGGTTCATGCAAAATGTATTTAGTCCAACTTCAAAATTCCCCTTGATATTTCAGTCTCAACACTGACTTGAAGACCAAAGTTCAAAGTTACTTTGAAATGAATAACACCCTTAAAGAAATACAAGAGAACGGAGATAAGCAACGAGAAGCCTTTCAAGAGGAAATTCGAAAATCCATTAAAGAATTACAGGAAACCTCAATCAAAGAGGTAGAATTTCAAGAAAACACACTCAAACAG
>CM052711.1:66319218-66342075 GCA_028551405.1 Uromys caudimaculatus | reverse complement strand
GAGGTGGAATTCCCTCCTAGAGGCGGGTTGGGGAGGGGATGGGGGGTATACAAAGAGGAGACTCAGAAAAGGGGAAACATTGGAAATGTATATAAAGTATCAAAAATAAAAAAAGAGGGAAAAAAAAAACAAAAAAAAAAACAAAAACAAAGTTACTTTGAGACTCAAGGCAATCCCTTAATTAGAGTCTGTGATGGTGAAGCAAAGGCAGGATTGTAGGAACAACTCACAGGGTCTTGCTAAATACCTTGGCTGTCCTAGAACTTGCTATGTAGAATTAACTGGCCTCAAAATTATGAAGCTTCATCTTTCTCTGCCCTCTCCATGCTAGAATTGTAGGCATGTGCCACCACACCCAACTATTTAAAATATCTTATATTTTACAGTTATGTATGTACTTCTTTATTGTATGCATGTGAATGACACAGTAGCGGATGTCTGGGGATCAGAGAACAAGTTGTGGACATCAATTCTCTCCCACCATATGGGTTCTGGGAATGGAACTCAGGTCATTAGACTCAGTGGCAAGCCCTGTTTAACCTGCCGAGACATCTGGCGCCCTTATATTTGTATTTTTAAGGACTCTTTTTTTTTTTTAAAGAGAAAGTACAATTCATAATTTCAACATTTCTTGAAAATGTAGCTTTTTAATATCAAATTACTTGTGTCTTTTCCATTATTTGAACTGATAGGCTCAGTGGGGAAAGAGACTTGCCACAAAGTCTGTCAATCTAAGTCAACCCCCAGAACCCGTAGGTGTAAGCTGAGAACCAATTCCCTTCATGAATTTCTGTTTTTCATGTGCCAAGCCTTTGAGTGTGGCTTGGTTTTGGTTTTGGACTTTCTTTCTGTCCCTCTGATCTTTTCTGACTTGTCTCTTTAGGCCCAATTACCACACCGTTTCCATTAGTGCTGGTTTGTAATACGTTTTGAATCTGTTGGGTTGGGTTCCCATCACAGTTATTCTCTAGAGCTTTCCTGTCACTTTCCCTTGTTTATTCTTCCAGAATCATTCTGTGTGTGTATGTGAGTGCACACACACACACACACACACACACACACACACACTGACAGACATATATCTATAAAAGGGATGCAGAATCCCATCAAAGTTAAGAGTCAATTTAGAACAAACTGACTTCTTAACAATATTGACTCTTTCCAACCAGGGGCCTGACATGACATTTATTTAAGTCTTTTAAAAACACCTTTCAGCATCATTTAGGACTATACTGTCCCAAGTGGCTCCTGGCTTGCCGGAAGCCTGCCAGGCCCCTGTGAATCATGAAGTCCTGAAGTTGCATTCACACTTAGTTAACTCTTATCAAGTGAGATCATTCTGTTTGGAAAGATTAGTAGGAAGCCAAGGATAGTGTTCACCCTAAAAAGCATAGGGTCCACTCATCTCAGCTCATGTTGCAGGGAATACCATTTTTCTTATAATTTGGGATATCGGTTTGTAGGAAAGATGGCCGGTATGAGCTCCTCATTTTTCTTTCTCATCTGCATTTTATCCACTCTCCAAAAAGGAGGCAACAGTGACCTCCTTCAGACACATGAGAATTCTCAGGGAATCTCTGACAAGCCTCTCAGTCTGTCTGTCTGGGATCCAAGACCAGATATGCTGTTCCGAACTTTAGAATGTCACATAGTGTGTCCCCACAGCTGCAGAAATGAGGAGAACTGGCGATAAGGATGAAAAATGTCACTAGGAGTGACTCCTTTGGCTGAGAGCAACTGTGCCATTCTCAAATCTGAATCAGGTGGGGGATAGAGGGTGAGAGAAAAAGGAGACTGGTATTCTGAATTAATTCTACAAGGCTGTTCAGAACTCTAAATGACTATTTAATTTTCAAGTAGATAGAGGAAGCAGGCCATACCCCCAATTGAGGGCAGGCCTACAAAAATGGCCAAGCATGGTCTTTAATTTGTCAATAATGATCTTAGGCCATGACCCTTAATAGGACCCTGTCACCGGTGAGGTGATTTATGCCTCCTGCGATGACATCAGTACCAATAGTGCTGATAAAAGAACGCTTACATTGGAGCGAGCAGGATGATGAATGGAATCCGGGGCTCCTTAGTCATCTCATTACGGCTTCTGCTGTTCACCACGGAGCTAATGTAGCGAGTCACGGAGTGTCTGGGGACTAGTTTGGAGGCTGAATTTAACAGTGAAAGTGCAGGAAATGAACTGTAGCCCTGGGTCAGGAACCACAGAAGGATTGTTTAGGCATGTATATTCAAGAAGAGACTGTCAGACCCCTAGCTGCTATACTTTCTGCCACCCAGACTACACAGTGCCTGTCTCAGACTATATCGTGTGTTTGTCTTCTCGTATAGCAACTTGTCTCTGTCTCTCTGTCTGTTTGTCTCTCTGTCTCTGTCTCTCTGTCTCTCTGCCTCTCTCTGTCCCTGTCTCTGTCTCTGTCTCTGTCTCTGTCTCTGTCTCTGTCTCTCTCTCTCTCTCTCTCTCTCTGTGTGTGTGTGTGTGTGTGTGTGTGTGTGTGCAGATATGCATGCATGAAGAGGTCAGAGAAGCATGTGCAGTGCCTTCCTCTGTCATCCACCTCCTTATGACTTTGAGACAGAGTCTCTCACTAAATTGAGAGTTCCCTGTTTCAGACAGGCTGGCTAGCCACCAAGCAAGTACCTAATATCGTCCGGTCTCTGCCTCCCCAGTGCTAGAGTTACAGGTACTTGCCAGCACCCTCGTCTTTCTATGACTACTGAAGGCTTAAACTCAGGTCCTCATGCTTGTCTAGAGGAGCATCCTCACCCGCCAAGCCATAGCCTCAGCCTCCTTCCCATCTTTCTTCTTCAGTGTCACGAGGATCCTTCTCCTGGGATATGCTCATTTTGTCCATCACTCCAGGGTTTTTGATGCTGGTTTGCATGACCTATGATGTCACAGGGTTCAGAATGGTTCTCCTCCAGATATATGGGAGTGTGCCAGAAGTCAGGAAGCTGTCTAACACGTGCTAGCTGTATGGCCTTGAATGAGTTACTCATTATCTCTGGGCCTCAGTGAGTCTAGAGCCTGAGTGTATTTCCAAGAGCGCTTCTGGCTTCAAAACATCAGCCTTTTGAAAAGTTTATACTGTGAGATTGAACACAAACCAGTAACCCAGTCATCACACTTGAATGCAGATTCTAGTACCATCTATGCTAGAGAGGCCATGCACCCAAAAAAGGGGAATGCCTCCCAGGAGACTACTCAAAAGATGTGTATGTCACCCATAATTTGACCAGTCTGAGTGCAGCTCCTACCCCAGTGCAGAGGGGACAAGACACAGTTTCATTTAGTGTGGTTTTATTACCCTCGCCAGCTGCCCTCTCTTCTCTATAAAAGGTAATTACTTCCAATAGTAACAAGCTAATTGATTGCTAATTAAATCAATTGGCACACTAACCGCTGTCAGAAAGTGACAGATTAGCAGGTCACGTGACAGCGTGTTGGTAATGAAAACTGGACATGGTCTGAGGGTGATTGACACCTGAGATGAAAAGCGATTCCAGATCTTGGAGGTGGTCAGAGAGAGGGCAGGGGGAACATGATTGATTCAGTGGTGACTGTCAGGGAGGAAATGAGAATTGAATGGAATTCAGGGTCTGCCTGAACCTGCCCCACATGATGCTTCAAGTTTTTTCACATGTAAATAAGAGACGGAGACTTCTCCCAAATGAAAATGCCCAAATAGAAAGGCTGAGAAGGGAGGGGTGACCAAGCGTGAGCAGAAAGGAGCCTTAAAGCAATAGGATTTCGTTTATTCTACTTTTTTCATTTAGAAACTTATAAAAATATAATGAAGATAATGTTGTTCATAGAATATGTGTACATCTTAGCAACCTGGATGCCTGTGTGCTTATCATCTCTGAATCCCCATTGGAAGGCTGTCCCTGATTAAAGCCACAAAGCGTTTATTACCTAGCAGGGTAGTGAAGCAGGTGTGGATTTGGAGCACAGCAAAAGTGCCCAGTGACAGCCACTGATGACATAATATATTTCAAAATAAGTGATGTGGCCAGTTTTGGTGTTCGAATGCTTGCTGCCCTGTCTGCAGTCAACTGGAGATCTGAAGCAGAGCTGGGCTAAGAAATCAGCCCCTGTGTGACCCATTTGAGATCAGTGGAAGACCACATCCCTGCATCGGTTGGATGGGCTGACCTCTGATCCTATCATGAGTTCCTTATTGCTCTGGGATTTTAGGTCAACTAGGTCCCCTCTGGGAGTCATCCAGAAGGGAAGACCTTGGCTAAATCCTGGCTCCACAATTTCTTCTTGTGGACCATCAAGGAGTCGGACTGACTTCCTGAGGTATTTTTCCCTATTTGTGAAATGGGTAGGTTATTTCCAGCTCCCCAGAGTTGCCATGTGAGCTGAGATAATTGATGGAAGATACTTCACACATGAAAGACACTCAATATAAATGAGAGTTAGTAACAACAATACTAGCGATAGTTACACAATAAAGGTTGACACAGGCCTTGGGTGTGGCCTAGAGGAGAAGCAGGCTGGATTTTGGAACAAGAAGAGGAGAACAAGGATTCTAAAAATTGTAGCTAGTTAGGGAATTTTCCACTGTGATAGTACAATTGTGACAGCAGTAGATACAGATGTTCTAAGTAGACCCGTGCAGGGGTCCCAGGTTCTGGGGCCCAGAACAAGGAGTTGGAAAGAGACCCATGGTTGGAATAAAAGCAAGAGCAGTTTATTAGGAAAAGATAGATTCCAGGGGAGGAGGCAGGAGGGGAGAAGATTAAAGTTTAAGCAGCTTGGCACCTGCTGTGCAGAGTTAAGGCTTTTTAACAGGAGCTTTGGGTTCATTTGCATAATGTGGACCTATTTTACATATATTCTGTTACTGTAAATCTATACAACTTCATGTATTGCATATTTCATTAGCATCTTAAATCTCTATCCTGGAGCATGTATTATTATTATTATTATTATTATTATTATTATTATTAATCAGTAGTAGTAGTAGTTGTTGTTGTTATTGTTCTTTCTTTCCTGGCCTCAGGCTCACAGTGTAGCTGAGGATGACTTTGAACATCTGATCCTCCTATATCTCTAGCGTTGGGATTAAAACTGCACCACCCACCGTGCCCGGTATATGCTATACCTCCGTAAGCATGACCATATCACAATGCAATACACATTTAGTCCAACTTCCAAAGTTCCCATAGCCTTTCACAGTTACAACACTGTTTAAAAGCCCTAAGTCCAAAGTCTTCTCTGAGGTTTGAGGCAATCTCGTAACAGTAACCTCATGTAAAATTACAACCAAATTGCACACTTCCCACAAACAATGATGTGGCCTAAACATCACCATTACAAAAGGGAGAAATGAGGGACCGTGAGGAAATACTGGACCGAAGCAAGGCTGAAACCCAGCAGGGCAAATGGTCCATGTCTGCTGGCAAGTGGCTGAGGTGCTTCTGTTCGTACAACTTCTCCGCCTATAACGCTCCCCTCTCCTCTTCCCTCTTTTGGGCTGGTTCTACTCCCTGCATTCAGCTCTCCTTAGCAGATATCCCATGGCTCTGGCATTTCTACCATCTTGGATCTCCATCACAGCCCAGGTTTCTCGTCTTCATACAATTGCCTTTTACTGTCTCAGTGCAGGGATTCTCCTGCCACCCATTATGTGACCTCAGTCACTCGAAGACTGAAGGAAGATTCCAGGACTCTATGCTTGTGTATCTCTATGGGTCTAAAGCCTTCTGGTACTTTGTGGATAACACTGCTAAGTTTGGCTTCCTGCTTGGGATGAAGTCTGGCTCTCTGGAACCACGTGTGCAGAAGGTTTTGCTTCTTCCTGTCTAGGAGGCCTTGTCTTTCCACAAGCTGGAAAGGTGGCTGCCTGGAGTTTCCCCTGAGGACACCTTCCCTTACCTGCTGCACACATCAGACCCCTCCCTGATCTCCTTACCTCTTTCAGCTCTAGCCTTAGCTGCAAACTTAAATTCCCTGGTGGTCTTTCTTCCCTTTGGAGTGTTCAGTCTGTATTTCTTTCTGCTCCACTTGCTCTTTTTCATCATAGACCTTCACAAGACTGCCTACTAATGACCGCATGTCAGAGTCAATATTAGGCGAGCTTTCCTCCACTAATAGTCTATTGCTTTTTAAGTTAGTCCCAGGCTAGTTCACAGGACACGGGTAGAAAGCAGCTACAGTCTTTGCCATAATGTCACAGCAAAGGTCTCGAGCTCGGTTGCTAATATTGTCTCCTCCTGAAGCTTCTTAGCTAGGTTCCACAGGCTGCACTGCTCTCAACACTATCTTCTAGGCTCCTACTAGGATGGTCCACTAAGTCTGGTTTATAGTACTCAACCAATTTTGCACTTTAGACTTAAAGTCCCCAAAACATCTATATTTCTCCAAAAAATATCCACCCTCCCCCCAAAACCCATCTTGGTCAGGTCTGTCACAGCAAGAGCCCCCTCCCTGGTACTAGCTTCTATATCAGTTACTTTTCTACTGCTGTGATAAAGTTCCACGAAGGTGAGCAATTTTTTCGTGTCACGTACTTCCTCCATGTTGGTCCTACCCCCATATACTCCTTAATGAAGTGGGGCTAGGCTACCATGGACTGAATCTGACTCTATAACCCCACAGGAACTTTTGCTCCCTCAAATCATTTTCTTAAGCATTCTATCACAGCGAGGCAAAAGTAGATAACCTGAAAAGTCAGACCTAGTGTCCTCTCTCCTTTTCCCATTCATCCTTAATGCCATGGTGCCAGTAAGCTGTTCTAGTCAGATGCCCCACCCCACTTTCTATGGATCTCTTTACCTTGTCATGTGGAGACCCTAGTGATGGCCCCTTGGTGAGCTCTCAGTTATTCAGAATCTTGGACAGCTTACATCTCAATAGAAGGGTGTAGTAACTTCTGCGACTGACCTGTCATCTTTATACAGACAAGATAGAATTTAGCTAATTTCCTGAAAATCTAAGGGATCTTTGTTGTTTAAACTGATCTCCCACCTGAGCAAAAGGATACCACAAAGCATCCAGGAATAGATGTCCTCCTCTCTGGTCACCCCATCTGGGGTTGCCCAAGAAAATTGCTATTATTTAACACCCATCTGGTCACCTAATCCATCTAGTCACACAGGGTTTTGTATAGTCACTAAACCATTATTCTTTCAGACTTAATTACTCTGCTTACCAGATGGAGCAAGCTCAGTTACAGAGGCTGTGTGCTGTAATGGTTAAAGACTCAGGCTATGGAGTCATATTGCTGGTCCCAATCCTGGCTCTGTGACTGTCAACATGTGGCTATGGAAAAGATAAGCTGTTGGTGACTAGTTGCTCCTCTGTAAAGGGTGGGGGCAATTATATACATTATGTAGAGTTATCATAAGAAATTAATAATTAATCATCTAATCTATTGAGGCTGTGGAAATAAAGAAGATAGTTTAGCTAATAAAATGGTTCCTTGAAGCATGAAGAACTGAGTTCAACTCTCAGAATATACATAGATAGATAGATAGATAGATAGATAGATAGATAGATAGATAGATAGATAGATAGATAAGCATGGTGTCAATTTCTTGTAGTCACAGTGCAAAGGAAGAGACAGGGGTCAGTGGCTTAGCTGAGCTGGTGAGCCTCAGATCCTTGTAAGAGGTCTTCTTTCAAAACTATTTTTTAAACAGGGTGACTAATACCTGAGAAATTATATCTGAGGTTATCTTCTGGCCTCTAAACTCTAACTTGTAAACACATGAATATACACATACACAAACACACATGTGCACACACAGAGAGAAGAAAAGAAATTACTTTTATATCATAAAAATCACCAGGCACAAAAAAATCTAAGAGGCCCTGTAAGTATGGAGGATTTTCTTTCATTTGAATGAGTGAGAGCTTACGTTTTCCCCAAAACTATCAGAAAACCAAGCACATACCAAAGGCCTCTCTCTGCCCTTAGTATGTCTTTGTGTTATTAGGAAGTCTGAAGTGGATAACTTTAGATAAAGATTTTAGCTTTTCTGCTTAATTATTTGTTTCTTTATGCAAGGAAGCAATCAATTCTAGCCTGGACCACATCGTATCTGAGTGACAAGAAACACCACAAAGAGCGGATCAACAGACCCTGCCTGACAAAAGAAGACTCTAACGAGACTCTGGATAATCTTCTAGTCACATTTGACTGTGGATCACCAACTGCTGAAATGATGGGGATAATCGCAGCAATGAGCTGGGCTTTGTGCACTTTGTCCTTGACAATACCACCCAAAGCCACTGTTTGTTGTCAGCTCTGTTTCGGAGAACGGCTCAGAGACAGTAACTGAATTGGCCTGAATCACATGGTTAGAATAAATGTGCAACTTGGTTAATGTTATTTATACTTTATGATATTCATACCTACAATAGTCATGTGTCCAACTTTATCTTTAGTGTTTATATAATCCTGAACTATAGCTAAGCCAAGATTACCAATAAAATGGAAATGGTCCAGGCTGCCCTCATCAAATTGACACCAATATACATCTCTTTGAGCTATAGTAAGTCCTCAATTAAGGCAATGATGAAGTCAAAATTATACCTGGTATATCATGAATGTAACTGAAAATATCATAACTCTTTCTCTAGAAAAGGATAAAAAAGTCTTTGGAGAATAGTCGCACTTCTCTTATCATAAATGTCCTATCATAAATATATCTCACACTAGATGATAAAAGAAAAAAATTGACTAGTATAAAAATTCACAACATAATATGGAATAAACACAACTACCATAGTTTCAGCAACTAGCCATGTAGTCTTTGCTGGTATCTGTTTATCTTTCTTTTTATCTATCTATCTATCTATCTATCTATCTATCTATCTATCTATCTATCTATCTATCTATCTTCACCAATCATCTATATATTCTAAAACCTGTCTATTATATCTACGTTATCATCTATATAATATTCTTTGGTTCATTTTTATACTACATAGGCTAGTCTGGAACTCACTATGTAGCCAAACATGGCCTCCAACTCAAGATTTTCCTGCCTCAGCCTTCTGAGTGCTAGGATTCTGGGTGTGAGCCACCATGCCCAGATTTGTAGATGGTCTTTACAATGACTAACATTGAATTAGTGAATTTTGTGACCATGGCCAGTCACTTGCTGCCCTTCTTTCTCTGTGAATCAAATTCTTCTACCAGAAGCAACCTATGATGATGGCTATTATGATTAACATTAATTGTCAACATGACAAGACACTTGCCATGTCTGGGAAAGAATTGTCTTCATTAAGTTAATGAAGGTGAGAAGACCCATCTTAAATATAGGTGGCATCATCCTATGAGCTAGGGTCCAAGACTTAGGAATGAAATATAGAAGGCAAGCCGAGTACCATAATTCATTTCACT
This sequence comes from Uromys caudimaculatus, assembly GCA_028551405.1. NCBI lineage: Eukaryota > Metazoa > Chordata > Mammalia > Rodentia > Muridae > Uromys > Uromys caudimaculatus. The sequence goes on along the minus strand of CM052711.1, from coordinate 66,332,698 downwards.
CTGCTTCCTGGTTGCAAAGGTCATGTGACCAGCTGCTTCAAATTCCTGTCACATGAACTGTACCCCTAAACTGTGAGTCATAAGATACCTTTCCTCCTGTATGTAGATTTTATTGTATGTTTTATTGCAGCAACATAACAGACCATAGATAAGGCATTGTGCTAGGTCTTGAATGGTAAATTTGGAAGAATCGTGGTAGGAAGGAGTAGTGAATCTCTAACCATAGTAGATATCTGACAAAATCAGAAAGCATGTTATCCTTTCTATTTTGGAAATGGGTCAGCACATTCAGCCTGTGACTAGATAAAGGATTAGTTACCCTGTGGTTCAAGGTTGGGCTTTGCTGATGACAGATGGAGTGCTTAGCAGCAGTCAGAGCCTAATTACCATTGGCAAGTGAAAAGGCTCCAGCTATTGAGACTTTGCATAACCACCATCTCTCCTACTCTGTCTACTTTGCTCATGAGCCCATTGGGTAGTAACAGAAGTGTTGGGGAAAGGAGGTGACTGGCATACACAGAGCAGGTCATTCCATCCTCTTGATTATCAAGATTCTTCTTTGTTGCTTGCTGTCATCCTTCAGTAAATACTCACATGAGACTTTATTTTCTTTTTAATTGTGTGTGTACCACCAACCTTCAATAGTATATTTTCCAGGTCCCTCATTGTTAGGTACCCTCTAAAAGAGAAACATACATTAATCAAGCCAAAGAGGTTTTTTTTTTTTTCATATAGCAACTGCTAATTAAAACACCCCATAAAGCTATAGATACAGGCTGGGTTGGGGTTAATGTAGACATTCATAGCATAGGCATTTGGACCTTTTTCTCAATCAATTTTCTTGTGCCTTTTTCCCCCTAAGATTTTCTTCATGTTTATGTGTACCAGGGTTTCACTTGCATGCGTGTCTTTGTATCATGTGTGTGCCTGGTGCCCACAGAAGCCAGGGAGGACATTGGATCCCCTGGAACTGGAGTTACAGATAGTCCTGAGCTGCCATGAGGTGTCTGAGAATTGAATTAAGGTCTTCTGGAAGAGCAGCCAATACTCTGAACCACTGAGGTTCTTCTGCAGCCCCATTTTCTATGTGTTTAGGACCTACTTGAGCCTAATCTCATATATACCACTTGCATTTATAATGTTTCTATAAATGTTCAACTTAATGATTTGGTGGGTGTAGTGGTTTGAATGAGAACTACTTCCCTCCTCAGAGGCTCATATTTTTAAACACTCAGTCTCCAGTTGTTGGTGGTGTTTGGGGGGTTTTGGAGCCTTTAGAGCACAGAGACTTGCTGGAGGAAGCATGTCGCTTGCTGGGGTAGGCTTTCAGGGTTTATAGCAGTGGTTCTCAATATCCTTAATGCTACCACCCTCTAATACAGTAACCTCATATTGTGATGACCCCCAGCCATAAAATTATTTCATTGCTACTTCATAACTGTAATTTTGTTACAGTGATGAATTGTAATGTAAACATCCAATATGTATTATATCTGATGTGACTCTCGTGGGGGTCCCGACCCACAGGTTGAGAACCACTGGTTTATACTAGTCTTCCCTACTTCCTGCTCATTTGCGTTGCTTCTTGTGTGCGGATTAAATGTGACCTCTTCAATCCTGATCCTACCTCCGTGCCCTTCCTTCCCCACCATGACAGACTACAACCCTCTGGAACCAAGAGCTAAAATAAACTCTTTCGTCCCTAAATTATATTTGGTCATGGTGTTCTATCACAACAGAAAAGTAATATTTGACTGAGGTCGATTTTTGTTGGATTATTTTCCATCCTTTGCTCTGTAAGGGTCTTCACAATATGCCTCCCAGAGGGGTCCAACATTTTGACATTGCACTATGATATTTCATTTACAAGTGTTGGGCTGAATCCATAGCTATCCTAGGGTACATGGGGCCAGTGGTTGCATTGTTAACATTCCTGCTATCGTCACAGCTATTTCCTGTTCAGTAGCTATGTCGGCAAATGATTGTGCCTGTGCAATGAAGCCTCAGGATGTCTTGAGAACATAACAGGAAATGAACTAAATTGTGACATGGGATGCTGTCATGTCACCAAGGTGGGACAATGGAAGTGCATTGCAGACCTCAGGTGACAGCAAACGGATTTCAGTGGCCTGTCAGGATCAGTAAAAAGGGACTTTTCAGAACAACAAGCAATAGGTGAACTGGAAATTTCTGGTTGTGTCATGTGAGGCAGACTCATGTCATGTTTTGCTGATGCAGACCTGTGACAGAACATGTGATATTTGGAGAGAGTCTAAGTGGGACTCAGCAGTAACAGCGCATTTGCATTGCTGGCCCTGCAACATTTTGTTGCTCTTGAGTCTTTGCTGATCTTCTCTTCATTGAGAGAGGTGAAGCAGAGAATTTCTTCTGGCTTTCCAGGTGACTTTGGCCTCTTCCACTGACCTCTGCCAATTCAGCAGAGGCCTAGCTGTTTCTGCTGGATCATGCTTCTTCTGTTAATTTGTGTTTGGTGACACTTTTGAACTGAACTGTTGGTATCCTGAGAACAGAGATTGAAATCACCCCCAAAGAACTACTTCTAAATAGGTCCACACCCCCTTGTCTATTTACCATTGTTTTGTCCCTATCTTTGGACTGTGGGCTAGAAAAGGGGGTTTGAAGCATTAAAAAACCCTTATGAAAGTAGGCTTTGAAAAATCTAAGCCTACAAATAGGCATCAGGAAATATGTTGATTTTCCCAAGCAACACAATTACATTTGAAATAGTGTTTGTGAGCGAACTCACTTCCTGATGAAAATACAATAATTTACTGACCCAATAAGAGCCGTCTGTTTTCTGCACAGGTCAAGAAAGTGAGATGAATGGGAATGCTGTGGGATTATCACCCCTGCCTCTTTCAAATCATTGTTGTGGCACACTCTGATACGTTTACAGTGATATGGTATTGCTTTACCTGTGTTATTTCTATAAGGAAAGCCAGTTCTGATAGCTTCCACTTGGCCTTTTCTAAAAGAGTCTTCATTGGGCAAATAGATCCGTTAGTAAGTCTTAGATTCTGTCTGTTGATTCTGGGATCATCAGTAGGCCCACTGGAGTAATAACCACGGGATGGGCTTGGGAAATGACTGGACCCACTATAAGATGGGCCCAGTCCTTGCTTCTTAATTGGCATCCCGTTATTGTGTCCTCACATGGCAGAAGAGATAGAAGTGAAACGAAGTAAAATAATAATCTCAGGGCCAGTGAGAAAGCTCAGCAGGTAAAGGCATTTGCCACCTAGAATGATGAATTAGTTCCTGCCACTGTAGTGTGACGTTGTTCTGGGGGAAACAAACAGCTACTCACCCCGGACAGGGAACTGATGGCTGAAGAAAACATAAATACTACCAAAATCCAACTTGGCCATCCAATGAGTTTTATTGGGATCAGATACAGGAGTATGGGTGAGAGGTTACTTACAGGAACAGAAATGACAAAATGACAGCTGCATCACCATACCCACAGAGGTGATAGTTCATAAAAGCTGAAAGCCTGGAGCATATTACACAGCCAGCAAGTAGCTCAGTAGATTAGTTAGTTAGTTAATTTGCAGTTAGTTCTGTTAGTCTGAGTCTCTTCTAGGCAGTTTCATGGTCTGTTTCTTCCAGGTGGGCAGTTTAAGAGTTCTTACTGCTTAGATACATACATGCTTGGGAGAGAGAAAAACCTAGTGACTCTTGTCAGTTTCAGGGACTTCCTGAAGTCATTTTGAGTTATTTCCTGAGCTTAAGGACCTTCCCTACAGGATGGAATGCTTCATCTCCTTGAGAGCATCCTGTACTATAGTACCCTATGGCTGTACCTCCCTCTCCACACCTTATGTCTTAAACAATTTCTCTCCAAGATGGAAGATTTAATTGCATTGGAAATGTCTAAAAAATGAAGAGAAAAAATAAGACCCAGGAACTCACAGGGGATAAGGAAAGAATTGACTCCCACGTGTTGTCTTCTGACCTTTACATGTTTGCTGTGGCTTGTACATGCACACACATACACAACCATACAGGCACACAACCAATCAAGTGGAAACCAAACCATTCTTTTAGTTCTAATGTAATGTCACTAATCCAGGCATAAGACCTCTACCCTGAGGACTTACTCATCTTCTAAAATCCTCATCTTTTTAATATTCACTGCTTAATGCTATTATTAAATTCCAATATGAATCCTTCAGAGGATGCACATTTACACTATAGTACTCCACCTTTGACTGATGGAGGCAGAGATAGCTTGCCATGGAGCACGAGGTCTGGGAAACCTACACTAAGAAGCAAGCCGGGGAAGGATATCATAGCCAGGACAGGTTAAGGACTCAGGCATGAGAGACACAACAAAAGAGCCATAGACTCGTGCTCTGAAGAACATGTCCAGAGAACAAGTGAGGCTCAAACTCCAGGGTAGCAACTGCAGCCAATATGCTATTGGGATGTAGAATAGAACACATTTTAAAAACATAACACACACAGAGAGAGAGAGAGAGAGAGAGAGAGAGAGAGAGAGAGAGAGAGAGAGAGAGAGAGAGAGAGAGGGCAACAAACCCATAGCTAACCAGGCTGGACCATTTAGTTTGCTGGTCTGGTCCATTCTGCCTTCTTCAGAACAGTGTATAGTACTCCTCTCAGACATAGTTTTTGTCTTGGCCATCTCCTTGTGACCTCAGATATGTATAACCCCCCTGTCTGTTCACATGACAACAGGAAGGATCAGACACCTCTAACCTCAGTCAGTATTAACTAGTGACCACTTGACTTTCTAACATGCCTTCAATATTTAGGAAAAAGCAAGTGAAGAATGTACTTTTTTTCTTTTCTTTGTTGCTTTTTTCTGAATTATACAGACTTGTGAAAAAATGCCTCATGCTGGGGAGATATAGCTCAGCCTATGAAGTGCTTGCTACACAACTACTGAACTCTGGTTTCCACCATAGTTATTTCCAGCACCCACATAAAATGTGGGATGTGGAGCATGCTTATAACCAGGGGCTTTTCCACCCAAACCCCAGCTCCCAAATAACAACTTGTAGGCTATTATTTATTAACAAATGCCTAGGCCTTAAGCTAGGCTTGTTCCCCAACTAGTTTATAACTCAACCTGTTTAAAGTGTTCTGTCTGCCACATGGCCAGTTACCTCACCCCAGTTTTATAAATCTGACTTTCTCTAATTCCAGGTCACAAATCTCTCTTCCCAGACCTCACTCTCTCCCAGAGTTCCTCTCTCCCTGCTGGATGTCCCACCCTCTATTCCACTCTTTCCTATAGGCCATAGGCTTTTTATTGACAGATGATGCTTCCACATAGTACACAAGAGTTTATCCCCACAGGTGCTCAGTACTGGAGAGGTGGAGTTTGCTAGCCTGTTAGCCTAGCAGAGCTCCAGAATCAGTAAAAGACCCTGTCTCAAAGAAGAAAGATTTGGGGGAAGGTGGGAGAAGAGTAACATGATCCATATCTATTGTCTAAAAGAACATTGAAACAAAAAAAAAACTTAAGGAGAATAAAGTGAAGAGGAATTGAGGAAGATACCTGACATCAACCTTTGGCTTGCACACACACACACACACACACACACACACCCTACCTAACCTCTCAAGCTTCTAGAGTATGATTTATCAACCTCAGGGTCACAAAACTTTCTGCGAAGGTTTCTAAGGCATCCTGCCACATTTATCTATCTATCTATCTATCTATCTATCTATCTATCTATCTATCTATCTATCTATCTATTTGTCATTTCATGACCTAAGCTGGGCCTTCCAACTTTAAGGAGAGCAGTCAAGTGTGAAATCTGGCCTTCCCCAAGTCTTGCTTACAGAAGTCCCAGCGACGGGCAATGCTGACCTTGAGCCAAATGCAGAAGGCAGCTGCAGATGGTGCTGCAGAGAGATAGTGTGTGGAGAGCACCTCCCGCTAATCATAGACACTCAGGCCCAGCCAAGCCGCTGGACTCCTGGCTGGGAGTCAAGGCCCAGCCTTCCCCCATGTGGGATTGTGTCCATGTACCTTAGGAGACTGTCTAGCAACCTGTTCCCTCAGCGTGAGGTGCCTCCTCTCCTGGCCTTGGAGCCAGTCATCACCTGAGGGAAGAATGCCTGTCAGAATTAAGGTCTAAGTGTCTGTCTCTTTACGGCCTTCGGGATAATTCATTTTCTGCTTCTAGGACTGATTTCTGACATCTTGTAGGTGTTTGGTTTGTCTGTTACCAGAGTCTCTGAAACTCAGTTTTACAATTTCCCATTGACGGCACATGTGCTTGTAGTTTAACTTATTCAACATTCATGAACCCCTTCTGAATGCAGCATCCAAGTTCTTTTGTCTATTCTTAGCTAACCCATGATGATCTGAGAAGAACCCTAACTCCAGGTAAGGAAAGATCAAAGAGTGATGTAGAAGCTGCTTGTGCATTGTTGGTTAGGTTTAGTCTCAAGCCTGGGAATAAATGTCTTCATCTTAATGAAATTAATGAAACAAATACAGTACCCCAATACATTTTCTAATTATTTATGCTATTGTATAGGAATTTAATTTATTTTTAATCACTTTATATTCAAAAGTCTTTCTGAATTCATTTGTTAATTCGGATAGTTTGTTTACAAATGCTTGTTTTTCTATGCACCAAAGTATAGCCACTTCAAACATGGCCAGCTTTGTGCTTTCTTCTTTTGTAATTTCAGTTCATTTTTATTTATTTCTCTTGACTTATTGCATGAGGGAAGTTTGCCAGAACAAAGATGACTATGTACGTGGCAGCAGACATTATTGACAGCTCTTCATAAAGAGAGCATTATTTTAAAAATATATAAGATGTCTGTGGGGTCTTGTAAGTTTGCTAATCAATTAATGCTTTCTTCTAGGTTCTGCCCACAGTTAGACTGGATCTTCCAATCTCAGTGAACCTGACCAGAAGTTCTTATTTAAAATCATGTATGTGCCAGGCAGTGGTTGTGCACATCTTCAATTCCAGCACTCAGGAGGCAAAGGCAGGAGGATCTCTGAGTTCAAAGCCAGTCTGGTCTACAGAGTAAGTTCCAGGACAGCCAGGGCTATAGAAAAACCTTGTCTCAAAAAAGCATCATAAATAAATAAATAAATAAATAAATAAATGCTGGATATTATCAAGTACCTGTTTACCACCATTTGGGAAGTTAGGTTCTTTACTTCTTAATTTTATTAATGTGATGAATTAAATTAATGTTTTTTTTAATTTATGTGTGTGTGTACATACATGGCACATGTGTCCAGCTACCTGATGAGGCCAGAAGAGGGTTTTGGATACCCCCTAAAGCTGGAATTACAGGCATCTAGGAGATGCTACATGGGTATTGGGAACCAAAGTCAAGTAAGTGCTCTGGCTGAGAAGTAAGCCGTGTTAGTCACTGAGCAATGTCTCCAGTCCCAATTTATATTAATTTTTGAAAACCTGTGTTTGAGGAGTTACAATTTCATATACTATTAGATTTATTTATAAAGTGTTTAAAATTCTGCCATCAATGTGCTTGAAAGGTAGTGAGTGACCTGTAATTTTCTGTCATGCTTTACTATTAAAGTTATAGTGACTTTATAAAATGAGTTTAGTATTAGATACATGCCTGATTGCTGTGACAAAATATTTGACAAAAGCAATTGGAAGAAGAAAGGGTTTATGTTGGTTCCTAGTTTGAGGATTCAGTGGGGAGAAAGAGCAGTCAGCTTGAGGCAGCTGGTCACATGACATCTGCAGTCAGGAAGCAGAGAGAGATGGTGCTCTTCTCCTTTTCACTCAGTCTAGGACCCCAGCCTAGGGAATGGTTCTGCCCACAGTTAGACTAGATCTTCCCATCTCAGTGAACCTAGTCTAGACATTCCATCACAACCATGTTCTTTGTCACGGAGCAATTTTCTCAGTTCCTTGTTGGTATTCCTGATTGTAGATTTGTAGTTTGCTTCATAATCATTTCTGCACACCCATGCATGTGCAAAAAGACCCAAGGAAGATGTTGAGTGTCCTCCTCTATCGCACTCCACCTTATTCCCTCAAGACAGGATCTCTTATTGAACCTGGAGCCCATCTTTTTTACTAGGTTGGTGGAAATTAAGTCAGAGTGATGCTCCTGTCCCTGCTGTCCTCAGGGCTGGAGCTACAGGTATAGGTTCAGCCATGACCCCCAACTTTTTATATAGGGACTCCCACCCAAATGCAGGTCTTCATACTTACGCAGCCAGTGCTCTTATTCACTGAGCCATCTCTTTAGCTCCTTTAACAATTAAACTTTTGATTTTATAATTCTTTTAGGTATGCAGAAAATGTACAACAGTAATGAAGAATTCTTAGAGTCTTCTATTTATAGCATTCCGTGCTCGTCGATTTCTTACAAGTAGCAAACCAATGTAGAGATGTTACTAATCAAAATCTATGCATGATTGAAAATTGAGTTTTTTTTTTTTAACCAAATGTCTCTTTTCCATTTAGGTGTTGAACTCAACATACTACATCACTGTGGCCATGATGTCTCTTTGGGCATAGGATTTTTCAAAAGTGTCCTTATTTGTGATAACTTTTAGTTGTAAGGGCTAGTCCAGGTATTTTGTAGACTGTTTCTCACTTGAAGTGTGTGTGTGCGTGTGTGTGTGTGTGTGTGTGAGAGAGAGAGAGAGAGAGAGAGAGAGAGAGAGAGAGAGAGACCCAGTTTCTCAAAAACTGACAGTGTAAAATATTAGCTTTTAAAGTAAAACAGTGTGGTAACTGTAAATTTATACCCACACACGTTATACTGAATTGTTGGCTATAAGCAACTTAATGTTAAGAAACATTTGTTGACTGTGATGGTTGAGGTTTGGGGACAAGTAGCCTTTAACTATTGGGCAATAAGTGTCTCTTAAAGTCATTCCAGAGTAACATGTGAGTGTACAGTCATAGCAGTGAAGGGCATTCCTCTAGATCAGTTGTCTAAATATCTATTACATTTCATTTAATCCCTGAAATTACTGTCACAAGAAAAAGTGTCAAGGGCTGGAGAGATGGCCCGGTTGCTTGCTGAGCAAGCATGAGGACTTGAGTTTGATCCCCAGCACTCACATAACAGGTGAGCACAATGGTGTGCACCTGTCACCTCAGCACTAGGAGAGCAGACAGGCAGGTCCCTGGGACTTCCTGGGGAAACAGGCTAGGCAAATCAGTGAGCTCAAGATGCAACAAGAGACACTGTCACCCCAAAATAAGGTGGAGAAAAACTGAGATGCCCAGCATGAACTACACACACAGAGACACACAGTACACACAGCCCAAAAACACACACACACAACGTGCACACAGACACACACACACAGGAACAAATGCCCAAAAGACAGAAAAGATGCCATTCTCCTGAGATGGTTAGTTTCTGATTTGTTCCCAGCATATACTCTTCTGGATTCTTATTTTATTACATCTGATGAGGTTTTCAGAACAAAATTAAATAGTGGGATTTAATAGAGATGGCCAAGTTTGTTTTGTTGTTGGTGGTTGGTTTTTTGTTTTTGGATATTTACTTTATTTACATTTCAAATGTTTTCCCCTTTCCAGGTCTCTCCTTCGGAACCCCCTATCCTATCTTCCCTCCGAGTGCCTCTTTGAGGGTGCTCCCCCACCCACCCACCCACTCCTGTCTTCCCGCCCTGGCATTCCCCTACACGGGGGCATCGAACACCTCAGGCCCAAGGGCCTCTCCTCCCACTAATGGCCAACAAGGCTCCCCTCTGCCACATATGTGGCCAGCACCATGGGTCCCTCCATGTGTATTCTTTGGTTGGTAGTCTAATCTCCAAGCTCCAGGGCATCTGGCCAGTTGACACTGTTCCCTCCATGAGGCTGCAAACCCCCTCAGCTCCTTCAGTCCCTTCTCCAACTCCTCCATCTGAAATTCCACGCTTAGTCCAATGGTTGTCTGTGAGCATCCACCTCTGTATTTGTCAGGCTCTGCCTGGGCCTCTCTGGAGACAGCTTATCATGCTTCCCTCAAGCACTTCCCAGCATCCACAAGAATGTCCAGGCCATATATGGGATGTATCCCCAGGTTAGGCAGTCTCTGGATGGCCTTTCCTTCAGTCTCTGCTCCACACTTTGTCTCCTCCTGTGAGTATTTTGTTCACTCTTCTAAGAAACATTTTGGTTTTCCTTCTTCTTAGGCTTCATGTGATCTGTGAATTGAATCTTGGGTATTCGGAACTTTTGGGCTAATATCCACTTATCAGTGAGTGCATACCGTGTTTGTTCTTTTGTGACTGAGTTACATCACTAAGGATGATATTTTCAAGTTCCATCCATTTGCCTGCAAATTTCATGAAGTCATTGTTTTTAATAGCTGAGTAGTACTCCCTTGTGTAAATGTACCACACTTTCTGTATTCATTCCTCTGATGAGGGACATCTGGGTTGTTTCCAGCTTCTGGCTATTATAAATATGGCTGCTATGAACATAGTGGAGCATGTGTCCTTATTACATGTTGGAGCATCTTCTGGGTATATGCCCAGGAGAGGTATAGCTGGGTCCTCAGGTAGTACTATGTCCAATTTTGATTTCCAGAGTGGTTGTACCAGCTTGCAATCCCACCAGCAATGGAGGAGTGTTCTTCTTCCTATATCCAATAGAGGGCTAATATCCAATATATACAAAGAACTCAAGATGGGGAACAGAACTAAACAGAGAATTCTCAACTGAGGAAAATCGAAGGGCTCAGAAGCACCTAAAGAAATGTTCAACATCCTTGGTCATCAGGGAAATGCAAATCAAAACAACTCTAAGTTTCCACCTCACACCAGTCAGAATGGCTAAGATCAAAAACTCAGGTGACAGCAGATGCTGGCGAGGATGTGGAGACGGCCAAGTTTCAGCAGAAGTGGTAAATCAGTGAGAAGACATTAGTGGGTGGTTTAAGCAACATTTTCTCTTCCATTTTGTAAAATTTCGACCCATGTATAGCTTACCAATACTTCATTCTCATTTTTGTTAGCTCTTCAAGAATTTTGTACGATGTGTTTTCATCATATTTGCCCCTTCCCCAACTCTTTCCAGACACACTCCATTTTGGATTCATCCAACCTTATGTCTTCTTTTAAAAAATCAAGTACAATATGCACTGCACATAAGAAAAAGAAATTAAACACAGACTCCTTTGCATCTGCAGGCAGGATTCTACAATCCTGGAATGACGGACCTTTTTCATTTGGTCAATTGTTGGCATATATCAATCATCTGCGTGCAGGTAGAATGCAGTTTAGAAGAGAATGGTTTGCTTGGTGAATTACCTAGAGCAACTTTGTAACCCCAGGCAGCCAGTCTCCATATGCCAGCGTGCGGTCAGTGTCTCAGGGATCAGAGACTAATTATAATTGTGCCAGCCCAGCCTGGGCACCGTTAGGAGGTCAAACCTGCCAGAAGAAATCAATTATAGGAGATGAACCAGTTTGGCTGTGCTTTGTGCCGCTGCTCCCTCTGAGGTCCGAGTTCATGAATGCCAGAACCTGTCACTCGCCCTCACTTGGCCCTGACCTCCCTTCCACCTGACCTTGCCTTTCTGTTCCATGCACAGAATTAATGATGAGGCATGGGGAGGAGGTGGAGATGAGAAGTCCTCTTTATGGAGAGGTAGGCTTTGGCCAGCAGAGCAGATTGCAGACGAATCCAATTATCCTCCAGCAGAAAATGGGAGCATGCATGTATTTGCATGTGTGTTGTAAGAACACACGCATTCTCATACATGTGGACCCTCCCTTCACTACGCATTGCGCCCACTGTGGTTGTGTTCCATGCAGGGATAGAAGAGTACACGAACCTGTATGTCCTCATGTGCATGTGCACACAGGTGCATAGACAAAGCAAGAGCATGCTACCCGCACCTCCCCATATAGCCTTGTGCCCACGATCTCTTGAAGCCAAGATAGAGAACTTCTAGAACTTCTAGATAACTTCTGTGTCAGCTTGATTCCAGATCTGAGACCTGAAAGATTAGAAACCTTGATCCCAGGACTGGGATAAGATAACTCACTCTGGTTTTAGTCCCTCGTTATTTCTTACCACCCACTCAGCCCGGTTTTGATTGCATCCCAAACAGAGCCAGGAGGCCCTGTGGCAGAGGAACTGGCATGTATGTGTGTAAGTATGTGTGTAGCTGTGTCCATGTGAATGAGGTGTGTGAAGTTGTGTCTATATGTATGTCAATCAATGAGTGCGTTCTTCTGTGTATATGCATGATATATGAATATGTGTGTGCATGAGTCTGTGTGTGTATCTGTGCATATTTCTGAATCTGTGCGTATGTGCATAGTGGTATAAAAATGTATGTGTGCCTATGCATGTGTTTATCTGAGTGTGTATGTAGATACATATATTTGTGTGTGTGTATACCAATGCACGTGCGTATAGGTATTCTTGTGAGCATATATCTATCTACATGTGTGTGCCTGTGTGTCTGTGTGCCTGTGCATGCGTGTTTAGCTGTAGGAGTGTGTGTGTGTGTGTGTATTAATCCGTTTAAATGTCTGTTGATAAAGCTCTCACTTGGTTTTCATAAAGCACAGAATAACTTTTAAATTTTTGACAGTTTTTTAGATATCTTTTTTTATTTTTATTTTTTCATTTTTTATTTTTTGATACTTTATTTACATGTCCAATGTTTCCCCCTTTCTAGGTCTCCTCTTTGGAAACCAGCTATCCCCTCCCCCTCCCCCACCTCTATGCGGGAATTCCACCTCCCACCTACCCGCCCGCCCACTCCCATAGTCCCACCTTGACATTCCCCTTTACTGGGGCCTCTCCTCCCCCTGATGGTCAACAAGGCCCTCCTCTACCACATATGTGGTCCGAACCATGGGTCCCTCAATGTGTATTCTTTGGTTGGTGGTCCAGCCTCCATGAGGACCGGGGGTGGGGGAAGGTCAGGCCAGTTGACACTGTTGCTCCCTCCATGGGGCTGCAGACTCCCTCAGCCCCTTCAGTCCCTTCTCCCACTCCTCTATCTGGGACTTCACTCTCAATCCAGAGGTTACTGTAAGGTGAAACTTGGGTATTCCGAACTTTTGGGCTAATATTCACTTATCAGTGAGTATCTACCATGTTCATTCTTTTGTGACTGAGTTACCTTGCTCAGGATGATATTTTCAAGTTCCATCTATTTGCCTGCAAATTTCATTAAGTTATTGTTTTTAATAGCTGAGTAGTACTCCATTGTGTAAATGTACCACATTTTCTGTATCCATTCCTCTGCTGAGGGACATCTGGGTTGTTTCCAGCTTCTGGCTATTATAAATATGACTGCTATGAACATAGTGGAGCATGTGTCTTTATTACATGTTGGAGCATCTTCTGGGTATATGTCCAGGAGTGGTATAGCTGGGTCCTCAGGTAATATTATGCCCATTTTTCTGAGGGTCCGCCACACTGATTTCCAGAGTGGTTGTACTAGCTTGCAGTCCCACCAACAGTGGAGGAGTGTTCCTCTTTCTCCA